>CM034147.1:979490655-980690655 GCA_019776745.2 Taxus chinensis
AAAGACTAATTAACTAATGAGATATTGTAAATTAATCGAGAAGATGGTGAATATTAACTAATTAGCAGAAAATCACCAATTATAGAATGATGATGGGAAGAAGATAATTAGTGTAATTTTAGTATTAAAAGTGTGCGGCGGAAATTAGGTGTCTACGCCATGTGTCAATGTTCTTTATAAGTTTGCTCTAATATTTACCCTAACATTTGTACCTAAGGGTTTTTATAATTTTGAATGAGAAAATTGTTAAATAGGAATATACAAATTCATTTCCCCCTTACATTGTAAATGGTTGTAGGTACCTCCCAAAAAACCATATTGAACAACTAAAAAATAATATAAACATGCAACCATTTTAAGTACTTAAATTGTGCATGAATCATCTCATTAGAATATATTTTCCCAAATAGATATTACTCAATATGTCACCATTTGTATATGTCACAAAATCCAAAATCTATTTAAATCACTAGATAAGCAAAAAAAAAATATTGAGTGTAGAACAATGATATAATGGAATTTGTGAGAGTCACATTTTATAATATTGAAAAATATATTGTAGCAAGAAAGAATAAACAAGTGAAAAGCCCCAAATGACAAAACAAACACTCTAATTAATGTGATTCAAAATCAATATTAATTTTTTCTTATTTTTTAAGACAAGGACAATAAATCTAAGATAATGTCATGAAAATAATTGGACATAAAATATTGAGTAATAATATAGCAAAAGAATATCACAAGCTAACATTCTCTTACACTATTATTTCAATTTGTCTCCTAGAAAATTACTCTTATACTTTATATTTCTTTGCAATCCTCCGTACCTCAAATGTACAAGCATCATATTACAACCCTCCAAGATGTCAATCACTCTTTGTTTCATTACATGTTGCATTGTCATCATAATTATAATTATATTTGAAAAAAATGTGTAATATTTCACATTCTGGTTAATTTGTTGTTGCCATATATATATTTATATTATATAATTTCTTATTATCCTATTAATTAGAACACAAAATCTGTCTAATAACACTCAACCATGTAATAACCTTTATTTTATGTGTGTTATAAACACTTAACAAATTAACCTTGAATAAAGATCAACTTCACCAAAAAGTTTAAATAATCATTCAACCCTATCTCATAGCTAATCTTTATCCAACTTCACCAACTATTATGTAATTTTATAGCATCCCCCCTTTTACTATATCATAGTTCAAATATTATGAGAGAATACATTTTGTTTGTGAAGTGGGGCATACATAAAATCCAACTGACTTATATACAATAGTGAAAATCACCTTACTACACCTCCTTAATGGAAAACAACCACATTATACGATAAATAAAAATGGAGACACAATCTATCATCCACCAAATACATTTATGGGAATCAACCTCACAACACTTACAAACATAATAGTGGGACTAGACCTCACTATGCCTCCTCGGTGGGAACTAGGCCTCATTACATTCCTCTTGTGAATAAAAACACTTATCTATCTAAAAAATATGGTAGTGGCACTAGGACACATTATCTCAGACTCATGTGGGATTTGATGTCCCCTCAACTAATTCTTAGGTGAGTTTGGACCCATTAAAAAATCATGTTTTTTTAGAAAATGGTGGGGACAACCTCACAAATTTCATCCTTCAATTAGAATTAGGTCTCACTGAAAAACTCATCTCATGTTCAACAACATTGCGATATTCAGCATCACCTTCACTAATTAACAATTCCTTCATCTTTGTCATGCTTTTCACACTTATCCAATAATGTTTTCTTTGAGTTAGCATGGAACTCGAGAATGGAATCTTTCCTCCATCCTCTTTTGGAGCTTGATTCACATGGTGAGATAAATCTTAATGATCTTGTGAACCAAAAAATAATATATGAAGCCTCTTTAATGGTTCTACCAAAAAAAATCCCAATATTTGTTTACAACAAGGTCATTGTACGCACCCAAAATTACACGGTGCTATATTATTGGAATGGTAGAATATCCAATGATGATAAAAACTTATTCCAAGGTTAAAATGAAGTCCATATCCTTCCCCTTATTCTTAGTATCCATCCTTTGACTCAATCAATCGTTTCGTTTTTTCTACAAACTAAGTTTTCTTGTTAGACCGGTTTTTAGCTTTTTCTTTGTCCTGAGCGGCGGTTATGCAACCGCCCCGGCGTTTGTGTAACCGGAGGTTACATAATTGTCGATGGCGGTTGCAAAACTTCCTTGCAGTTACATAACCACTTCTCTACGTTCAATGACATTCATGTCACTTAAAATCAGAGACATAAAATGCTCATTTTTTTACACATGTTTGGATTTTGGGAGTGATTTTCTCACTAGTTCCTCAACTGTTTTGCCTATTTTTGGACTCGTTGGACTCATGTTGATTTTATCTTCCTCTTTGTCTATGTTTAGAATGTTGACTACCTCTCTTTTTTCTTATTTATCACTTCTTCATTAACACTTGTATTTGACTTCTTCTTTCCTAGATTTTATAAAAAACCAAACTTTTACCTGTATGATGGGTTGGATTTTTCATATTTTTGAGGTTAAGTTATGCTGCTAAAATTTTGAGAGGAACCACACTGAAAACCATCTCTTTTCTATGTTCTTTCCTACCATTTAATTTCAATCGTTTCTTGCACCAAGCCAACAACAACCATTATTTTTTTCTTTGCTACCAGCCAGCATCTGTGCATTCCTGGATCAATTGGAATTCATCTTTGGAAGAAGATACAAAGCTAAGGAGACAAAAAGCACATCTCATCTTTGGGAAGATACCACAGTACAATGGTAACTAGGTTGGAGTTGTACTTAAATTCTTTGAAGCTTTAATTAATTTTTATTTTTTAGAATAGAAATATTGCATTTGTTTTGAGTTGGCAGAATTGTAGAAGTGAGAGATGTAGTATCTTATTTCTAGTATTCCTTTTCAAAATATTTCTTATATCTTCCATTGATAACTTCTTCCCAGCTTATCCCGGTGGATCTACTCAGGAAATTAGTTGGAGGAAGAAGTGAATAAATCCTTACACATATTTTATTTCTTTTTATTATTTTAGATTTAATTATGTTGGGGAAATTTCATACGGAAAAGAGGAAATTAATTTTAAGAAGCTATTCCCTTTCAAGAAAACTTGAGGCAGAATCTTTCCCAAAAGAAGTTTATTTTATTTTATTTATATTAATAACTTTCGAATACATTCTTTTATAATAGCATTTTCAGACAACCCTGCACAACAATGGAATAGCCACATCCGGCTATTCTCTCTTTTTAGTTTATTTTATTAGAAGTAGGTAGTATTTTATTTTAATTAGTTTCTTGTGTCTATAGAATAGTTTATTTATTTGTTTCATATAAATTATGAAAAATACAAAAAAGATGTTAGTCGTTTAATTAGTTTTATTTTAATTCATTTCTTGTTCAGACAAATAGAATAGATGGTATTTCATTTTATTTTATTTTATTAATTGGGAATGAATTTGGTTAGTTAAAAGATTAAACAGACTTGTCTTTTATTTATGTTGAATTTACTTTATTTATTTATTTAATATGAACTTTTAACGTAGTTTAGAAAACAAATCAAATCAAACAATTAAATAACATGGAACTTATGCTACTTGTACATAGCCTCTAATTCCCTTTTGGCCAATTCAACTACTAGGAACTCACACTACTTGATCTTAGTCCCTGATTTTCCTATAGTTGCCCATCAGTATTCCTGCA
The DNA here is from genome assembly GCA_019776745.2 of Taxus chinensis. NCBI lineage: Eukaryota > Viridiplantae > Streptophyta > Pinopsida > Cupressales > Taxaceae > Taxus > Taxus chinensis. The sequence continues at coordinate 979,494,400 of CM034147.1, forward strand.
ATCTTGCATATTTCGGTTGTCCCGGCACGACCTCGGGAGGTTGTGTGCATCTAGGAATCGTGTGTTGATTCTCAGGCGTACAAAATTGGTGAACCCGACATGAAGGAATAGCTCCTTCTTATTTCCTTTTCTTTCATTTATTTTACCTCGCCTTTCCATTTCTTCCCCTATTTCGGTGGGTATTTTATACCTCCCCAAATATATCTGGTAAAGATTTTGGTGGGCCATTTGGCTTTGATATATGTTACACTGATGTTCAACCATAACAATCCCATTCCCTTTCCGGATGGGATGATAACTACACCAACAATATTCAAGCCTCCCCTAGCTATGTTTCAAACCCCACTAGTTATGTGAGCATATAGGAGGTTGATCAACCTTTACGCATGCAATACAGTCAATCCACTTCAAACAACATAGTTTTTGCGAGTGGAACAAATTCTTACCCTAGAGTCTTGTCAAGACCTCACATTATCATGCAATCAACAGAAGATGAATTTTTTACATGAATTGTTAATCCTCTTCACTAAATAGACGAGTCCTTAGATAGGATGAAGATTCATACTTCAAAATTGTTCAATAACAATGTATCGACAACCTATCCTAAGACTCCTAATTTTAAGGAAAATAAGAATGAAAACGTTGAGCAATTTATAAGAGGATATCATGTGCCCTCTCAACCAAACCCTACATAGTAGGCACCCAAACAAGAGATTCAATCCTCTCCCCATGATGTTATTTCCACCTTAGTAGGGAGTATTAGAAAACTAGAGAGTACCCAACCTTTTACAGTAGGACAGAACATGGGGTATCATGTTGAAAATAAGGGATACACCCCTACCAACACATAACCAATGTAACATCCTGTGCAACAAGATTATTTTTTCTAACCAAATCCATTTGATCTTTTCACGGGATCAGATACCTTAGGGATGGGCCCTCACCCTTCTCACGCTTATCCTACGCAAGGGCTGGCTAGAAGTGCATTCTCAAATGCCACTCCATCAGGAAATGTGATGTTCCCTAATTTCACGCCCACTAGCCCATTCCCCAGTGTTGTTCCACCTTACCTGCATATTTATGCAAAGTCCCCTAAGATGGACCCATATACCTTCCCTACTCCTTATATGTCATATCAAGGAGTTCTATATGTTCCATCTAACGCCAATATTGTATCCTACCCAGCGCCTCCTCCTCCACCTCCTCACCAAGGAGATCTAATGGTGGAATCTTATGCAATGGGTAATTATAATGAGTATTTGAAAGAACCCCTTGAATTTACCATACACGGTGTCATGCTTCCATGCTCATTTCCTGATCTTCCTAAATTTAAGGGAGAATAATATTTGAACGCTTACATCAATTCCTACGCTACTACCATTAGGGAATCTCTTCCTTGGGATGTTGTAGTAGCTAAAATATTTCCAAAGACTATTGAGGGGATTGCCCTAGATTGTTACTATCAGATTCCTAAGGCTTCTATACATTCATTTAAACAACTTGTTTCAGAATTCATTAGAGCATTTGATATGAACAAGTTACTTTGAACGGGAATAAGGGAGTTTCTACATATTAGGCAGGAGCAAAATGAATATGCCACCCACTTCATCCAAATATGGTGTCAATTTCTTTACTCCTCTACAAGTGCACCTAACATGGACTAGATGGAACTTTGCGATATTTTCCTTCACTCTCTCAATCGAGAGACCAAGGAAGAAGTCCAAAGTTTCCTTTCCGTAGTTATGAATAAGTGTTGGAAGGTGCGCTTCGAATCAACCAAGACGCTATTGATAGTGGGTGTAAGACTTACAATCTCAATGGGAAATTGATGTCCCCTTACCAAATCAATGTAAACCATCAAAAAAATAGAGCCAATAACCAAGGACCTAAGGTCTTGAATCACAATCATGATGCTACCACAGATGGTGTTACTGACCAAGCAAAGAATGTTGGTTTCACAAATAATGGTAACACTAACAATAACAAAATAAAAGAGGCCCTAATTATGTTTCCTACATCAATGCGATTGATGTCAACCATCTCCCTCCTCGAAAAACCCAAGGCCCAAGCCAATACCAAAACTATGGCCAAGGGGCAACGAGTTATGGTTATAACAACCAATTTCATAACTACAATTGGGGTTATAATAAACAAATAAACTATAACCAAAGGCCAAGAGACTATGAACTAAATATTTATTTTGGTTTTCATCGTGTTGTTGGTCATGACAATAGAACTTTTAGGGATTTCAACAAGTTCATACAAAGACTTCCCAAAAATTAAAGATAGCTCTTTTTAGACATGTTTTTAGCAAATCCTGAAACAACCTCACAGTCTGGTCATACAGGGCCCATTTCCTTTCAGAACGAAAACCTAGGCATCTATCAATACCACTACCCCTTCCCTAAGTGTCCTGAAGATAGTAAATCAAATCCTCAAAACATAAATAAGGGCATCCATGTTGGGAACAACGACTATGAGGCCTCAACTTCTCATTACTCTCGAGTTACTCCTGACCTAGGCTCAAACAAAAATATAAAGATTTTGGGATTAGTTGAGTTGGAGGTTGAACCAGAAATTAATGCAATAACTCAGACAAGGGAGTATGTTTTGCAACCCCTCCCATCTAACTCTTTCTCGCAAGATGACATTCCTACAATCTCAAAACTAGTGGGAGCCTATGATTTGATATCAGATTTGAACAAGACCTTTTCTCACATCTTGTTTCTAAATTTGTTAAAGAATTACCTTACAAATCATTCTACATTGCTTAATGCTTTGGGTCTTAGTCATATAATCCATGTTAAAATTACTCATGGAGCTCAAATAAATCATATTAACTTCGACATAAATCCTCTAGGACAAATTGATAAGGATACTGGGTTTATTTTTTATATAAACAAGATGCCTTCTGATGTTGAAATAGTGCAAAGAGGGGATCCTATATTACATTTGCAAGTCTAGGTTTATAATAATTACATCGAGAGAGCCATGATCGATGATGGGGTTGTTGTGAATGTGGTTCCCTTCTCTTTCTTACAGAAGTTGGGATATGGGGAGACTAACTGCTCCTATACTAGAAACACGTTGCAAGGGTATGATAGTCTTAAGCTACATCAATTAGAACTATAATTATTCATGTCTCCCTCGAGACAAAAACCATATTGGAGTTTTAAATTATTGAAAAGGAGATGAATTATAACATGATCCTTGGTAGACCCTAGATTCACTGAATGAAGGCTATTCCTTCCATTTTGTTCCAAGAAGTTAGATTTCTCCATTTGGGAAAGGTATTCATTTCTCAAGGGGATCTTAAACCATTTGACATACATTTGGAGAATCTCAATAAGAAACTAGGGGTTGGAATATGAGCTTCCTGCAAATCAATTAGACAAACCGCTTCCATCGAAAGAATTGCTTGTGGCCGCCCCGAATGTTCCGAAAGTTGAGGCTAATAACCCAAAAACATTTGAGGTAGCAAAAACATATAAGGGTAAAACAATATCCATGGAAACCATGTCCACCAAAACCACAACAAATATTATGAAACTCTTAAAGAGTGATGAATTGATCCTTCTCCCCTTCGAACCACAAAGAATGGGTAACCTCCTTGCTATAGATTCTCTTTTTGTTGATGATCTTGGCCTAGGCGTAAACAAGATAGAAATAACAAAGGAAGGAGAGGATTTTGAGAAAAAAGTGATACCCATCAAATCCATATATAGGGCTTCCTCCATTTCTAGCCTTGGTCTAGACACAAATATGTCAAAAACAAAGCTCATTTTATCCACGAAATTATCCCATAGCACAAAAATTGTTAAATTTAACCACTACTCCCTACATATGGGACAAAGTTGAGTGACACAGTCATGCTCACATGAATATGATATATCAAAAATGCCAAAAAGAGGTTTATAAATATCTCTTTCAAATAGATGGATTCAATCCAAGGTTAGATGATCATATTTATACAATTTTAGGCAAGGGTGGTAAATTTAAACCTAAGGTAGTAGGCCCTTGTCAACAGAATGGAAACTTCAAAGATCATGTGTATCATTTGTGTAAATTGAGAGGTGAGGATTTTGACATCCATCAACTGTCTTCACCCTAAATGTTTCCATGCATGGTCCATTTGCATTTCCACATTGTACATTACTGCATCCATATTGTTTATCATTTGTATTATCATTTTGTGAAATTGTAAACTGAAACTTACTTTTCAAGCAACCTTTTTTTTAAAAAAACTTTCAAATATTGGAAAAAACATTTAATCACATTTCTTCAAGCTTTTGTCTTGTCATATTCAAAACATTTAATCTTTCTATTATTTCAGATACTTAGATGGAATTTTGACATTGTTCTTACCACAACTTACAAACTTAGCCCTATTCACGGTTTCTCCTAGCTCAGGTTTCTTTTCCCATAGTCTTTACTAGAAGCTTCTTAATGTCGCATCTCTCCCTAAAAACCTCTTTTATGACATAAACAATCTAAACATTTCACCTGGATCTCTTGTTCACCTATCTCAACCTTCGGTGGTGAGCCTTTGCATCTTACTGGTTGCTTGGGGTTGAGGCTAGGGGCAAGCTTTCCTTCCCAAAAGTAGAAGTCTAAAACCAACAAAAAAAAAAGATAAATCAACAATAAACACAAAAATGATTTCATTTAAAAATAAAACTACACTTATTTTCCCCACCAACCTTTGGTGATGAGCCCACGCTTCTTACTGGTGGTGTGAAGTTGGGAAAGGAGGGAAGTGTGTTCAGAATAATCCCTCACAGAATCGCAACAGTAGAAAAAACTAATATGTAAAAATTATTACAGATCTCAAATAAAATTACAGAATAAAATAACACAACACAAAGAAACAGTATTTAACGTGGTTCACCCAATTTGGGCTACGTCCACCAAGAATCACTTGCTCAGATTTTATTACAAGCCACCGCTCTCTCAATACAATACCCAGATCCGTTTGGAGCTATGCTCAACAAACTCTACAGAATTCACAGCTGAATTCAAAACACATCTGCAATACATTTACTTGTACATCTATCATATGCATAAGACCATATAAATAGACAACTGCTTAAGCAGTTTTACAAAACCATGGGTATCAAAACCATGGGTCAAAACCCGTCCCATAAACCTATGGGTCAAAAAGACTCACCCATATGAGAAGAGCACGTTTCCCGATATGTCGGGTGCATTTTTCGAGGCAAAAAAAATTTACGCCTAATTTTTTTTTTTCAGGGGCTGCACCCTCCGAACCCCTACTGCAGGGGGCTATCGCACCCCGGACCCCTGATCAAGGATACATGAAAAGTGCCCCAAACCCTGGCGACATGAAAATTGTACAGTACTCTTAGTGTACAGTCTTCAACACTTTCACACATGAAAACAGGCTCCACAACCTAACAATCTCCCACTTGGAGACTAGTTTTCCTCTGAGAAAGCTTCTCAACCCTTCACTAGTTTCTATGAAGACCAACCAAAGCTGAACACAACTTTAGTTTTTCCCTTGTGACCACCTTGGTCATCATTTCTATAGGATTCTGACTGGTATGAATCTTCTCCAACTTCAACTTCTCTTCCTCCAAAGTTGTCCTAATGAAATGGTACCTTAACTATATATGCTTCATCCTGGAGTGGAAAGCAGAGTTCTTAGCTAGGTGTATAGCACTCTGACTATCACTATGCAGCTTACATTCCTCCTGCTTATGCTCCAACTCCTCAAGCAATTGTTGTAACCAAATCATCTCTTTTCTTGCCTCTGTTGCAGCAACATACTCAGCCTCCGTGGTTGACAAAGCCACCAGCTTCTGTAGTCATGAAATCCTAGCTCACTATTGTCCCACCTACAGTGTAAATATAACCTGTCGTGCTCCTCCTGCTGTCTACATCTCCAGCCATGTCTGAATCTACATAACCACGTAAAGTGGTGTTTGATCCACTGTAGCACAAAATTGTCCCCATGGTCCCTCTCAAATACCGAAGGATCCACTTTACTGCTTGCCAATGCTCTTTACCTGGATCACTCATAAATCTACTCACAGCTCCCACTGCATGGGCAATATCAGGCCTAGTGCACACCATAGCATACATCAAACTGCCAACCGCTGAAGAGTAAGGTACTTTGGACATCTGGTTTCTTTCCTGCTCTGTCTTGGGACACTGCTCCTTTGATAACTTAAAATGGCCTGCCAAAGGAGTCCCAACCGGTTTAGCATCCTGCATTTTAAACCTATCCAATACCTTCTTAATGTACTCTTCCTGAGATAAAGTTAGCTTCTGTTCCTTCCTATCCCGAGTTATCCTCATTCCAAGGATTTGTCTGGCTGCCCCCAAATCCTTCATATCAAAGGATTCACTTAGCTGTTTCTTAAGTACTTTTATTTCCTACATGTTTTTACCTGCAACCAACATGTCATCAACATACAAACACAAGATAATATAACTTCCATCGCTGAAATTTCTTTGTATACACACAATGGTCAGAATGGCATCTAATATAACCTTGCTCCATCATGAAGCTATCAAACTTCTTATACCATTGACGTGGAGCTTGTTTCAGGCCATACAAGCTCTTCTTCAGTTTGCACACCATCTCCTCTTTACCTTTGACCTCATAGCCCTCTGGTTGCTGCATATATAGTTCCTCCTCCAAATCACCATGGAGAAATGTAGTCTTTACATCAAGCTGTTCTAAGTGCAAGTATTCTGCTGCAACTATTCCTAGAACAGTTCTAATAGAAGTCATTTTTACTACAGGAGAAAATATCTCATCAAAATCTATACCTTGTTTCTGTGCAAACCCCTTGACCACCAACTAGGCCTTATATCTTTTCTTTCCTCATTCTTCATCTTTAACTCTGTACACCCACTTGTTCTGCAATGCTCTTTTTCCTTCGGGTAGCTTTACCAAATCCCATGTCTGGTTCTCCATGAGAGCCTGATGCTCCTCATCCATGGCTTGCTCCCACTTCTTCCTGGCATCTACCTGCATTGCTTCATCAAAGCTCTCTGGTTCTCCACTATCAGTGAGTAATAAATAATAAAGAGAAGGAGAAAAATGTTCAGGTTCTCTTCTTACCCTAGAAGACCTCCTCAATATAGGAGTTTGGGGTTCCTGTTGAGGGGGTTCCTGAACTGATTCATGTGTCACTTTCCCATCAGAAGATCCTCTACCGCTGCATATTCTTTCTTGGATTCTTCCCTGTTTTCCTGCAACTGCTTCTTATACATGACTTTCTCATTAAAGACCACATCCCTAGATCGAATGATTTTCTTGTCCTTAATACTCCAACATTTATATCCAAAGTCATCACCACCATAACCAATGAAAGTACATTTTTCTAATTTAGCCTCTAGCTTAGTCCTATCATCCTTGTCTATGTGAACAAACACCTCACATCCAAAGACTCTAAGAAATGAATAATCAACTTTCTTACCATACCAAGCCTCCTCAGGTATGCCTCCATCCAAGGCACTTGAGGGTCCTCTGTTTATCAAGTACACAGCTGTGCTCACTGCTTCTGCCCAAAAAGAAAGAGGCCAGTCCTGCATGTAACCTCATGCTCCTAGCATGTTCCATTATTGTTTTGTTCATCCTTTCTGATACCCCATTCTGCTGCGGAGTTCCTGGAACCGTATCTTTTACCTACGGATTCCATTCTTAGAACAGTAATCATCAAATTCATTGCTGCAATACTCCCCTCCATTATCTGACCTAAGACATTTTAGCTTAAGACCTGTTTCATTCTCTACCAAGGCTTTCCATTTAACAAAAGTGTCAAATACATCAGATTTGTTTCTAATACAATAAACCCAAACTTTCCTTGTTGCATCATCAATAAAAGTAACATAATAACTTGAACCCCCAAGAGATGATACCTGAGCTGGCCCCCACACATCAGAATGCACCAGCTCTAACTTACTCTCTTTCTTTGTAGGTCCAACCTTGAGAAACCTTACTCGCTTTTGTTTCCCATATATGCAGTTCTCACAGAAATCCAAACCTGTTCCTGTATATCCAGGAAAATTCTTCTTTATGATGTTCATGCCCTTATGGCTCATATGACCGAGCCTATAGTGCCATAATGTTGTATCTGCATCTGAAGCCACAAGATTACAATCATTAGTACTATCAGTGGTTAAATACAAGGTTCCAACCTTCTTACCTCTTGCCACCACAAGAGCACCCTTGGTAACCTTCCAAGAGTCCGCTGTAAATATCACAGTACAACCATCACTTCCCAACTACCCTACCGATATCAAATTTCGTCTTAATGTAGGCACATGTCTGACATCCTTCAATAGCCAAGTATTCCCATTCTGCATCTTAACCTGAACAGAACCTTTTCCAACTATGCTGCAAGGCTCATCATCACCAAGAAAAACATGCCCAAAATCTCCTTGAACATAATCAACAAAATAATGCCTATGTGGAGAAGCATGGAATGAAGCCCCTGAATCTAAAACCCAAGATTCAGTAATATTGTGCAAAGAAAGAATCAAAGCATCCTGACATACATTACCCGTTGCCACATTTTCCTCCTTGTTTTCTTCCTATTGTTTCTTCTTATCCCGAAGCTCCCAACAGTCCTTCTTTGCATGCCCAGGCTTTCCACAATTCCAGCATACAATCTTGTTCTTGGATTTTGACCTTGCCCGATCTTTTGATTTTCCACGGTTTCCTCTATTCTTTTGTCTCCCTCTAGTTTCCACTGTCAAATCATTCCCTGAAGTAGAAGATTCCCCAGAGCTTTTTCTTCGCATTTCCTCTCTTAGAATCACCCCTACAACATCCTCAAACTTTAACTTCGAGTTAGCTGGAACCGAGTTACTTACTGCCATTACCAGGCTATTCCAACTCTCAGGTAAAGAGCACAGAATTAATAAAGCCCTAACTTCTTCATCAAATTCTATTGTAACCGAAGCTAGCATATTCACAACCGTATTGAAATCATTTAAATGATCTGCTACTAAACTATTCTCAGACATCTTCATATTAAACGAACTTTTTCATTAAAAATATCTTATTAGAGGCAGAGGGTTTTTCATACAACTTCCCTAATACATCCATTAGATCTTTTGTAGTCTTTTCCTTTGAAACATTAAATAATACCGAAGATGCAAGACACAGCCAGATCGTTCCAAGTGCCTTCCGATCCAACAAATCCCATTCCACATCTTGTCATACTCGAGGGTTTGTTCACCTTCTCAGACAGTGGAGTATAAAGATCCTTCTGATAAAGGTAATCTTCCATCTGCATCTTCCAAAGACTGAAATTCTACCCGTTGAATTTATCAACCCTAGATCTTCCATCATCTGCCATAGCTCCCACTCAAGCTAAAAAACTTTCCCTGCGATTCAACACTTCAGCAAACCAAACCAGGCTCTGATACCAATTGTTAGGAAATAAGAGATAAAATATGTGGAATAATCCCTCATAGAATCGCAACAGTAGAAAACTAATATGTAGAAATTATTACAGATCTCAAATAAAATTGCAGAATAAAATAACACAACACAAAGAGACAGTATTTAACGTGGTTCACCCAATTTGGGCTACGTCCACCAAGAATCACTTGCTCAGATTTTATTACAAGCCACCGCTCTCTCAATACAATACCCAGATCCGTTTGGAGCTATGCTCAACAAACTCTACAGAATTCACAGCCAAATTCAAAACACATCTGCAATACATTTACTTGTACATCTATCATATGCATAAGACCATATAAATAGACAACTGCTTAAGCAGTTTTACAAAACCGTGGGTATCAAAACCATGGGAAAAAACCCGTCCCATAAACCTATGGGTCAAAAAAATCACCCATATGAGAAGAGCACATTTTACCAATATGTCGGGTGCATTTTTCCCACATTTTCTTCAGCTCAGTAGCTTGTTGTTTATTTGCTCATAGACATGTTTTGACAGCGATTGGTGTTAGCTTGGACATTATTTTTAGATGTTGATTTTATTAGGCATATGTGACATTCAGGCGTATAGCGCCAATTTAGCATAATTTCTTATTGTCGCATTTTCTTGTTATGACATGGAAACTAATGAATATGATGTGCTTGGAAATCTAATTATATTGACGGATGGTTGTTGCATGATGGGATTATATGTCGTTTTATCATCTTGTCTAACTTTTGGAATATGGAATATAATTGTGCACATTGTTACATCTGGATTTCAGTAGGATGTTAGGTTAGTTTAGCATGCATGGATATCTTACTATGTCATTTATATTGTATTGGACAGGTGCAGTTAATGTGTGCAATGAGTGTGCAGGTGACAGGTTTACAGGAGAACGTGGGATTCAGGCCAGTTACTCAAAACTTGCACAAGCAGCCCATGGGCTGAGTCCTAGCCATGCTCACTGTGTGAAGCCCTAGGATAGATGATTGTTAATTTTGGGCACTTTGAGTGACCCCAATGTATGTAAAGTATTTTGCCTTAATTTATTAATTTTTGTTTAGGGTTGTTAGTAGAGTTGTAAACTTGCTTAGGGAGTAAATAATTTCACTTTTTTTTTAAATTGTTGATTTTGTTAATTAGTCTCTTAATCACAAGGGTTTAGGGTCACATGTGAGACCCTTGGGTGGTCCCCACACCCTCTACCCTTGTGCCAAAATGCAAAACCCGAAATTAGGGTATTTTGGGCATTTTTGGGGACCCCTTTGTAGCTTGGGAGTCCCCCTTTCACTAAAATGAGCCCTTGGACCCTACCTAATGGGTAGGGGGGCTTGTTTTCAAGGCTAGAGGGAGTTTTCCCTCCCTTTCTACCCTTGTTTTGTCACATCCATGTAAGGGATGTGGATTTGTGTGTTTTTCAAAAATGCAACTAGTTTTGTCTTGCTAACATTTGAGGAAATTTGGGAGAAGAGGGTAAAAAGATAATTTTACCCTTTCTCTCTTTTGTCTTAGCATCTTTGACCATGAGGAGGGGGAGGGGTGACACATGTCACCCCCTCATTTGTGAGGATGCTTGGTTCCTCCTCTTCATATTCTCATTCATGGAGAAAAAAATGGACTTTTTGCTTGGATTTTCTTGCTTGGATGCTTGGGTGAATTGGAGCTTGGGAATTTGCTTGGAGCTAGGGGTGGAAATCTTGAAGTAAGGAAGCTTTTTGGAGAGCTTTCCTTGAGGTAGGTTCTTGGATCTTGTAGATGTGTGGCTTGATTTTAGTTGTTAGATTGTTTGTTGAAATTGTTTATTTTTGAATGAAGCTTAGTGTTGTTTGTGTGTGTTTTTACTCCCTCCATCATATGGCATGATGGAGTTTGGAGTGTGGGGGAAGAGAGAGGGAATTTTCCCTCTCAACCCTCAAGGCTTGATGGCCAAGCCTTGTAGGGCCTTATATTGTTTTCCCCTCAATGGTTGAGGTGGGGAAGTGGATTCATTTGGCTTGAATCTCCTTCCCCATCTTTGGTAAGGAAACCCCCTTTTGGGGTTTGAAAATCCTTCCAAGGAGGACATGGAGAAAGGGGGAGGAATAAGGAGGGTTTGTGTTGACTAAGGAGAAATAAGGAGGTGAAGAAGATGTATTATGTGCATATAATATTGTTGTATTTTGGAGAACTTTCTCCTCTCTTCCCCATTTTTGGAGGATGAACATGGGTTCTCCTCCTTGTTTGTTGGAATCTTGTATTGATTGTGAGTCTTAAGTTTGTGTGTTTGTTTCATTCTTGTCTACCATGTACCTTGTGCAAGTATTGGTTAGCTATCCTCTTTCCCATGGGCTTGGGGGAGGCTAGCATGCATCCCAACCTTGGGATAGGCATGTGATGATGCCTAAAGGTTGGGAGGTTAAACAAGCCCTTTCTCTTTGTGTTGGCCTTGAAAAGATTTTGGAGTTGGGAAGCTTTGGAAGATGCATGAAGACACTTGCCTACTTGGAACCTCTTCTTGTTTCTTTCATCATTTTATGGACCTCTCTTTCCTTGTATCTTGAAAAGAATGGGTTGTGTGAGCTCTCATTGCCTTGTAAGGATATTGTATTAAACCCTTTTTGGGAGGATATGTATTGTGACATTTGTGAACTTGAGCAAGAACATAAAATAAAGTATTGTAATGGTTGATCTCTTAAGCATGAAGCATGGTAGATAATCTCTTTGAAAATGAAAGTGTTGTTAGTTGTTGGGCTTTATCTTGAAGGAACCTTATCTTTAGTTTCTTTTGCTTTAGCTTCTTGGAAAAAAAATAATATATAGAGAAATTCTAATGCTGGTTTTTATATTTAAAACTGTACATTTACTTGTGCTTGCTTTAAGATGGAACAAAAAAAAAATCTCATTTTATTATATAGAAAAATATATTTTACCTGTAGGTGTGAATCTGCTGTACTTGTGTTCAAAGGAAAATGGGCATGTTGATAATATTGTCATTTTAACAGTTATAATCAGTTAAATTGAACTTGCATGGATCAAGCTCTCTTGGAATACCTGTGAGAGTAAATAGGTCAGGTTTATATGTGTGAAGCTATAGTTTACGTATTTCATCTTTGTACAAATCTCTCTTATCTTCTTCACTCGAAGTCTGCAGCTGTGTATGGGGTTATTTACATATATGGCAACCATTTTTATCTCTTTTCCTTCTATTAAGTATGGTAGTCAACATCTATAATATATATATATATATATATATATATATTATATATGATGTTTTATATAACTATAAAATAAAAAATAAAAAAATAAAAAAATTTAATTTACAGTGGGGAGGGTCGGCCCCCTCCCCAGCGACTGTGTTTTGTTAAAAAAAAAAATATATAAAAATAAAAATTACTTTACAGTGGGGAGGGTCGGCCCCCTCCCCAGCGACTGTTCTTTTTAATAAAAAAAAAAAAAAATTTATAACAGGCGGGGGGGCCGAACCCCCCCGCACCCCTTTGGACAGTCGTGGGGACGTTGCTCCCCACGGACCCCTCCCTCGCCCCACCTGCCAGCAGCCGCCGCTGCCCCACAGCCACCCCCGTGCTCTGCCCTTTCGCCGCGCCACCTCCCTTCGACCCTGCCCCGGTCTGCTCCTGCCGCGCGCGCCTCCCCTGTCCACTGCCTACGCCGTCCACCCTGCCCTTCCTTCTACTCCGCCGCCGCCGACCCTTCTCCACCTGCGGCCTTCATTTAACCTACAGTGTTTTATAAACAATTGTTTAAAAGCTAACCTAATATATATAGGTATATAATTATCTATGTATAGGTATATAAAAATATGTGTATAGATATATATATATATATATATATATATATATATATATATATATATATATATATAAAGAATAAGTTAGTGAGGGTTTATTAAAAATAAATAAATAAACAAATATTATATTAACAATACGTAACTAATAAACAAATGCATAAACATAACTAGGTGTAATAAAATGAAACAAAATAAATGAGTGTAAATATATATATGTATTTTACATAAGGAAAATAAACAAGAAAAATATGTATGGAAGAACGTAAAATGAAGGAATGAGGTTCTAAAGAAAAAAAATAATAATAATAATAATAAAAAAAAATATATATATATATATATATGAAAATAAAAATAAATGGTTTATCCTTAGTAGTCACCAGGAAAAGATATAAAAGCGGTATTAGCTTTTATTTTAAACACTTCAAAAAAAAATTTTACCTTAAAATTTTACTCTGTCTAGCGCGTTTTTCGGTGTCCCAGAGGGGGCACGACAGTTGGTATCAGAGCTCGGGGTTCGCACTCGCGGACCACTGGGTAATTAATAGTTAATATCAATTTTAACACAACAAAAATTAACTAAATAAATAAAACTAAACAGACAAATAAACCACCCACTTCCATTAAATTTTAAATTAATAAATTGCTCGCTCACCTCGTGCGCAGGATGGCGCCTAAGCGAGGACGATCAGCCAGAGTTATGGGGCGTAGCGCATCTACGCAGGAGCCGACGACGCCCGAGTTTGGGCCTCGGATATTAGAGGCCTTACGCCAGCTGATAGGCGTTGTGGAGCAGCGCCTACCACAGCCACAGGAGACGAGAGTGGAGGCATCTTTGGGAGATGAGGAGCCGATAGGCGTGGACGCGCATTCGGAGCCGCCAGAGCACGACACACCGAGGCGGGAGAGGTCACGCAGCCCTTCCGTTCTTCATGAGAGGGCAACTTCTTTTCGTCGCAGCCAATCACACAGTCTCGAGGGACCTTTCGAGGATAGGCGACTCCCTTCGCCTGTTGGACTACATCGCCAGGATCGAGATACAGGCAGTGTGATCCGAGACCTCCTTCGCTTGCAGCCGCCCACTTACACCGGCTCCACAGATGGCTTTGGGGCTGAGTCATGGCTCCTTAGTTTGGACAGTTGCTTCGGCTTGCACTCTTACGAGAGCAACGTCAAGGCAAGGTTCGCCATACACCTCCTCCGAGACGCAGCAGGCGTTTGGTGGAGGAATGAGGAGCGGAAGCTCCATCTGACCCGAGAGACTGTGACTTGGGAGTTGTTCGAGGAGCGTTTCAGGGCGCGATATATGTCCGAGCATTTTGTTCAGAAGAGGATCGACGAGTTTCATGACTTACGACAGGGATCTGGCACTGTAGCACAGTATGAGAGCAGGTTCCTGGATCTTCTTCAGTACATGGATTACCTGCAAGATGAGAAATTACAGGTTAACAGGTTCATTCGAGGGCTCAATGCAGATATAGCAGGAGCAGTTAGGATGCTATCTCCTCCCACTCTTGAGAAGGCCGTTGAGAAGGCCTACTTAGCTGAGGAGAACAGGACCAAAGCACAGGAGCATCGTGATAGGAACAAGAGCAAGTTTCAGGAGAGGATACAGGCATTTCAGAGTCAGAGGTCACGAGGTTCTGCACCACCCCCTAGAGGAGGATTTTGGCCTCCGCCAGCAGCCACGAGGGCTCCACCGCACCCTCAGCGACAGACACAGCAGCAGAGCCACCCGCAGCAGGGGGCTAGGCAGACACAGGGATTTCAGCGAGTTGTTTCTAGAGGTGGTTTTAGTGGAGCCAGAGATAGGAGGCAGGGCACTCAGCAGACACAGCCAGCTCGCACTCAGCAGTCTGCTAGGATGGGACCAGCAGGATCAGTACACCAGAGTACAGGAGGAACCCCATCTCAGAGGGGTACAGGAGGTTGTTTTATTTGTGGATCTCCAGATCACTATGTGCGCATGTGCCCGCACAAACCCAATACCATGGATGCACAGAGAGCTGCTAGATCCGAGCAGACAGTGGGTGATGTAGGACGCGCCCATCGTGTATATGCAGCGGTTGACAACCGCCAGGCCGAGCATCAGGCCACGGTCATTGAGACGACAGGTACTATCAGGGGTATTTCTGTCTCAGTACTTTTTGATTCAGGTGCTTCAGATTCTTTTATATCACCTTCTATAGTGGACCAGTGTGGGCTAGTGGTGGCTAGGCAGCCAGATAGTTGGCAGGTTGAGTTGGCCTCTGGGGCTAAACTCGCCGTGGACTCGTATGTGGAGAGTTGTGTACTCGATTTAGGAGTCTTCTCCACTACTCTTGACCTCCGAGTTATTCCTCTAGGTTCCTATCAGGTAGTTTTGGGCATGGATTGGCTCGAGTCTCATCGAGCTAAGGTGGATTGCAGAAATAAGGTCATTGAGTGTCAGGATGATCTTGGGAGTGCAGTTGTTATATCAGGGATGCAGAGACCTATCTCCTTGCGCATGATATCGGCTAAGCAACTCAAGCGAAGCATGCGTAAGGGTTGTCAGTTGTTTGCTATCACCATCAGTGATCGATCTGAGAGCATTCTAGAGCATTCACCCTTAGAGGATCATGCAGTTTTGAGGGAGTATACGGATGTTTTTCCAGGCGAGCTTCCAGGGTTACCACCCCGCAGAGAGGTGGATTTCACCATTGATTTAGTACCTGGATCAGCACCAGTTTCTAGGGCACCTTATCGGATGACGACACCAGAGCTTCATGAGCTCAAGATTCAGTTAGAGGAGTTATTGGATAAGGGTCTCATTCGCCCTAGTGTATCTCCTTGGGGAGCGCCAGTCATATTTGTGAAAAAGAAGGACGGTTCTCTCAGACTTTGTGTAGACTTCAGACAGCTCAACAAAGTCACAATAAAGAACCGTTATCCGCTCCCTAGGATTGATGACTTGTTTGATCAGATGCGGGGAGCGAGAGTGTTCTCCAAAATAGATCTCAAGTCGGGGTATCATCAGTTGCGCATTTCAGATGCAGACATCCATAAGACAGCTTTTCGCACACGATATGGGCATTATGAGTTCACAGTGGTCCCATTTGGTTTGACCAATGCCCCAGCTGTCTTCATGAGCCTCATGAATGGTGTATTCAGGACATTTCTGGATCGCTTTGTCTTAGTGTTCCTTGATGACATATTGATTTATTCTCGTTCCGAGGAGGAACACGAGGAGCATTTGAGGCAGGTCCTTCAGGTTTTGAGAGAGCAGAAGTTGTATGGGAACTTGGAAAAGTGCAGCTTCTTTCAGACAGAGATTCAGTACTTGGGTCATATCATTTCAGGCGAGGGTATCTCTGTAGATCCCTCTAAGATACAGGCTATCTTGGACTGGCCAGCACCCACATCAGTTACTGAGGTGAGGAGTTTCATGGGTTTGGCAGGGTATTACCGCAGGTTTGTACAGGACTTTTCTAGAATTGCTCACCCTATCACTTCTCTTCAGAGGAAAGGGAAGAAGTTCGATTGGTCAGAAAAATGTAAGCAAGCCTTTCAGTTGCTTAAGGAGCGGTTAACCACGGCGCCCATCTTAGCAGTTCCAGACCCGACAGAGGATTTTGTAGTTTGTACAGATGCATCACTAGAGGGTTTGGGGGCAGTTCTTATGCAGGAGCGTCGGGTTATTGCTTTTGAGTCTCGTAAGCTCAAGGACTACGAGCTTAATTATCCTACTCATGATTTGGAGCTTGCAGCAGTTGTACACGCTCTAGTGCGTTGGCGACATTTCCTTTTGGGTAGGCCTTTCATTTTGAGGACAGACCACCGGAGTTTGCAGCATATCTTCTCACAGCCGAACCTCAACGCTCGTCAACGGCGTTGGATGGAGTTCCTATGTGAGTATGACATGGAGGTTCAGTACATCAAAGGGAAGGAAAATGTTGTGGCAGATGCTCTTAGTAGACGACGACATGTGCTTGCTTCTTTGACACTTCAGTCAGATTTGAGAGGCAGGGTTCTTGAGCACCTTCCAGAGGACAGATTTTATGAGGGAGCTAGACAGATGTTAGAGTCTCAGGGTTCATTAGAGGGCAGATATTCTGGGTGTGTTTTAGAGGCAGATGGTTTGCTTCGATTCCACAGGCGCATCTACGTGCCTAAGTCAGGTGATCTGCGTAGCTTCATCCTCACAGAGGCTCATCGAGCCCCATATGCGGCACATCCAGGAGTAAAGAAAATGCATGCCGATCTGAGGGAGTTATATTATTGGCCAGGTCTTCGACGAGACATAGCAGATTTTGTTGCTCGTTGCCTTGAGTGTCAGAGAGTCAAGGCAGAGCATTCTCATCCCGCAGGACTTTTACAGCCTCATGATGTTCCCGAGTGGAAATGGGATGTGATCTCCATGGACTTCATAGTCGGACTTCCTATGTCATCTTATCGTCATGACGCCATTATGGTCACCGTGGATAAATTGACTAAGGTTGCGCACTTTTCACCAACCAAGGTCACCTATAATGCACAGGCCATCGCCAAGGTTTTTATGGAGGACATTGTTAGGTTGCATGGGATTCCGAAGACCATCATTAATGACAGGGATACTATCTACACTTCGGTATTCTGGACTTCTTTTCAGGCCGCTTTGGGAACTCAGATCAATTTCAGTTCAGCTTATCATCCAGAGACAGATGGGCAGACAGAGAGGGTTAATCAGGTGTTAGAGGACATGTTGAGGATGTATGTCATGGATCAGCAAAGAAAATGGGAAGATTATCTGCATCTAGTTGAGTTTGCCTACAACAACAGTTATCATAGTTCCATTGGTATGGCTCCTTACCAGGCTTTGTATGGACGACCTTGCAGGACACCTTTGAGTTGGGATAGACTAGATGACAGGATCATTCTGGGACCAGCCTATCTTCAGGATTTAGAGCAGCAGGTTGTGTTGATTAGACAGCGTCTTGAGCAGGCCAGAGCACGCCAAAAGGCGTATGCAGACACCAAGAGGACTGATCGTCACTTCTCAGTGGGTGACAAGGTCTTCTTGAGGGTTCGTCCGCATAAGAGTCCTATCCGTTATGGAAAGGGTTCTAAGCTATCACCTCGTTTTGTGGGGCCTTTTGATATTTTAGAGGTCATCGGTCCAGTTGCCTATCGCCTAGCTTTGCCACCACGCCTTGCACGGGCCCACGATGTGTTTCATGTTTCTGTACTACGTAGATATGTACCTGATGCTTCTCATGTTTTGGATTGGTCGGCATTACAGGTAGAGGACGGAGGACAGTGGAGATTGGAGCCCGTACGCATACTGGAGCACCGGAGGTTGGCCCTTCGGGGTCGAGACTTGGACCAGGTTAGAGTACAGTGGGACCGGTACGACGAGACAGCAGCTACTTGGGAGGATGCGATTCCTTTGAGGGCCAGATATCCCTACCTCTTTCAGTGACTTCCCGGAGGAAGTCTAAATTTAGTAGAGGGGGATGTAGTGCCCACATTTTCTTCAGCTCAGTAGCTTGTTGTTTATTTGCTCATAGACATGTTTTGACAGCGATTGGTGTTAGCTTGGACATTATTTTTAGATGTTTGATTTTATTAGGCATATGTGACATTCAGGCGTATAGCGCCAATTTAGCATAATTTCTTATTGTCGCATTTTTCTTGTTATGACATGGAAACTAATGAATATGATGTGCTTGGAAATCTAATTATATTGACGGATGGTTGTTGCATGATGGGATTATATGTCGTTTTATCATCTTGTCTAACTTTTGGAATATGGAATATAATTGTGCACATTGTTACATCTGGATTTCAGTAGGATGTTAGGTTAGTTTTGCATGCATGGATATCTTACTATGTCATTTATATTGTATTGGACAGGTGCAGTTAATGTGTGCAATGAGTGTGCAGGTGACAGGTTTACAGGAGAACGTGGGATTCAGGCCAGTTACTCAAAACTTGCACAAGCAGCCCACGGGCTGAGTCCTAGCCATGCTCACTGTGTGAAGCCCTAGGATAGATGATTGTTAATTTTGGGCACTTTGAGTGACCCCAATGTATGTAAAGTATTTTGCCTTAATTTATTAATTTTTGTTTAGGGTTGTTAGTAGAGTTGTAAACTTGCTTAGGGAGTAAATAATTTCACTTTTTTTTTAAATTGTTGATTTTGTTAATTAGTCTCTTAATCACAAGGGTTTAGGGTCACATGTGAGACCCTTGGGTGGTCCCCACACCCTCTACCCTTGTGCCAAAATGCAAAACCCGAAATTAGGGTATTTTGGGCATTTTTGGGGACCCCTTTGTAGCTTGGGAGTCCCCCTTTCACTAAAATGAGCCCTTGGACCCTACCTAATGGGTAGGGGGGCTTGTTTTCAAGGCTAGAGGGAGTTTTCCCTCCCTTTCTACCCTTGTTTTGTCACATCCATGTAAGGGATGTGGATTTGTGTGTTTTTTCAAAAATGCAACTAGTTTTGTCTTGCTAACATTTGAGGAAATTTGGGAGAAGAGGGTAAAAAGATAATTTTACCCTTTCTCTCTTTTGTCTTAGCATCTTTGACCATGAGGAGGGGGAGGGGTGACACATGTCACCCCCTCATTTGTGAGGATGCTTGGTTCCTCCTCTTCATATTCTCATTCATGGAGAAAAAAAATGGACTTTTTGCTTGGATTTTCTTGCTTGGATGCTTGGGTGAATTGGAGCTTGGGAATTTGCTTGGAGCTAGGGGTGGAAATCTTGAAGTAAGGAAGCTTTTTGGAGAGCTTTCCTTGAGGTAGGTTCTTGGATCTTGTAGATGTGTGGCTTGATTTTAGTTGTTAGATTGTTTGTTGAAATTGTTTATTTTTGAATGAAGCTTAGTGTTGTTTGTGTGTGTTTTTACTCCCTCCATCATATGGCATGATGGAGTTTGGAGTGTGGGGGAAGAGAGAGGGAATTTTCCCTCTCAACCCTCAAGGCTTGATGGCCAAGCCTTGTAGGGCCTTATATTGTTTTCCCCTCAATGGTTGAGGTGGGGAAGTGGATTCATTTGGCTTGAATCTCCTTCCCCATCTTTGGTAAGGAAACCCCCTTTTGGGGTTTGAAAATCCTTCCAAGGAGGACATGGAGAAAGGGGGAGGAATAAGGAGGGTTTGTGTTGACTAAGGAGAAATAAGGAGGTGAAGAAGATGTATTATGTGCATATAATATTGTTGTATTTTGGAGAACTTTCTCCTCTCTTCCCCATTTTTGGAGGATGAACATGGGTTCTCCTCCTTGTTTGTTGGAATCTTGTATTGATTGTGAGTCTTAAGTTTGTGTGTTTGTTTCATTCTTGTCTACCATGTACCTTGTGCAAGTATTGGTTAGCTATCCTCTTTCCCATGGGCTTGGGGGAGGCTAGCATGCATCCCAACCTTGGGATAGGCATGTGATGATGCCTAAAGGTTGGGAGGTTAAACAAGCCCTTTCTCTTTGTGTTGGCCTTGAAAAGATTTTGGAGTTGGGAAGCTTTGGAAGATGCATGAAGACACTTGCCTACTTGGAACCTCTTCTTGTTTCTTTCATCATTTTATGGACCTCTCTTTCCTTGTATCTTGAAAAGAATGGGTTGTGTGAGCTCTCATTGCCTTGTAAGGATATTGTATTAAACCCTTTTTGGGAGGATATGTATTGTGACATTTGTGAACTTGAGCAAGAACATAAAATAAAGTATTGTAATGGTTGATCTCTTAAGCATGAAGCATGGTAGATAATCTCTTTGAAAATGAAAGTGTTGTTAGTTGTTGGGCTTTATCTTGAAGGAACCTTATCTTTAGTTTCTTTTGCTTTAGCTTCTTGGAAAAAAAATAATATATAGAGAAATTCTAATGCTGGTTTTTATATTTAAAACTGTACATTTACTTGTGCTTGCTTTAAGATGGAACAAAAAAAAAATCTCATTTTATTATATAGAAAAATATATTTTACCTGTAGGTGTGAATCTGCTGTACTTGTGTTCAAAGGAAAATGGGCATGTTGATAATATTGTCATTTTAACAGTTATAATCAGTTAAATTGAACTTGCATGGATCAAGCTCTCTTGGAATACCTGTGAGAGTAAATAGGTCAGGTTTATATGTGTGAAGCTATAGTTTACGTATTTCATCTTTGTACAAATCTCTCTTATCTTCTTCACTCGAAGTCTGCAGCTGTGTATGGGGTTATTTACATATATGGCAACCATTTTTATCTCTTTTCCTTCTATTAAGTATGGTAGTCAACATCTATAATATATATATATATATATATATATATATTATATATGATGTTTTATATAACTATAAAATAAAAAATAAAAAAATAAAAAAATTTAATTTACAGTGGGGAGGGTCGGCCCCCTCCCCAGCGACTGTGTTTTGTTAAAAAAAAAAATATATAAAAATAAAATTACTTTACAGTGGGGAGGGTCGGCCCCCTCCCCAGCGACTGTTCTTTTTAATAAAAAAAAAAAAAAATTTATAACAGGCGGGGGGGCCGAACCCCCCCGCACCCCTTTGGACAGTCGTGGGGACGTTGCTCCCCACGGACCCCTCCCTCGCCCCACCTGCCAGCAGCCGCCGCTGCCCCACAGCCACCCCCGTGCTCTGCCCTTTCGCCGCGCCACCTCCCTTCGACCCTGCCCCGGTCTGCTCCTGCCGCGCGCGCCTCCCCTGTCCACTGCCTACGCCGTCCACCCTGCCCTTCCTTCTACTCCGCCGCCGCCGACCCTTCTCCACCTGCGGCCTTCATTTAACCTACAGTGTTTTATAAACAATTGTTTAAAAGCTAACCTAATATATATAGGTATATAATTATCTATGTATAGGTATATAAAAATATGTGTATAGATATATATATATATATATATATATATATATATATATATATATATAAAGAATAAGTTAGTGAGGGTTTATTAAAAATAAATAAATAAACAAATATTATATTAACAATACGTAACTAATAAACAAATGCATAAACATAACTAGGTGTAATAAAATGAAACAAAATAAATGAGTGTAAATATATATATGTATTTTACATAAGGAAAATAAACAAGAAAAATATGTATGGAAGAACGTAAAATGAAGGAATGAGGTTCTAAAGAAAAAAATAATAATAATAATAATAAAAAAAAATATATATATATATATATATATATATATATGAAAATAAAAATAAATGGTTTATCCTTAGTAGTCACCAGGAAAAGATATAAAAGCGGTATTAGCTTTTATTTTAAACACTTCAAAAAAAAATTTTACCTTAAAATTTTACTCTGTCTAGCGCGTTTTTCGGTGTCCCAGAGGGGGCACGACAGAAAACAGGCTCCACAACCTTAAAAAGTGCCCTTACTCACCTGTCTCTTGTCCTTGGTGATGAGCACATGTTTCTTACTAGTAACATGGGGCAAGATGTAGGGGGTCCCGTTAAATAAGGAAATAAGTTGTAAATAAGTCAAATAAATAAGAAGTGCTTTGCGATTTAAAAAATCCCATGAAAAATGGATTAGATGTGCATGTTACAAGAGAGTTAATCCTTAAAGCCATATTTTTTCAATCAAGAGACCATCCACAGATCTAAGTCTAGTTAAACTTGCAAGAAAAATGCATTCTGAGCTAATTAGTTGACTTTGTTTAGGGTTGAGTTGTAAGTTCTAGTTTGGTCTTTGTCAAAATCTTGTCTTTTCTCACCATCTTCATTCATAAAAATCACATAACTCGCGTCCTTCCTGGCTCTCGGTGATGAGCCCTCACATCTTATTGGTTGCATGGAATTAGGATTGGAGTGAATTCATTCTCTTATTATGTCGCATTCATCACATTTTGCTGATAAAACAGAAGTGCTAAATATTGCTTTAAAACCAAAGTATCTACATTACAATTTGATCTCATATGCATCATCAATACTTCAAAAAAAAGAAATCATTTTTTCTATCACATTTGCATCATCATCCATGGCATGCATTCATAAAACATAAAATAAAGTATCGGAAATTCCAAACCATCTAAGAGTCAAATATGAATCAAACTACAATGAAGTCAACTCTTTCAAGGAATGTCGAACCAAAAAAATGTCTATATATATAATGTCAAGTTTCTCGTGTACAATGTCGTAAAACCATAGAGTAAGTGTGTTCAAAATGCTCACCATGAGAAAAAAATACAAAAATAAAAAATAAAATCAATAAAATACATAAAAATGAGACTAAGCAATAAAGGCACTTTTCCTATCCATCACTTTGAGACCCCTTACGACCACTTCATTTACAAATTTCCTAGAAGTTCTTCTCGAGTGAATTCAAAAAGCAAAATCCAAATCCTAACATAAAAAGACCAAATCTCTCACATCTAACCTATTTGTGAGCCCCATCCATTTTTGTTGGATCTGCCACCATATTTTCTAAATCCCTTCTAATTCAAACGTACTCACGAATGAAGCAGTCGCAAGAAACCAGGAGCTCTAAATTCAACAAACTTGCAAAGCACAAATGGTTTCCAAAAGTAGTAAAAGTATATATATATATATATATATATATATATATATATATATATATATATATATATATATATATATATATATATAGTGTAAGTTTGGGTTTCTAATGTTGCTTCAAGTGGGTGTATGTAGTATCAGCACACTGGAACAAGTATATTTCTCACCCTCCTGGATACGGTACGTAATCTTGTCATTTTATTTCATTGTATTTTGCTAACCATGATTTATATCTGCACTTGATTCTCGTCTTTATTTTGCAGGTGGTGGGAAGGATGGATTGGCATGGTTTCAATACATTGGTGAATAAGGTATAATTTCTAACTTTCCCATTTAGGAGCGCCATACTCAGACTTCACATTTTACGCCTCTTCATGGCTAAAACGATTCTATGAGGGGGCAATATGTATGCACCCAAAATTGCATGGTGTTATATTGTTGGAATGGTAAAATTTCTAATGATGATAAAAAATTATTCCAATGTAAAAATGAATTCTAGATCTTTCCCCCTATTCTTTGCATCCCTCCTTCGACTCAAATCAACCCTTCTGTTTTGCCTGCAAACTTTAATTTTTCTTGTTAGACTGCTTTTTAGCTTTTTCTTTGTCCTGAGCAGTGGTTGCGTAACCACTCCGGTGGTTGCGTAATTATTAGTAGCAGTTGCGCAATGACCCTGGAGGTTGTGTAACCACCCCTCTGCGTTCACCTACGGTCCTATCACTTAAAATAAGAGACTTATAAAGTGCATTTTTTACACACATTTAGATTTCAGGAGTGATTTCTCACTCGTTTCTCAACTGTTTTGCATAATTTTAGACTCATTGGATTCGTGTCGATTTTCTCTTCCTCTTTCGATATGTTTATAATGTTGACTACCTCTCTTTTTATGATTTTTCACTTCTTTATCGACAAATGTATTTGACTTCTTCTTTCCGAGATTTTATAAAAAGCCAAACTTTTACCCGTATGGTGGGTTGGATTTTCCATATTCTTGAGGTTAAGTTATGCTGCTGAAATTTTGAAAGGAACCACACATACAAGAAACTCTTTGTTATGTTATTTCCTGCTATTTAATTTTAGTCGTTTCTTGCACCGAGCCAGCCACAGCTAGTATTTTTTTTCTTTGTTGTCAGCCAACATCTGTGCATTACAGGATCAATTGGACTTCATCTTTGGAAAAAGATACAAAGCTAAGGAGACAAAAATCACATCTCATCTTTGGGAAGCTACCACTGTATAGTAGTAACCAAGTTGGAATTGTACTTAAATTCTTTGAATATTTAATTAATTTGTGTTTGTTAGAATAAAAATATTGCATTTTTTTTTGAGTTGGCAGAATTGTAGAAGCGAAAGATTTCGTCACTTCCTGAATGTATTTATCTTATTTCTAGTATTCCTTTTCAAAATATTTCTTATATCTTCCCTTGACAACTTCTTCTCGGCTAATCCCTATGGATCTTCTCGGGAAATTAGTTGGAGGAAGAAGTGAATAAATCATTGCACGTCTTTTATTTCTTTTTATTAGTTTAGATTTACTTATGTCAGGGAAATTTCATACGGAAAAGTGAAAATTGCTTCTGAGAATCTCTTCCCTTTCCAGAAAACTTG
This sequence comes from Taxus chinensis, assembly GCA_019776745.2. Lineage (NCBI taxonomy): Eukaryota > Viridiplantae > Streptophyta > Pinopsida > Cupressales > Taxaceae > Taxus > Taxus chinensis. Next base: position 979,519,682 of record CM034147.1, read on the forward strand.
AGGCAGAAGCTTTTCCAAAATAAGTTTATTTTATTTTATTTAGATTAATAACTTTTGAATACATTCTTTTATAATATCATTGTAAGACAACCTTACAACATAGGAATAGCCACATCCGACTATTCTTTGTTTTTAGTTTATTTTATTAGAAGTAGTATTATTTTATTTTAATTAGTTTCTTGTGTCTATAGAATAGTTTATTTATTAGTTTCATTTAAATTCTAAAAAATACAAAACGATGTTAGTCGTTTAATTAGTTTTCTTTTAATTCATTTCTTTTTCAAAAAAATAGAATAGATGGTATTTCATTTCATTTTATTTAATTAATTGGGAATGAATTTGGGTAATTAAAATATTAAACACACTTATCTTTTATTTATGCTGAATTTACTTTATTTATTTATTTAAAACGAACTTTAATTTTAGTTTAGCAACAAAATCAAATCAAACAATTAAACAATAGGGAACTTACGCTACTCGTACATAGCCTCTAATTCCCCTTTTGCCAATTCAACTACTAGGAACTCACACTACTCGATCTTAGTCCCTGATTCTCCTATAGGTTACCATTAGTATTCCCACAATCTTGCATATTCCAGTTGTCCCGGCATGACCTTGGGAGGTCGCGTGCATCTAGGAATCACATGTTAATTCTTAGGCTTATAGTCACTAATTTGAGCCACATAGTGGGAAGTCAATACCCCTCTCCATTAGAGAGGTGTAATACCTCTATGTATGGGGGGTCGTTCAGAGCAGTACCCTTGGTTGCATCAAATTTAAAAATCTTTTATAGGGATGTCAAGTACCCCCAAAAGGCATCATTTTTATCAACAAAATATTTGTGTAGAAAACTTTTTGGAGTACCAATTAAATATTACAACTCATAAAATCTTATGTGAAACCCTTTTTCCATATTATTGAACGTGTATTTTTATACATGGTAGAAAAACATTTCTCATGAGAATCCACCTCCCGAATGAAAAATACATAGATTTAATTTGTAGTGAAACACTTTTAGGGGATGTTTGGCAACATCAATTTACATATTGTGGCCAATTTTCACTAAATATTCAACCAAGGCTCGAGATTTCGAATTAATTCAATTCCAAGTTTTCTTAGGGTGAAATGATAAAATAATTTCTATAGTTCTAAATTATTTTTTAAATATTATAAACTTTATAAAAAGTGTTAGAAACACTAAAAATTATAGTAAATTTTCAAAAACTATATATTAAAAGTAATTAGTGAGATGCTTGTTGTTATGAGCTTCTCTTCTTTCTATCTTCTCTCATGTGTATGGTCTTAAGAACTCCTTGTTGGTACTCTACTATTTATTAAAATGTTGCATCCTCTCTATTCTACTCCAAACTCCTAAAACAACACCTTCATTCCTATCTTTTTACAACGCCTAGCTTCTGGGCATAACAACTGATATCCAATATTTCTTGAATGTCATCAATTTAACTAACATTCTAACTCATGCACTCCGATTGGTGTGCCCTCCTTTATAACTTAGTTGGCCAAGAAGACAATTATAACTCATTTTCATAGTAGAACCTCTAGTTGAATGCTCTACTATAGAGAAATTTGTAGGAAAATAAATGTGAATGGGTAAGAAGGGGATACAATATTTTTGGTAATGTAGTACCTAAAATTTAAACCCAAGACACTTGGAAATGATCATTTGGAATTCATTCCAATATTAAGCTCATTTACACATTTATTGACTTAATTTAAAGGCATCTTGTTCAAGCCCCACACTCTAAGTCCACTTCGTCATGACTTGCTCTTCAGCCTAGCACCTCTAAAACCAATGCACCCTATACATAACACATATCTAAACTCTTAACTATTCAACGTGTCTAAACGAAATCTCCAACTTAAGACAAAATATGTCAACAATACAATCTATTTTACTTTTTGTAGTCAAATTTTCAAATCCATGGGTTACTTTAGTCAACTTAGGGTCTGTTGATCACCCTTAAAAATTATTCACACAAGTCACCCATATAGACACATACATCCTAACATATTACGGACATCAATGGATTTTGTATCAAGGCTTACTCAAAGAAGGAATTTTGGACCTTTATCATTGAAGCATCAATTCCTTAGAGCACACTTCAATGAGATACGAATCTGAGTACATAATCATTGCTACCCTAGATCATTTTCATGCACCAAAAGTTAATTGTTGAGTACTGAAGGTCTTATTAGGGCTTTGCAAATCACACTATTTATGCACATCCTAACACATTCATTGAGAGGGATAACTACATGATTATGAGGCCTCTTCAAATTATTTTAATGTAGGTTTCATTATAGTAACTTGACTCAAACTCAAACTAACCCCTTTTTAGATAAAAAAGTGGGTAGCAAGGTTTTGAAGACAAGAAGCAGTTATTTTACAAGTACATTAATGTGATCACCGAATTTCAAGTACATATACAAACATCAAAGAAATTTTTGCACTAGGTGCCAAACTTGAGTTGCAGACCATAATAGCAAAGGACAAAATCAACCACCAAAGGACAAAATCAACCACCAAATGACAAAATCAGATAATAATCAATATCAATTACATAAACACATGTCTGCAATGGAACCAAAATATAGCCTTTGTTTTCACCTTAAGCGCTATGCACCTAGCACTCCATTCATTCAGCATTGAATGCTCACCTGAAATGTGCACAACTACTAGTTCCCTCATTTGTATTTGTTTGTCAAGATGTTAGCATACATATCCATAATAACCTATTATCACTAGTTAATCATTCAAGTACAAATCATTACATGACACAATGATTTAGAAGACACATATAGTAACCATAAGAGCATAATACAATAATCAATAACAACTAAGCATCAATTACACCATGTATTCACCATACTCAAATCACATCAATAATAAAAATCCAACCTACAATAATCCATTAATCCTTAGACAACAGTCTTACATAACATGAAGCTGAATGCATCAATATACCAAGGCGCCGTGAACATAGATTCATGTAGCGTATCTGTAACCCTAGTAGCATAACACTCACATACATAACAACTCATTCAAAAGCACTCAGACATGACTGATGGGACGTGGTACCTAGTAAACATAGGCGTAGGGGCAATATATATATATCACCGTATATATACTATCCCAATACATACATGTGCCCAAATATAGCTTACATGCATGCTGTATATACACACACACTAATAATGTGTCATCCTATATATGTGTTTGTGTGTGTATATCCTATGTAATAGCCATATGTGTGCATGTGCTGTAAATGTCTAGTTTGCATGTGCTATATCCATATAGTATATATATATCTATATATACACCAATGTATCCTCAGTATATATATATATATGCATGGTGATATACTCCATAGTATATATATATATAGCCTACTCCTGGATATATATGTATATATGTCCTCATATATACACATATACATATACATATCCGTGTATACATACTATACATCACATGCGCACATCCTACATATACATATACCCAATACATATACATATACATATCACCCATATACATCATACATATACATCCTACATACGGTACATAGCCAATACATGGCATACCATACATATACCCCACATGTATGTATGTATGTCCGTCCTGTACAATATTATGTATATGTAGCATGTGTGTGTGTATATATATAGTATATATATATACCATGATATCATATATATGAAGAATAAAGATATATAACTGTATGTATATTATATGTATCAATGTATATGTAGATGTGTGTCCTCAGTGTGCAAGTAGTATAGGATATATCCTATGTATGTATATGTATGTATATGTATCCTGTATACCCCTATAGTATATGTACATCTACATATACATGGTACATATAATATACAATGTCAGGAACATACATGACATACAGTACATACATACATCATATGTGTGTGTGTGTGTGTGTGTGTGTACATGTACATATACATATACATATTACATATGGCCGCATACATCCAGTATACCCATCCTATATATATATATATGGGATATATATATCCTATCAGTATGTATATATATATATGTATGCTCATGTATCCATGTATATGGTACCATTTTACATATACACACACACACTACACAGTGGGCTATATATATATACATGTGTATATACATTTTACACACCTGTATATACAATACATTCACACACTTCTGCAGGAGCACACACGTATATGGGTGAGGACTTTCCCTCTCACGTGCTCATGCACTCTTCAAACATAGACTTGCATGCTTCAAAATAACCATGCGTACATTACATGCATTACAGTCCCAAAAAATAATAGTAGAATTCCTTAAAACTGTGTTGCATCAATAATAGATTATCTTGTAAGTAAACTTCACTTCGTCATGATTAGTGGTATTAGCCTTCAAAGATCTATGCATGTTCACGCTCATCTTCGATCCGCATGTGTTTTTACCCAAAATAGAATTTCCTTTACCTCTAAGATCAAGCATCTTCTTAGGCATTCTCTGGATCTGAATCATTCGTGCATTGCACCTTGATCATTCCCCCTGCCCTATCTCAGTTCTTCTTAATTTTAGCTCGTGGTCTCACATAGGTCTAGGAAATCCTCTAACTTATGTTATTTCCCACACAATGAGAAATTTATATTTTGGGGACAATCACGTTGATAATGATCAGGTAACCCACAAGTATAATAATTTCCTCTAACAAACCTGCCTCTACCACCACCGTGACCTCGGCCTCGATATCCTCCTCGGAAGCCTCCATTCCTATTATCCCCATTGTTGATCCCTTCATTATGTTATCCTTCTTCTTCCTTTGATCTACTCGCCACACTAGTCTAGAGAACTCCAGTTTCAATGGCTTCATGGATATGATCAATCAGTCTGCAATCAGCGGTGTCGTGGGTATGGGCATGACAAATCTTACAATATATAGACATGTTCTTATGAATTATGGACACCATGGTCCTTATGGTATATTTTACAATATAATAACATGAGCACACTGACTTGTGTGGGAAAATATCCTTAGTATCTCCTTCAACCTCACAATCAATGCACCATATACCACTGTGAGTATCATGTGTTGAGTTGGCAGAAAGCTTGTCCAATTATTTCACCATGATTGCAATATGTGCCTCTAATAATGTGCTCATTCTAGTATCAACACTTACAGCCACCTCAACTTGCAGGGCTGCTTCCAAAGTCTCACAGGGATTCGTATACGTCTTATAAGATAAATATCTATGAAATGGACTCAGTAATCCTCCATCGAACCACTACACATGTTGACTTTGATGAATGTCATAAGACAATTTTGACAACAGAGTCTTTTAAATGCACGTCATACTCCCTTACACTTTTAGATAATCCTTGCTTTATGTCCTTGAGCGCGTTTATTCTTTGTTGTTCAAACTCCATAATGTGGAACTCATCCAAAAAACACAGTGTGCAAAGCATTGTAGTCCACTACAGTTTGATGTGGATCATACTTCATGTACCAGCGATGCGCGTGCCCTTGAAGTGTAGTGGAAAATTGACTTTCCATCCTATCTGAAGTTGTGATTCCCTTAATGCACCATAGTAACTCACACTTGTGCACATGATTTGTTGTATCTTCAATACCTCTATACTCTGGAAAATGGAGAGACATCTCATAGTAAACTTGAGGTGTTTGTTTTTGGTTATAGAGGTTGTTGAGGTGGTTGTTGTGGATGTGGAACATGTCCACTAGATCCAAAACTAGAACTCCCACCAGTATTTACTCTAGGTGGCTAACCCGATCCTCCTGAACCTCTCACGCCCCCCGTTTGTGGTCTACAAACTAGTTGATGAACTCCCTTGTGTCTCGGTTGTAGTACTAAACTGGACACCTACAGTTTGAATTGTCACAACACACACATAAGTGCTCCCAACGCCCACATAAGTGCTCCCAACGGTATACGTGCCAATACTCTATCCTGATGATGCTCCTGGAAATAATCCTCCAAGTGTACTCCCAAAAATTGGCGCCTATTGCGCTGTCATAGGTATATTTTTTTGTCTGATGCATTTCTTGATTTAACACAAAATGATATCTACGCATCTCTATTTTCCTACATGCACTAGCCTACTTCTTAATAACTACCTCTGGATTTGGAACACCATGCACAAGGGCTAGGTGGCTAGGTGGGGATCATATGTGCAACTGCGGTCCTTATTCTTTCCTCTAACGTGCTCTCATTCAAAGTTGAAGGGGATTCTCTACTACGCTTTCGCAAAGTTGGGAATACCTGATGTTGTGGTTCCTCGTCTTCCATGAGAACTTCAAAACCTTAATGAGCTAGCATTCCCCTCAACTTGAGTGACTCCTAAATGTTCTACACATGTTCCATGTCCATATCTCACGCTTCATTAAACCTGAGTCATATTTCCTCTCTTTTTCTTTCTACTAGTCAAGTCTGCCATCCTTCACCACACCTTCTCCTGCCCTACGCATGGTGGGGGTTTAGCTAGCCATGAGAAGGCTCTCTAAATCTAGTTCTATTATCAGTATCTTGATTGTTAAAGGTATAGTGCGCAGATAAGATCCTCTGGGATCGCACAAGAACTCAAACTCAGCTACCTCTGGACATGAATACATAGAAATAATGTATTCTAGTGTATAATTGTGCAACACTCCAGCCCACCAACAATCTATAGCTTTATTCCACTCTACATCAACATCAAAAAGAGTTTGGTAATCTTGATGCGTATGTTGCCAACCACTCATACAATTCTACTGGAAAGAAGCTGAAGAACATCTCATAAAGCTCATAATAAATATTATCTTCCACCCAACGACATGCATTGAAATTTGGTCCAGTGTTATACCGTTGTGCAAACTTATCTTGACCAAATTCTACCCAACTTTCAATGCTTTCCAAAGTTAATTGATACGCCATCTGTATGCAACATCCTGACAGAAATTTTGAAAAGAGGTCCCTGGCAACATAACCAAAATGTAGCCTTTGTTTTCACCTTAAAGTTATGTGCATTGGCATTCCATTCAGTTAGCATTGAACGCTCACCTGGAGCTATGCACATCTACTAGGTCCCTCCTTTGTATTTTTTTGTCAAGATGTTAGCATACATATCCATAATAACCATTTGACTAATTAACCATTCAAGTATAAACCATTACATGAACTTGCTTTGGAAACACATATAGTAACATAATAGATCAGATAATAATCAATATCAATTGCATAAACACATCTTCGCAACAAAATCAAAATGTAGCCTTTGTTTTCACCTTAAGCGTTATGCGTGTTGGCACTCCATTTAGTCAGCACTAAATGCTCACCCAAAGCACGCGCAACTACCAAGTCCCTCTTTTGTATTTGCTTATCAATATGTTAGCTTACATGTCCATAATAACCATTTGACCAATTAATCATTCAAGTATAAATCATTGCATGAACTTGCTTTGGAAACACATACAGTAACATAATAGATCAGACAATAATTGATATCAATTGCATAAACACATTTCCATACTTAGTCATATCAATGATCATAATCCAGCCAAAGTTATCCGTTAATTTTTAGAAACAACTACCTAACAGGGAGTTGATACATAACATCCACTATATCTGAACATAGCGCCATGTGCGCAACTATAACAAAGTAGCATAACACTTAATGCATAACAACCATTCAAAAGATAACATACCTAGTCACAAGCCTAGTATTTATATGGGTGGGGACTTACCCTTCACCGCCCATGCACTTTCTAATAATAGGTGTGCCCAAAATAGCCTTCATGCATGTTTTCTTACAACATCTAATAATAACTCATCTTATAAATAAATTTCTTTTAATCCTATTAATAGCCAACGTATGCATGTGCTTTAATATCTAGTTTGCATGTGCTTTCTCCAAAAATAGCCAATACTTGCTCACCAAGGTAGCCTCCTTTTATCCTTTGTGTGGTGAACACTCCAAGTCTATTTTTGATCCTACTCCCGTAAAATGGCTAAGTCCTCAATCTCCTTCTAGCATAGTTCCACGTGCCATCATGTTCCTCGAATGCGTGCATCCTCATGCACACTACCCAAATCCTTCTACGTGTGTGTGTCCCTACATGTCATCCTTCATCCTTCGTGGTACTTAGCCAATTCTAACAACCAACAGGTAGTATCTTAGTTAGATAAACATAATTTTGCTATTACACATAATATATATATATATATACACTAGTGTGTGCCTCTGTAATTGTGCCACAACAGTAGGTTGTTGCATTAGTGACCACTAGGTCATAGGGTTGATTCATACTTTACTCACAATGTGTGGAGTGGGGCGTTTTTGGACATCCCCAAAGGTTATTAGGTGGCACTCACCTTGTATTAGAGCTTCGTAACTTGGGTTGCTAGATATTCTTCGATTCCTCTAGACCATATATTCATATATAGTCTACATACTATATATATATATATATCTATATATATATATATATATATATATATATATATATATATATATATATGAATCAAATCGTAGACATCTGAAATTTTTGCTAGAAGATCCACAATCTTTTTTATTTTTTGTCCTTCCTACACCCAATGCTATCTTTCTACTTTCAGTTTAGGAAAGCCTTCTGCTAACTCAATAAAATACATTGGTCAGAGTCAATAATGACATTGCAATTCCATGAATCCAAAGGATGATGTTCCATATTATAGATATATCTTTGTAGCAAAAGAAAACACAATAATGTGTAACATGCATCAAGGACGGAAAATTGTAGGAAGATAATCAATGACGTCACATTTACTCAATTTTGTTGTAATCCACACATCCTACTTTGACTTTGAGGAGTTGTACATTATCACGACCAACTTTCAAAAACGGTTTCCGCAACTCTTTAAACCATCATCACACCTCACTTGTCTCTTCCACTCTAATACAAAAAAATTGGCAAAATAAGTTTGGGTATCAAGATATCTTTATTCAAACAAACAAAAGTTGAGTGTATCAAAATATATTTATCCAATCCCTAGATTGAAGGATATTTACATATGTTACATGATTTGGTATGATCCTAGATAAACATAACCTATCTACTAGCAGTCAACTCTCTAACAACCTTTATTCCACATGGATGTTATAGCCATCCAACAAACCAACTAAATGACTATCAACCTAATTAAATATATTTAATTAATCATTTAAACCCATCTCCAAACTAAACTTTATTACCTTCACTGAGGTGTAATACTAATTTTCCTAACACAATTGACTCACTAATTTTCCAAAGTTTTAGGTTAAATCAATAATTGATTATTGAGATATATGAATAAAAAGGAGTTAGAATAGGAAAATATATCTCTTTGTGTTATCTTGTTTACTTTCCATTATGTTATATATGTCAAATTCATAGGCCCGCTTTAACATTCATGTTCATATGTGTTAAATATTTATGTGTAATAATCATTATCCACCTTTGCATACATCATCTCTAACTAGAATAAAAGAACATAATAAACTAACAATTGCATATAGTTTAAGTCAATAGCTTGAAAGATTTTGACTACTCATCAAACACATCATCCCATCAGTAAATAATTTTAGTGGTTCTTGGAACTAGAAGATATGCATTCACATCTTCACAATGACCAACAAAGATAAAGGGTGGCACTTCCTTTACATTATTTTTTGTTTGTCATTTGGGATATGTTCCCACACATTACATCCAAAAACCCTGAAGGCATAAATATTGGGTGTAACACCATACTATTTTTATCATATGTCATATCAAGCACTGCTAAGTTGGAAGTGTGATTTTGAATGTAGTTTGCACACATAATACTTTATACTCGAAACATCTTTGGAGTGGGCCCTATAATTAGCCATTTCTTTTAGTGTGCACTTTTTGCACTTAGCTGCACTTTTCTACTAGGGGTGTAGGGTATAATGTGTTGAATTTCAATGCCTGCTTACTCATAAAAGGTAATCGTATGATTATTAACAAAATCTCCCCCATAATCAGCTATAAGATGCTTTATTTTCTGCTCAGATAGAGTTTTAAGAAGGGACTTGAAATTATTGAAGTGCTCGAAAACAACACCTTTGTTTTTTAGAAACTGGACGTAATTTTTGTGAGAGAGATCATAAGTGAAGGTAAGCACATAATTATGACTCTGAAAAGAAATGTGGAAAAAATACATGGCATTATTGTGATCCAAATGCAATTTGTCACTAGTTTTCCAAGCTTTGGTTTTTAGAAATGGATCCCAATGTTATTTTCCAAATGTACAACCTAAAAAAAACTCTATTTGTGAAGGACACCTTCAAAAACCAAAGAACCATATTGTGTTTATTTAGAGTTTTCAATACACAATAGTTAAGATGACAAAAACCACTCGTGTCATTTGAGTTTAGTTAGTCATTTGCATGCAAAAGTGTGACTTGTAAAGGTTGATTAAACACAAAGAGATCAAACTTATACAATCTACCCTAATCTGCAAACAAAGGTGGGACATGGAGAATTGTATTGAACATAACATTTTCCATCTTAATGGACCCTTCACCTTAAAAGTTTAGAGAAGTTTTATTTCCCACAAAAAAATTGTTGTGTTATTGTCCATAAGAGTTTGAAATGAAAAACCCTAATTTTTGATGTTGCTTAAAGCTTGTGAATCAAAAATCCATTCATTTATTGTTGTTCCATGATGCATGTCTTTGAGAGAGGAAGCAACATTTTTAATCTCCTCTTCCAAGTATATCATTTTTCTTAAACACTAATATTTAACATGGTCTAGTTTACCACATTAGTTACAACATTTTTTGTTTGATTTAAATTTTTGTTTCCCTTTTCCTTTGTCTGTGTCTCGACTTTGGGAGGATTTTTGCTTTGTTATTTGATTGCCCTTAGGATGAGGTTATGATTTACCTTTATCTTTGACAGGCCCCTTACCTTTGCCAATGTTAGGTTGTGGAATCACATTAGTTTCACTGACTACAAATGTTTGTTGCTTAGTACCTCCATGTCGGATATCTCTAATAAAAATTAGTTTTTCTTGTTCGTGATTAAGTTATTCACAAAACTTATCAAAATTCAGTGCCACATATGCTACACCCAAAAAACTATCATGTGCAGAAATTAGAGACAAAAATTGAGTGTGGATGGCCCAATTTAGATAGAATTATCATAATAACATTGTCACCATAATTTATTTATGTAGCTTTAGCTAGGAGAATCCTCAAGCGTTTGATCTCAATGATAAAATCCTCGATCTAGTGAAAGTTGTTTTGGGGTAAGATTTGAAAGTGTGTTTTTCCAATCATCGTGATTGAATCTTAATATGTTTACCAAAGAGATTTTTCAACTTAATACAAACCGTATAAGGATCCATGTCAACCTAAAATTGAAATTTATGTTCAGGGGATACTAATTGACCTTTAATACGTATAACTTCATCACACCTATTTTTTCCATTTTTGATGTTTGACAAGGTCAAGAGTTGCAAATTCTTCTCTAATTGCAATATAATAAAGGCCCTTTCTAATAAACAAATTAGTAATATATTCTCTCCAACAAAAATAATGAGGACCATTGATAATGACCCTTTTGGCATCCATAATGGGTATTGAAATTTGTTGCTAGTAAAACAACAACCCAATTTTTTTCTCTAAAAAAGTGTTTCCAAAAATAGTAGTTATAACAATTTCCTCAATGAGAAAATCACAATGTAGTTTTCTTGTGGATTAAAAAATATTGGATTATTTTTTCCAAAAACCACCTAAAAGAACATATTTGTATTAAAAAAAATCGTGAAAATTGTAGTTAAAATGATTGCCTCAAAGATAAAATCACAATGTTTTAGGTCCCCAACAAGTTAAAAAATATAATTTTGTACTCTTTAAATTGTGGAATCTTCTATGGCCCTATGAGTCCAAAATCAATCAGAATCACAAAAAAACACCCAATTAAAAGATATATCCCCTTTTCTAATCTTTCAAACATGTCTGCTAGCTATTTTGCAATTGTAAAAAATAGCATTTTCCCAGCTATATCTAGAACAAGGGCCCTATTAAAAAATATAGATCTAGCTTGTAATAGAACAAAAAATATCCCAAAACTAAGAATCTCTACTGAGAATAAATAGAAGAACTAAACCAAATTTGAAATAGAGAAACTATGTTGTAATTAAACCACTAATGCAATAGAAATTCAAGATTTGCACAATAGTGTAGTGAATTTTCATATAAACCCAAGGGAATCACTAGGTTAAGGTGTGTTTGTTTTGTAGGCTCTCTAATATATTTATCTCATTCATAAATAGTGAAGCAAACCAGTGTTTGGGACCAGTGACTATGGAGGGTTTCACAATTCATGTAGTCACACTATCTCATCTCCGAGATATGTCACGGGTAATTTCCTAGGCTAACCACATATCAATTTACCACATACACAAACAACCAAAAGGCTTCCTATTGCAAAAATAAAAACAATTAGGCACTTCTTATATAGCATAAAATATATAGAAGATAAAATATGTATGCAAAGTTGTCTAATGGCTTGACTATTGGGGCAATATCCCTCACACCATAGCTCGGGTAGAATAAAAATTCTGCTTTGCCTAGAATGACAGCGCCTAAGTTTTGAAACCCTCTAAACATGGTTCTACCTTGGAAAGATATAAAAAACCTAGATATAAAGTCTTAGTACGCCACCAATTTCACTAATTTTTAATCAACCTTTGATCCTACGAAGGGCAAGGTGAGAGCATAAGATTAGTTAATTGCAGTAGATCACTAGATCTGGATAGAAATTGCCAAAAATTGCAATAAATTATAACACATTATAAAAACTTTGAAAAGTACATATCTTATTTGAATATCTACATAAAAAGAATGAAAAACTAAATATCTAATATGTAAAGCTGCATACAATACGGGGTGAAGTTTTTGTTTCCCTTATACCATATTAAAGTTAATTGTATTCTTCAAAATCGCTATAAACAACCATAAGACAAATACCCACATGCATGCAAATATAATAAATCAATGAAAGATTAAAATAAACACAACACAAATTTATCAAGAAGTTCCGACTTAAATTCACCAAAGTAAGAATAACTCTCTTTCAAAATGAATTACCTATAACATTAGTTGTATATGCTTTTATAAAAACAAGTAGAAGCTATTAGTAGGGTTGGAGAGTAGTTAACTTATAGATAAACTCTGATTTAATCTCTTAATAGAATCTACTAAATTATCTACTGAATTGGTGGATAAGTGTGCATCAATTGTTGAATTATCCACATATTAAATTACTAATAGTATCAAAATGTGTATTAAACCATACAACAGTGTATGAAAATTAAACACACTAACACTTGCAACTAATAAGAAAACTTTTTATGCAAGGTGAAAATTTTCTTTATTATTGATATCTTTACATATTGAGAATTTGGGTGTGTGTGTGTATATATATATATATATATATTATTGGTTATTAAGGTCTTGCATTTTTGTATTGCATGGCATATTGCTTATATGAGAATCAAGAAGTTGTGAATGGTGCATCCTATAACCCTTCTCCATTACTCTTCAATTACCTCCCTCACCATGCCATTCAACATTTAAAATTGGATGTAATCAGAATCACACTCGTGTCCATGGACCATTTGAAAATCATCCTGAACCGTACACTCCTTTGAATTGGATCTAAGCGAGAATTGTTAACTTTCTCAGTGATGGAATGATCGTGTGTCCCCATTTTTGCCGCTCGTGAATAGGGGTGATACGACTATAGACAATGTTATTAGTTTCTATGGCATCCAACAAAACCAGCTAAAAAGGTTTGAATGACAGCTTTGGCTCTGTGTAGCCTTTGTTTGAATGCCATTCATGCCTGTCAGATTTCTTCCACAATGGTGAAAGAGATGTATGCAAATTCTTGAATGCCACCCATGGCTGTTAGATTGTTTTCGAATAGTGAAAGAGATAATCAGTAACACCATCTTTTAGTAATATTCAGTATCAATCAAACAATTTACAAAAATAGCATGCATTCCTTAAAAAAAAATGAAGCATTATATGGAATCAGTAACGAACATTAGAAAGTATTCCGAAACTCTAGATAACAAAAGATTCCCAGATATACTCTCATTATTAAACATTCCTTGCATGTAAAGAATAAAAGCTATACTAAGCTTCTTCAAATTTTCTTTGCTCTCTGGTTAAGGCATTCCCTGCCAAATTCAACTGGTGGAATGTTCCAGAAGAAGGTGGACTGATTATACTGTCCTCACAAAGAACTGCATTACAGCAATTTAAAGTAAAACTTGATACAGGCATAATTCTTGTTTACAGTGATCTCACCCACATTTCATCCACAATGCTCCAACAGCTGAAAGGAAGCGCATTCAAGCTGGCAAATCAAATTTGTGGAATCAAGGGTTAAACCTTTAGTGGCCTCATCACATGACCACAGAAGTTGTATGCTAAACAAATTGGTGTGAAACAAAACTCATGCAGTGAATCGCTGCTAGAAATTTATCACGCACAAAGCTAGTAGCCCTAGCACCTTGACTAGTAGGTTACACTAAAATTAGCCTCAACAGCAAAAAAACTAACGCAAACTTGGAATTTTTGTTTTCACTTGTTGATTGTACAAACTGTATGCACTCGATCAATCAGAATCTTCAAACAAGTAAAGCAGCAGATAACAATGCTGAATGCATTTCAGCATTAACCAGGTCATCAATCTGAAAGTCAAATAGCAGATTATAATGGTCATGGCGACAGCTTCTGCTTTTCCCGCATCTTCCTAGGATGTAAAGCTTGACCGGGACTTGAAGGGAAACTGCCCTGCTTCGTACTGTCCGTTCTTCTTGCCCTACTAGAGAAGCTTTTATTAGATGAATTTGAAGGTGTGCCATTTCTGTATGTAGATCTTGAAACTTCCAACTCCTCAACACCACAGTTTTCTCCGTTGGCTGCCTGGGCATGCTTATGTTTGATGTCTGATAATTGCGAGTAACTCTGTGATTCCCGTTCTTGTGATTCACTTTCTTGCAATACATGACTCTGGTACTGCCCAAGTTCAAACCTTTGACACCTGGTTACACAGAGCCAGTCTCTAGGGGTCTCAATGTCATCGCCACCCACTATGGGTATGTGCCACGAGCCACTCTCAGATTCCTGAATTTGAATTCCAGATAGTTTAAGATTCTTAATATGCAACAAATGGAATAAGTTAAATAAATCTACTTTGTTTAAGAAAAAAATAAGAAATAAGACCTGAATTACAATTGAATAAGGTGGTGGCATGTGAAACCCCAGACTACGCTTACTTCCAGAAAATCTGACCTGCCACTCATTACAGAAAAAATATATCATTACACACTCAGAAAAAACTTATCATTAAACATTCAGCAAAAAAGGTGTGTCAAAATGAATAAGCAGACAAGCATGTGCTTAATGAATTGATAATTATAGAGAGGCAAAGCACACAAACAAAAGGAGGTACCTACAAATCTATTTGCATTGAAATCCATTGAACAAACAAAATATGGACAATAAGCAACTTGTTACTGTCGAAACCATATAAAACGCGACCCCATGCTAGGCTATCAGCATTAAGTGATTGCTAGTACCAGTGATTTCTGTGTTCTTATACAAGGAAGCAGAAAGAATTATTCTATGAAACCTTCCAATGCCCCAAAATTATAAATCTAACAACTCCTCGACTATGTTTCCACTAGCATTCCCACAGATTTTAAGTCCAAAACTTGCATGCACTCGTTTGAACTCATCAAGCTCCACATGATCCGGCCAGTATAGTGGGACAGGCTTCAAGAATATTTACTCTCAAACAGCTAATCCCACCACTTTCATGCCATGTTTTGACACAGTTTGTCTTTCATACTGCTCTTTATAAGCATGAAGAGTTTTTTATATGGTATTATGCTTACTAGGTCCTCAGAGTTCAGCTCTAGATCCTCTACAGAAAAACAAAAACCGATACATCATTCTTCTAAAAGAATTTATCTCTGAATTTTATTATTATGATATTCCTTAGCCATTACCTCATTTGGTCCTTATTGTCTCGTCATCCATGCCAGCCATTACCTCATTTGGTCCTTATTGTCTCGTCATCCATGCCATATTTCCTCATATTATGGAGGCATTGATCACTCCTTTTGGAAACCACTGACAACTCTTCAGGCTACCCTCCAAAGAGTTTGACAACTTTTCAAACCAGACCCAGATCTATTGCTTGTGTTCAATCTCATACAAAGCAACAGTCTCCACTCTCCATCGGGGATCAGTTCAAAACCTAGGCACCTAGGAAGAACAAAGTATCTGTAAAAGGGAAGCCCGTATAGTTGTCAATGCAATCTTTTTAAGATCATGGCAAGACAAAACATCATCCCTTTTCTGTTTACAACATTGAGACTGGCTTGAGGAGGAGCAATCTGATAATTGTAGTTTTGTTAAGTAACTGAACTTTATAACCTCTAATAAACAAAACTATGCAACCAACAAAGTGATAAATAAATAAATACAATTACCTTGTCATCTTATTTCAGAAGTAAACACCGAGCATGGAAAGAAGAACCCAGCACATGTACCAGACAATTTTGGCAAAGCAGGAAAGGGTTTACATAGCACACGGTGATTGAGCTCACAAAAGCACATCGAATGTGGTAAACTCTCAAGAACTCATCTTTTATATTATCTTTTTCGCTACCCAGCATTTTATAACTCCCACTTCAAAAGGATTATTTAACTGATCCATACATACTTCCCAGGTTTGCAGAACTGTTCATTGCATGGATTTGTATCTTCCAGCATAATTCAAGCAATCACTTAGGAAACCGAGGAGGTTACATAGGTGAACTTATAGTTAAAAAATAAATCAGGAACCAAATAATGAAAATGGAGGAATTCCCTGAGAAACTTATCAGTAAATATGGAAGTGATCAGGTGGATTCTACAGGAACATGCAACCACTTCTAGACAGATAGCAAGCTACTCCTCGGTTATACACTGGACTCTACTTTCTTCCACAAACAGTTAGACACCATTTATCTCACTTTACTGAGATTGTTAGTGTAAATTCACATACAATCGAAACAGGAAACCCTGACTTGTTATGATGTCTGAAGTTCCTTACATGCAAGTTCCTTTTTCATGAAGACAATGTAACAAAGGAGAGTACATATTAATAAAAGGTAAAGGTAAAGGTTACTTTTAGGTCCCAACCTAGCCAGCACACCTCCTGCACGTATGAGACCACCCTTGCAGCAATAAGGGGATTTCGTCAGGGGCGTGCTTGGGAGCAAACCAGTTACCAAACCTTGTCAATCCACCTACACTATGAGTACCTATACCTAACAAAGCAACTCAAGTAAAATGTGCGAGGGACTTATCCATGCTATGAGAAAGATTGCCAATGTATCCATTCTTTTAAGGATTGGCTCTCTGTTATAGAAGCAATCACAGGATAGCTCCTTGCTCAAGCTATCAATAAAGAACAGCTTGCCTCCTTGAAGAGAGTCCCCATTCACTTTCAGATGTCCAACAGCTCTGTAGAGATGCCTGAGAAGATTGCGACCACAGAGGAGATTATTAGACATAAATAGATAAAGAATAGCCAAAGATAGTTGATAGAGTAATAGTGCAAATGATCCAAAGCTTCACAAATGACAAATGTAAATACTTTAGGCAATTCTCTGAGGAATGAAAAACATATTTTTGTATATTGAGGATCCTTCACTTCATAGCTGGATGCTTTAGTATAGGAATGTGGCATACATACTGTCCACTCTTCTGTTCAAAGTTCAAACATCAATGTCTTCTTTGGAAACTTTTTGCCAATTTACTTGATGGCCTACTTTCGAATCTCGATCCCTTGGAGGCTCTTCACAGAGCATTCTTTAATCATTGATATCTGAATTCAAATTTAGACCTAAATGTAATAGTTAAGATTGCCAAGATAAAGAAGCACAGGCATACCAATATAAAAAAGACCAACTGTATTTTATTACATCTCCTTGAATTAAATCCCATTAAGGATCTTAAAAGTAATAAGCATCATTTCCATTGCTTGACATATTGGTGATCTGTTTGCAATTTGTGTTGACGTTCAAGTTGAGAAAAATGTTTCACAACTTTTTTTTATAATTCTTATATTCAATGTCAGCATTTCTACAATTCAATGGCCTGCTAGTTATACCAGTGTGATTTATTCCTGTCCTCCAGTTCCTCTCAAAGTAAATCAGGTATTTTCAACATAAATAATGCCATAAATAGGGATGCCAACTTTGGTAAATGGATACCAGAATAATTCCAATGGATGGATCATAGTTCTTGATACGATGAATACCCCTAAATGCAAAATTGATAGTGTAATCTTTTGAATTGTTGTTCATCTTGATTTACATGTTGATCCCTCATTTATCATCACTTGTAACCAGCATTACTTTGACCTTTATTTCTTCCTATTAATTTGTGTTGGCACCTAGCCTCTTGAAAGTCTTTCCATGCATCGTGGAATATGTATACAACAATAAAAAAATGCATAGCTTCTATAATTCACGATACTGGAACTTATTGTTTAGTCCAAACAGTTTGTAATCGAGAGAGTATTATGTAGCTAATTTACAAATAATACATGAAACTTCATATGGGAGGGTTTCACAGTAACCCTCCCAGCAAATGTCACAGATGATTAAACAAAAAATTGTAAATTTCTTCAATACTAGTGAATATGACCAATGAAATACCTGAAGTCTTTCCTTCAACAAATGTGACTCTTGATTAAACAAAACATTCTGAATTTCTAAATAATTAGTGAACATAGCCAATTAAATACCTGATGTCTTTCCTTCCATATTGGGAAAAAGCTATTCCCTAGCAATTCAAATAAGTGATCTCTCATTTCATCATTTGTCACAAGAAGGCACTTGAATCTTACAGCCGCATATAGCCAGTACCTGCAATTGAAATAATTCAGATTAGTAGACAGTAATTGGTTAAAACTGTGAAATTTTCTAAAGAAAGAAACTAGAGAGAGAGAGAGGGAGAGAGAGAACAGCAATGCACTCTTCTCGAATTCACATGATAGTGTGTTTTTTCCTTTGTGGAAAAACTTGTTAGTAACTACAATAAATGAGTTGCCTCGATATGCTGCATAAATTATTATTTGCTTATCAACAGAAACTTCAATACATATTAAACATTGCTTATAAGCATTTATTAAAAGCAATATGAGGGAAAAACGACTGACTGGGGTGGTTTAAACTTCGTTGTACTTTTTAACAGATTAACGAAAATGGCCGTCACAATTTAGTTGTGTATGAGATTCAAACAGATACATCAGACATCACTGATCCTTGGCACACCCTTGCAATCTTGTTAGGGAATATTTTATGGTGGGTCATTATGTGCACCCAAGTTGTTTAAATTAATGTCAACTCGTGTTATGTAATGTCTTGAATCATGTGTTCAGGTGTTGTCATCATGTACATATAAATCCTTGTGTCATGATTGGACATTAAGGATGAAGATTCAATAATCATTAATCATTTATCTCTTTGATCTTTGAGTGCCTTCTCTTTCTCGTTTTAAGGTGGCTTCTTCATTAATTTGCGGATATATTCGATAACTCCATCATGACATCACAGCAAGATGAATCCCTGCCTCAAGGCAATAGGTAAAGTTTTGGTCCAAAGCTTTGGACAGTTCATTTCTTGTGCACTTTATCCATAATCTTGGAACCTTACTAATTACTTGCGCAAGCGTTGTTTACTATTTTCAAATTTCACTCAAAGCAATTTCTTAATCAGGGGAGTGAATGGTGGGTGAAAGTCAGATTGAAGCACAGCATTAGGATCATTGGAGCACAGTGCCCATCTTCCTCCAATAGAATTTGGCATTAACCATCATGGGTGTTACCTATAGGCAAGTGCTAGCTTATTCGACATAGCAAGCCTATCAAATAGTGTTTACATCTGTTTTGAGGTCATATGTAAATACATAAAGATAGTCGCAAGATACTATGTGAATAGTCATGTTAGTTGTAGGAAGTTTCTATTGGACAAGGAGAGTGTTCCCCCACACAACTAATCTGATCGGGACAAGAGAAAACTTGCTTGTGCCTACTCTATCTCTCCCAACCTTCATACAGAGCAAGATGTGCATTGTCATGATCATGGCAATAGGACATTGCTTCCCTAGTTTATTCAATGCTTGTAAAGAAGTGTAGGTTACATAGTACGTGTTGAGCTTTTTATGAACTCAAAATTTGCATGGTACAACATTTCAAAAACCCAATGATGATGCCAAGACCTCTACAAAATATTACAAAAAAAAACTAAAGACTTACCTGATCCTCGAGCTTGCCATTGCTCTTCACAACCTACCCTGACTGCTAAGTTGGAAGATTTCAGCTAGTCTTATTTTACCCTTGTGTTTTCATTTTTCACATCTGAACCACCATGGCGGTTTGTGCAGTTCCCATGGCAGTGTCACAACCACCTCCTACAGACAATGGCGGTTCCGTAACGATGCATGCTCTTTCTATTTTTGGTCCGATAAATGGGTTTTTTGTATTTGTTTTTGCATGTTAACGTATTCGCCTTGCATCTCAAATAACCTAATCCACCTCTAAGCTACTTTAACCTAAAACCTAAACTCCACTTCACTCATATGCATTCAATTGTAGCTATTGATCAAACTAGATCTCCACTTAGATTTAATCAACTTGACTTTAAAGTATTGCCTCTTTCTTTTAAGAAGGGTGCATTCATTTTAGAGGGTTGGAAAATTTTGTGTTGAGAGAGTCTACTACAGAGATCAGATTTTTAGAGATTGTTTCTAGTTCTAAGCCATTTCCATATTTGTCTCTTTGCTGCCATCACCAACAAGAGTTGTGCTTGCCAAGGATTAGTGGGACACCAGAAACTTTGGTGTCAATTACCTTATGAATCACTATCAAGATTCAATTTTCTACCTAGTGTTACAAAAGGAGAGTGCAAAAGAGATCAAACCAGTACTTTTGATCACTTTGAGCCAACCACTGTACTGCTGCCATTCTTCTTCCACACCCACCCAATTGTTTCCCTTCCTCCACCTCTGCAAACCCCGGGTCAATTGAGCATCTAAAAATAGGTAGCAGATTGAGGGTGAATCATAACAATCGGTTCCAGCAGTTTTCCTTCTTTGTGGAAAGAGGCAATTTCTTCAAGTCCCCACTCCACTTGAGCGCGATAACATACAAGAGGAGGTTAACTCCAAGTTGAGACATGAAGTCATCCACTCCACTACTGCACCACATCTCATTGTTGAGCAATTCCATATCCTAGATGCACAAGCCTCGCCAAGACATGAGCAAGCACATCAAAAAGTCCACCACCTTAAACAGCTACGGGCTAACCTTAAGATTTGAGATTTTTTTTCATCTTCCAGTATACCTCGTCCCATCTCTTCTCCATTCCTTGTTAGTGTAGGTTATTATTTATCCTTTTATTTGTTTATTAGGATTATTCTTACATTTGTGTTAGCCCTACACTTGTCGGTTTAGCTTGCTTAGGTGTATTAGTTATGTGGAGCTAGCTTACTACTTGTGTTGAGTTAGTTTTCCAGTTATGTGAAGTTAACTTGCTAGTCTTGTTGAGTTAACTTAACTACCAGTATCAGTTAATGAGAGTTCTTCACCACTAATTTAGGTAATAGTTGCACTTCCCTTCTCCTATATGTACATCCTTCTTATTGAGCAATGTAATGTAACTCACTTCTAATTTATTGAGAATAATGGATTATGATGGATTTCCACATATGATATTTTAGCTCTTTTGTTTTGCAAATCTAATATGATGTGCTATTATCATCTGAGATCTTCATAGCATGGAACAATTTTCTTATCATTTCTTCATGGTATCAGAGCGATAGCTGATGTACACATCCATTTATAAGTTTTTTTGCAAGCAAGAGTTTATTTGTTTTCATATATTTTGAAATTTGTTAGCACTTTGTTGCAGTGTCCATTTTTACGCAAAACGGAGGGCTCTGTTAGCTTCAGAAGACGGCAAAACCCCAGAAACAACCGTCAACTTGGCTATTGAAGAAGGCAATTTGTTTTTGAGTTTATTTTGGTTTTGCAAAGGCGGACATTGATACGTACAGATCCGCTTGGAAATATGTGCCATGAGAAGAAATCTTTTTCGGGGAAGTAGAAAGTCCAGAAAAATGGTTTCTAGGTTTTTTTGGGTTTTTTGCCATCGGTATTGGGTTTTTTTCTTCCGCTTTGCAGCATTCCTATTTAGCGAAAATTTGGACATCTTACGAATTTCTGCTTGGGGAAATCCTTACCGGGGAAATAGAAAATCCAGAAAAATGGGTTCTGGGTTTTTTGCATTTGGAAACGGTTATTTTTCTTCCGCTTATCTGAGTTTCTATTTGACGAGGATGTGGATATCATACATTTTTGTGCTAGGGGAAGAAATTTGTGCCGGGAAAATAAAAAGTCCAGGAAAACAGTTTCTGGGTTTTTCTAGGTTTCTTGTAATCGGTAATGGGTTTTTTTCTTCCAATTTGCAGAATTCCTATGTGGGGAGGATTTGAAGATTTATGGATCAATTTAGAAATCCGTGTCAAAGAGGCAAAACATCCAGAAAAACACTTTTTGGGGTTTTTGCATTCGTTAATGGGTTTTTTTCTTCGGCTTTGCAAAGTTCTTATGTGCTGAGGATTTGAGGATCTTGGAAATCCGTGCCGGTGAAGCAGAAAATTCAAAAAAACAATTTATGGGTTTTTCTAGGTTTTTCACATTCGGTACTGGGTTTTTTTCTTCTTTCGTTTTACAGATATAGAATTGGAAAGTTTTTTCCAGAAAATAAATCAAAGACTACAGGGCATTTTTAATTTTTTTTAAATAAATATTAAAGCACAAATTTGAAAAGCTTGAATCTTTTGATCGGTAACTCAGATTTGAGTGTTGTGTTTTTCAAAAGTGTTTGTTTTTTCATACTTGCTCCACTTGAGCTGTTTATTTTGAGAAATAAACTAAAAATTTAAAATGTCATGTTTTTAACACGCACTCAATTATAAAGTGTCAACATTTATATCTCTCTTGTTTGTTGAGATATTTTAGATTTGTATTTTCGACACTTTTTTGGCATGTTGACAGTCTCTCTTGTGGGGGAGTTATTCTGGTGAAGCCCAGTGTTATTTGTCAGTGTTCGAGTAGTTGTTTGGACAACTCATACAAATTTGTAGCATTACTCTACCCATTCAGCAGTATGGAAGGGTGTCGTGTCTTGTTACCTTGGCTTTTCTTGGATCATGGCACTCCTATCTATTTGAATCTCGTGTCTTTGCCTTGTTGCCTTGGTTACTGTTTTTGGATCGTGACGCTTATTTGTAGCAGTTGATCTTGCTTCTTCGGGTTTTGTGTCATTGCCTTGTTACCTTGACTTTTCTTGGATCATGGCACTCCAATTTATTTGGATCTCATGTCCTTGCCTTGTTGCCTTGGTTATTATTCTTGGACCGTGGCACACCTATTTGTAGCAATTGATCAAATTATGTTTGGTGTTTTTTTTGCACTTTCGACATCACTCCATTGACAGTCTTCTTACATGGAGATATTCTGGCGAAGCCTGGTATCAATTGTTTTTTAGTTTTATGATCAAGTAGTGGATTCAGACCACAGTGCACACCAAACTTCTTCAGCATTGTAAGAGTTTTTGGAGCCGAGCTTCTTGGGATATCTTGCAACGGGATTTTGCTCTCTACTTTGTTATTACTAGTTTTGGGTACCTTGCAGTGTCCTTTTTTCCCAATTATTATACGTGGGTACCTCATTAGGCCTTGTTGTTGGGACCCACCTTTTCCACCCACCTAAGTTATGCTTACGAGGGGATGTTAGTGTAGGTTATTATTTATCATTTTATTAGTTTATTAGGACAATTCTTGCACTTGTGTTAGCCTTATATTGTTGGGTTAGCTTGCTTAGGTGTACTAGTTGTGTGGAGTTAGCTTACTAGTTTGGAGTTAGTTTGCGAGTCTTGTGGAGTTAACTACCAATATCAGTTAGTGGGAGTTTTTCACCACTAATTTAGGTGGTAGTTGTACTTCCCTCCTATATGTACATCCTTCTTATTGAGCAGTTCAAGTCAATGTAATTTAATTCTAATGTATTGAGAATAATGGATTATGATGGATTTCCATATATGATATTTTAGCTTTTCTGTTTTGTAAATTTGATGTGGTGTGCTATTATCATCTGAGATCTTCGCAATATGGAACCATCTTCTTACCGTTCCTTTCATTCTTCCATTTGCATAACCATTCCCGAAAAAGATCAACCTGGATGAAATCAACAGATCCCCCGCATAGCCCAACCTAATTTTGCTCCATTCGAATATGAACATGAATCAAGAGTTGTCTTTGGCTCTCACTAAGACCAATTATTGTAGCATTTGCATGCGTACCTAGTTCTCCACTTTGGACGAACATTCCAGGGAAGCTTAACGTATTTGATTTGACCTAGAGCATCCACATCCATGGCATTAGCCTTCCCTTTCTACATCATTCTCACATTGGTTATCTCGG
The DNA here is from genome assembly GCA_019776745.2 of Taxus chinensis. Taxonomy (NCBI): domain Eukaryota; kingdom Viridiplantae; phylum Streptophyta; class Pinopsida; order Cupressales; family Taxaceae; genus Taxus; species Taxus chinensis. Next base: position 979,544,286 of record CM034147.1, read on the forward strand.
CCTGACCTCGAAAAGTTGGGTATGCCTGAGAAAGCTCTGACACTTTTCAGTGTGTACAAATCTGGTGAACCTAACATGAAAGACTAGTTCATCTCACATTTCCATTTTCTCTCTCTCTCTCACATATCATCTTTTTCCTCTCCCATTATTCTATGGGTGTACATACACCCCCCAAATATGTTGGGAAGGGATTTTGTTTGATCTCCAAGCCTTGACACATCAATCAACTACACTCAGTCTTAGCAAGCTCCATCGCTTTCTAATTGGGCAAATAATTATTCCAATAATAGTCGGGCTCACACCTCTTCAACCTACATTCCTCAATTGACACCCCATGTTGAGATAGAGAAGATATGAGACCCAACTCAAAATCAAGACAATCGTCCTAATCCCAACAACACAACTTAATTTAGCGGGACTAGCTTTTATCCTCATGTGATAAGAAGGCTATATATTAACCCTAAAATGCCTGATCACATAGTCCTTGTCAGGTTCGATCAAAGTAATGATCGACTCTACATTATTGATGATGAGTTGAACAACTTACAATCCATCACTTCCGCTTTAAGGACAAACCAAGCTACATCCATGCAAAACAAACCATTACAAACAAATCCAAATGAGAATACGGGCACAACTCAATTCATAAGAGGATATCACTCCTCTCCTACGGAGCCTTTCACTAATCAAGCTCCTTGGCCGAATACAAAAGCCACAACAAATGGCCTCATCTCCACATTGGTGGGGTGTATTCAAGAACGAGAAAGTGCACAACCCTCTCATGTTTTTAACCAAGATGGTCAGAATGTGACTCCCACTGCCAATAATCAAGGTCACATTCCAACCACTTACCTCCAATAACGACAACAAAACCAACATACTATCTTCTTAAGGCAGCCAAACCCCAAAGACCTTCTCACGGGCTCCACCACTCTGGGCATGGATGCCCCTTCATCATACGCATATTTTGCTCAAGGATCCCTCAACAACACCATGCCTTACACTATGCCTAACAACATGGTTGCCACCATACCTTTTACTCATGCAAGGTTTGCTTTGATGGGTGCATCTTCATCATATGTCCATCCTACGCAACAATTTATGTGTGCCTCTTCCTCAAACACCTTACTACCGTACTACTACACTTTCTTCGAGATGGCACAACCTGATGGCTATTTCCTCACCTACCACGTGCCTCCTACTCAAACCATGGCATTTGCCCTTAGCAGCTTTACACCCACCACATATACAACTCATCCTCCTCCCGTCTACACTGAAACATCTTCTTTGGATTTCAATGCGATGGGGACATACACCGAATACCTTAAAGAGCCTCTTGATCATACTATTTGAACAGCCATCCTACCTTGCCCTCTACCTAAACTCCTAAAGTACAAAGAAGAGGGGGATCCTATTACCCATATCAAGGCCTACGCAACAACGATTCGCGAATTCCTCCCCTAGGATGGAGTCGTAGTAAAGATTTTTCCCAAGAGCCTCAACTAAATCAGGCTTGATTGCTATTAGTGCCTTTTTGAAGCCTCTATCCATTCCTTCCGACAACTCATAGCTGAGTTTTTCAAAGCTTTTGACATGAACAAGCTCCTCAAGACTAGCATAAGAGAGTTCCTCCATATTCAATAAGAACCAAACGAGCTTGTTGCCCACTTTATCGCCAAGTGGCAGTGTATACTTTATTCTTCTGCTAGTGCTCCTCACATGAATCAACGCCCTTTCCTCTACACCCTCAATAAGGAAGCTAAAGAAAACGTGCAAAAACTCCCTTACAAATCCTACGAAGAGGCCTTGGAGAGTGCATTAAGAATTGATCAAGTTGTCATTGATAATGGTTGTAGGACATATGGTGCCAACGAGAAGCTGAGTTTGTCAAAGCTTTTGACATGAACAAGCTCCTTAAGACTAACATAAGAGAGTTCCTACGTATTCAACAAAAACCAAACGAGCCTGTTGCCCACTTTATCGCCAAGTGGCAATGTATACTTTATTCTTCTGCTAGCGCTCCTCACATGAATCGACTCCCTTTTCTCCACACCCTCAATAAGGAAGCTAGAGAAAACGTGCAAAAACTCCCTTACAAATCCTACAAAGAGGCCTTGGAGAGTGCATTAAGAAGTGATCAAGTTGTCATTGATAGTGGTTGTAGGACATATGGTGCCAACGAGAAGCTTATCTTCCCTAACCAAAACATGGGGGTATCAAAAGAACGCACAAACTAAGGGAGCCAAGGTCCCAGGGTCCTCAACCGCAACCAAAAGGCCACGACTAAGAACATCACATCAATCTAAGAAAGTTAACCCACCCAATAATGCAACGACTATAAACAACCGTAATAACAACAATCAACGAATGGTAGAAATTCTAACATCCCACCTATTATCCATGCAGTAGATTTCAACCGCCCCCAAAATCGTGATAGCCAAAATCAGAACCAAAACCAAAATCAAAGCCTCGATCAAAACAGCCCGTATCAAAACCAATACTATGAGCCCAACCGCAACTATCAAAACAATTATCAACAAGATGGTGATCAACAAAACTATGAGCGTAGCCACAAGAATACAACCTCAACTGCTATTGTCTTTTCCATAGGGTCACTGGTCACAATACTAGATTTTGTAGGGAGTACAACAAGTTCATGCAATGAATCCCCGAAGATCAACAATGATTGTTCAATGAAACGTTTTTCGGAAATGTTGGCATTACTACAAACAATCAAACATTTCAAACCAGTCTTGTCGCACTACAAAACGCAAACCTCCACATTCACAAGAATCCAATCCCTAACCATCAACAACACACCGCTCAAAACCTGCCACAAAAACAACGCAACCAAGGTATTCCAGTCAGAACCCACAACACCGAGACTTCCACTTCTGATACTGTGAATCTCAACATAGCCCCTCACTTAGGCACACACATACCAACTCGCATGATTGGCATCGTAGAGTTGGAAACCGAGGGAGAAGCTAATATCATCACCCGCACCAGGGAGTATCAACCATTCCCCTCTCCCCTAACAAACATCTTGTAAGAGGAAACTCGCGGTATTCGTAGGCCTCTAGGAAATTATGACCTCAACACATCTCAACAAGACGTTTTCCCACATTCCGTTCATGGACCTACTCAAAACTCTCATGCCCATCATTTTGTGTTGCTTGAAGCATTAGGACATTGGTTGTTTAGCTCACGTTACACACCCTCTAGAGGCCCAGATAAACCATACAGGCCAGTTACTTTTTGATTTGCGACGATTACTAGCTAACACGGAATTCACAAGGAGAGGTTATCCCGCGCTTTACCTTCAAGTATGTATATACAACAACCTTGTAAAGAGAGCAATGGTTGGTGACAAAGCCATTGTAAACATTATCCCTCTCCTTCCTTCAAAAGTTGGGGTGCGGTGAGACCAATTACTCATCAGCTTGGAGCATACTACGAGGTTACGACAACATTAAAGCCACATCCATCAAAACCATAGTTCTCCCGTTGACCTTGGGCCCTGAAATGGTCCTTACGAAATTCTACGTCATTGACAAGGAGCAAACTAGAACATGCTCCTTGGTAGACCCTGGATACATTGGATGAAGACCATCCCTTCTACTCTATTCCAAGAAATATGTTTCCTCCACTTTGGAAGAGTCTTTGTTGCACAAGGTGACCCAAGACCATTCGATGTCCTTCAAGCAAACCTTAGGAAGCAACTAGGGATTCACACATATCATGAACACTCAGCCAACAAGGTGCATAAACCTATTGACCTTGGAAAGGCGAAGCATCTTATCACAAATGTCGAACTCACTCCCACAACTACTCCTTCAACCCTGGACGCACCCTATAAGAAGCTCCAACTATTAAGGGGGTGGAGATCGAAAAGGAATCAACTTCTCCAAGTGAGAAACCACAAGTGGCGGTTACAACTATCTCTATGAAATTTACTGCGTAAATCGTCGACATTCTCTAAAAAGATAAACCCATTGTCCTCCCCTTTAATTTGAAGGGACCAAATACCAATCGCTTTCGCTAGTGCAAGAACAGAAAATCCGTGTAGCCCATAGCAATAATCGCCGATGTTGCCATGGTAGAAATCTTTGATAATGAGACCGTGTCATCAAGAAACACTTACAACCCTACTCCCGAAAGCAACCAATCGACCCTACATTATGACGGAGCTAAGAGTGGTTTTGGTGTAGGGACAGGCATGATCTTGATTTCCATGGGAAAGAGGAGCATGCCTTTTGGTTTCAAGTTGGACTTTTGAGTGCACTAATAACAACGTTGAATACGAAGATTTATTGTTGGGTATGCCAGTAGCCCAACGATTAGGTGTTCAAAACCTTCGCGTCCTATGAGACTCGTAATTAGTGGCCAACCAAGTGTCTGGAGTTTACCTGACTAAAGCTGAACACCTACAACTTTATAGGGGCATCGACCAAAAGTTAGGTGAAGAGTTTGAGTTTATCTCTATAGAGGTCATTCCTAGGGAGAAGAAGCAACTCAACAACTCAATAACCACCTCTACATCACGCTTTTTCCCTTATCACAAGCTCCTTCACATGGACTTCATTGTATCCATGCAATCCCACCCCATTGTTCAAAAGGGTACAGGTGATGAAATGCAAATCGCTAACACGGACGTGGGAGAGCTCTTTACCCTGGATCTTGTTAAGAATGACAAAGCTATCCTAGAATTCCTCCAGACTCACAATCAACTCCCCAAATCCTACCACAAAAAGGGGTTCTCCATAATCCTTCATCCTTCATCTCTCCTAGGAGATCGATTCTACGATTCCTACTACAAAGTAGAGGATTATGATTCTGACCCAAAAGAGTGTGAGGTTTGTGAATCCGAACATGACACACTAGACCTCCCTCCCACTCCCCAAGAATTTGAGGGAAATGCTTCCCTCATCGAAGACAAAAATGATATCAACATTTAATTGGAGGAACAACCAAGAATTCTGAAATATGGTATTCTCTCTCCCCGCTGGAGGTGGAAGATCACAAGAAGTTACTAACCGAGTTGTCCAAAGCTTTTACTTTCTCATACGCGGATATGATTGGGACTCAAATTGACATGGTCATTCATAACCTAGTGAAAAAACCCTCATGTCAAGCCAACGAAACAAAAGTTAAGGCCCAGTGAAGTTGAAAATAGCCTTAATTGTCAAAGAGGAGGTCATTGAACTCTTTAAGGTCGGATTTATTAAGCCCATTAAATGCATCTTATATTTATCAAACATTGTCCCCATTCTCAAAAAGAACAATAAAATTGGACTTTGCATAGATTTCTAAGACATAAACAACGCTTGCCCTACGGACGACTTCCTATTACCTTCTATTGAAGTCACAATGGATGAAACTGCAAAGTACGAACTCCTTTCCCTCATGGAATGTTTCTCGGGATAAACAAAATTCGGATTTCCAAATACAATCAATCCAAGATCTCATTTACCATCCCATGGGGGACTTTCTATTTCGTGGTCATTGCTTTCCTCCTTAAAAACGCCGGGGCAACCTACCAAAGAGCCATGACACACATCTTCCATGATCTCGTACACAAGATCATTTGGGCTTACGTTGACTACTTGCTCGCAAAAGCTAAGAAGAGGGAAGACCATCTTGGCGTCTTACACACCATTCTCACACGTATTATTGAATTTGGTGTTACACTAAATCCCAAAAAAATGCATATTCGGTGTCACAGGGGGAAAACTCCTCGGTTAGATTATTTCCCAACAAGGGATAGACATTAACCCGCAAAGATTCGTGTTATTCATGCAATGCATCCCCCAACCAACAAATCTAGAATTAGGTCTTTCCTAGGAAACTTGGGTGTTATACAAAAGTTTATTCTATACTTAACATACGTTGTTCAACCTATCACCACTTTGTTGAAGAAAGAATGTGGTCAAACGTGGATCCAAGACTACCAAGATGCCTTTGATGCCATTAAATGCTTCCTCTTGTCCCCTCCCACTCTTGTGGCACCACGAACTAATAAGCCCCTTATCCTATACATCGGAGCAATGAATGCCTCCTTAGCCTACATGTTGGCCCAAGACGACGATGAGGGAAAAGTGCAAGCCTCGTACTTCATTAGCCATGTGCTCCTCAACTATGAGACCCCATACTCAAGCTGAAAAATAATGGCTCGCTATTGTTTTTTGCAACAAAGCAACCAAGACACTACATATTAAATCAAAAAACGAGGGTCATCGTCAAGTCTCAAGGTTTTTGTACGTTCCTCACCCAACTAGGCCTCTCAAAGAAGGTTTTTCACTTAATAACATTACTAATTGAATTTGAGTTCACCTATTTTAATCAAAAGTTTGTCAAAGGACAAATCACAGCAAACAAGTTAGTTGACAGTCCACTAGAATTCGTTGACCTCATAGGCACTTTCCCAATGAGTTGATTTGTTACATCGATAACATTGTTATTGTTTCTTCATCGTGGTATATAGACATCATTAATTACCTCATTGAAATCATTTGCCCCAAGGGTGCCAACTCCTAGCAAAGAAGGTGCATTCACGTTCTTGCCACAATGTATGTTATACTCAACACAATGTTTGTAGCACACAAGTAAGTAATCTTCGTGAAAAGAGGTTGGGTTTTCCTTTTGTTGTTTTGTTTTGATTTGATAGCTTACATTTGTGTTCAAGTCACTCGAAATATTCTAAAAATCATCAAAAAGAAAGGATAGATAGATTTAGTTTCTTAAATTTTAGTTGCTTTAGATTAGATTCATTCTCTTACTCTGATCTAACCCAACATCAAGCATCAGATTTGGTCTTTATTAGTATGTTTCTTTGCACTTAGGGTTAGCTTAGTGATCATTTGTATATTCATATCAATTCAATGGAAAAATCCATATAAAAAGAAGCATTCATGTTCATTTGCATTCAAGTAGAGGAGAGAAAAAGTAGATTTCTTGCATCCGCATATGGGGAAATATACATATTCGCATCCATCTCTTGGATGCAAATAGGTAGATTTTCTCTTGCAGCTTCCGAAATCTGAAAATTGTAATTTATTTCTGGCAAGTACGTTGTTTATCTCTTGCATGCATTATAAAAGCACTCAAAAATGCAATACAAATAAGCATCCGCATTTGGATTAATTTGCTTTAAAGTTTCCATCGCATGCACATTTGAATCTGAATTTTATTGATTAAAAGAATTAAATTCCAGCAACCTGTAAATTTCAACTTCATTTTTATAAACCACATGAGAACCAAACAAATTATGGTCCCATCTTCACACACCAACCAACACCATCATCAAGACAAACAAAATCATTCTTTTGCACAATCAAACAAACACAAACACTGCTGTAATTTCACTTTACTACAGCAAAAACAGCAAATACCCACTCTAAAGTTTAACGAACATCCAGACAACCCTCGTTTAGGCTCATACATCCATAGAGCTCTTGCACAAGCTAAATATATTTTCCTAGCTCCCGATGTTACCTAGCATAGCACTTTACGCCCTTGGATGACACTTGATAGCCAAGTAATTACAGGCAGGACAGGCAATTTCCTCGAGTACCCACTCCACTTGAGCAAGATAATAACATACAAAAGGATATTAACTCCAAGTTGAGACGTGAAGTCTTCCACTCCGCTACCACACCACATCTCATTGTTGAGCAATTCTATATCTTAAACACAACCTTGCCAAGATGTGAGCAAGCACATCAACAAGTCCACCTTCTTAAACAGCTACATGCCAACCTTAGGATTTGAGTTTTCTTTTCATCATTTGATCTAGCCTCAACCCATCTTTTCTCCATTCCTCCAGATCTTTCCCAGACAAGATGAACCTGAATGAAATCAACAGATCCCCCACATAGCCTAGCCTCATTTTGCTCTGTTTCTGGATACGAACATTGATCAAGTGTTGTGGTCTTGGCCCTCACTGAGACCAGTTATTGTAGCATTTGCATGCATACCCGATTTGTCGTTTTGGACAAACATTTCAGGGCAGCTAAGCGTATTTGGTTTGAGCTAGACCATCCACCTACACAACATTAGCCATCCATTTCCACATCATTCTCACATTGGTTGTCTCAGCCCAACCTCAAGATGTCAGGTATGTCTAAGAAAGCTCCGACACTTTTCCGGTGTGTACAGCTTCATTATTATAGGCCCTTGTTCTACCCCTAAGTTACTTGGAAATAGGTGCAAGTACAAAAAATGGCACTTTTTTCAGGACCCTAAGTATGGTTTGTCTTGGAAACATCCATACATAAATTAAAAAATATAAAGAAAATTACCCATAATATCAGTGTTATGTGCATAATCAGCATTAAACTAAACCAAAAACTAACATGGGTTAGAGGTGGTTAGGTGACTTAGGGGGTGGGGGTGCAGTTAGAAATATGTTGGGGGGTGAGCTTGAACGGTGATAAAACTATTTGTTATCCAATTTTGCACACATGGCAAAATCGGACAACAATGACCTGTTGAGCTCTAGGTCTTCACCAAAGGACTTAGGGTCCTACAGGTGAGTTTTGTGATTCGTTTTTTGTGTTTCGAGGATATTTATGATGTTCCAAGAGGATTCAGGAACGTATTGAGCTATTTCGTCTTTCCCAGGTTTTCAAGGCTCAGGGTTTACTCAGAGCAAGGAAATTGACTTTTGAGAGACTCACTTTCAAATGATTCATGCAGAAATGATTAAAAAGGATCCTAAGAAAGATCCTTACGTTACGTTACCCTCTAGCTTCAAGAAGGATCCTATGAAAGTCACTTATCAGAGCAAAATAACATTCTGAGAGGATCCACATTAGAGGGCTAAGTTAAGGGATAACACGCCGAGTAGCTCAACGAGCCGAACTTGACACAGAAGACGTTAGAAGGCCCGAGAAGTCCCACGAAGGAATTCTTTCATTAAGAAACCGAGTCAGGACTCAACATGGAAAAGGCATGAAGATGGCTCAGGTTGAGTCGATGAAATACAAGTATTATCCATAGGATCTCAATCAAATTGAAAGACTAACTTGGCGATGAACTCGGCTCAGGGATGTTAAAGAAGTTCATGAATCGGTAAGAGAGTGAGTCAAGGCTCAACTTGGCGAGCAAGTCGTTTGAGGATGGAGTCGTCGAGTTCGTATATATTCGTAGGAGATCGTTGAATCAATGAGTGACTCAGAGGTCTAGCCCACAGTTGGCGATGTCACATTAAGCGAGGTTACAAGAAGAGCAATATTCGCTGAGGTTGGGAGAAGCTCAGTGTAAGGAACATGGCAAGATGAGAGTTTGGTTGATTTAGCTCGGGATTTCAATCAAGTTAGTCAAATTAATCGACCAGAACGAAGATGACTCAACAGATAAAGAGGGTGACTTGGCACGATTAATAGCTCAACCACTAACTCGTCGTCAAGAAAGAATAATGAGCCAATGTAAGCTCGAAACAGACATGCCTCGTTATGACTCAGCTCAAATGTGACTCGGGAAAGTTAACTCCATCGACCGAGTTGAGCTGATGTGAGGTGGCATAGGATACCTCATGTGAGCGAGCTGGATGGAGACGAGTTGGGTTAGTGTAGGAATTTGGTCAGATGAGTGGGCATTAAGAGCCATTTTGCCAAGACATTGATGTGGCCAGAATGGTTTCAAAGCTCCGGATTCCCCACTACAGGATTTCATGGTGTAAAGGCCATGCCAAGCTTGGCATGACAAAATGACATCTAGGTTTCCAAGCCAAAATTGCCAATTACGCAGTGAAAATGCAAGCGAAGATCCTAAGCACAAGGAGCCAATGGTGGAAATATCTTAGGGTAAGACTAGGATTCCTCCCTGAGCCACGCAGAATGACATGCCAGGTTTACTGGCAAATTACCACCCGAATCGGCATGACCATAGGAGGCGATTGATGACCGGGTCGTGGCAAGTGATCTGCCATGTAAATAGGTGATTAAGATATGACACTGAAGGTGGAGGATCGAGTCAAGTGTCGAGCATTGTGGCGACACGTAGCATCTCACAAAAAGAGTAGCAAGCTTCACGCGAGGTAAGGGAACTCAGCGAATTCAACACCCACGAGTTATCACCGTAGCAGTGTGGAGAAAGACTTGAAGGAGCTATCAATATGCACCGCTAGGTAGAGATGACACAGAGCTCGTGAGATCGAGTTATGTGGAGAGATCGCCGGTGGTGTCGACAAGTTTAGGCAGTAGTATGGCTAAAAACGAGCATGGAGCTCAACATTGTCACGAAAGGATCCCGTTGGAAGGAACATAGCATGGGAAAGATGGCAGAACAGGAGCTCTACACTCACTAGGAGGAGACATTGAAGAAGCTCGACATGTGGGAAATCCAAGCCACGCAGGCCACGAAACAAGAAGATTGAGGCCTTAGAGAGCTCGGAAGTGCATCGGTGATGATGCACAAAGGACCCCTCCCCGTTCGATTCCAAAGAGCTATTGTTGAGCCCAAATAATAACGTAGCACCAAAGATTGCAAAGTGTTCTATGCTGAGTCGAGCCCAACCGGAGAAGAGTTCAAGGAGTTCGAACGAGTTGTAGATGATAAGGACTTGCAGAGGAGAGTACCATAAACCTGAGTCAACATGGAGCTCAGTGAACTGAGTCGAGACCAGATGAGCTCGGCCATTCAATGCACGATGAGCTCAGTAGTGGACCGACGTCGAGTTATTTGGTGCCCTCAATGCAAAGTTACAACTTGGGGCTCAAGGCATGAAGATGGAGCTCGGCTCAATCGCGGATAAAAGAGAAAACACGATACGATGGTGGGAAGCTTGGCAGTTAGGTGATGTCGAGTGGCTCGATTCGATGCGAGGTGATACGACAAAAGTTGGCTCTGCGGTGAGTCTGTGCATTAAAAAATGAAGTCCGGCTTTCAAATCAAGTGAGAGCACTCAATGAAAATGAGCTCGACACAAAGGAGGAGGAACTCGATAGCTCGGCCGTCAATAGAATGAAAACTTGGGGCTCAAAATGTCGGCTCGGTTAATACAAATTGCAAACGTGCCATGCGAAGCGAACCATGCAAAGACTATGAGCTCAACTCGGCGTTGGAGTATGGAACTCGATCAGGCCCTAAGAATAGCTCATAGGCCGAGCTATGAGATGATAAGGGCGATTCCTTCCACGAGTTGAAAGCACATTGCAAGAGGGAGTTCATTCGGGCTCGGTAATGGAATGTTGGTGACGACAAGATGATGGCGAGGAGCTCTTGGCAAACATGAGACGAATTGCGTAAGCTATGCATAAGCCCGAGACACGGTCCATAACAAGAAATGAGTTCACGGGTGTAAGCTTGCGGAGCTCGACAGTCGAATCATTTTAGGCTCATAAAGCCGAGTCGCGAGTTGGCCACAACGACACAGAAGTTGAGATAATTCACAATAAGAGTCGGGTTTGATAGCTCACCATTTGGAAGGTTCATCCAAAAGAGCTCAATTGGCAAGGTAAGGAAAGACTTGGCATGGGGGTTCAAGATCAAGTGCAACACCGAGTTAGAGGATTCCAAAATCGTCGACTTGGCATGGTTACAACAGATGTGGAGCTCGGCGGTCACAGCAACATGCTTGATGACCACCAATGCATAAGGAGTAACTCGACTTGAAGGGTGAGTCAAGACAAAGCTCGTGAAGAATAGTTCGATGCGGAATGGGAGCTCCTTTGCGGTGAAGGACGATGGAGCTCGTGACCAACTCGATGAGTTGGCTCAGCGAGCCAACCACTGAGTTGGTCTTTTTGGCCATTTCTCATAAACACCATTCAGTGCAAATCAATCCTAAAGGGGTCCCCACCATTATTTTTTAATTAAATTAATATTTTTATTTTAAATATTTATAATTTTATTAATAATATTTATTATTATTATTAAAATATTTTATTTAGATATTCTTTTAATTAATTAAGGAGGATCAGGTCAATCGGGCATTAATGGCACATGATGAAAGATTCTCAAAGTGGTTCAACCAACTGTAATAAATAAATACATCATGTGCCTTACATTTAGGAAGGGAATTTATAAATCTCTCCTCTCTCAAACTTCTTCTATAAATGTGAAGTTGGAAACTCATTCCAAAGGGTTCCAACGGGTCAGATAGGTTGGAAAGTTAGGCATCTTAGGCAAGTGTGTGTTTTTCAAGAGTCCTCTCTCATCTGCAAGTTGTCCTTGTATGTTGAGGGAACTTTCAAGCCTCCTTTTCAAGACTGTAATGGCAACCATTGCCTCTTCTGAATGTATGATGCATTGTGCACGTTATTGAAGTAATAAAAGTGTGTTTTGTGACTAATCTCAGTCCTTTCATCCTTTTTATACTTCTTTGTGCCTTTTCTCATGCTTGCAGGGTACACTATGCAAGTTCACCTTTCTATTGCAGGTTCTCAGAGCTCTGTGCTTATCAAGTGGTGAGGCATTGCATGTAGTTGAGTTGTGGTGCTTGTTCACCCTTCTCAAGTTCATCCTTCTTCACTGGAAAACTGATAACTTGTTCGTCTGATCGAGTTTAACAAAGGGAACGAGTGCTTCCTAGTTTGTGGTATTTTGTACCCTCTCTAGGTTGCAGTAGGTGAAGTTGACTTGCGGTGCACACACCCTCTTCAAATTAACACTTCCTGAGTCTGGCAACACCCTTTTATTTGGTGCATCACCACCCACTAGTATAGTTTAATTTCTTGCAAATCTCTTTCCCTAAAACCCATGAAAATGTTAGCATAGGACTAGATAGCCATTTTGTTACACTAGGAGTAGTACATGTTAGGAAAATTATAACTATAGTGTGAACTAGAGGTTTATTCTAGTGTGTGTATAATGAGTTGTATCACACAATTCATCTAAGAGGGATAATAGGGATACTCTACAAGATAAGCCTTGAATCCTTTTTAATATGATCAAGCTTTGTGTATTAATATTCTCCTACTATTGGAATAATACATCCCGTGCATTTCAAAATTATTTCCTGTGCAAGTCTGGTTCAAAGTTTATATTTGGTATCAAAGCAGGCTGCCATGAGAGTTTATGAGGCATTTAGATCTGGAATGATTGTCTCATTGTTGGGAATAAATCTGAATAGAGCAATGTAATTTCTATTAAATCAGTGATTGTAATCCTGTTTAGCGAATGAAATTTGCGACCTGTGTTTGTGCGATCTGCGTGTTCCTGTGATCTATGTGTTCCTAAGATCTGTGTGTTTCTGTCGATCTGTGTGTTCCTGCGATCTATTTTTTGTCACGTTTTCCTCTCCCAAATGAGCGTCTAAGAAGTGAGCGATTGCTGGTCGTTTCTTCGCATTGACATTGGCATCTACCTCTTCGGATTCAACATTTTCAACCTATGTATGCACCTGCAGCGAAGATCAAATTTCGTGCGAAGTTTTGTTTGAGTAGACGACTGAGATCTGCATTATGAAAGGTAATGCCGTTTCTTTCCTTTTTTGGACGAAGTGAAAAAAAATGCAAGCATAGAAAAAAAAATTGCTATTTTTGGAAAGGGTCCGGAAAGATTTTAGATTCTAAACTTGTAAGATTCATAACTTTCAGCTCGTTACTCAGATTGAGGGATTGTTTTTTTTGAATATGTGTATTTTTTTAATCCCTACTAATTGATCCTATAATTTTTGCTGCTAGACCAATTTTTTATTTTTGGAAAATATTTCAAAAATTATATATATATATATATATATATATATATATATATATATATATATATATATATATATTAAAGGGTGCATTCTCGATTGTATTCGACACCCTGAAAAAAAAGAAAAAGGAAAAAAAAATTGAAGAGTGCATTATCGGTTGAAACCGACGCTCTAAGGTATAATGGAAATTCCACTAGATAAGTTCAACGGATTAAACTTTCACACTTGGAAAGTTAAAATCCAAATGCAATTAATGCATAAAAAATCTATGGAGGATTGTTATCAGGAGAAGAATCAAAACCCACAGATGCTGCAAAACTAATAGAGTGGGAAACAAGGAATGATAAGGCAAAAGCAATAATAGGACTTGCCCTATCTGACACTGAGCTACACTATGTGGATCTGGAAAGATCTGCTAAAGAAATATGGGAACTACTTAGCAAAACTTTCGGTTCAAATGCAGTCAATGCAAAATTTTCATTAAAACTTCAATTATTCAAACTCAAAATGAATGATAATGTGACAATGTCAAGTCACATCAATGAACTGAGATCACTCATAAGGCAACCTGCAGAAGTAAAAGCTGTAGTAGATGACGAAGATGCTAAAGCCATACTTCTAAACAATCTTCTTCCTAAATACAGTAATGTTGTTTTCACTCTCGGACAGATGCCCTCACAATCACTAGAAGACATGATTTCTGCGCTCCTAGCTAAGGAGAAAAGAACAAAAGAAGACATTCAGGAAGAAAATGCCCTTTATACAAACAAAAGACATACAAATTTTTCAAAGAACAAAGAAGAAACAGAATGTTATTATTGCAAGAGAAAAGGACATAGAGCTTCTTTCTGTATTACTCGTGCCAAAGACATCATAAAAGGAAAGCTTAAAATGCAAGAAGCAAATGTAGCTGCTGAAGAAGAATCAGAAACAGAAGAACCAGCACCAGAAGAACCTGACTACAATTCCAATGACTTTTTGTTCTAGAAACACTCAGAGGCTGGAGGCAAGGAGGAGGAGGAAAACAGCATCTCTTGTTTGTCACCAACAAAGAGATTGCTTAGCATATTGGTGACCTTCTTTCAGTTGTGTTGTGTGTTTATTTTCTGTTGTAATAATGAACAAAAGTCCCATTCCTGTTCAAAACATGTTTCTTTCCTTCTACAATCTCCTCTTATATATTGAAAATGATGAGAGCAAAAATAATGTACTGTGCTATGAAATGGTTGTTGGTTCCATTCTAAAACCTTCTTGAGAGTTTGTGGATCTCTTGAAAAACACATACAGATATGGTTGTTGGTTGTCCTAGAAAACCTTCCTTGTGGTTAGTGGTTAACCAATTGTAAAACCATATGTAAAACATGGAGCAAGTACAGGAAATAGCTTTCCCCATGTTCACACTAAGGGGGTGATTGTTAGGAAAATTATAACTATAGTGTGAACTAGAGGTTTATTCTAGTGTGTGTATAATGAGTTGTATCACACAACTCATCTAAGAGGGATAATAGGGATACTCTACAAGATAAGCCTTGGATCCTTTTTAATAGGATCAAGCTTTGTGTATTAATATCCTTCCTACTATTGGAATAATAGTTCCCGTGCATTTCAGAATTATTTCCTGTGCAAGTCTGGTTCAAAGTTTATAGTACAACACTTAGTTATGGAAGAGGAAGCCGGCCTTCTTCGGAGGTTCACCTTGAGCCCAAGTCCCACAGCTTGGAGAGGCGATCCCATGTGTCTCAATCACACCAAATGTTCTGGTTCACATTCTGGCCATTCCCGAGAACCAGAGAGGTTGCATTGATCCTGGCCACAACACTGATCCTTTTTGACATCCTTATGTTTTTAAACTCGCCAAAAATGGTTGCACTTCCTTGCTCTACATGTGTACAGGTTGCTCTAAAAAACTTGGAAGATTTTGAAGTGGTTTTGAATATCATACATTCATTTGACGTTCAAACCCTTGTTTCCTTCAATTGACAAACCATCAAATTTTATTGATCACATCAAAGACACTTGTACCCAAACTATTCTCTCAATCTTTCACATGGCAGTCTGTTTGTTCACCTTGGGAGTTAATGCCATATTCACTGTGGGAAGGATCGGGATCAGACTCATAAGCCAAGTGGCTGCCTTTGTTAAGTGGAGCAAAGGCTCCACAATTCACTCTTTTGCCCAAGCTCAAAATGGCTAAGGCATGAGGGACGAGTTAGTTGGTCGTCGAGATCACTTGAGATCCGAAGGCAATCCGAGCCCGGGAGTTGAAACGGTCAAGGATCCTTTATTGGTCCACATGAACCAATGATGGTGCTCCCTAAGATCCGAGGTCGCGGTGAAATCTCAAAGGCGAAAACAATTGGGGGGACTCAGGCTTTCGGGTTCCCGAGAACAAGAGAGGTTGATTGATCCTGCAAGCCCAAGACTCTGAGAAACCCTGAGATCCCAAGGAGACCCAGAGCACCGAAATGTGATTGGTCCACGTGGACGTGGACCAATCACGAGTCACTAAGATTCCCAAGACGGTTGAGACCCGAAGGGAGAGGCATATCTCGAGCACCCGTGAACCCGAGACCAATAGGATGTGGACACCTAGCTTTAACGCGGACCGAAATCATTCAACAGGGTCACCAATGAGGATGAGACACATGGCAAAATCAGCTCTGAGGTTAAATTTGGCGGCCCCATGGCTATCAACTATGTTAAATGGCTTGAGCAATTTCAAATGGCCATAACTTTTGACTGGTAGCTCAAAATCACATAAAATTGATACCATTGGAAAGCTTATGAAGAGCGCTACACATAGGGAACAAATTTGGGGGGAATTGGTGAGGTATTTCCAACGTATTTTGTGGTAGAAGCTTTGGTAGTGTTTTCCAACCTTTGTCGTCATTTATCAATCCACTTCTCCAAATTGATCATGTGTGGGGCCTCTCTTGGTGTTTCTTAAGAGTTTTGTGCTTCTCAACAAACATGAATGTGGCCCAGAGATCTTCAATTGAATTCTAATCGGTCCCATGTGCCATTTGATCAATGGTGGAGCCATTAATCAATTTGTCCATGTTTGTTCCTCTCTTCTCATTGGTTCTCAAGCTTTGAACTTCTCTCCAATTCCATTCTGCAATGTTCTCTCAATTGTATAAATAGATGAAGCATGTGCCTCGTCTAATCATCTTCTAGCTTGGCCATTCTTGGTCTGGATCTATAATCCCTCTGGTTGTCTAGTCTGTAGGTGTTCATTTTAGCTTTTTTTTGGATGTTTTGAGTTCTGAATAATTGTAATCAATTCAAGGACTTTGTAATTCAACTCTGGGAGAGTAGTTTTTCATGTTTAATTGAGTCATAGGTGAGATGGGTTAGGAAGGAAGCTATCATTTGAGTTTGAAGTGTATTCACTCAAATTATCAAAATCTCCATCTGGTTATTAAGTGTAGATATCTGATGTGTAATCACCAAAGCATTTAGTTATAAAATCTTTACGGAATTCTGGTTCCATTTGCACTCACTTAATTGTTTGATGCTATACTTTGGGTTCTAGTTTACAACAGTCTAATAATTCATTAAATCTCAGTGTATGTGATTTAATAGTTGTCTCAATTGAGGGGAGTTGCATTAATTGTGTAGGTGAATGTTGTTCTTATGTTATTTTGACTCCATAACATCTTTTTAGATCTGGCCCAATGGACAAGGTGCATATAAAATTCGAATGATCAACCCCCTTTCTTCTTTTTGTTGTCCTAGACTTATGTTTTATCTTGAGTATCTTTAGAAGTCTATTTGTTATAAATTTGGGTTTCATGCTTGCTTGGACATGCATTAAATCTTTGTTATAAAACCAGCAAGTTATGGATAACCTCGTATCTCTGCAAAAGAGCAATTCTAAGTATGTTTATTTCACTTTAAATGTGTGGCTATGTCACAAGTGACACTTAATTGGGTGCTTAGTCATGGAGGTTACATTTATAGCCAAATCTAGTGTGTGTTCAGGCTCATCTTTTGATTAGAATTGCAAGGGTCTCTCCCCTTGGCCTTGCAAAACCAGAAGTGGAGAAGTGACCTTCCTTCTTATATTTGTTGCTCTCGAATCCATTCCCATCTTCTTGAAGAGAACCCCCCTTTACTACAATTAACTCGTCCTTGAGCTTCTCTTCATTAACTTCAAGAGCGGAATAGATTTGGTAGCCAACACCATCCTAGGGGGAATTCTGAAGATAACAGTGCATTTCCAAGGGGAATCAAACCTGGGATCAGAACCAAAATCAAACTAGTTTGGTAAGAGGGGGAATCTGAAGAATTTGATAACAATTTTTACACTTTTACAGTATTGTTTCAAGCATAGTTTGCATACTCATACTCAGCAGACCAAAATAAAAATTGACTTGCCAAAAACTCAGTAAAACTTGGCAGCTTAAAAAATACCTAAATTTCTCTAAAAAAACATAATTTTATGCAAAATATAGTTACAAAACGGAGCAAATGAAAACTAATCGATTTTTGGAGAGTTTCCTGCAAATACTAGGCGGCGATTTTTCTAGGAGAGTACTCGCTTAGGTCGAAAAAAAATGGCGAGTACTCACCAAGTATGTAAACTATGGAACTTTCAAGATTGACTATGAGATAGTTAATCTTGGGGTGTAAGTTTGTACAGTGCAATATTTGAAGGAAGCTTGTTTTAACTTACTATCAACCAATGTCAATCGTAAATTTTTCATGGCAGATTAAAATTTTAATAATCTTTTGAAAGATGTGATTTGCTTCAAATCAAAGAAATCCAAAACAATGGGGTCACTTGTGAGGTCTAGATGTTATTTTGTGATGTTGTAGTGAAATATTAGATGTTAGATGCCAATCGAGCAGGCAGGTGGTGCAAACCCATTTCAGGTGGTGAACTTTTCTGTAGTAGCTAATGCAAACTCTTATTCACACACTGGCGCGGGGTAACATTGTCTAGTAATCGTGGCTTTTATTGGTCCAAGAAGGTCAGCAAGCTCTTCCATTCATTCTTTGAAGACTATTTAGGTTTGGTATCACTTACCCATAGTGATCACCTTAAGACTCCTTTAACACTTTACTTTTTTGATTCAGTCTGAAGGGCATTTTTCTTGCTCTCCCTTCATCTCATAGGTAGTCTACTACTTGTTTGCCTACTCTCTTCATATAGCTTCTTGTTCTCAGCTGTTTTTTGTTTGTTTCAGACCTGTACAAGTTTTCTTTCACTCCCAATTGATCATATTAGTGTCATATCTTGCTGTCTTGAACTTTTTTAACTTTTCTTTGATTTGCATAGTTGCCGTTTTCCTCCTCACATCTTGCTCTTCCCTCTCTTACAGTGACATCCACTTGTCAAGTTTCCATTAAAGTGTTGTTTTCTCTCTGATGTTGCTGTTCTCTTTCCATTCCACATTCATTCTTAGTCTTGATCTCGCTGTTTTTGGTCTCTTATCACTTCTTTTTCTGTACTTTTTTGCTGTTATACCTTTGAGAATACTTGAACAGGTTATCCAGTTTATTTGTTTGCTGTTTTCTCACAAGTTTTAAGTGTTTGCAGCTTGTTTCTTGTTCATTTGTTCTCTTTCCATTGTATCTGTTCTCTTTCCATTCTACAGTCCTTATTCTTCATCTTGCTGTTTTCAGTCTCTTGTCACTTGTTTTGCAATGCTTTCTTGTTGTTCCACCTTTGACAATATTTGAACAATTTTTCCAGTTTACCCGTTTCCTGTTTTCTTTCAAGTTTTTAGTGTTTGTAGCATGTTTCTTGCTCATTTGTTCTCTTTCCATTGTTGTTGTTCTCTTTCCATTCTACAGTCCGTAGTCTTCATGTTCCTGTTTTCAGTCTCTTATCACTTCTTTTTGCCGTGCTTTCTTGCTGTTCCACCTTTTACAATACTTGTACAACTTTTCCAGTTTACTTGTTTGCTGTTTCTCACAAGTTTAGAGTGTTTGCAACATGTTTCTTGTTCATTGGAGCTTATTTAAAAGTACCTTGAGTGTGCTTGACCTACTCATATGTCAGTTTCATACATCATAAATCATCTAGCTATCAGTTAGACTCCGTTTGTATGTCTTTGTTAACTTTGATCATTGTGTTGTGTCTGCTTCAAATCACTTACTTCTCTATCAATCTTGAATTAGAGATACGTGTTGCTTATTGACTTGTATGAATCTAGCATTTACTTAATCACACAAGTTTGCCTGTTTCTTTTGTTATTTATACAAGTTATTTAAAATAATATAAATTCTCATTTCATTCACTTAAGTGTGGATTGTTTAGTTTCATTTCTTGCAATTAGCATAGATTTACTTTCATGTGCTTAGATTAGATCCAAGAGGCACGTGCTACTCTAAGCACGTGCTACTCTTCCCATCTATCTTGTTTATTCCTGGTCCATCCCTATCTAGCTAGTTCCCTAGTAGGTTTGACCTCTAGCATACTTCTTGCTTTTCCATCATTGAATAATGCTTCTTGGGCAGGATCATCCCCTCAGATCTGGGGGGGATCCTACATATTATGCAGCTTGACCTTGCAACTTCTAACGAGAATACTTTTCACAAGAAATTCCATCAACTTGTTTTGCATTCTATGCCATGCCCACACCTTTTAGTTCCTTAGTTCCAAGCTATGTCACAAGGTTCGTGTTCGTGTTCATGTTCGTGTTGGATGAAATTCGAAACAAATTCGCCAGCCAATGAAGTTCGGCATTAAAATCATGAATGAGTTTAAAGAATATAATTTAATATTAAAATAAAATTTAAATATTTAATCATTTAAATAAAAATAAACAATGAATCTGATTAAAATCCATTTAAAATACTAATTTAAAATCCCAAAATATTCATTAATTTCTGGTAATATCTAAATTCTGAAAGTTAAACCTAGTACTAAATGAAGTATTAATAAAAAATGAATATGTAAATTGAATATGCGAAAAATATAATGTACAATATTTAAAGACATTAGTAAATTTTAGATAGCATAATTTTTGCCAAAGTCATGTGTGTGTGTGTGTGTGTGTGTGTGTCATTAAGTTATAGCTTTTTAAAAAATAGTTTAGCTTTTTTTTATTAGTTTTTCTTTTTCCTTTCCAACTTTAATTTTAAAATATGAACATTACTTATTAGATTTTTTAAATTAATTGTTATTTTTTTGTTAATTTTAAATAACAATTAATTTATTTGGAAAGGAAAAAGAAAAAACTAATAAAAAAAAGCTAAACTATTTTTAAAAAGTTATAACTTAATGCTAAAGCCTAATTGTGCAAAAAAAAACTATTTTAATAAACCTAAAACCTATACTAAAGCTAAATCATGAAAAAAAAAATACTAATTAAAAACTTTAACCTTATTTCTTTTTAATTTTTGTTTCAATCGTGGATACAGAATATTGAGTGGCAATTAGGGAGTGGAAAGAGCTCTACATGGCCACTATCAACATGTCTTTGATATGGCATCCATGCAAACTACTAACACTCACAAATGAAGCTTACAGTGACAATGAACAAGAAAGAAATGATTGTGAAAGCCCTAATGTAGTTTCGCCTATCATTTCTAAACAGTTTTAGGTTTTTCCTTTAAATAAACTCATCTGAAATCATATTGTACGAATTTTCTAGCGAATTTAGATGAGTTTTACATATTTTTATGAAGTTCGGTAAATTTCGAATTTCAAGGAAGAAATTCGGCGAACCTTGTGAAATAGGTTCCAAGCCCTCAATGTTCATTACAAGACCGTTGTGGATTTCTAGGAATGAAGAACTGGAGAATAAAGATAATGCTTACAACTTGCTCAACAAGCCAACCAGTCGTATGAATAAAATCCTTGAATTCCATCTTTCTATCATTTTCAATTGTCTCAATCCAACCCTGTGAGGTTGAGTGTGTAAGGTAGGATGCACAGTTTTCCTTCCACATAAGGTCCCTTTGCATTTTTGCACAATTCCCAAGGGTACAATGGGGTCCTATTAGCCCAAGCAGTTGTACTTAGAAAAGATTTGCTTTGAAATAAGTCGCGTCTGGTTTGGAGACATGCTTGCAAAGGTAAAAGAGCGGCACAAAAGCTAGATTAATCTGACTTAGTTATACTTGGAGAGGTTGACAATGGAAATTTTTTGACAAATTGGGTTTAGGGTACACTCATGCGAGGTGCATGAGGTGTCATGACCTCTTATTGTCCCATTCAGAAAGGCCATGGAAAACAAATAATGGGAAACGGTGAAGAATAACTAACAAATCATGCAAAAGACCATGAACACTTGATAGTAGATACGACAAATAACAATTTCTAGAGGCATGACCAACATTGATAACAAATAGCCGATGGGGTTTGGGTGGAGCAGTTAAGTCGAATAGTTGTTTCCGACTCCACCCAGGTTCAAATTCCACTAAGGTACGATCCCCGTTCGGGATGGTAATGTCTGAGGTGGCGCAGCTAGCAGGCTAGTTTATACGAAGATAGTTTCTGGATCGAGAAGACCTGCGCTAGTTGTGTGTTCAAGCATGGCGGCTCATGGTTCGCTTATGGTGTGTGCATGTGTAGCGGCTCGTGATTCGCTTCACATGTGTGTGGCAGCTCGTGGTTCGCTTGTGGTGGGTGCATGCATGGCGGCTCGTGTTTCGCTTGACGTGTGTGTGGCAGCACATGGCTCGCTGATTGTTGAGCTTAATAGATAAATCTTGGTTGATTGTACTTCGGTTCATAGCTCCGGTCAAAAGCGTTAACCATATCAAAAAAAAAAAACATTGATAACAAATACCAAAACAAACAAAAATTTGGTAGTACTGGAAACAATGAAGAATGACTCGAGACAGTTTACGCAAAAGACTATGAATACTGGACATGACAAATAACAATTTCTAGAGGCACAACCGACCTTAATGATGACAAATACAAAAACAAACTCAAAGCTGATGGTATTATCAAATTTGAAGGATAAAGTTGGGGACAACACGTACCCTACAGCGTTAGAGTGATTCTAGCCTCCGTAGTCGCCTTATTGTATCCTGTGAGGCTAGCAAATGCAGTCCACCCAGCCTGAATTTTCACCTCTTTACTTTCTAGTGTACATTTTCTTTTGGACCTTCATGAAGTCATTCTTCACCGCGTCATCGTTAATAGAAACCTCTCTACAAAGCATACAGGATTACTGCACATGCAGCCATGTGTAAAAGGGTTTTTAATTCCTCCCACCTCCACTAAACAATGGGTTAAATATGACTGCTATAGAATGCCAAGGTGGGGTTACCCTCAAGAATCTCATATATCTCTCTAAACTTTAGGGGATTTAGATTACACATATCTGATGATGGTAGAATTTAGGAATACAAAGGACACAATGTGCCTCATATCTGCCCTAGGGCCTAAACAAATCTCTGACCACTGGATCCTTCACCCTTTTTCCCTGTTCTTATTGGACTTCCCCCACCTAGTCCACTCTCATTGTAAGGGCTCCTACAACTCAAGCATCCTCTTCAATAAAATGAAATAAGATGCAAATCTGGTCTTAACTGGTTTGAACGATTTTTTACACACAAAAAAACAGAAACAATGCCAATGAGGTGTGATGGTTGCATATAAACATTTACACCTCTAGCACTTGCCACCACTTGTTTGACCCAAATCAATTTTCCAATGTCTTTTGGTGCATTGTTCATTGAATGCACGCAAGGGGTCTAGTAGAAATGCATATCTGTGGCCTCAATCAACTTTCATCTTCCTCTACACAAATTAATGTGCATTTGTATCTACCTGCACAACATTGGCAGGGAAAACCACCTCTATAGCA
Source organism: Taxus chinensis (assembly GCA_019776745.2). Lineage (NCBI taxonomy): Eukaryota > Viridiplantae > Streptophyta > Pinopsida > Cupressales > Taxaceae > Taxus > Taxus chinensis. The sequence continues at coordinate 979,567,704 of CM034147.1, forward strand.
TCCTTCAGAATCTTTTAACTGAAAATTAACTAAAACTACATGTCCCTACTTTTGTGTTCAACTTAACATAGCCCTGTCCCATCAACTGTAGTAATTATTTTATTTTATTTTGGAAAAATGCATCTTATGTTACTCACAAGAAACAAATAGTTACATCAGCTGAGCATAATGCTGACAGAAACTATCTATCCCTACATAGGCAAGGAAAGTAAGCACGTGGACTTGTGCCCCAACGGGCAAGGAGTTCACATCTTTTCAAAACCACTCAAACTTAGCTTGTACTATCAAAGCCAACTCTTACCTGAAAATCCTCAACTTCCCCATACTAACAAGGGAAATATCATCCGAAAAAGATGTATTTGCATCTTGTCCTCCAAGGAAAAGAAAAACTGATTGCTGCCAACCTAGTTGTATGCCATAAACCCTTGTAATTGTCCTTAACCATCCAAGAATCCCCTAAAAGAGGCCCATTCCAAGAGAGAGGAGGATTAAAAAGGAAATTGAATTCAGCTTGCAGCCCTCCCCAAAACCCTCTTGTTGTTGGACATTTCCATAAGATATGATCAATTGTTTCTTCTTTCCCACACACACTGCAAAATGCATCTGCAAAACGAGTCTTGCTCAACCTTGCTTTGACAGCTAAACCCTAAAAGATGTTCTTGCTTTCAAAATAACTTGACAGCACCGTTGCCATCTCACTTCGGAGCCCTAGATCTGCCATTGTTTGCTCAATCGAGGGGCAATCAAATTGCAAAGGTGTACTTTACTATACAAGTCCATTGATTTATGATTGAGGAAAGCTTTTCCAGTGTTCCACTTCCAATCCCTCCAATATGGGCCTACACTCAATAAATGTATCTTGAAAAGGCAGTGTTCAAGAATCATATTACAAAACTCTTGAAAAGCATTTGTCTGCTGGTGACAAAACTTGAGCCCTGTTTAAGTCCCTCCAAGATTTCCATTGTTCACACCCTGTAATGTCCCCCTTTTTAATTATTAAAAATTAAAAAGAAAAGAAAATCAATTTGCACATGTAAATTTAAAAATAAACTATATTTTATTGTGCAAATCAAAAATAAAAGAGAAATTTGATTTCACATTGGGATTATAATTACTTATTTTTAAGGTGAATTAAGTGACTAAGCAAGTCGCATTTTTCTGGGAATTATTTATGTTTGGTATTTGAAATAAATTGATTTCTTCTAGGCATGGGTCGATCCATATAGGCCCCATTTGATTTAATTTCTCTATGCATTTAATATTTTCTTTGAATGTGATCTCCAGGCACTTTTTTAAATGATATTCCCTCCTAGCTTTTGGTGCCAAAGATGGAGAGAAAACTTTGGAGGATGTGCAAGGCAAAAGATATAAAAGAAGATGTGGGTACTCCTTTTTTGCATATTGACGGTTTAATAAACTTATTTTCATGCTTGAAGAATAGATGTATGCCCACTAATGATCTAAAACAAAAGTTGTTCTTCAACACCACCTTTGTGTGAAGTGTGTGTGCCCTTTCAAGCTAAAAATTAATTTCTTGCATGATATTATTAATTTATATAAGGCGCCTTGTTTGGGAGTGTTTATGCATGCTTGGTGGAGAGTAAATGAAGGATTTATGGTGATTATATGTTACTGGTTTATTTTGATACAAATCGACTTGCTTGGAGAGAGTGTTTTGCATAATTTTGGAGGTGTTTTAAGTGCTTAAAGGTCTACTATAATTCCACATTTATTTATTGCCCGAATCGACTTGTTTTGAAGGATATTGTGGTATGTTTTGATGATATTTGACAAGGGTTTAAATCTGATCTGTTCTTGCAAAATTTTCTAATGGTAATGCCCTTGTTTTGATGGTATTTGGGGTCCCTAACACTATCGTTAATTATTTGAAGTAAGTCGACTGGTTTGGGGAATTAAATATCATATTTAGAAGGGTGTTTGATAAGTTGGCAAGCTGTTGTTATAAATTATATGTTGCAGATCTGGAAATGACATTTTCGGGGTTTGAAAGCTAAGAGAAAAATCTGGAAATTAATTTATATATTGTCCTAACCCTAGGCAACTTGGTTTCCAGCTTTTGTGAGTAGATTCGAGGGGTTTCTGATGCTCAGAAAAATCAGTTTGATAGCTAGTTGGAAAGATAATAATTTTAGCTTTCAAACGCAATTTATTTCATAAGAAAATATTGAGTTGGGAAGAAGTTATTAGTTTTCAAAGTTCAGTTGGTTTTCTACACTTTAAATTATTTTTTCCACTACTGCAAATTGCATCTGATTTAGTGAAGTTTTTATTCCAACAAGTTAGCCCATCTAACCCATCACCTTGACTCACTCCAACCCCATTTGGGTTGTATTGACGCCGACACTAGGTTATTTGAGGTGAATCTAGAAGGGTTCGCTCTTCTAAGTTTATCTCAAAGTAATTTATTTGCAAAATTAATTAATATCCCACAAGGGGATATTACAAAAATTAATAAAAAAATATACCTATGCATTCTCTACATTCATTTTCATATCAATTAACAATGTTTTACGTGGTATTCAAGTTTATTTTATGAATTTATATGTTTTTTAAAGTAGCAATAAATTTTTCGAGTAATGCCGAGTAATTGCCAAGAATCTCCCAAGTCTCGAGTATGAGTCAAAATTTCGGGCTACTGAGCAATATCCAAGTACGAGTTTTTGAACTATGGTCTAAGGCATTCTTCGCAACTTTTGGCCACATCGAGAAGATATCATGCCTCTAGAAGGATTTTTGTATTTTCTTCAATAAATGTTGCAAATAAACCATAATTTTCAACTACAAACTACATATTTCAGATTTCCTGATGAAAGTTTTGGTCCTTGAATCTTTGAAATCTCTTTGAAAAACTATAGATAGGGATTTTGCCTACTCGAGTGCTTCCATTAAATGCTCTTTTGTTGAGCTTCTCTCTTCCCTTGGAAGTAAAACTATGAATTTTCCAACAAGCTCTCTTGAAACGGTCCATACAAAGAAAAGGATAGTTGTGAAAAAAACAATTTTTTTTAAAAAGAAAAACCAAAGTTATATTATTAGAAAGAAATTATACAAATTACAATGCCAAGCCATGATACTCATACTCCAAGATATATCCTTAGAATTCCAACAACATATTAAACTTGAAGAAAGAGAACATATCTGCAAATCAGACATCAGATTATTGCAAATGAAGGATCTGCTTTATCTATTTCTGCATCTCTAGAGACCACGTAAGAGGTAAAGGACCAAAGTTGATGAGATTATTCTGATCCAATGCCCAATTAGCTAAAGCATCTACCACCTTGTTCTGATCTCTAGCAACATGTTGATATATGGTGAAAAAACAAATTTTAGATGACCATACAACAATGAAATCCCAATAGGGCCGCACAACGAAGAGGACGAGCAGCAAGTGTTTACACCTCATTTTTTACGCTTGCTAACAGATTCTCTTGCGCAAGGGCTGTTGATGCATTTTCTTCCTGAGCGGATGCCTCAAGGGACCAACCAAGATTGAGGTGTGATCAGACTTGGTCATGTGGAGTAGACCACATCATTTGAGAGATGTCGTTATCATGCCATAGTTCCCTAATCCTCACTTTGTTTCCTCCTTTTGTTCGTGTGTTTGTACCCATTATGTCCACTTGTCTCATTATGTTACTTGTTTACACTCATTTCATGTTACTCTCTCTGCTTTCAACCATCCTCGATCTTCGTCATTGTCTCCATTTATGTCTAGGCTTCCACCTCATGCTTTGCACACCTTTTGACCTTACGTTTTCCCGAAGGCCAACAACATCAGCAATGGGCGATGGTGTCGAGTTTGGTTTTTACCATGGCCAAAGCCATCGCCCATGGGTGATCCCATTGAGTATAAATACCCCACCACTTTTTTCATTTGATCATCACTCACTCATCATTCCAAAACACTTCACTTGCTTGCACATCAGATACTAGCGCATATTTTTGCACCTAGTTGTTAGACTTGAAATTTTTAAGCCTATCATTTTGCTTTTGGGTAACCATAGTGAGCTAGGACTGGAGGTTTTCTTATTGAACTTTCCCCTTCTCCACCCATAGCAATTCCCTCTCGGTGTTGTCTCTTAGGAGGATCGTGCATTAACAACCACACTGCAAGTAAGTATTTCTAACCCTTCTTTGTTCTTTGTTGCATGTATGTTGTTATGTGGATGGTTGGTCATTCATTGCTATACATTAGTGTAGATGTATGTTTTATTTGATCTATTTCTTTTTCTTATTATGTTATGCCCCTTGGCTATATCCATCTCTTGATCTACTCTTATTTCGAATATTTGTAGGATACCTCTCTATATCTTAGATATAGGCCTTGGAAACCTATAGTTACCCTACAATGAGGGCAATTATCCTCTAATATTGCGACACTAACACTCTTTGAGTGCCTTTGGTATCTACATCTTATATCTAGATTTGATTGCCAACATTTAAATATCCAGGCGGGGATCCATTTTAGTCCATCATACATTCTAGTGAACCCGACCTGAAACTTACTCTACCCTAGATTAGGTCAAATTTGTTCTGTTTTTTTATTTTTCTTGCTTTCCTTACACAACCAGCCACAAGGTGAATTTCGTCCCATGACCGACCCCACTTGCACAAAATTCTACTTGATCTGACGCCATCGGCCCTATGAAAGTGCTCACACGGCCGATCAATTCAGTCTATTTTTCATATCTTGTGGCTTCCCCTTTTTCGATGCCATTGGCCCCTGTGCATCTCTGCACGACTGATCCTGTTAGAGTTTAGAGCAAAATTATCTACTTCTGAGAATTATCCTTTGAGTTCTTAATCATGCCTCCGCTCAGAATCTTTCTAGGTACCCTGAACCCTTTATAGATCGTTATGGGCTGCTCTTTCATTCCTTCATCTCCATCTGGTAGCATCAATGCTCTCAAATCTTCTTCAACAACCCAGATATACACCATTGACCATTATACTTTACCAGGGCTGATCCCGTCTGACTCCATTACTTCCCAACCTGATGCCATCAACCCATGTGCACTACCATGGCCAATCCCATCATTACCCTTACAACTGAAGGCAATTTGGTAGAAATTGATCCCAGACATATCATCAAAAACCTAAATAATAATGAAAATTACACACCCAATAAGGAAGGACAATTAATCAAAGTTTCTCAAGATTGGGTCCCATAGAAGAAAAGGTCTTGAAACCTCACTCAAAACCCATTGATCATAACAAGCCTCTACAACTGAATGTAATTTCCCCTATTTCGTATTGAGGCCGAATGTAGACTTCTTGCCATTCCCTTTCTGTGGCAAAGAAGAATAAGTGAACAAGGGAAAAAGAATTGCATTTCATTTCAGTTTCTTTTATTAGATTTAATGTTTTCTTTTGGTGTTTTTCCTTTAGGAGGCGGGTCGGCTGGGTTTGGAGGAATTAAAAAGGCAATTAAAAGATAAAGTGAAGCTTAAGAGGTCAGTCCTCTTCTAATTGGCCTTTGGCGCCAAGCAAGGAGTATAAAAGGGATTGAAGGACTTCATTTGCAACCTATCTTTTTGCGCATTTTACATCTACATTTGGTTTGTTGGACTAGTTGCTCGATACCATTCCACTTGAGGACGAAAACCCTCTTGTGTGGCATCCAAGGAGGACGGAAACCTTCCTTATGGCTTGGTAGAGAACGAAAACTCTCCATGGTGATTCATTGAAGGCATCTCTTGAAGACTCGCTTGTTGATTTGGATTAGAGACATCAAGAAGAAGGATTACAAAAGATTTACATGATTTTTGGAGCACTTCCCTAGGGGAGTGACTAGAATTTGGTGTTGGTTCAGTGCTTTCTAGGGCACATAATTCATATCTGATTTTATATTTTGATTCTCCATAATTTATGAGGCTGGAATCCATAATTTGGCTATTTTTGGAGGGGTTTATCTACTGTTTGTGGCTGCCCTGCTGCTGTCACAGAATTAATCACGGCAGTGTATCTTCGCTGATTTTCTCCGAGGTATTTGTTGCCACTTGGATGGATATTGATTGCCGTAGTTGAAATAAGTATTTAGAAGTATTTTTCAGCTGTTGTGCATGGTTATTTGGTGAATTTAAGCTCATATACAATTCGCCCTAGAGTTTTAAAAAATATTGCAGCTGCTGTTATAAAAATCAGAATTTACTTCACTTGGGTTTGTGTGGTTTCCTTCTTTTTCAGCTTCAGCCCTTGAAAGGGATATTTACACTATTAGACTATTACTGATATTTGTGCCTCAAACACTCAGCTAGAAAATTAATTATGAACAGCAGAAGTACGGCCCATAAAAATAATGAAAAGGGAGGTTTCCAAACCCCGATAACCACAAAAAAAGATAGATTACGGCCTTAGAAATTATGCCAAATTTGAATATCAAATAAAATCTAAATTATGTGCCCTAGAAGGCACCCAACTATCACCAAACCCTAGTCACTCCCTTTGGGAAGAGCTCTAAAATTTATGCAAAGCCTTTGTAGATGTTCTCTTTGATGCCCTAGTTCTAAATCTGCAAGTAGTCTTCAAATCACCCAAAATGGAGGGTTTCCGTCCTCCACCCAGCCACAAGGAAGGTTTTTGTCTTCCTTGGAATGCCACACAAGAGGGTTTTCGTCCTCAAGTGGATAGTTATTGAACAACTTGCCCAAATAACCAATTGTACATAAAGTGCCCCAAAGATGATCTCAAAATGAGAACACACATCTCCCTTTATACCTCTTGCTTTGCACCAAAGGCCAATTAGAAGTGGACCGACCTCTTTAAGCTTTTTTTTGTCTTTTAATTTGCCTTTATGACTCTCCCAACACACTCGGTCTACCTCATAAAGGAAAACACTAAAAGAAAACAGTAAAAATAATAAAAGAAAGCTGAAATGAAGTGCAATTCCTTCCCTTGTTCACTTATTCTTCTTCGCCACAGAAAGGAAATGGCAAGAAGTCTTCATTTGGCCTCAATATGAAAAAGGGGACATTACAGTATAAACACTCTATAGCTGAAATATTGTGCCTCAACCTTGCTATGAACTAATTTCTAAGGTAGGAACCTTTAGTCTTACAAACTTGTAATTGTAACAATATAGTGTTGAACTAGTATCAAAAGATCATTTGAAGGTATTGTTCCTTATAAATTGTTCCAAACATCATCATATAATGCATACTAATGATATTAATGCAAATTATGCTAATTCTTTGGGTAGACCATGGGATTTTCTCTCTATATTCATCTTTGTGCCAAATTCTTTCTATTTTGGCTTCTTTAGTATAAGATAAAGACAACCACGATAGATGTATATTAATGTAATGAAAAAAATATCAACGGATATACCACTGCTAATAAATTTACTTTATAAAAGAGACGAGTTCAGCATTAATTTGTCACCTTATGTTCGAAACAAACAAGAAATTATAAGTTTTTGAACCTTCCCCTTGAAAATTTCCATAATTTGCAGAATAAGAACTCATAAAATAGGCTCCTAACCTTAGTCATTTATTTTGAAAGACATAGTTACTTGGATAAAAATTTCTCAACTCAAAGAAATGTTATGCCATAATCACAAATTCTAAAAGTTCATGGCCATGCTAGAGTGGAAAGAATATGTCAAAAATTTAGCTTAAAAAAACATCACTCAAAAATGAAATGTTGTGTGCCAAAACACAACCATTTTTTGTGTAATATCCCTGTTTTTAAATCTGAATTATATAAACTGAAAACTCCACAAAAATTGAATTCTAAAATGATGTCAAACTGCCAATATAAACAATAATGAACAGTAGACTGAAAATAGTTTTTACTGATGCAAATAATCACTTCCCAAGCTACCCATAAGGCCAAAAATGGCGATTTGGAGTCTAAGAACAACTTACAACTGAAATCTGAATTTTTCTACACTTCTATGAATTTAAATCAAGGGTTGGAACATTGTAGAAAATAATAGCAATGATTATATTCAAAATTGTATCAATAGAGGGTTGGAAAATGATGTTAACATTGCCTTTAGTGATGCCAAAGAGTCTCCAATAACCCACAGACCGGACAACAATGAACTACCCTTCCAAAAGGGGTCGCACCACTCTCTTAGGGGATCGTTTTTGGCCTAAAAGTGACCAGAACTGTTCCAGCTACAAAATTACTTGAAAATAACCACGGTTTGGCTGATTCAAACCCCACAAACTCACAAATTCAGATCTGTATTGAAGCCCAGCTGAGATAGAGTGAAAACAGCCCACAAAGTGCCTTAGATCTGAATTATAACCTTCCAATAACTACAAATCTGAAGTGTAGCACAATAGTGAACCCCGGGTGGATTCACCTCACAAAGTTGAGGAGTTTCATTCCCCAACCTTCAAACCTTGGAGGTTTTCATCCCCAAAGCTCCTTCTACTTAAGGGTTTTCGTCATTAGAAGATTTGATGCAAGAAAAATAGCTTAACATGCAATGAGAGAAAATAGATTGGCAAAAAGATCCTCCCCATGGCTCCCCGCACTTTTTTTTTTTTTTTTTTCCTCTCACAAACCCAACGGAAACAACCATATAGTTCACCCCACTTTATATTTAATTTATTTTATGATTTGCCACTTTTATTTCTTCATTGACTTTTACCTTTTTTCTCTTAATAACTTTAAGTGACATTATTATAAGTTGCTTTATAAAATAAACATAAGAAATGACTTTAGCAACTTAAAATAAAAGTCACCACCTTTCTCCCCTTTTTCACACCCCTTATGCCCCCGGGAAGAGAATTGGACTAAGGATCTTCATAGGATTAATATCGAGAAGGGGACATTACATTTTGTCATTATGTTTTATAACATAAATGAGCTATGCTATTTAAAGCTCATATTCTAAGTAGTGTTGGGTTTGAATAATTAGTTTGCTCCACAAGGTACCTAAAGTTCAATGTTTCTAGACATGTTATAGCTAGTAATTTGCTCCACAAGCTACCTAAGTTCAATGTTTCTAGTTAGTGGTAGTAGGTGGAAACCACTCCTTTTGTGAAAGGGGTGGAATACCACTAAGTTTAGGCCGGAGGGTATTAGGAGTTACTCATTTATTATAAATAAGAGGTTTACCCTCTCTATGTAATCAAAATATATTTTTGTATCAATACAATCTTATGTTTATCACATTTTGATTTGGAGAAGTCTTCTTCCATTATTGTTTTTTATTTGCAAGTGCACTCCACTTATTTGGATGTACAAGTGCCCCCATACTTTCATATTTTGTATTTGCAAGTATGCTACAAGGAAAAGTTACAATCGCAATAATCTTTTGCCTAGATGTCAAGAGCACAGAAATGTTCCAAGGTTAGCAACAAAAAAAAATTAATAAGTAAAATTGCATATGAATATAACATGGTTTCCGACATTTTTAGTTTTCCAAGCCAGGAAATAAACCCATTAACACAAGCATTATAAAACCAAAGAATTTTAAGGTAATCCTTGCAAGTTTTGGTGAATGTAGGCAATTTAGTCACATTTAATATATTAAGACATGGCTAATGTTTCAGAAAAACTTTGCCAATATCCAAATATGATTTTGTATATTGTGAATAAACATAGTATTTTGCCAAAACATAGCCTATTAAGTTTCCCTAATTATCTATCAGTAATCTGCATATTTTCCAGAAAACCTCTGAGGAACAAATGAAGAGAACAAGCATGCAAAATACAAGAATGCCATAAACATATAAATACTATTTTGATGTTGAACACATTTTCCTTCTTACCAATCATCATTTGACCCCGTGGGTGTCATGTAGAGTGCACCATCTTTTCTCCATTTCTCAATTAATTGTTTATTCTTAGGATTATTAGCAGGTCCTCCTTTTGCGCGTCTATTGTGCAAGATAATAAGTGGAAATTTATTTGATGTGCTCCTTTTTTGTAACCCATTGGCAACAGCATTTAACTGTAGATTGTCACAAGAACAATATGCCCGAATGACGAACTTTTCATTGACTAGAGTGATCCTACCATTCTACCTACACCAAAAACTGCATACCTATATCCTAAAAACGATATAAGGATTCAAAGCAGCAAAAAAATAGTTTAAAATTTACCCGAGAAAAATTGAAGCTAGTGTCCTCATAAAGACCCACATTTGCACCATCAACTATAGCATCAAACGGTCCATTCCTTTCCAGCCATTCCTGTATGAATAATATTACTCTTTACATAATGATAATACATTGTATGGTGATATTGCTTTACAGGTAGTTAAGGAATTTAGTGAATTGTTAGATAAATCAATTTCAGAATTAATTACACATAAGCATTCAAACATTTGCAATGATGTAATTACCATTCTACCAAGTAAGAAACCTCAATTAAGCCAAATTGCACGTATGGAAGTTAACTAAGTTGTCTGACGAAGTATTGAGCATAGAATTGTTGAGCACATTTCTTGGGGCTGCACATACGAAGGAGCATTGGGACAAAAGAAGCATGCAACAACTGCAAATGCTAATTACACAGTTTAGCAATTGGAATGACAAGACAATGCAACTTCGATACATATAAAAAACTAATCATTCATCTAAACCACTCTTTGTTTCTTTGCATGTGTGCACTTATGTGTGGTTGCTTGCATTGGTACCTAGTTATGGGCATATATAAAACCACTGATGCCTACACTGACAAGCCTTTTCTCCGTGCATTCATCATAAACAAGCATAGTAATATTGAAAGATGACTAGAATAGTATAAATTATTAATAATACGTGTAATAATAAAAAATAACTCGCACTAAAGACACAACAATAAAAATAATTCAGATTAGTTTTGAATGTTTAAAATTTGCATTTTGAACAATGTGTATCTTTTGACACTAGTAATATATACAGGCATGAACATAGACATATTAGTGTGTGTATTACAAACATATATATGGAGGAAAATAAGGTACTTTAATGCATAAATGATAAACAATGTCCATATGATATTTAGCAATGTCATGACACATATAAATATAGGAGCAGCTGGGATGATCTAATCCAAAACCAGACCACAAATACAAACTATACCAATAGTCAACCTCACACAACAAACTCTGCAAAAAAAATTCTTCAAAGAATAATCACAGACTCTCCACAATTCTCTCATTCAAGCCACTTACAAGAGTGCCTACTAAATAGAATTTATAAGTTTGTTTTCACATCAATTTGTTATTAATAAATAATTGGCTAAAACAAATTCTCAAACACGCAAATACATAAACTTAAGTTGTTGTGGCAAAATAACTTAGTAATGACAAATAACAAACTCCCAAAGTGAAGCTTATCAAGTGTGAACATCAACAATAAGAAGCTAGTTAGTAAAAACCTCTATGACTAGCCTAGTGTGAACACTACTCCAACACCCTTCCGTAAGCAGAAGTCGGGGAAAGTAAACAAACCATATATGGGTCCCAGTTGTTGGGCCTGATAAGGTACCCATGTACACTCAAAAGAAAAAGACGTCGAGACGAATCCCCTCAATGACAACTTCCTTCACCCCAAGCAAGGCTCGCAAATGAAGGTAACGAGGAGAAACCAAAGGCTTAGTGAAGATGTCAACAACCTACTCAGCGGTAGGCACGAACTCCAATCAAACAACTCCATCCTAGACTAGCTTCCGAATGAAGTCCATATGGATTTGAATGTGCTTTGTTCACTAATGCTCTATAGGATTGTGTGCAATCTCAATGGAACTCTGATTATCACCAAATCAAAGTGGTATTATGCTGAGGAAAACCAAACTCGCCAAGTAACGGTTGAAGCCAAAGTGCCTCTAATCCAACCTTAATAGTACCTCAATACTCATCCTCTATCAAAGAGATAGAAACAACTATTTTCTTCTTACATGTCCAAGCAACAAGACCTGAGCCAAAGCGAAAAACAAATCCAAAAGTAGATCAACGGGTATCAACACATCCGCCCCGATTTGAGTCTATAAATCCCTCAATCTTTGAAGAACCTTGTGGTGTGTACTAAATCCCAGTGTTCCACGGAGTCTCGGAACGGGGGGTCAGCAAGATGGGTCTCGAAGACAAGGGAACCAATGGCCTAGGTTTGGGGATGGTGCCGAGAAAGCGGGACAATGGCGCAAATATAGATATAGTACTTGAAAAATTAGTTATAAAAAAATGTATAAGGAACAACAAATGAAACTTTGAAATACTAAACACATTGCATTGAATGGTGAAAATGTCAAATATCAATATGTTAATATTTATATTCAAAATGATGATTACATTCAAAATTCAAAGATAGTTAGCCAATGGCTCAATGCAATTAAGACTTGGCATTTGCTCTAACTCTTGTTGCTACTTGTTGCTGATGTTGTCCCTCTTCCTTACTAATGCTCTCACTCTTGCTTGCTAATGTTATTGCTCTCACGCTTGTTTGCTAATGTTATTGCTCTCACTATTGCTTGTTAATGCTCTCACCCACTCACTCTTTCTTTCTAATGCTTTCACTCTTGCTTTGAATTTTGATTGTGACTTGGAGTGAAGGTGTAACTCTTATTTATATTTTTTTTTAGTGTTGTTGTCAAGTAAATTGACTAGCCCAAAAATTCAAAATTTGAAACATGATAACTAAGCCACAATGTGAAAAATTGCTCCAAAACCTTCCCAAATCCTTCTCCCGGTCAATTTGTCTTCTGAGTAGTGATCATCTTTACCTCGCAGGTCCTCCCATTATATTAAACAAGCATGTACAAGTGTTCGAAGTGATGTGATAAGGTCAACTCTTCCATTCAACTAAGTACAGCAGAAGACTAGTTCTCCGGCAGGCTTAGAAAGGCCAATTTTGGCCATTTTCGAGGCATGTGTGCATCCTTCGGGAAGGTTCTGAAAAGCTCGTAAACATTCGGAGGTGGTATTGGAGAGCCCTGGATGGGTTGGAAGCAGTTTAGGAAGATTCAGGGAAGATTTGGTGGTTTAGGTACAGTTTGTGCATGTTGGCCAGATTTTCTGCATAGCACAAAACCTAGGCAGTCATGAGATAAATCTCCCTCATTTAACCGATGAGGCTCCCGTGTCAGATTTGTCAATAAAAATGTGTTATTATCTATCAGGGGTTTTACTTTAACCACTTAGTTCATGAACCATAATTAAGAAGTTCTACAGCAAGTAAGCAACAGTTCAAGAAAGGAAGTATTTTATAGAAGAAGGAAGTAAAGGAAATATAGAGAAGAAATGGGGAAGATGTGCATCCCAATTAGTAGATAGCAGAGCTAATTGCATGCACATAGAAGAAACTTAATAGATATGAACACACAGAATTATAAAACAAAGGCAGCTCTAGATCCAGATCTAAAATAACACAGAGTTTATTAAGAGATCTAAGATTAAAAGCAAGAAACACAGTACACCGTGACACAAAGTTCTCCAGAAACCTGCTCCTTTGTATTCCTTTGCTCCAAGTTGCTCTCAAGGGTTCAGCACAAAGTCTAGAACACAAGATTGCTGCTTACAAATTCTGATCGATCATTAACCCGGAGGTTCTTCTCCTACTTATAGAATGTAGGAGGGAAAGTACAAATGGAAAACTCAAACTGAACTGAAACATAAACAAGTAAAGATGACATTTGGCAATCATCCTCAACTATCTTCTCCTTAAGTGACACATGTATCACTTAACTAATAGAATGGTTCCACATGACTTTAAGTAATGGTTGCAAAACCAATAACTTAGAAGTTTTACAATTTCATCCGGAAACATAGAAAATAGAAGAAGAAAGAATAGAAGAAGTCATGCCAGCTGTAATGTTTATGTCTTTTTCTTGTTCTGATATCAGATATACTTGTCGAACATGTAATTCAGCATCCTTCCATCTGTTTTAGCCACTGCCTTCTTTCTCTGTCCTGAACTGCAGCAACCCTTCATTCAACACTTTGATGCACGCTTCCACATCTTCCAAACTCGGCCCAAACCTCGCAATGTCTGCCTGCAGTGCCACCAGTCTACTGATAGAATTCATCGTGAAAGGCTTGGTAGCTTTATCAATTCTCTTTTGTATCATCAGAAGAGATCCTTCCAGGGAATTAGGCACCTTAGTTGAGACGATCCACACGTATGAAGTGACATTCCCGTCCACTCTATTCCTCAGTGAAAGAAATGACACTGTCTGGTAAATCTGATGTCCTACTCTCAAGTGTCTGCATCCTCTTCAGCAAAAACTCTGCAGATTTCCAAACGGAAAGATACTGCAAAACTCTAGCTGCTTCCCCTTCTCGACTGATCCGTCTGGTACAATCTGTTCCGCAATCAATACATCTCCCAGCAGCTTGTTAATCTCCGCCAAAATACTCAGGTTACTCTCTGCAAATGTATTCATGCCTTCTATGTTTGCCATCAGTTGCTTTAGTTGATTTGCTGCATCATCCATAACCTTTAGGCGGGCTGGCACTTCCCCAAGTTGTACAGAAGCTTGACGAATAATCAAATCCTTCCATTCGTCAATAGCCTTTACTTGATTGCTTGCGTCCTCCATTTCCTGCATAAGATGATCACTCACCTGCTCTAAAATGGGTTGAATGGAAGGTTTAGCAACCTTGGCTATGATCTCACATAATTGAGATACTTGCTTCAGCAGCTCTTCTTTCTCTACCTTTTCACTGTCAAGCCTAAGGAATAAAGCATCCATCAATGTCTGCGTGTCCTGCTTCAATCCTTCAGTGGTGGCTTGACCGAGGGGTACTTTGGTTACTGTCACATCCTCTACCGTGAGCTCCTCCTCTATCTTTCCTTCTGCAGGAATTGATATCTCAGCAAACTTCTCTCCCGAATCTTCGATGATCAACCTAGAAGTTGCTTTGGCAACTTTAGGCCTTCTGTCTCTTCCGCTCAGATTCTGGAGTAGCTGCAAGTCGTGCTCCTCTAAGTTCATCTCTATTCTCGCTTCTGGAACAAACTGCGAAGCCAACCATTCGGAGAAGTTACTTCTCGGAGAATGAGAAGTTGCTGAAGTCGCTGAGTGTACTACCATCTTCCGCTCTGCATCCTCTCTATCAGAAAGTGCCACAGTGTTATGGCTGCCAACTTCTGAATCATCTAAGGACAAAGCCCTTTCGAATTCCGCCATCTGCAGCTTCAACGTATCCTCTGGAACAGGCGCTGAATCGAAGTGGCTGAGGGGAGAAGATGAATGTCGCTGGATTCAGTGGAGGCATGGAAGCGTCCTGCTGCTGTGCGGTGCAATAGTTGGTGAAGTACTGGGTACTGGAGAAACCGGAGTTAAAGTCATGGTCGTAGAAGTGATCCTCTCCTTGGATTGAGATCTTCTATGCACTTTCAACTTCTCGACTTTCCTGCTGCTTTCTCCTCCGTGCTTTCGCTTGAGGGAATCTCTTGCGCCGAAGTTGCCCCCGTGACTTGATTCATCAATGCTTCATCAAGGCAATATCCCTTCGTCAGCAACCAGTTTGAAGTATTCACCAACACAGCTCCCGACCTTTCTTCAATTGTGTTGCAGCCTCCTATGTTATTCTGCAGTATGGCTTTATCTCCTCCCATTTGATGGTAAGTGTCAAGTACCACATTCCCATCATCTTTAAGATCCGCAGGTATCCGCGCTAGTCCAAAGTCGAACACCTTGCTTTGCTGATAGCCTGCTGAAATCTCTCTTTCTAACCTCGTACTCACTTTTGCACTTCATCCAGAAATCTTCTAATGAAGGCACATGTGCGTACTCCTGGGAGATTGTCTTCCTGGCTACTCCAAATGGATCGAAGTTCAACCGTGCAGGGAAGAACTCTTGCTCATACTCGGATAACATTTGCACCTCCATTCCCCGAGCTCTATGAATGCTAATGCAGCTGTAATATCCCACAGTGATTGGGAAGAAGCCTGTAGACTTGTGCCGCTTTGACTGAAGGTCGTGTAACTCCACAAGTTGCCTGCTCAGCTCCATGGCGATCAATCTATCATTCGGATACCTGGGCATCTTTATTGGTTCTCCAGAAAAGCCCGTAACCCTGAGGTATGTGAAATCTGCAAATTGAATGAATAGACTGCCAATCTTGGACACAGCTTCCCACGCTTCCTTGCTTACCCTGTTGGCCTTCAAGTCTTTGTCTAGCCTGCAGATGAAATCATAGAAGAATTCATCGTTGATCACTTTGAAATCTTTCTCGCACGTGAAGGTACAGTAAGCTGTGGGTAGCACTCGAAAATGGGGTCCTTAGAAAGAACACCACATCTATCCAGCTTGGAAAAGACGCCTTGTGAAGCTGATAGCATACACCAAGTATGAAGTCATTTTGAAGCTGAAAGTACGCTTCACGTTCCGGAGTTGCTCACCGATGTTGTTGCTAATAATTTCTCGACCAATTGATTATAGAATCAACCTTGTTGATTTCAATGGTCCTGATGAAAGCATACATCCATGTACGGAAAGTGTAGGCATTCGCTTCGCCATTCATCCTGCATAGCAATTTGACGACATCATCTACCTCCTGCACCAAATTGGACCGTGGAAGAGTTCTCGGGAACTTTGAAGGAGATCTAGGCTTCTTCATGTATCGGCTATTCATTATGCTCACGCAATCAGCTCTATGCTTCTCCCATCTACTGTCAGCATCCTGAATCCTAATAGGAAGTCACCACCTTTCGCACTGGAATCTTCAAACAATAATTGATGAACTCTGCGTCCAAACGAATTATTGTCTTTCCCGAAGCATCACGCACTGATCTGGATGAAGGATGGTAAGATCTAGCGCACTCCATAACAAATTCTGGCAACTGAGTTGTACATGGAAAAGCTGCAGCTCGGATAATTCCACTGCTTTTAACCGCACGCATGAGTGAAGTCTTTCCCGCTCTGGATCTATCAATCAAATCGGAAAGAGGTTCCGGGCCTAGATCTGTGTCTCCTATGTTTGCAAGTTTGGAAGCGATGCATGACTCCATCGTGCTTTCTTTTTCATCTCTCTTCGCCATGGCTTTGTCTATCTTTGTCTGAATGATTCTTTTTCTTCTTACTTGGCTAGATTTCTTCAAAATTGGTGCCGATCTGGACAATTCTTCAGATTCGGAGGATATTTGCAATGTATTGGACATTGATAAAATCTCTTTTTCCTTTGTAAAGCACCTGTAATGAATTCCTGCCAATTTATTCAGACAAAAATGGCCACCAGAGCATGAATAGTGAATTTTAACTGTAAAAATCTGCACTTTTCAAGCCCGCTGCCCCAAAAAATGGTGTTTAATTTGCACATAAAGAGAGCATGAATCCTTTCAACAACACCTGAGCACCTGTAACACCTATGCAAACAATTATGCAGACAAAGATCAACCTCCTTCAAAGCATGCGCCAAATCTAGAAGCTTTTAGCCTTGTTGCCACCTTGCCTGAGCAAAATCCTTCTTCAAATGGGGGCGCACTTTTCCTCTTGGCTGCAATTCTTTACCTGTGAATCAAATAATTCACCCATATGGCTGCCCATGCTTATATAACCTTCACAATTCTATAATTAATAATTGCCCTAACAATTAAAGGCAATTAATTAATTAAAAATCATGCTCTTCTCTTTTAAAAAATAGCATGTTTAAGGACAGCCATCCAATAAATTAAATTAATCCAATTTAATCCTTCACACATCACTTCACTAAAGCTTCACAGTGTGCCTTGACCATAGCCACTGAAAATAGAAATTAATTTAATGTTTTAATGCCTTTAAAAACATTAAATAACTCCCAAATGGGGCGCACTTTTTGAGAGGAAGGGGGCAGCCACTAAATAAATTAAATTTAATGCATTTAATCCATTTCTTTTATTCCCTCTTTTGACTTGTTGACTTCCTCCAAGCTTGGGCGCACTTTTTGAAAGGATAGATTAATTAAAATAATCACTTAAAGGCTACCATCATCTCACCAAAGGGGGCGCACTTTTTTGCACATATAATTCTATTTTTAAGAATTTTTTCCACAATGGGATTCTTTACCCTGCAAGGCAGGCACCAAAATCCCATGATCCACTTAAGTGATTTGACTTTGACAATGGGATTATTTACCCTGCAAGGCAGGCACTAAAATCCCATGATTTCACTTAAGTCACTTTCCTTTTATTTTATCATGGGAATTTTTACCCTGCAAGGCAGGCAATAAATTCCCACCTACCTGCAGCCTCTAATTTTTCCCACTGCAACTTAAGTGAATTTTATAACACGGGAAAAAGTACCCTGCCTAGGCAGGTACAAAATTCCCACCCTGCCTGCGGCTTCTATTTTTCCCATTGCAGCTTAAATCCTTTGTTTTCCAAAAATGCGCCCATCCCCGCAGGGGCTTTTCCGTGCACGACTTCACTTTTTCCCAGTGATCCAGACCTTCGATGGCGACTTCCTCCGGGCATAATGTGCGTATATGTTTTCCAGCTGCTCCAGACCCAAAAATCGGGCTTACCCGGCAAAGGAATTGTTCTAGAGAAATTTCACAGAAAACGAAACGGGACAACACAAAAACACGAAAAATTGCCAAAAGTTACAAATAAAGCCCAAAACTTATTCCAAGTTAAAATCCTTCTGGTACATAGGGGAATAATGATATGTTTCGATCATAGCAGAGTTAAAACGGGGGCGCAAATAGCCTCATACGGGGCTCAAAATAATTAAATACAAATTTCCCGCAGACAAATCCCGACGACAGAATATAACAACTTTGGGCATCTGGGTATTTGGCGAAAAAGGCTAATATGGCTCTTTGGGAATATCTTGACGCAATACAAGAACTTTCAGGCAATAAAAACACAAAACGACCCATTATTTTAAAAGTACGAAAAAAATTCGGATAGGGTAGTCACAGATTTCAGGGTGAAATCTAGGTGACACCAGTGCAAAAGCGGGTTTTCAAGTGTATGGAAAGAACAGTCAAATTATGAACCTGAAATTGTCTGGATGATTTTGGGAGCTCCATAAGGAGTTAAAAGGGAATCGAATAGGCAATGGAAAGCTGGAAGAATCCTCTACATGGTGGAAGAATCAGCTTTGGTCCAAGACGTGATGGTTTCTTAAAACATTTCAATCTTTGTAGGCACACCCTATTGTCCCAAAGAAAAAGGAGCCATTTTTTTGGAATTGCAGGCATAATTAAGTTCTAAAACATGTGCCATTGATCTTAGAAGGTCTATTGAAGTCAAATTCATATAAAATTTCATCTCAAAAGACCACTCCAAGCTCCAAAGCGAAGACTTCAAGTTCTCACTAGTTTAGAGTGTGCAAGCCCCAAACTTAACCAAATTTTTGACTGCCACATGTCATGATTTCCCTCCCGGCGCCTCCTTCTGTCCCTCTTGTCCCTTTTTCAAGAGGACATAGGGGACAAAAATGGGTGCCCATGTGCAAGCCCCTCTGTGGTTCTCCATGTGACCCTCTCCAACTCCACAGGATGCTTAACTGGCAAACCTCATCTTCCTCAAGCTTCACCAGATTCCAACACTTGGCATGATCTCTCTCCAAGCGCCCTTTTGTGTCCCTCTTGTCCCTTTGTCCCAAGGGGACAGAGGGTACAAAAATGGGAACCCATGTGCAAGCTCCCTCTGTGGTTCTCCATGTGACCCTCTCCAACTCCGCAGGGTGCTTATCTGGCTTAACCCCATTTCCTCAATCCTGCTTAGATCCCACCACTTATCATCACCTCTCTCCAAACACCCTTTGATGTCCCTGATGTCCCTTGTGTCTCCATTACACCATGAAAACAGGATCTGAACCTCACTCAAGCTCACATTTAACCCTGGTTTGATCTATGGTTAGCAGGACATCATAAAAGTGAGATAAAATACCGATTTTTGCTCATTTCTTCCACACAACAATTTTGGTAAATTTTTTTCTATCACACATTCCAAAATCCATTAATTTCCACCATGACATAGAATATACATGAAAAAAACATCATTCTTTATTCTTTAAGATCGTGTGGGTGAAATCATTTGAAAATTGGAGCAAACGATCCTTTAAATTCTACTTTCACACAAGCCAATTTTATGCACCATCAAGGAGATGATTTTTAGGGATATTGAGGATCTGTGTTTCCTCTCAAAATTCTACACTCCTAAAATAATTTTTCACTTTCTTCAAAGATCTGGCGGGCGAAAAGGATTCAAAACATGGAGCAGAAGGATCCTCAAAAAATCTAGTTTCATCTGAGACAATTTCTTTCTCGATGGGAGTGGTTGATTTTTCAGGATATGAAGGAATGAGTTATTCTCTGTATTATGCCACCTCTGATGAAAAACTTAGTTTCCCTGTCATCTGAGACGAAGAAATTATCCGAAAATTGGAGTAAGGAATCTTGGACTAAAACCCATAGAGTAGTTTCAAAGAGTGTTTTCAGTTGCATTCTGAACACCTGCGGATGAACTTATTAAAAATAACATGCGTTCATGATGAAAGACAAGTCGAAAAATATTATGTTGTCAAATTAGGTGAATTATTTGCATCCATGGTCTCCCAAATAGGAAAGAAACACTAGGGAGTGGAAACATGTGTAAAATTTCTAAAAATATTAGTCCATGGCTAGGACCTGCTAAAAAATAGAAAGTTTCCAATTTCCGGCCCAGAAAGTTGTGGCAACTCCCATTTTGTTTATATTGTTTGATTTTTTGCCATTATTGCAAGTTCAATAATATGTTTCGATGACTCAGAACAAGAAAATTAACCCTCCACAAGCTTTTAAAGGATCCTAAAGCATCATTATGATCACATTTGTGTCAAGGAGCATAACAGGTGAAACCAGGAACATTATGAGGTCGGAAGAAGAGTATTGATAAGACATCAAGAGCTTCACTCCAAGTTCAAGTTACCAAGAGGATGATTAATCATGAGAATAATATGAGAAGCTCAGTGTGAGTGAAGGTTGAGGCATAATCATCAAGTCAATGCTATCCTCAAGAAGTGTTTCTAAACACTTGATCTGTGCTTGATAATAATCTCACATCTATGCATGTTAGAGGATTTATGGAGAGTGCAGTGTTTAATTGCAGCGTGGGAGATGAGAATATGGACGTCATTCTCATTCATTCCTTTAGGTACCATTCAGGGATCAGTCTTGCTATCAAGAAGAGGAAACCTATCTCCATGAGGAGCAATTGAGCAAAATGATGTCTGAGTACCATCAAGCATGATCCTACCTAGGTAAACATCTTGGTCAGGAAAGCGAAGTATGAAGATAATAATCATGTTCAAAAGTGAAATGAGATGCTAACCTTGCCATCATGTCCAAATCTGCTCCAATAAACAAGTCAGAATGGGATAATCTTGCTATCAAGGGACTCATGATTACCAGGTGTGAAGGATCGTGAAGTCACCTATTTCTATGAGAAACATGTGAGTAGCAGGTGCTATGAGTTGATCTCATTCGAAGACAGTGCATATAGCAGTCATGAGAAAGGCATAAGAGGATGATCCTCATGATGGAGGACAATGCTATGTAAAAATAGAGATACTATCTAAATTCCACTTGATGTCAATCACTTGGTAGTGTGCTTAAGCCCTCATTCCACACCTTGTAGTGGAAATCATTTCATCAAGGAAGAAAGTACGTCATCATCACCTCATTTTAGTTCAGCGGATTGACCACATGACAAGAATTCAAATATTAGTGGGTAATCCTTTCACTCGCATGACGAAGGCCTATCTTCAGTCAAGAAAGATAAACATCATGGAGGTTTGAGCATCATGGAGGTTGTCTCTCGTGATCATTGGGGTCAATTGTGAAAGTCTAATCTGCAAGAAAGTGATCCTCACTCTCACTATGAGATCAGGAAATAATCATCACAGGGGATGCCAGTGGTCATCCCAAGATCGCATTGTAATACCTCACAATGGTGTTTCTAAAAAATCATTCAACACTTTGGAGTGTCTCGAGCATCTTAAAGAAAGAGGAAATCGTGATCAATCATGCTTAAAAATCATCAAATTCTCCATCAGACAGAGCTTCATATTCATCAGATTAAGTGAACCCCTTCTCTCTCTCTTCCTTCTCTCTCCATATTCTAGTTTCTCAATTAAGAATGTAATTTTTTTCTATTGTCATCCTTTTCACTTAAGTGACCCTCAATTAAACATTGTATGAGTCTTTTTTCATCAGTAAGAAAAAGACTCACTTCTTAGGAATATGAAAGGTCACAAGTGATGAAGATAGGTGAAATGTCATGTGGGGCATAGATTGAAGAGAAATGTATGTAATGCTATGAATTGGAATGGCTTATACATTTCAAGGGGTTGAAAATTTTTTTTTGAATGTATATTGTTGAGATTACCACTTCTACATCAAGCAATAAAAGCTGCAATTCTTCTACTTCTTTGTCTTATGTTCCTCGATTCACTCTACTTTCCAATTTTGCATGAGCATTATGATCTTTTACAACCAAGAAGGAACCTGTTTGCGCCTTTGATTGATAGATTTGTAGTCAATGGATTTCTGTGTCTCTGATTTGTTATCAGTCTTGCTCGTGGCTTGAATTATTGTGTTCCTCTAATTGAATGTGGACCTACTCTAGTTAATGCTATGTGAAACTATGTTAGTGCTTACTTATAAGAGTAACCTCCTTTCCTCCTTATTTCTACTACTCTCCTTTACCTTACTTCGCCACATAATCTCCTCCATTTTACCTTCGTACAAGCGCTTTTCAAAAGGTTTAGTGGAGTATTCCTCGTAGTGATCCCTGACCTAACACCCACCCACAGGTTTTAGGTTAGTTTACATTCAATAATGGGAGCCTCCCTATACACAAGAATGAGGGGCTTAGCCCCATTGACCGTTGGCAGAAACCAACAATTTTCCCACACGACAAATTATTTCGCCAACAAGTGTTTAGGGGATGGGTGGGGCCAATTGAGTATTAGAGTTAGGGTTGGGGGCCAAAAATTATAAAACAAATTGATTTTTTTTTTTTTTAACTTCATGATAGCCTTATGCTGCCAGGGTTGGTTGGGATTCTCTGGCATAGGTCGAAACACTTCTAGAAGTCTCTGGGAAGTCCCAAAGTCCCCAAAATTGAGGGACATCTCAAAAACATCCCTTCTTTGAGGGACGTCTCAAAAACATCCCTTCTTTGAGGGAAATGTTTCGGGACGTCCCCATATGGCTGGTGGTGGTGGAGGGACAGCGGGGGGACATTTCCCAACCGTCCCCAAGTCTCAGAGACATCTCGAGTCCTTGAGTCTCTGAGACGTCAATTCAAGGCGGGGGCAGGTGGGGGGCGTCCCCATGGAACACTGCTAAATCCCAAGTTTAGAGTGCCCCAAATATAGTGAAAAATGTGTTTCGTTGTTTTCCAATAATTCTCATAAGGCTCATGGGAGAACCAAGAGACAAGGTTAACAACAAAAGTGATGTCGGAACGTGTATGTGTTATGTGCAAAAAGCTGCGTACCGTCTATACAAAGTGGAATCAACCAACTTATATTTGCAGCTAGCAATCAACTCAACACCTAACGGATAAGGTGTGGGAGTAGGCTAACAATCAGCCATGTGAAACCGATGAAGTAGGCATCTTAAACTGATCTATTGCTCATGGATCAATCCTTACGCCATCCTATATATTAAGCCTTTAATAAAAGTTTCAAGCCACTCCACAAAAGTTTTACTTAACTCTGATGTTGGTTTGGAAAAATAAAACTATATCAAAGAAATAGTGTACCTATGTGCCGGTATATACACACGTGGCCGGCTTCAAGAGACCAAGAAGTGTGGACATGTGCCGTTCAGCACCAGCATGGAGTGAATTTGCCATCATAGGAGGACAGCATTGAAGAGGCCACGAGAGTTAAACCAGCAGAGGAAGTGAGAATCGAGGCCGGATCTTGAGCACGGCTCAGCTGTATGCACAGTCTTAACAGGCAGTGAGCAAGGACCTGTTTGATATGCCCAAGCAGTAAGAAGATTGTATAACAATGCACAGACCAAACACTTCGATTATAATAATACACTCAAACTACATATCGAGCAGACTGTCATACAATGCATAGTCAATGCCAAACGGTGGTATTAAGTCAAGCTTATATTAATATGGCTCAATGCCTATGGGAGCGTCCGCAACTCTTATAATCCACCACTTCACAAATAAAACGCCAACATCTCATCAACACAGAGACCAATTGGGTCTGAGGAGGCGATGGCAGGGAGTGAGCCCCAAACGCAGCAATAGACAATATACAGCTTTCCAATGCCTCCTGAGCAGTTGTAGAAGGCACGGACCTGTATATATCTGATTAGGAGTGAAAAGCTAACACAAAGGCTGAATACTGTGGTAAGGCTTAATATTTGGCAATATATGCCTGAGTTGTAATAGCAACAAGGAACTGTACAGCCTGTTAGTGGAGATTAGAAATAAACAAGATTTCACAGACTACCAGCTGAGGTCAGCGAGCAGGTTAATGGCATTCGGAGATTACTGCTCTGATACCATATAGGAGCAGCCAGAAGGATCTATTCCAAAGCCAAACCACAAATACAATCTCTGCCAATAGTCAACCCCACACAACAAACTCAACAATTTTATTTCTTCAAAGAATGATCACAAACTCTCCACAATTCTCTCTCATTCAAGTCACCTACAGGAGTTCCTATTAAATAGGCTTTTACAAGTTTGTTTTCACAACTATCAATTTGTTGTGAATAACAAATTGCCTAAAACAAATTCTCAAGCAAACAAATACATAAACGTGAGTTGCTTGGTCAAAACAACTTGGTTATAACAAATAGCAAACTCCCTAAGTGAAGCTTACCACATGCAAACACTGACAATAAGAAGCCAGTTAATAAAAACCTCTATGACTAATCTATTGTGAACACTACAACAATAAACTTGCAACAAGGGGTTCATTCTATAACATGAGAGCACTTTATTCATGAATGGCCCTTGTAGTGTTGGTTCCAAGGCTGGCAAATTTTCACGTTCTGCTTTGAGCTTTTTGACTGCTTCTGGTGTACATTTCAATAGTTTTGCATTCATGCATTGCCTTATTGGCTTCATTTTTGCAGACAGGTTCTTTATATATTATGGACATAATTCAAGCAATATGCAAAACTTTTACACTGCTCCAAATTCATCAATTTTTCTGGAAACTTCTGAACCTTTTGTATTACATGAGGATGCATCATAATTTTTCCATATTTTAAGATTACACCTAAAAAATCAACTTTATTCATACACTGCTTTTTTTAAGGCCTGACAATAACCATATTCTATGCTTTTCAACCAATTCTGAAAATAACTCTAAATGCTTATTATGTTCTTCGTAGTTGTCAGAATATACTAGAAAATTATCTATGTAGTTAAGAAATTATAATATGAACTGAAAATTCTGTCCATACATTGCTGAAATTGTGCTAGAGCATTTTTTAATCCAAATGGCATGACTAGCCATTCATACAAACCTGCACCTGTTAAGAAAGTTGTTTTGTGAATGTCCTCTTCTCTAATTTCAATCTAATGAAAGCCCAATTTGCAATCAATTTTTAAGAAGATTTCACCCTTCGCTACCCTGATAATCAGTTCTTGTTTATCTGGCAACGGTCACTTTATATCAATAGTTACAGCATTACGAGGGATATAATTTATCACCATTCTAGCTTTTCCTCTCTCAACTTCTGCATAGTTTCTGACTATAAAACATGAACAAGACTATTGAGAAGATGAAGATCAATTCAAACTTTTTTCTAACAATTTATTAACTTGCCTCCAAACTTCTTCATCATCCTCCCTAGTTAGAATTATCTTTTTATCTTGTATTGGCTTGTAGTGTACAATTGGGATTTCAGCTTCTGGAGATCCCTTTTTCCAAAACTATAAAGGGTGTTTAATACAGCAACTATCTATCTTGTTATGAATTTTTGCAAAAAATTTTACGATTCAGGTGGTGCAACATATTATAGCACATGCAACATGTATCTGATTTGCTTGGCTCGCTGCAACTTCTCTTCTTGTTTAACCAAATCTTTTAGACTTAGATTACTCCATTGAGCTTTTATTTTTTGTTGTACAATGGCTCTCTAAATCCAGGGAATAGATGTTTTTGACCTAAAATGTTAAGAACTATATAGTTCTCTGAAATTTTGTAAGGACTCAAAGAATCCTTGAATGGTCCTCCTAGTCCTATGTCATATCAACTATATTCGACTTGAGCAAACACAGGATATACAAATCATTTTCCTGTCTGTGCAGGTACATTAGTGATGAAATACTAAAGTTGCCGACTATCATTCATTGTGTTCACTGTTTGAGGTTTGGGATGACAAACCCAATTCAAAAAGACTTTTGGATGAGCAAAGCATAAATTTGCACCTGTATTGACAAAAAGCATCAAATTTTCTAAAATCTCCACTTTATCAATTGCTATTCTAGTAGGCATAAATACAGATGCTCTGGTCTTCCTTAATGTCTTTGATCTAATGTTGATATTTTGTGGCAATAGATTTGAACATAGTTACCATGTTTGAAAAATTCGGATAGTTCAAAAGGGGGAAAAAAATTGGGAGTTCGGAATTTTTCAAAAGGTTCGGTTCGGTTTGGTTTAGAAAAGTTACAAACATAAATATATATAAATAATAAATCCTATACATATATGATGATATTTGAAAATAAAAAACCAAGCACACAATAATAAATAGATACATTATCTACGGAGTTTTTCCTTTACGTGCCTAGGTATTAGTGTTTCATGTTTCATTTTTGTTTTGTATTGAAGTTCTTTTAATTCAAACTTTTTAATTTTTTAATTAAAAGAAGAAAAAACAATGTTAGACCAAACTTGTTCGGTAAGTTCAGTTAGACCAAAAAAGTATGGTTTGAACTGAATTTTCACTAAGTTTGTAAGAACATCATAACTGTTGTCACCCAGAAATTGCACGTTGATAGAGAATGGTGTGTGTACTATCTCATGTTGACAAAATTGGAGCACCTCAAGGCTGTGTGTAACCTATGTCTGAGGTGAACCTCCAGAGAGGGTTGGTTCCCTTGTGAATTACCTAAAAAACGAAAACTTTGACAAAGAAAAGGGAAGAGAAATGCGAAAATGGGAAATAGGGGTGAAACATCAATAATTTAACACATGCATGTAATCTGCACATAGAGAAATCAAAGATCCACACACCTGCACAACTCTAAGCTATTTTGCATAATATATTCAAGGGTTTAAAAGAAAAGGACAGTGGTAGAGGGAGTGAATTCCACACTGAGGCCATACAACATCCTATCAAACACAATGAATAATCTGAAAACAGCAATATGAGAGGGCAAAATGGAGCTTTTACTTAGAGGTGCAAGTACAAGGCTAGAATTGCCAGACCAAATCAGCCCAAGTGTGTCTCATCTTTTCAATAATCCAAAACTCCGCCTACATAGACTACTTCTAACAAGAATAGACTTTTGTCCATGCCAAAAATAGACTGCAGTTTTGAGTTCTTTTTTTTGTTTATTTAATTCCCCCAAACCCTCATGGTGCATGGGGACTGAACATTGACTTTTATCCATAAAAAACTCTCCTCTCTTGGCTGGCGCATGGGACACTCTTGCATGCATGATTTTATTTATTTATTTATGCTCTCTTCTATCTTTGGCGCCAGTTCTATTTTTGGAACAGCAGTATTATCTAATTTTATCCCTTCAACTCTTTGGCACCAGTTCTATTTTTGGAACAGCAGCAGGCTTTAATTTTATCCCTTCAACTCTTTCATTTTTGGTGCATGGGCGAGACTCTAAAATTAGAACAGTAGTTTTCTCTTTAATTATTCCTTCATGCACCTTTATTCAAACTCCTAAAAAATAGAACAGAAACTCCTATTTTCATTTCTTCCATGTGTCTCTCTTCCTTGCGCCAAAAATAGGAAGTTCTTTTATTTATTTTCTATTTCCATGCACCTCTTCCGTTGGCGCCAACTCCCAAATTAGAACCGCAGTTTGCTTTTCTAATTTGTGTACCTTCATCCTTTTACCCCTTTGGCACAGAATATCTTGGCTATAAAATATGGTAACATTTTGGTGATCTCACAATATTGTTTTCCTGCTAAACAAAGAGATCAATAGCCTTTTGCATCCTTTGGGCTATGGAGTCACATACCTTTGTCAACAACTTGTATCTTCTTAATCAAAACATCTGAAATACCATCTTCAACGAAAGGAAAACATGTGCATGCAAGCACTTATTGAAAAGACAACTAACTATGAAAACTGGAAAAGCGACGTGCATGCAAGCACATATTGAAAGCAAACTATTCTAATGATGATGAATCCTCAATAGCAAACTTTGAGGAAAATTGTAATGTCCCCTTTTTTCGAGACATTACTAATATATGGGTTCATCTATTTTATTTACATTGTAACCTCTTGGCATGTCTAGCGCTACAAGTGGGAGTCTCTTTAGTTAGTTTAATGTGCACATAAATTAGTTACTTTTATTTATTTAATTAGAAAATAAATAAAGTGCACATAGTCTTAGTATTAAATATTTTATTATGTTTTCCCTCCAAAAGGGAAAAGGTTAGTCATTGGATATTGCACCCCTTAGTTCTATAAAAGGAGGTCGCATTTCCTTTAGAGAGTTATGTTGATTGAACTTTTGAATTTACTCCATGCTTGGAGAAATGGGATATATGCCCATGGAATGTATGCCCGTGGGATGTATGTCCTAGCTCTTGCATTGTGCTCTCCCATTGTTAGCTTTATTTGGATCCATTGTTGAAGATATTGAAGACTCCATTGTTCTCTTCATTGTGTTCTCTTGTGTTGAATGTGTTTTTGCATGGTTTATCCTTTCTAAGTGTTGGCAACTTGGATTGGGGATTGTTTAAGCCTATTTTTGATATCTCAATGTTGGCATGTGTGTCCAGCGCTCCCCATGAGTTTCGTGACATGGACTAATCGCCTCTCGTAGATCCTAACTCTGGCGATTGTAGCGGAGACTAACACCTATGGATTTTGATCTAACGGCAATCGTGGTCCAACAAATGGTATCAGAGCGACAGGTCTCGAGTTCAAAACTCACTTGGGTAACGCTGAGGGGGAGATTGTTGGCATGTGTGTCCAGCGCTCCTCGTGAGTTTCGTGACATGGACTAACCGCCTCTCATAGATCCTAACTCTGGCGATTGTAGCGGAAACTAACACCTATGGGTTTTGATCTAACGGCAATCGTGGTCCAACACTCGAAATATATTTATGTTGCAGATCTAATTTTGTATAATTTTGTGAGTATGTGTGACCAAATTTGAGGGTTTTGGGAGTAATACAAGTGCTGGAATTAATTTATGTGCAAGCAGCAATTTATTTTGCCCTAGGCGACGCTATTTTAGGCATTTCGGGGGTTTAGCAACTGTTATTCTAATTTGGTTTGATTCATCTTGTTCCTTGTATTTTTCCAAGTCCGGGCATATCTTATTTGCCCAAATCGGAGAAGTTCTGAGCAAGATTATGAATTTTTAAAAAATTGCAGCAGACTGGGATTTGATTAGCGATTGTTTTCAGCTGTGTATAATCAGATTAAAAAGCTTATGTCTATTAATTATTTCTGAGCAAGGGGAGTTGATTTGGAGCGTTTGAAAGCTTGGGGAAAGACTGAAATATTTTTTTTGATTTTATTCTAACCCTAGTGATTTGAAATCAGATTTCTGGGGCAGATTTAAAGTGGTTTAGTTGCTCAAAAAATTCAGATCCGTAGTGCATTGGAAAGGCCTTGGTTTCTAGTTTATTGTGCAATTTATTTCATGCAAAAATACCAAGTATTGAAGGAGTTATTAATTTTTAAAGTTTCAGTTGTTCCGAGTGCTATATTAATTAATTAACTGTTGTCAAAAATCAGATTTGGAAGTTGTTAGCTTTCTAATTAGTTCTCCCATCTAACCCACCACTTTGGCATACTCCAACCCCATTTTGGGTTGTACTATTGCCAACATTGGGTTATTAGAGATCGAGCTAAGAAGATATAATCATCCTAGGATCGATCAAGTTAATTAACTTTCAGATTTATATTTGTCCAAAGATGGGACATTACAAAAATCTCATTAACTGAGATTGGTAGTTCTTTGCCATTCAACCGAGATAACTGAAAAGTATTGTGAGACTTGTAAGCTAAAATAACATGTGGCCCACTCCAAATAGCATCAAATTTGGTGTGGTTTCCGAGTTTTGCTTTGTTTGCATCCCACTTAAAGACAAGATCACCTTCCTAAAAGACTCTTACAAATGTTTTTTTATCAAAATTCGTCTTTACCTAAACTTGGTGTGCTTTCATGGTGAGCATGGTTTCATATCTTAATTCTTCCAACTACATAACTTTTGCATACCTTACCTCCATGGGACCCACTTCCAATAACTCTAACTGATGAATAAACTCTAGAGCGAGCAGCTCAAGAAAAATTCTAAGTCTTGCTTCCTTGCCATAAACCAACATGTATAGAGAATTACCAATAGATCTTTTGGGAGAGATTTTGTCTTCCCACAAAGCGGTTTTGAGTTTGGTGTGCCAAGATCTCTGATTTTCATCCAGAACTCTTAAATCTTCAAGAAATTTTCATTAGTAGACTTTGCAAGACCATTACCCTCTGGGTAATAAGTTGATTAAGTACTCAAATAAATACCATTCCAAACAGCCCACTCTGTAATTTTAGTAGCAACAAAAGCAAGACCATTATTTGAAATAATAGTAGCAGAAACTCCAAATCTAGTAATAATACCTTCAAAGAAGTCAAGCACGCTAGTTTCATTCGCCTCTTTTAATACAATTGCTTCTACCCATTTGGTAAAATAATCAATGGCAGTAAGAATCCACTTGTGGCCCAAACTGAATGGTGCGTTAGTCATTCCAATAAAGTCCAATCCCCACTGCATGAAGAGTTGATCTGGTGAAATAGGATAAAGAGGAAGGGTTGCAAGCTTTTCCTTACCTATAAAAAAGGCACACTTTTGACATCTTTTGACCCATGCATAACAATCTTTTTAAATACTTGGTCAATAATAACCTGCTTTCATTATTTTGAGAGCAGTAGTCCTTGGAGCATAATGGCCACTTAATAAACCTTCATGGAATTCTTGCAATAATCTATCAACTTGTAAAGGTTCTACACATCTCCGAAGAACACTATTAATATCATTTTTAAATAATATACCATCAATGAGTGCAAAAGGAATAGTTTGTAACTGGAAATACCTCATTTTTGTCTTATCCAAACTTTGGGGAAGAATACCAACATGCAAGTAATTAACCATATCTTGTGTCTAACTCACAGAAAATGGTATTTCAGCTGCTTGTGGCTGATTTATGAGTACAAAAACAGCAGCTTTCTTTGACTCCAAATTTGAAACTAAGTGCTCACATAACCCTTTTCCTCGGATCAGCTTTGTTACCTTGAAGTCCACGTCATATTCCATGACTTTTGTGATCCAACCAACTCTCTTTTCATTCAAATCCTTGCTCAACAAAAACCCTTTTACACTTGGGTGAGTAACCATAACATGAATTATATTATTAAAGAGCATATATCTAAAAAAATTTAAGCCTTTAATAACAGAAAGCACTTGTTTTTCCACAAAAGTATACTTCACCTCATGTTAATGTAGCTCTTTGCTAAAGAAAGCAATGGGTTGCTCTAAATTATCATGATTCAGTTGAGTTAAGATCGTTGAAATTGTTTCAACCCCTACAAATGCATACAATATAAAATCATTTGAAAAGTCTGGATTTGCAAGTGTTGGAGCTTGAGCAATAGCTTGTTTAATGGCCTCAAAACTGATTTTCCCTTCATCTATTCAACTGAAACTCATACTTTTTTTCCACATAGCAGTTAGAGGCTTTGATAAATTAGCAAAATCAGAAATGAATCTTCTCACAAAATTGCTCTTAACCAAAAAGATTTGAAGTGTTTTCTTGTGCTAAGATAAAGATAAAGCTAGAATTGAGCTTACTCTTTCAAGATCTATGGTCAAACCTTCTTTTGAGACCATGTGGCACAAAAGTT
The DNA here is from genome assembly GCA_019776745.2 of Taxus chinensis. Lineage (NCBI taxonomy): Eukaryota > Viridiplantae > Streptophyta > Pinopsida > Cupressales > Taxaceae > Taxus > Taxus chinensis. The sequence continues at coordinate 979,599,660 of CM034147.1, forward strand.
TACCTTCACGCACCTAAAATATGCACTTCTTTGGGTTGAGAGATACCCCATACTATTTGCACCTTTCAAAAACTTGCCTCAAATGGCTCAAATGATCATTAGCAATCTTAGAAAAAACAATAATGTCATCAAGATAAATCAAAACATTGACATTGATAAAACCTTGGAAAGTCATATCCATAGCTCTCTGAAAAGTAGCTCTTGCATTGGATAAATCAAAAGGCATCTTTCTGTAAGCATATGTCCCCCACTTAGTAGTGAAAGTTGTCTTGTATTGATCCTCTGCCTTTACCAATATTTGATTGTAACCATCTAGAAGAGAGAACCTTTCTACACCTAATACAATCCTTAGAATCTGATCCATTGATGATAATGGATAATGATCTTTTAGTGAAGCTCTGTTTAGATCCCTGAAATCAACACATAACCTTATCTCTCCATTCTTCTTCCTCACAGGTACAAGATTTGCAACCCATGAAGAATGTTTAATAGGAAAGATAATACAAGACTCAATAAGTTTTGTTAGTTCATTTCTCTTCAAATTTCAATCTTTGGATTAACAGGTCTTTTCTTTTACCTTACGGGTTTGGAATTAGGCTCAAGCTCAATGGTATGTTAAGCTAATCCTAAATCAAAACCTTTTAATTCCTCATACTTCTAAGCAAAAACATCAATGAACTCATTGCATAATTGAACAAAAGCTTGCTTTTGTTCCAAATTACATAACTTACCATGCTTCAAAAACTTATCTTGTTGATTGCTATGTCCTCATATTTCTCTTACTTAGAAGACATCCTGATTTTGTCCCTTTTCAGCTAATCATCATTATTAAGGTAAATATTTTTGGCAAAGACCTGGAAAAAAAAATAGTCAATTAGCTGATTGGTTCGGAATAGTGAATATTGGGTGAAGTTGTAGATCACCTTTAATGCCGAATGGGGTAAATCTTGAACCACACTTTTAGATTTGGAAAGATGGGTCATGTTGGAATGTATGCCTTTGCAACCTCACCACATGTCTACTAGAGTTATGGGATGCCTAATTACAGTGCGGAAATTTGAAAACCCCTTGATCTTCAAGGGATGAATATTAGTTATTAAAACTTTCCCTATTTATTCCAGTTCAGTGGGTTGGCTGGTCATTGCTTTACAACATAAAAAATGGAGGCATTCAAATTCTAGTTGATTGTTTCTATCATGCAATTGTAATTGTGATTGTGATTGTGATTTTAAGATGGTGAAGGTCAGGACTTGAGTGCCAACCCATGCTTGTTAGGACACCCAAGTTCAAAGATTAACAGCTGAGAAATTCTAGAAAAACAAAATGCACACGAACAGAACACAGAAAGGCCCACAAGTAACCATACCTGAAAACGTTCAAAGGACTTAGCCTCTCTCTCACAAGCCAACGCCGCAACAGATGTGGCGAAATTCTCAGTCTCTAGAGGATCAATATCAATAGTAACCAGATTCTCACAACCACTACAAACACCCATTTCATCAATCGCAGCATTCTCCACTCTCCAATTGTTTTGCCCCAACCACCCCTACCCATGCCACCCCCCATTGCCTGCGACTACGGCATCCCTGATCTTCTCCCTATCCCAAACACCTACACCCAGCTTCCCAGCACCCTCATTCTTAAACCACTACTCAATAATTTCAGCAGTAGCCCTTGAAACCTGTCTAACACTGCTTCTCAATCTATGCAACAAAGAATAAACCTTCTCTTCCCTAAAGCCGTCCACACTGACCTTTAACAATAACCGCAATTCCTCCTCCTCTACCTGGACACCGGACATGGTCATATGGTCATCCACTTCATAATCCATATCAGCGTCATTTTCCTTACAAAATGCGCTAAGAGCTGGCCCATATGACCTGAACCATGGCGGAAAAATGGACTCCGCCATTTTCTTCACCAACTCAAATGCCAAAACCCCGTCCTCCTTGACTAGAGCTAATCTAGAGGCGGCCGTAAACGTGGCCTCGTTTCGAGCAATTTTATCCAAGTTCATTTGTTCATATATTTCAAACCCTCTCCTCAATGCCAAATCTCTAACTTCGTCACTAATTTCAGGGACATCCTCCAAACCCTCCTCTAACTTGGAGGCGTTGGCAGGTTTTAGGACACCCATGGCGGTTAAAGAAGAGAGATAAAGAAGAACATTGTAGTGGTGTTGATTGAGCTTAATTCCTTCTGTTTTCACTTTGTCGTAGAGATTCAAAGCTTCCATGATGTCCCCGTGTTTCGAACACATGTCTAGGCCAAACCTGAGCAGCCCTCCACACTATGAGTTTTTTTCTTCTTCATCTTCTTTCCTTCATTTGCATTAACCGTTTCCTCATTAACCATGCAAAGGGTCCTGGAAAATAGCTTGTGTGTAAGAGAAGGCCACTTACAGAGAAAAGTGCATCGTTTAGTTAAGATATGGAGGTCTCTTTTGTTGTATTGTTTGGAGGAGCATTTGTGAAGCAGAGTCGAGGAGGTGACTCTGAATGGGAATGGGAATAGGAATTTGAATGCCAAGGATCTGTTCAATAGATGAGATGATTTCATCATGTTTGGAATGACTGCCAGATACCTGCCTCCCATTCCTCATATACATAAACATGTGTTTTTAGTTGTCTTGTTTAGATTGTGTGTTTTCAGAGTCTCGTTTAGATTTTGTACTGGTTGTAAAAATATACAAGGAAATGGAAAAAAACCAATTATAATTCTCAGAAAACAAACATAAATAAAATTCGGTGTTCATATTTCGGGCTCAATAATACTGAATTAACGTATTGGAACTCCATTGTCTATAATTGTGTATAGTAATGTGTGTAATATGATTATTTCATTTTCTTAGTTTTTTTATTGAAAAAGCTATTAATAAAAAAAGTAAACCAGCATTTCTACATGAGTTGCAAATTACGTTGGAGAGGATAACAATTGTTAAGTTTGTTAGAGTTGTAATTTGACGTGTAATATATACAATGTTAAATTGTTGTAGCACTTGAATGTAAATGCAGGGAGACATGTAAGTCTATTTGTGAGCATACTTGTGAGCCTGTAGTGAATGTTAATCCTTGGCGCTAACAGCTGCCAAAGTCTCTACTTTTTTTTATCCAGTGTCATGCCCTGTGATTTATGTATTGAAAATTATACACACCATTTTGAGTGGCAGTTGATGATTTATGCGTGTAATATGAGGTATGGGAAAATGTGTCTGGTTGTAGGGATCCCCTACTAGCCCATTATTCATTACCAATAAGAGAATTTAGCAGAAATGAAAGTTTGGTGCATTTTTTCCATTCACAAAAATGTAAGGTGGGATTTCCAATTATGTTTTTTGATTTCTTCATCGGTGCCTAGTGGAGGAGTCTAATGGAGGGATTCTTGGCATGATTTGGTGCAAATATGGTCATTTAGTGTCTGCGGAAACTCGATATGAAGAACAATGTTGGGCTACTAACTTGTTTTATCATATCCTACTTTTACAATTGTTAACTTGTTTGTAAACTATGTTACCATAAAATAGAATATTTCATAAACATCTAATACAACGCATGACAGTCAACCAACAACATTTGATTTTATCTCTTATTCATACAATAAACCTTGTCAACAACTCCACACTCTCATAGTTTATCCATGAATAGATTAATTGTGCAAACCATTTTCTCTACTATATTCAATTATACCCATCACTAAATATTAACATCTTCTTAAATTGGGCTCTCTCCATTTTGCTATAAATTTTTGTGGACCTTCAAAACATAAAGTACAAACCCTTAACACCTCTCAATGCAAACTATTTTGATGGCACGTGGGACTCAAAAATATCTTGTTTAACATAAAGCATTCAAGTGCTGAGACTCAATAATAGAAAGCATCTAATATTTAGGGGGTTTACCAAATACTAATTTCCAACAGCAATTGGATTTTTCGTCATCATTTCCTTGTCAATTTATCATTATCGTCCTATGTATTTAGTGGATTTGGTGCCATCTTTGTGATTTTTCAAATGTTTATACAATTCATATGTTAACATAATCAACTCTTAAAGACCATATGTATTCAACATGTTTTAATTTTAATTAAGGTTCATTTTTTGTGGATTTGTTATTAGTCCCAAGGTACTCATGTCATCGTCATTTCAATTTGTTTTCTTCCATTCACCAATCATTTGCCTTCGATTTGAACTTATGAATTTTTTTTAACAAATCTTTTCCCTCACACAAAGGTGTATTTGTAATAAAAGTTTCAAAACATTTATATATGTGTAAGTGTGGTTTGAATAGAGTCAAAATTATTACACCTCATTATGCAATATTACAAGTATTTCTACCAAAAAGTATTGCATGATTACCTTCTATCAATGTTATAAACCAAATTGTTGTTACCATTCCGTGTGTTACCTATCATCTAACAAATAGCTTTTTCGTGTCTTCTCTAGTGGAAAATATTTTTCTGTAGAAATGGCAGTCTTTTGCATGGGGAACTTAGATTGAATCCCTTTAGAATACACATTAGAAACATATTATGGATTGAATCCCCTTACGAGTACAATTATAAGAACAATTCTTGAATATTTATTCTCTCCTACCTTAAAATTTTACCACAATATTGGCGAGGCTCGGTGTTGCCCCTTTTTGCACATTTTAGCGAAAAAAGATGTGAATAAAATTTCTCCTACGAGTCTTGAAAAGAAGGTTGACGGTGTTGGATTTCCTTTGTTCTTTTGGATGTTGAAGCGAAACAAGCGCAAAGAGGATGTTGGTGATTTAAGACCCCAAGGAGAGGGTTTGAGGGGAAACTTGATTGAAATAGGAAAAAGTGGTTTTTGTTTGGTCGTAAAGGCAATTTCTTCAATACTTTTCATGATTAGAGAGATTTCATAAGTATAGTCTCCATATGAGACAGATCCTTTGTTATGGATATTTGTAGGAGCTTGTACGTAGTGTGGAGAGGGAAATGCATACTTCCTTCGTGTGGCTCTTTCAAGTAGTTTTCTCATGTGCCCCTTCTCTTATGCTTTCTGTGAGGATTATTGTACTATTGTGGTTAATACTATTTAGCTTATGAAATCAAATCCTGTAAATATTTCAAACAACTAAAAAAGGAAGAAGTAGGTCGAATCCCACTAGTAGCAATTTTATTCACAAGGCACAATACTTTAGTGTAGTGATGGATTTTCTTTGGGGAAAAGTAAGGTATCCATTACCAAATAGTATGTGGACAACCCTGATTTCCATAGGAGTTACAACTATAGGTGGCACAGATGTTATGATACTCATATTGTCATCTAGTCGCGTATGTGGGGCTCACCTCAATGCTACACTCACCACTACGTTCGCACCTCTTCGTTATCGTCAATTTCCTTGGATTCAAGTAAAAAATAAACAAAATCCATGTTGCAATATTACCTTTTTAGATTTGGTACGGAGCAGGGGCGTCAGAAAGGTGAATTCGGGAAGGTTTTTCAAGAAGTGGACACTTCACAACAAGGCTGTTCCAATAGAAGATGCCTCCAGTGAATTACAATGTCAACGAAATTTTTAAAATGGATACTATGGAAGCACATTTGTGAATGTCAAATCAAATTAGTTTCAAGATAGACTGATACGTGGGCCAGGCCAATGAAACAACTATTATGTCAAAAAATATTATTTGATCAAAAAAGGAGCAATAAACAGAGAGCACATGGAGCAAGAAATTATGTAGCAGTAGCAAACATGGTGACTAGAGGAGGAGGTAGTAGAGGGTTATTTGGTTTTCTGCAATACTTAAGAATACCAAAAATCTTTTGATCTAGGATGTCTTCCCAACCATCTTGAGCCTCATATTTGTCCCCACACCTAGGGGAGATGGCTAAAGAAAGGTGAGGAAATTTGACAGATAACCAAAATCAAAGAGAGTTAAAAAAACCTGATACACATTAGGAGAAATAGCTTTCCTTACAAAATGTGGACATGTGATCAGTTTTGCAACTAAATCGCATGGTGGAGACGAAAGCATAGCCTGCACTTCCTTGTTATTTAAAGTATCAGCTGAGAAAATGATGTATGCCTCCTTTGATGGCTCTATATTTAATTTATGGAGGAGTTATAGCTCACCATTGGCTCTTTGAAGCTCTTCCTCATGCTTCGAAGTGAGCATGACTAGCGGTGACTATAAAATTGACTCCAAACCAACCAAATATATGATTGGGCAGATATTATTTACAAATCCACATTTTCCATATCCTTCCATAGCATTCACATTGTTCTTCTGCTTTGTTCAGAACATCCATGTGTATAAGATTGTCTTTTTACCATGTTTACGAGAACCTTTGTCCCCTTTTAATAAAACAATCTTCTAATTCTTTTCTATCATATGTTTCTTGGCCAACTTGCACTGGGGGCATGCTCACTCCTTAAATCTTCATTGGTTTGATTTCATCATCATGTTGAACAAATCTATCTTGGCCTTGATCCGAATTCTCTTCTTGTATATACATGCGGGATTTGCCCTTATACATGCGGGATTTGCCCTTGTAAATTCTCACCTCTCGCTAGGGCATCCTTGCATCTTCATTTTCCTATACATAGCTTCGGTAAAAATTTCAAAAAATCCTCAAAATTGGTAAAAAAACAAAAATCCTAAAAATTTGCAAAAAATCAAAAATTCAAAAATTGGTAAGAAGAATGCACTCAGTTGAAGCATTTATCGAACACATCGTCCTCAAACATCAAAACTTTTCCTACAAAACATCTTTCTTTGGTCCTCAATTGTTCTTGCACATGACTCGCGGATCATCTAGATCTACCTCCATTAACAAAGTTGGTTTGCTTACTATGTTTGCACTCCCTTGCACAACAAGTTGCTTGGTACTGTTTCATAGTGCATGATTGCTTTTTCATAGGACCCATGTGTCCTCCGTATATTCACCTCACATGTATCTTTGTTTGGGGTGCGATTTTTAACCCTTATCGTTCACTCAAACATTTGGGAACTAAAGCTCGATAACAAAAACATTGGTGCAACTGTTTTGAACGTTATTTGTTTGTGTATGTGTTCGTACTTGTTTCCCTGTCAAGTTAGCTTGTTTACTTTCTCGTACGTTATGTATGTTGCATTGAGTTAGTGTTTTAGCAATGAACAAATGTTAGTACTATAGCTTTTTATGTTATTTTATACTTTTGTTGTATGTTTATATTATAATAAAGAGCCAATGATGTAGATCATAAAGCAAAATGATGAAATAAAGTTGTTTTTACATCAGCTGGATGAAAGTTCTCCATTTTCTTCATCTTCATTTTTTTGCCTTATCATTTTCTCCTATCACACTTTTTCTTCCAAAAAAACACCTGGGGCAATAGGGATTATATTTATCCCCCTACCCCCCTTGTTTATTCTATCCGCTTCCTTCATCTTTTTCGATCACCGATCAACCTCTTCCATCACCCCAATGGCACTCGAGGGGGCATCCTTCATTCTACTAATTTTTCTTCCATTCCTTCAAAATTTACTTGTCTATAATTGTCTACTATCTTTGAAGTGGATTCGCTTACGCCACCCCAAAGAGGGGTAAATGTAGACACCTAGAATCCGCTTACGCAATTTTAATACTAAAATTGCACTGATTATTCTCTTTCCCGTCATTTCGGTAATAATTAGCGTTTTTCTGCTAAATAGCTAACATTCTCCTGCTTATTAGTTAATTAACGACCTTTCGTTAATTAATTTACCTTTCCCCCACTCTGGATGCCAATTAACGACACTTTGTTAGCTATAATCCTCCTTTAATCAATTAATTAACTATTATTAGTTAATTAAGCCTTTATAACCTTGTATTTAATTAATAAACCTTCTTATTAATTAAATTCCCCTCTTCCATCCCTCAAATTATGTTAATTTTCCTCTAAATCCCCTCTAAATAGCTTCTACAAGCTTATCCCTACCTTTTAATTAATCACATTTGATTAATTAAACCCCTCTCACCTCCCATAAAGTGCACATCCTTTATTAAACATGCATATCCTTTGTATTTATTCTTTGGGCTTTATCCCACATCCACCAAATTGCAAACCTTACCCAAACATGCAAGTTATATAAAGGACCAAGCTCCTTCCTCTCAAACACCACCTCATTTGCACTAGTGAAAACTATGGGCATTTTGATCTTGAGCGATTCTCCATTGTTGGAAATAGTTTCTCCATCTTGCATCCATTCACTCAAATTTGAGTAGTATGGGAAAATCCAAAAATGGCCTTGTAGCCATTTCTTGGTGAGATCTCATCCTCAATTCTCGAGGCAAACAACAATCAACTTTGATTGCTAAATGATCTAATTATGTTCATGTTTTGATTAGCAATCTTAAAGAGTAGGAATGGCTTAGCATCTAGTTTGATTTATTCATGTTCATGCATTGAAGAAGTTAATTCTCATAAGCTCTTACCATGATGCTAAAGGTAGATTAATTTTGCTTTGAAGCTACTTGGCGTTAGTTTCATGTAGATTAGCTTAATTAGTTTAGCATGCATACAGGGAGGTCACCCAATGTTAGTGGGGACTAGAATAAAATAGGGTGGAACATGTTTGGCAAAGGACAGTTTGCAATCTGGTAAAAATGCTGAAAAATATGGCACTACATCAGAATGTGGAAGGGAGAGTTGTCTCTTTACCCATGGAGCCAAGAAGATGGTTTTGCTAGCTAACCCAAATTTGTGAGCACTAGGCTCACAAAATCTTACCTTGGGTGTCTGATGCAAGATGCAATCACACTTCAATAGGCCCCTCAAAGTCAAAAAAGACAATTTATACCATTGAGACAGAATGTTCTTGGTCTCGTGGCGAAATTGTCCTGCATTAACTGGGAGTTGCAAAACCAACATGATGGATTCGCCTATGGCAATTATATACACACAATAATGGCCCAAAACACTTAGAATCTCATTTGGAGTGTTTTCAATATCATTTAGAAGGGGAAGAGTCGTTCCACATATAGAAAGAAGCAAAGGAAGTGTTAGCGGAGGCTGACTAAAGTTGGGGGGTGGGGGGTGGGGGTGGAGGTGGGGTAAGGGATCTTCCAAATGAGTGTAGGTGCTTGAAGGGGAAGTTTAGAGGAGAAAAGATCAATGTTTACTCTAGGAAGGGGACTGTGTAGCATTTTACCCGTGTGTTGTAGTCATTGGGAGAGCGAGTGAGAGTTGTGTGTGTGTGAATAATCTTTGTATCTCCTCAAAGAATGTCAAGAAAGAGTGAGTGTTTTGGTTTTCAGTCTCATATTTTGTGTCTGTGTGTTGTGGAAGGCTGCATAGATGAGGTTGTCCTTCATTGGACCCCCTATCCTTGATTGCATTAGTATGACTGCTTATTTGTGATTGTGGACCCATTTCGCAAGATGTGTGTTCTAATTCCATGTAAGAAAACTCTTAAGGTAAATGATATAGTGTAATGTCACTTTCTAGGGCTGAAACTGTAAATCAAGGAAATCACACAAACCCCAAGTGAAGTAAATTCTGGTTTTTATAACAACAGCTCTAATATTCCTTGGAACCCTAACAGGGAATTGTATAAGGACTTGAACGCACCATATAACCATGCACTACAGCTGAAAATACTTCTAAATAATTATTTCAAGTATGACAACAATTATCCATCCACTTTACATCAAAGAAATGGAAAAAACAAGAGATGATACTCAACTGTAATTAAATTTATGACAGCGGCAGGGCAGCCACAAACAAGGGCTGAAAATGATAGATAAACTGCTCCAAAAATAACCAAATTGTAGATTCCAACCTTACTAAATATGATAAATCTGAATATCAAAGAATAATAAAGTTTTGTGCCCTAGAAGGCACCCAAATCCACTTCTACCCTAGTCACTCCCTAGGAGAGGGGCTTCAAGCTTCACTTTATATTCTACTTTCTTGTCGGGAGTCTTATAACCCCAGCCGACGTGCCTTAGGGAGTAAAACACCAAATATTAACATTAAAAATAATAAAAGAAAACTGAAACAAAGCTCAATTACTTCCCTTGTTCACTTATTCTTCTTGGCCGCAGGAAGAGAATGGCAAGAAGTCTCTATTTGGCATTAATTCGAAAAGGGGACATTACATATAGCTGAATTGGTTTTTGCTTAACATATGGGTTCATTTTACTTTGCTAAGTTCTATCATTTCACATAGGGATTTTAGATTTGTGGGAAAGTTCTGATCCACATTGTGAGAGAACATGAACACCAGATTGAGAATATCCACAACATTTCATCCACATACTGATGGGCAGTCTTAAGTGGTAAATAGGACCTTAGTTCAACTCTTGTGAGGGTATAACAAGAAGCATCCTAAGGCTTGCGATTAGAATTTAGCGTATATTCCACATTGTTATCACGGACAGTTCATTATTTTACTAATAAATCTCCATTTGAGACATGTTTTGGTCACTTACCTACACCTCCTTTTTATGTTGTGTTGATTCAACCACACAATGGACATGAAAAAGTGGACTCAAAAGCTCACATAGCAAATAGATTCATAGTGAAGATTCGGCAAATACACCTCCACGTGCAAGAGAAGTTCAGAGAGTTTCAAGCAAAGCACAAAGAAAGACATGATCATCATAGGGTTGAACATAAGTTCCTTGTTGGAGACAAGGTATGGTGTATTTAAGCAAAGAGAGATTTCAAGGTAAAACTAAGATGCTTAGGCCTCTTAGAAATGGTTCATTTGTAATTTTGTAACAAGTGGGCAAGGTTGCATTTAGATTAGATCTGCTTCTTTATATGAAGATATATTCCACTACGAAAAAAAGGTCTTTTGCTACCTTTTATTGAAGATTTTGCTCCTAATGGTCAAGAGGAGTTAGTTGACTACATTGTTTTGTAGGAGGATAGGGCATCAAGAAGGAGAGGGAAAGAAAATTGGCAAATTAGGTTGAAAGGACAATTGCCAAGCAAGGCTAGATGGTATTCCCAAGAGGAAGTGGGGAAGAAATTTCCTCACCTTGTGAGGTCCTACACTTCTAAGGACCAAATGCTTCCTATCTGGGGAAGTGTGATCCGAAATTGGATCATTAATAGTTGGCAAGAAGGCCGACTAATCCAGTATCCTCGAGAACACAAGTATGTGACTTGGAAAAACTCTTCCTTACAATCATTTTCCATAAAGTACAGTCAAGAAGACAGATCAGAAAATACAGAGATCTTCAAGACACGAGGTGAGGTGATCTAGACACCTTAACTCGAAAACATTTGCAAGTTCCTGTTTAGAAAAGAAAAGTTCTACATAAGGTTGCAGTAACCGCCAGTATTTGCAGGCGGCAGCTGCACAACCACCCCAACGGCTGTGTAACCACTAGTTTGCACGAGCAGTGGTTTCCCAGCTGCCAATAAAGGAAGCGACAGTTTCACCCTGGGTAAAGTGGAGGATTCGTTCCGTGTAAAGCAGCAGTTCCACATGAGACCCAGAAATAGGCAGGGTAATGGTTGAAATGCTTTCTCTTCCCATTTTTAGTCTTTTCGACTTCTTGTTTGAGATTCTCATGTAAGAAAGAATAAATAGGCACGTCGGGATGTTCCTAGCAGTTCTTCTTGGTTGTATGTGTTTGGGATGTTGAAATGTGTAAGGGAGTGCGAGTCGCAGCAAGTTATGGAGCATTACATGGGATTGGGCATGTTGTCTTATACAAGAATATCCATAACAGCTGTTTGAAGGCAGTATACTTGTAATTGCATAAGGAGATAGTGGAGACAGAAGATCTCTCACTCTTCTGAAGTTTTCCTACACTGGGTTTCTCTAAGGTGATTTTGTCTCTTTGCATCTCTGTTCCTCTGTATGTTTTGCAGTAGCTTACTTGCTAATTGTGTTGTTTCCAATTTCCCTTTACAATAGCAGTACTTTTAACATAAGCACTAGTAATGACTGTTTTGGCAAATGTATAAGTAGAACAGCAAGCTAACAATGATGTCTTCTTATATAGGATTCATGTTAATGAATTAGTTATGGAATTTCTATGCTAATTACAGATCATTTGGAGTTGAATTTTGATTTGTAGAAAGTGAGTTTGTGGAGAGTATAGAGAATTAGATGCAAAACAAGAGAGATGGGTTGTTATATGAACCAATGGCCTTGTAAGCTTATAACCTTGCATTTTCAGTTATAGTGGAAATAGACACAGCCACAATAGCTAGAATTTTCACCCACGCTAGGTTTCCCCATGTGAAATTGTTGTGTTGAATTGTGTATGGTTACTGTTATGATCTTCTTTCTTTATTTCGTGTTCAATTCAAATCTGCAATATGGGTAACCCTATGAAAATGAAAACTAATCCTTTTCCCATGCAAACTTAAAGGATTATGATTAGGGGACTCCAGGCCGGGGGGACGTCGGGACGTAGGGACGGGGTTTCCGGGACGGCAAAAAATTCCCAAATTTTGGAGACGGCAAGGGGACGGCTGGGGGACGGCTATTAAAATAATATATAAATATTAAAAATATACAATGGGTCCCCTAACCTTGGAAATGAAAGGTTATAATTTCAACACCATGGCCAATAATGTTACCAGAGGGCCTGTAACATGTCAACATCTCTTGATCATGTCACTTACATGATTATATCCTCGAATTAAAAAATAGCTTTTTGGAACAGTAGAGGCCATGCAAACTACATGAATAGCCATCCATATGCAAAACCGGCTAAGGTAACTGAAAAACACTAACAAATTAATTACAAAGTTGGCCTCTAGAACATCCTAATATATCAGTAAAACCTTCAATATCATACAACAAAAGGCAAAAAGACTTGCACAACAAAATTTTGAAACTAAAGAAATCCTTAAAACCATGCATGTGAATTTATTGATCTTATTGCTATGTATAAGAAAGGCTTTAAAATGTAAAATAACAGTGACCTCTCGTTAGAATATCTTCTTTTGGAACCTACATAAGACGGCAAAAATCCATTTCTTGGGAAGGTAAGTTTGCATGGGAAAAGGATTAGTTTTCATTTTCCTCTTTTCAAAGTCATAATCCTTTATGTTTTTTAGATTTTTTATTTTTTTGGGACTGCAAGGACTCCGGGGACTTCGGGGACTTCGGGACGTCCCATAGCCGTCCCCTAGAAGTCTCGGGGACATCATGGCGTCCCTGTTGGAGTCCCCAAAGTCTCGAAGTACCTGGGACATCCCGGGTGTGTTCCCCAAAGTTAGGGGACGTCCCCAAGACATCACCTTCATTTTTACATTTGGGGGATGCATGGGGGGGACGTTTCGTCCCTGTCCCCATGCACACGGGACGGCTTGAGAATGGGAGCTGCGCGTCCCCGCGTAACACTGGTAAATCTTGAACCACACTTTTAGATTTGGAAAGATGGATCATGCTGGAATGTATGCCTTTACAACCTCACCACATGTCTACTAGAGTTATGGGATGCCTAATTGCAGTGCGGAAATTTGAAAACCCCTTGAACTTCAAGGAACGAATATTAGTTATTAAAACTTTCCCTATTTATTGCAGTTTAGTGGGCTGGCTGGTCATTACCTTAAGGCTTACAAAATGAATAAATGGAGGCATTCAAATTCTAGTTGATTGTTTCTATCATGCAATTGTAACTGTGATTGTGATTGTGATTTTAAGATGGTAAAGATCCAGACTCGAGTGCCAACCCATGCTTGTTAGGACACCCAAGTTCAAAGATCAACAGCTGAGAAATTCTAGAAAATGGGAATGCACACAAACAGAACACAGTAAAGGCCCACAAGTAACCATACCTGAAAACGTTCAAAGGACTTAGCCTCTCTCTCACAAGCCAACGCCGCAACAGATGTGGCAAAATTCTCAGTCTCTAGAGGATCAATATCAATAGTAACCAGCTTCTCCTTACAACCACTACAAACACCCATTTTATCAATCGCAGCATTCTCCACTCTCCAATTGCCTTGCCCCAACCACCCCTGCCCATGCCACCCCCCACCGCCTGCAACTGCGGCATCCCTGATCTTCTCCCTATCCCAAACACCTACCCCCAGCTTCCCAGCACCCTCATTCTTAAACCACTGCTCAATAATTTCAGCAGTAGCCCTTGACACCTGTCTAACACTGCTTCTCAATCTATGCAACAAAGAATAAACCTTCTCTTCCCTAAAGCCCTCCACACTGACCTTCAACAATAACCGCAATTCCTCCTCCTCAGCCTGGACACCGGACATGGTCATATGGTCATCCACTTCATAAGCCATATCAGCGTCATTTTCCTTACAAAATGCGCTAAGAGCTGGCCCATATGACCTGAGCCTTGGCGGAATATTGCACTCCGCCATTTTCTTCACCAACTCAAATGCCAAAACCCCGTCCTCCTTGGCTAGAGCTAATCTAGCGGCGGCCGTAAACGTGGCCTCGTTTGGAGCAATTTTATCCAAGTTCATTTGTTCGTATATTTCAAACCCTCTCCTCAATGCCAAATTTCTAACTTCGTCGCTAATTTCAGGGACATCCTCCAAACCCTCCTCTAACTTGGAGGCGTTGGCAGGCTTTAGGACACCCATGGCGGCTGAAGAAGAGAGATAAAGAAGAACATTGTAGTGGTGTTGATTGAGCTTAATTCCTTCTGTTTTCGCTTTGTCGTAGAGATTTAAAGCTTCCATGATGTCCCCGCGTTTCGAACACATGTCTAGGCCAAACCTGAGCAGCCCTTCCACACTATGAGTTTTTTTCTTCTTCATCTTCTTTCCTTCATTTGCATTAACCGTTTGCTCATTAACCATGCAAAGGGTCCTGGAAAATAGTTTGTGTGTATGAGAAGGCCACTTACAGAGAAAAGTGCATCGTTTAGTTAAGATATGGAGGTCTCTTTTGTTGTATTGTTTGGAGGAGCATTTGTGAAGCAGAGTCGAGCAGGTGACTCTGAATGGTAATGGGAATAGGAATTTGAATGCCGGGGATCTGTTCAATAGATGAGATGATTTCATCATGTTTGGGATGACTGCCAGGTATCTGCCTCCCATTCCTCACATATGTAAACCTGTGTTTTTAGCTGTCTTATTTAGATTGTGTGTTTTTTTGCAGAGTCTCGTTTAGATTTTGTATTGGTCGTAAAAATATACATGGAAATGGAAAAATTCCAATCATACTTCTCAGAAAACAAAAATAAATAAAATTCGGTGTTCGTATTTCGGGCTCAATAATACGGGGTTAATGCATTGGAACTCCATTGTCTACCTATGGTAATGTGTGTAATATGGTTTTTTTCTTTTTTTAAAAAGTATTTTTGGATTGAAAAACTATTTATTAATAGCAAAAGTACACCAGCAATTATACATGAGTTGTAAATTACGTTGGAGAGGATAACAATGTTAAGTTTCTTAGAGTTGTAATTTGACGTGTAATATATACAATCTTAAATTGTTGTAGCACTTGAATGTAAATGCAGGGAGACATGTAAGTCTATTTGTGAGCATATTTGTGACCCTGTAGTGAATGTTAATCCTTGGCATTAACAGCGGCCAAAGTCTATTATTTCTTTATCAAGTGTCATTTCATGTGATTTATGTATTGAAATTATGCACCATTTTGAGTGGCAGTTGATGATTTATGCGTGTAATATGAGGTATGGGAAAATGTGTCTGGTTGTAAAGATCCCCTACTAGCCCATTATTCATTACCAATAAGAGAATTTAGCATAAATGAAAGTTTGGTGCATTTTTTCCATTCACAAAAATGTAAGGTGGGATTTCCAATTATGTTTTTGATTTCTCCCTCGGTGCCTGGTGGAGGAGTTTAATGGAGGGATTTTTGGCATGATTTGGTGCAAATATGGTCATTTAGTGTTTGCGGAACTCGATATGAAGAACAATGTTGAGCTACTAACTTTTTTATCATATCCTACTTTTACAATTGTTAACTTGTTTGTAAATTATGTTACTATAAAATAGAATATGTCGTAAACATATAATACAACGCATGACGACCAACCAACAACATTTGATTTTATCTCTTATTCATACAATAAACCTTGCCAACAACTCCACACTCTCATAGTTTATCCATGATTAGATTAGTTGTATAAACCATTTTCTCTACTATATTCAACACTACCCATCACAAGTATTAACATCTTCTTGAATTGGGCTCTCTCCATTTTGCTAAAACTTGTGGACCTTCAAAACATAAAGTACAAACCCTTAACACCTCTCAATACAAACTATTTTGATGGCACGTGGGACCCAAGAATATTTTGTTTAACATAAAACATTCACATGCTAGACTCAATAATAGAAGGTATCTAATATTTAGGGGGTTTACTAAATATTAATTTCAAATAGAAATTGGATTTTTTTGTCATAAAAGTTTCAAAACATTTATATATGTGTAAGTGTGGTTTGAATAGAGTCAAAATTATTACACCTCATTATTGAATATTACACATATTTCTACCAACAATTATTGCATGATTACCTTCTGTCAAAGCTATAACCAAATTGTTACTACCATTCCAAGTGTTATCTGTCATCTAACAAATAGCTTTTTCATGTCTTCTCTAGTGGAAAATTTTTTTTTGTAGAAATGGCAATCTTTTGCATGGGGAGCATAGATCGAATCCCTTTAGCATACACATTGGAAACATATTATGGATTGAATTCCCTTACAAGTACAATTATAAGAACAATTCTTGAATACTTATTCTCTCCTACTTTAAAATTTTACCACAATATTGGTGAGGCGCAGTGTTGCCCCTTGTTGCACATTTTAGCGAAAAAAATGTGAATAGAATTTCTCTTACGAGTCTTGAAAAGAAGGTTGACAATGTTGGATTGCCTTTGTTCTTGTGGATGTTGAAGCGAAACAAGCGTAAAGAGGATGTTGGTGATTTAAGACCCTAAGGAGATGGTTTGAGGGGAACCAAATTGAAGTAGGAGAAAGTGGTTGTTATTTGGTCATGAAGGCATTTTCTTCGATACTTTTCATGATTAGAGAGATTTCATAAGTATAGTCTCCATATGAGATAGATCCTCTATTATGGATATTTGTAGGAGCTTATAAGTAATTGTGGAGAGGTAAATGCATACTTCCTTTATGTGGCTCTTTCAACTGGTTTTCGTGTGTGCCCCTTCTCTTATTCTTTCTGTGAGGATTATTGTACTCTTGTGGTTAATACTATTTAGCTTATGAAATCAAATCCCATAAATATTTCAAACAACAGTAAAAAGGAAGTAGGTTAAATCCCACTAGTAGCAGTATTATTCAAAAAGCATAATACTTTAGTGTAGTGATGGATTTTCTTTGGGGAAAAGTTAGGTATCCACTACCAAATAGTATGTGGACAACCCTGATTTCCATAGGAGTTGCAACTATATATGGCACAAATGTAATGATACTCATATTGTCATCTAATCATTTATATGGGGCTCACCTCAATCCTACACTCACCACTTCCTTCGCACCTCTTTGTTATTGCCAATTTCCTTAGATTCAAGTAAAAAATACACAGAATCCATATCGCAATATTACCTTTTTAGATTTGGTGTAAAACAGGGGCGTCAAAATGGTGAATTCGAGAAGATTTGTTGAGAATTGGACACTTCCCAAGAAGGCTCTTCTAATAAAAGATGCCTCTGGCGAATTACAGTGTTAACCAAATTTTAAAAATTGATATTATGGAAGCAAATTTGTGAATGTCACATCAAATTAGGTTCAAGATAGAATGATACATGGGCTAGGCCAGTGAAAAAATTTCATATCAATAAATATTATTCGATCAAAAAAGGAGCAATAAACAGAGAGCGCGTAAAGTAAGAAATTATGTATCGGTAGCAAACATAGTGATCGGAGGAGGAGGTAGTACATGGTTGTTTGGTTTTCCACACTACCTAACAATACCAAAAATCTCTTGATCTAGGATGTCTTCCTAGCGAACTTGAGCCTCGTATTTGTCCCCCTGCCCAAGGGAGATGGTTAAAGCAAGATGAGGAAATTTGACATATAACCAAAATCAAATAGGAGCTAAAAAAACCTAATACACGTTGGGAGCAATACATTTTCTTCCTTACAGAATGTGTCCATGTGATCATTTTTGCAACTAAATCGCATGGTGGAGATGAAAGCATAGCCCCACACTTCCATGTTCTTTAAAGTGAGAAAATGATGTATGCCTCCTTTGATGGTTTTATATTTAGTTTATGGAGGTGTTACAACTCACCATTGGTTCTTTGAAGCTCTTTCTCATGCTTTGAAGTGAGCATGACTGGTGGCAACTCTGAAATTGACTCTAAACCAACCAAATATATGATTGAACATATATTCTTTACAATTTTTTTGATAATTTACATAGTTTTCCCATATTCTTCACACTTAGCTCCAAGACTAAAGTTGGTTAAGACACTTTCCTCTTCATAGCAGATGTTCCCAGAGATGATCTAGACTTTCTCTTCCTTTCCTTTGCACAAACATATTTGTTTCCACTCTGGTGTGTAGGTTTCGTAACTCTTTGTTCTCTTCCCCCGACCTATTTTTTGCCAAAATTGAAGCAAATTCAAGGCATCCGGAGCAATGTGGGTCATTTAACTTGGTTATTTCACCTTGCTCACTTGGAAAAATTTCTTCATCACACCCGTGATGGTCACAAGTGTTTAAAAACACTTTCCCCTCAACTTGCAGCCCACTATGAATTTCCTCCTTCAAATTTGCCTAATTTTTTTTTGCTGGCCACATCCCCTTGCAAATGTTCATCCTCCCAATCAGATTCATGCCAATCTTCAACATATACACAATTTTTAGCCTTAGCAGAATTGGTTGGAGATGAGATATTGTTAAGAGGTTGCTTTTTAAATTCACTTACAAACAGAGATGGCTTGGGCTCTAGACTTCTAATTCTATTATTTGGAGAAGCCAAATTATCCCTCAAAATGTATCTTAATCTTCACGGTTCCTCATCTCTATGGAAGTATCAAACATCATGATCTATCCACCTTGTATGATAACCCGACTCAATGCAGGTTGGGTAGAGCATTTGGGAAGTATCATTATGAAAAGGTCTTAGAGAGTTGGGTAATGCCTTGGGTGGAGATAGGGAGAAATTTTACATATCATAGGAGATATTTTGGGCATGGTAAATGTATAGAGCACCAAAAAGGGAAATATGAAGAAAGGATCTTGTTTTTTGAAATGGGACGATGAATTTTTCTTTATCTACACAAAGGGTATGGAGGATTTCAGATAATGAGGAAAGAATGGAAGCAACGGGGATGGGTTTTTTTTGACCAACCTAAATGAGTATCTTCTCAGCTTGAACTCTAATTGCAAAATCTTAAGGAAGATTACTACCCTCCTAGGGTTTAGATGCAATATAACCATATCATCTTCCAAGGATCTCAAATAATACAAGAATGTCATACCTTTTAGATATCTAAATTCTTGAGGGATTCTTCTCCAAGTCCTTTCGAATATGATGTTGAAATATGAGATGAACTCCATTGAATCTTGTTGTATTTTGAAGAGGTGTTCTATGAGAGAGATGACATCTACATTTTTCTTGAACCAATTGTGTAGTTTTTCTCCCAATTGATCCCATGTGGGAATAGATTGAGGAGCTAAATTGATATACCAATCTCTTGTTTTACCTCTGAATGATGAAATAATAAGTATGAGGAAAATATTTTCTTCTGAGATGTTGTGAATGACATAATGGTCATCTATAACTTGAATGTCATCAATAGGGGATTGATCTCTATTTCCACATAAAATTCACAGGGATTTTAGGGTTGTTTTGGGGATTTCATCCCACTATTACATATGAAGGGGGATAGAACTAAAATGAGAGAATATATTAGCTCTTTAGAGATCCGCAAGGGAAATGGAAACATGGAAAAGAGTGAAAATGTAAAGAGAATGGTCTGTAACTCAGAGAATGGGTCGTTTGATCCAATAGAGTCACCAGATGCATTGAGATGAAGCCTCTAAAGGTTGGATATCACCAAGAACACATCGTAATTGGTGATATGAAGTTGTAAAGTGCTTCAAAATTGTCCCACTGTGCATACTAGAATTGTTGGAGCTCAAAATTACACCCTTGTCTAAATCACGGGAGATCCATAATTTTGGGCCAACATGGGACTCTCTCTACGTGTGGGACTTGCAGTTTCAGATAGACCTCTAGAGAAGGTCGTCTTCCTATACCTATATAACTTAATTCTAACATTGATCATAAGTTAACCTACTTTAACACATCCAAAAGGACCAGGGAGAGAGAGGGCGATAGATTCAGAAAGTAAAACCTAATCTAAATGGGTGGTGATATCACCAGAAAGAAGGGGGTGATCACTCTCCACAAGGGAAAGAAATTAAAAAAAAACATAGAGAAAAGAGGGTAGACATGTTCCATAGACCAACCCCTACATCGACCCTTGCATTTTACACATTAACAACACATAAAAATGGAACCCATAAAGGAAACATGCACAACATGTCAAAGAAATAACATATAGGAAAGAACATTAAAAACAAAAGTATAGGGTGGAAAGAGAGCCACAACACGAGATTTTATTTCTTAAAGGGTGTGAAGTTGGTTACATTTATGATAAAAGGTAAAAAAAAAAAGATTACAAAGACCAAATTTGAGTTCTGGAACTTGGGGGGAGCCAACCACCATTTTGGCATGGTACCATTACAACAAAGAGATATTTCTTTTAATGTGTTTGAGTTTCATACTTATAAAAAAAGGGAAGAAGAAGAGAGAAGTAGAAGGAGGTATAAGAAGAGAGATATTCAACCACCAAGGACCAATCACCATAGATATTTACAGGATGGTATGGACGTATGACATGGATCCAATCGCACAGCATCAAATTTGCAAGCCAAGGAAGAGGACGCCAATACTTCGTTGAATTTTGGTTGGTGGAGTGGTTAAGTGTTTAATTTCAAATTAGGCACCGGTTCCTATATGCAATCCACATAATTTAGATTATTTAATGGATTCTCGTAGACTTTACACCCTCAAGATTGTGTAAAAAATCATTTATGACCCCCATAATGCATTAAAACACTTGTTCTTTACTCCCCTCATTCATCCACGTATTTTCTTTGTTATATGACTTTGACATTGTTCTATGAAATCTGGTATGTCCTCTGCAACCTTAACCATGTTGCACAACTTTTGAATGCTTCATGACTTTTGACATGTCCTTTTTAAATTTTTCTTGCTTCCACTATGTCGTGGAGGTATTTCCTTCTTCTTTTGTGAAATTCTGACATGCGGCCATGTTCCTTAATTATGCGGCTCCCCTAAGAACCCATGCAACACTTCTGTTGGGAAGCCCATGGGATACTAAGTTAGTCCCTCACGACTTCTAACCTTAGTCACTTTCAAAAAAAAATTTCATTTATGTGTGGTGCCTTGTGGCACCTTTTCCTTCTATATCGTCGGATTTTTTTAGTGAACCTCATGTTTGGTTTCATAGAATTGAAAAACTTCATGGAATTATTTATCTTCCAAGTCCACATGACATTATGATTTCTATGCTGCAAAGCACTAAAGCCTTCTTTCCCATTCCTTTGCTACATGGATCCTTTCCTTAGCTAATTTTCTAAATTTTTGTGGGTGTGTAACACTATGGTGCTTTGACCTTCCTTTGAACCATAAGAGATTGATTTGGTGCCACAGAAGATTGACTTCATAGCACCCACGAAATACTAACATACCTTTGCAAAATATTATCTCCATCAAAAAAATTCCTAAACCTTGAACTCATATTCCTTTGTCCCGTGGGTTAGGAGAACCCATGGAACATTACATTCACACACTCCATGGAAGACTAAATCATTGTTTTGTGACTTTCCTAAGAAAAAATTAACTAAGTCCATATTTGATAAGTTTTTCAAAATTGCATGGGGGTGCAATTTTGGACAAAAACACCCCAAAGAACAATGTGACCTCGTCAACACTAGTACAATACCCTAAAGATTAGTGTAACCCACTAAATAAAAAATGTGAGACCATAAACACCAATGTGACACCCTAAAAAATAAATATGACACCCAAAACCATAATGCAACATCACAAACATTTTTGCAACGCCCTAAACACTAGTGAAACACCCTAAATAAGAAATATGACAGCCTAAACACGAATGTGACACCCTAAACACTACTGTGACACATTAAACACTGATGATACTCTAAAAAGAACAAATATGACACTTTAAACACTAACACAACACCTTAAACATTAATGTGACAGCTTAAACACTAGTGTGGCACCCTAAACACCAATACGACACCCTAAACACTAGTGCAACACCCTAATCAACAAATGCAACACCATAAACACTAATGCAACACCATGAACAACATATTTGACACCGTAAACAAAAAATGTGACACCTTAAACCCCAATACAAAATTGTAAACACTAGTATGGTACCCTAAACACCAGTGCAATACCTTAAACATTGGCATGACACCATAAACAGTAATGAGACACCCAAAAACTTTAAAATAAAACACCAATGAAATACCCTAAACACTCATGTGACACCCTAAATAATAATGTCATGTGACACCCTAAACCTCCTCTTTACAAACTAGTTACAAATGTACAATACATTATTTTCCTAAATGAGGATGTTAGTACAAAAGGACAGAGGAATGGGAAGACGAGAACGACACCCCTCTTTATGTATGCGAAGTTACAGTGAATTTAGAACAAGAAATCGCATGAATAAGATGAAACTTAAAGACACCTATAACAAACACTATTCATTAATCAAGTGACAGTTCCTTCTACAAGATCGCTGTGCTTGCAGAAAAAAATGCAATCAGAGAGACTAACCTAGAGACAAAAAACACTAGTGTAACAAACATTAGATAGACAAAGAATGGAAAGCCCTTTTTGTAATTTTCTTTTCGATCTATTTACACTTTCAGAAAATATGCCAAGTTCTTCCTCCCTCTTAGAATGGCGTGAAGAAGGCCATTATATAGCTTACAAATCAGTTACTCTTCGTAACCCGTTTCTTTTTAACTAAAGAATAGTTGACTGCCAATCGCAGTACCTCAACTCAACCCTAGTGCAATATTGTAAACAATAATGTGACATCATAAACATGAGTGTGATGAAGAGAGCAGATCTCCTTCCTAAACTTAAATAAATGTGACACCTTAAACACTAGTGTGACATTTCTTGCAAGGTAAGGAGTACAACAGAAGTTTCATCTTGAAGATGGCACCTGTATATCTTTGAAAGCAGAGACAACCAGTGTCTTGAAAGCTTCGCCCTTCTACCAACTGTTCCTTAGTTCTAGCCTCCTCCAAGACTCTAATCTTCCACTCCACGCTGTAAAACCCATTTTGATAGATTATCCTTGAACGAAAACCTTATTGTGATGTTCTCATCTGCCTGTCCCATAAGGCGGAGGATGCAACTGCTCCAGATCAGCTCTTTATCCATGATCTCAAAGTAGAGGAGAGCTTCTGTTGCAAATTGCCCACTTATCTATGGAGTTTGAAACATCGATGTGCAACAAGCATATCATCCACCATGGCTTCCATGAGCTTTGCCATAGATATATGCATGTCTTTGATACTCTGCATATCTTGGCTCAGGATTACAGGTGGTGGAAAGTAGATCAACGGGGTAGGGTCCAGAAATTTGTCCTTAGACAAAAGAGACTTGATGATACCTGTGAGAATTTGGGCCTGTTCTTCCAACTGTTATATGCCCTTTCTCTACCCTCCCACTAAATGAATCTCATAGGGGTAGACTCTCCCATTGGAATGAGAGCTCTAAGTCAGATACATGCAAGTCTTGCTCTGATTTATATGGCAATCTCCAGGAATTGCTATGCATCAGACACTATTCTGGAGGTGACTTTGGCTTTCTTGGCATGAGAAGGAGTGGTGCCCAACAAGGCTGCAACAGCATCAAAATTTGATGAGTCCGAGAAGAAGATTTCCTTTTCCTATTGTCAACCGAAGATTACACCCCAGGCAAAAGAGGAAAGAGAATCAGCAGGAGGGGCAAGAGGGGCCCGAGAGACAGAGAGCTCATGACTCAATACAGCAGCTGTTGAGTCAAGTTGAGATGTTCTTGAGGCAATTGCGGTAGAAGAATCTATAGCACCTAGATAGCTCTGGATTTCTTTATCTTTATCAGCTGGGTCTTTAGGAGTGCAGGGGTTGACATTTCGCTTTCTGGAAGGAATTACAGAGAAACGGGATAGTGTCTAGCATGAAAGTATGGAAAATGCAAAGGGGGGTCTGTCCGTTATATAGCCATTGAGGAGAGAGAAAGGTGATCAATGCGCATTAAATTCATATCCATCAGAAAAAATAACATATTCGGGTAGTAAGTATTGGCATCGCTTAATTGTGAGACGAATGCGCGAAACAGTCGGCGAAGCAGGGAGAAGATGCACAAATGTCTTTTGGGACAATTGGGACGAAAATGCGCGAAGTACGCAGTTCGGGTGTTTCGGCCGAAATTGGAACAACTTGCACTTTTAAACTTTGGGACATTTGGGACAAAAAGTTCCGAAGTACATGACTCGTCCGGTTCGGGTGAAAATGTTACAACAGGTCCGGAGAAGTTTGGGACATTCGGGACGAAAACGCGCAAAAGTACGCGATTCCTCTATGTCGCATCTACTTCACTTTAGGGTAATTGTATCACACATGTACCTACAAAACAAACCCTAACTACTTGCACAAGGTGACACAGTCGAGCACATAGTATATGGAATAAAATATGCATATCCTGCACAAGAGTTAGAATGCACCTCAGTATATGTCACCCCAATAAAATATGCATCATTCTCGAGTGTTAGTATTACATTTCAGAATCAATGTCAGTTCAATGTGATGTGTCACTAAGTGTTGTATTGTGTTTCTCAGAATGTGTGTGTAGTTGTGTGTATGTGTGTGTGTGTGTGTGTGTGTGTGTGTGTGTGTGTGATGGAATTGTGTCCCTTGAAACTAGATTTCCATTTTGAAAAACACACCAAGATAGTGGACCACAACTGCTTTACCCCCAAGATTATGTGTGTTATGGAATTCAAAATTTACCCTTCATATGTAGTGAATAATATAACCTAAATGCAATCCTCAAGTGCTCCTTTTTGTGTAAGTAGTAGATATAAAATAGTGACCCAATTTCCCCTTAGAATAATTACTAGGTTGTGTTTATATATGATTCCTTTATTTGAATTTTGACACTTAGCAACACTAAAGGCTGACCCTAAACATGAAATAAGAACTAGAAAAGATCAAAAATTAGGTGTCAAGTGAAAATTTTAAATATAAGAAAGAGTGGACAAGTGTTGGGAAGGGACACTAGCACTAGCACCCAAATGTTAGTTTCCTTATTGGGCACTACTCTCCTTAGGAAAAGAAGCATAAACTAGAACATGGAAAAATACATGGATCCCTATGCCATGACCATAAAGTATAAATCTATAAATTATAAGACAATGTCACAATCGAAACCAATAGAAGGACTAGAAGAGGCATCGCCAATGTCTAATCTTCTCACTAAGGAATCATGTTTATAGTGACCTACTAGAGGCGTAATGTAATAGTAATAAGTGCATAATTTTATGTCTACATTTTCCCCCCTGATTTATGATGGTGAATGAATATTCGGTAGCATAAAGTAGATAAGAAGAGCATACAGTTTGTCAGGATTTCCACACTTCTTGTTTCATATTAGTGAAAACTAAACGAGAAATGAAGAAAACCTTGAAATATGGGAGGGTTTAAGGAACCCTCCTGATATGGATGGTGATGAAGATGGTACAAGTGCATAAGAATAAATCCTCCTTGTTGTGATTTGGTAACATGCACAATAACAAGAACTAAACACGAAAAGGAGTAGTGATAGAGGTGGTGGGCTGCCCAACGAAGTCAGTTCCAAGAAGTGAAAGCTTCCTAGAAAGGATGTCAGCCCATGTGATAAAAAGATATAGGTAATCGATAATGAGTGGAAATATTTAGATAACATGATCTAAAACAAATATCTAATGAACTGAAAGATACTGAAATGATAATTGATAATGGAAATGCCAAAAAAAAAAGTCCAAACCAAAGATGGTCAATGGTGACCCTAGTAGAAATGGTAAAGTAGATGACTACCGGTATAGAGACAGTCTCAAAATGTGTAGGAACATAGTTGCAATATTGATGCAGAGATGCATAAAATAATACCAGAGCACAAATGAGGTAAGAGGATAAAGGGGTAGGTAGATCTAAAGGGACTATGTGTTGGTTGTCAAATAAGGACTTTATTGAAAGCAACAGTCAGGGGATAAAAATTCCCTCCTCTTTAATGGGAGAGGTTCCCTTATTAAAGGAAAAAACTTATTTACAAATGTACAACGTGTAGTTTTAATGAGGAACTCTAATATCATGAAAGTGTTATAATATAACATATCATCAATACAAAAGGATAGAAGAATTAAGGAACGGGAGGGGGCAGAAAAGCACTCTCAAGAAATATAGATAACAAAATAATTCTTTACGCATGCCAGAAGGGAATCATATAGAGCAGAATCATTTGCATTTAAGACCATAGATGTTATTTCATAGACACAAAGTTCTAGAGATGACATCCATAAGAATACAAAGCTTCTTGAATTAAAACAGACTTAATGATTCAATAATTTTAAATGGATAGCAATGAAAGAACAAGAGTAGGTGGAAATAGAAAGAGAGATCCTTTTGTATTGATAACTTTTTACTCCTTTACACTTTCAAAAATAAATAGAGTTCCAACCCCTGAAAATGGCGCAGAGAGCCCATTATATAACTTACAAATTAGTTACACTTGGTAACTGTTTATTTTAACTAAAATGTTAATTAAGGAAGTGCTTGATTTACAAAGATCCTTAATTAATTACAATGAGCCTGATTTGAGAAAAAAAGGAGGAGAGGAGAAGCTAGAAGGGAAAACGTTTGCTTATTGCTGAGGAGGGCCCACCGACTTGAGGATTGTGTTGCCTGAATCTTTTCAATGCTTCAGCTATCTCCCTACCTCGTGGGATTGATGTGTTGGCAGTGGCTTGAGACCAAGTACCTAGAAATTTCTCCATGTCCTTATCAAACTCGGTATGTGCATGATATTCTTTATTAGCCTCTTCAATAGCAGATTGAAGAGAGCAAATCTCCTTTATCTTCTCTTTGGTAACCAATTCCTCCTTGAACAAGTTTTCTTTGACAAATGCATTGAACTGAGTTTTAATTTCTTGGAGAGAGAAAGGAACACCTGAAGTTTCATCATGAAGATGACAGTGAATATATTTGAAGGCTGACACAACACAAGTTTTGAAGGCTTCTCCCTTCTGCCAACTATTCCTCAACTCTCCCAAGGCTTCTTCCAGAACTTTTATTTTCCATTCCACACTGAAAAACCCATGACCTTGACAAGTTGTCTTTGGCATCATCAAAAACCTTATTGGCCATCAATATATTTTCATCAGCCTATCCCATAAGGCAGAAGATCCATGATGCAACTACTCCAAAGCTTCAATTCTTTGTCCATAGTTCCAATAGAGGAGGAGAGTTTTTGTTGCACGTTGGCCACCTTCTCATTGAGTTTGAAGGCCTCTACAATGAAATTCAAGCCTGCAATGATCATGTCATCAACCATGGCTTCCATAGCCCTCCCATAAGTGGAACACCTATGTATATCCTTGATGCTTTGAACTTCATCTTGACTAAGAATCATAGGGGATGGAAGGGCAGTAAATGGAGTAGGATCCAAAACCTTGTCCTTAGCCAATAATGACTTGATGAAACTAGAAAGAACTTGATTTTGTTCTTCGAGCTATTCTATAGTTTTTTACCCCTTTCTACTCTCTCAATAACCTTGGTTACTATTTCCTGGAGGTTATGCACCTCACTCTCAGGGGTAGATTCTCCCATTGGAATCCTAGAAAGCTCCCGATCAGAGGCTAATAGATCTTGTTCTGCCTTATCAACCTTAGGTTTTGCAACCTCTAGAAATTGTTGGCCCTGAGCATCTGTCACTATCCTTGAAGTTTTTTTAGCTCTCTTTGCTGGAGCAGGAGGAGTAGTGCCCAAAAAGGCTGCCACAACATCAAAATTTGGCCCTGTCAATCGAGAAGAAGGTTTTCTCTTCCTGCTGTTAACTAAGGGTTGCACCCATGCAAAAGTGGAGGAAGAAGAAGGAGGAGCAAGAGATCCAAGAGCAAGTGAACTCATGGCACTCAAAGTATTTACCACTGTTGCTTCTAGTAGAGATGTGAGTGAGGTATCTGGAGCTTCTTGAGAAGAGGAATCCATGACACTTGGAGGTTTAGTGCTAGGCACTTCCTTCTCTTTATCTATTGTAGCCTCTGAAGTTCCTGCAGGGTCTGGTAATTCACTATCATCACTTTCACTAAGAACAATAACATTCTCTGGCCCTGAAGGTAGTTCTGAATTCCTTAGAAGGGGTCTTCCTCAATTGGCTCTTATTTAACCTCTTTTACCTTCTTTTGGTACACTTTAGTAGAAGAAGAGGGAGTAGATGATTCAGGTTCTTTATTTGAGGAAGGAGGAGGGGTTTGTGCAGGTACCTCCTTGCTGGGTGTATGTGACTTCCTTCCTAGGTGTTGAAGTATCCTTGGAGGAAGATCCACTTGGATTATTCTTAAGCTCTCGAACCTTTCTATCAAACCAAACCTTGGTTCTTACAAGGACAGGGGCCAAAATATCAACCAAGTCATCCTTCTCCCTCTTGTACCAGTCCAGATCTTCCAAGGGAGTATGCTTGATCAATGTCTCATATTCATAAGACAACAAGTCTTCATTATCATCTTGGAACCCTTCAGGAATTTGGTAGAGATTGAGATCCTATATTAGCTATAGAGAGAATCTGCCATATAGCATCCGCCTTGCTTCAAATTCATTTGCACAATTGGCCTAGTAGTCCTCAGTATTTGACATGTGATGATAATTAATACTGAGATTTAGCTCAATGAACTTTTTCAAATCAAAATAAGTCCTAGGCCTGAAAAAGTGAACAGTGATGGGAGTGAGGGCCCTTTCTATATTTTGAGCATCCAAGGTTGTTTTGCATGTATAGTTACCCAAGGAAATAGGGAAATGTAGACCAGAGCTCTTCTTATCCCTATAGGTTCTATGCAATTTATCCAATTTCCTGAACACTTCAATCAAATCCATCTTATCATTACAAAACATGGGGAGCTTGAGAGGTGTGTTCTCATAACCAGCTAGCCTGATATATGAAAAGCTCCTGAAATGAATGAAGAAAGCTGAATACTTTTCTGTCAGGTTCATGGCTTCATCAGAAAATATCCTGGTAGTATCACTTTTTAAAAGCCTCACAATATACATGGTAAAGGCATCATTCACCCTCCTAAAGTTGTGGTTGCTAGTTTCAAGGGTGAATTGAGGGTAGTATGCATAAATGGGTTCATCCTTCTAACCCTCTACATAAGTGAATCCAAACCACTGCTGGGAAGTTGCTAGGGTATACATGAGATGCAAAGTCATATAGAACTTCTTAATCTATTACACATTGGATAATTTCTCTGTCAAATTCATGCAAATGATTTCTACCTAATTTATGGTCCGACTACTTTTGCAGACGATGTTGATGAGCGAGCACATCCAAAAGTGAAATTCATTGGTAGAGGGTAGTCCCATGATGTGAGCTAGCAAGATAATGAAATCAGACAGCTCTTCATTGAAATCAGCTCTAAATAATGCCTTGGAAAGTTGGGATGCTCCCTTCTTAGGGTTCTTCAACCATAATTTCACTATTCTTGCCTTAGCGCAGTAGCAATGGCAGTAGGCATATTTATCACTGTCCTACTAGAATAGAGTCTGAGCTTGAGCCTGAGTGATAACAATGGAGTCCTCAACTTATGAAATCCATAGAGCAGTAGTAATGGCAGCAACATCTAGTTGAGTAATTAGCTCCCCATGCACATTAGACAATTCCTTGGTGTCAGGGTTAAAATGAGCCCCACAGGTGAGCATGGTATCAGCACATTGTACTGAGATTGGAAAACCTGCAGCATATGCAAGGCCACTGTCATTGATCATTATCGCCATGGGGAAGTATTAGGGCTAGTCAATCTGTTCCAGAAATCACCAAAATCTAGGTGTCAAACCTCACTATCCCCAATATCAGGAATAGAGGACTCAAGCGGCGAAATGTGTTCTTGACCTTGGAATTTAATCTTCATATTTGCAATGTACAGAGAAATAGCCTTCATAGATCGAATTCGTGATGAAAAATGCAAAGAGATTGGGAGCACAAGCAGATGATTTTAATCGCAGGGATTTGAGTGAATGATAACAAGTGAGCAGTGTGTTAAATGCGTAGAGGGTAGTCCCATTAAATAGCCATTTAGGAGAGAGAAGGTCATAAATGTGTATTAAATTCATATACACCGACTCAAAAAGACAAGAATTGGGAAGAGTAGAAAAAATGGCTCGGATGGTCTTTGGTACATTTGGGACATGGGGGATGTGAAGACATAATCCGACCGACGTGGGTAATTCAGGAAAAGTGGGCCAAATGAGCACAGGTAGTTTAAAAACTTGGAAACGTGACAGATGTGAAGATGCAATTCAGTCGATGCGCATGATGCGGGTAAAGTAGGGACAGAAGGCATGGACGCTTTTGGAGAAGATGGGACAAAAGTACGCTATATACCTAACGTGGCCGATGCGGCGATGTGAGAATAGAAGGCCGGAAGGACTTGGTACAAAGATATGTGATAGAGCCAACATAACCACAAGTTAAAATATTTTCGGGGAATGTGGCCGATCGGGGAATAGAAGGCACAATAGAACTTGGGACATACGGGACAAAAATGTCCGACAGACTCGCAAATCACCAAATGACTCCAAAAATGTGAATTTTCACTAGCTCCTTGAGTTTTCACTTCAGTAGAACATCATTAAAGGGTGTCAACTCAAAATTTTCAATTTTTTACTTTCAAAAGAGGGAAATTTTGAGAGGACAACAACTGGCTCTTTCTGGGGATAACCTGGCTAGATTAAAAGAACGAGATAAGGAAAGAAATCTTAGAAAGCTAGGGGAAGAAGACTAGTGCCTTATCCATTGAGCCACGGAGGCAAAAAGCAAACCAATATAGAAGAAAACACACAACTAGGGAAAGGAAACACACCAGAAGCAAGGGAAAGGACACACACCCTATACATAATATACAAAGAGAACTCCTAATAACCTAGGACTTGAACAATTTTAGGTACTACCCAATGTATGGAAGTGGGAGAGAGGAACCATCCATGTAATCAAGATAGAAATAATTCTCATCAGCAAAGTGCTTGATTTTGAAAGGCCCGAGCCAAAGAGAATCAAGCTTGCCATGGCTTCTTCAAGGCTCATGTCCTTTATCCCACAACAAAACATTGTCTCCAACATTGAAATCCCTAGACTTGGCTTTCTTATCAAACAAAGATTTTACCTTCTACAGGTGGGTAGATATTCTATCAACACCCTGCATCCTATATTCATTCAACTTATGAAGATACATGATCCTTTTATCTAAAGAATCATTGAAGCTAGTATCTTCAATGATGATCATTAATAAAAATAAAGTTGGTAGCTCCACTTTTACTAGTAATTGAGCTTCCACACCATTCACCACTTGAAAAGGGGACATTCCAATAGCTCTTTTAGGTGTAATTCTATCTGCCCAAAGAGCATCATAAAGTTTCTTGTGCCAGTTCCTATGAGATGCATTAACTAGTTTCCTTACTATAGCCACCAGATTTTTGTTTGTTGATTCTGCCTATCCATTCCCTTGAGGATAATAATCTGAAAAGTGGGCCAGGGAAATGCCATATCCATAACAAAAATCCATCATCTCAGTAGAAGAAAAATTTGAAGCATTATCAGTCACAATCTTGTTTTGTACACCAAACCTATCCAAGATGTTTTCTTTGATAAAATTACATACTACTTCAGAAGTAGTACTTTTTACTGGAATGGCTTCCACCCACTTAGTGAAGCAATCTATGGCAGTCAAGACATGAGTATGTCCTGCACTTAAAGATGGGTTGAGTGTTCCAATGAAATCTAAACCCCATTGTCAAAAGGGTTCTTCAATCACAACTAGTTTAAGTGGCATGAAAACTAACTTGGGTCTATCTAAAAAGGTCTAACAGGATTCACATCTATCAACCCATTTTGATGCATCTTTAAACAAGACAGGACAATAGTATCCAACATAAAGAATATTGTCAGCAGTAACAACAGACGAGTAATGGCCTCCACATGCTTGATCATGGAAAGCTGAGAAAGGATTCTTCTATTTCTCTTTGTCAATGCATTTCAGAAATCTCCCATCCAATCCACGTTTGAACAAAGCATTCTCCTGCAACACATACTAGGATTATCTTAACTTGATAGCTCTCTTCTCCTTGGTAGTCAAGTGAGAGGGACACTCACCATATGTGAGAAAATGCATGATATTAGTATACCATTCATCAATCAAGATAAGAAATAGAACAATAGGAACATCAACTTCATCCTTGGGTAATTCATGACTAGCTCCTTCAGCAAGGAGTTCACACAAGCCTTTACCCCAAACTACTTTGGTTGGTCTGATGTCAATATCATATCCTTGAACATTTGCTACCCAGTTCCATGGATGGATCTTTTAGGTGTAATTATATCTACCCAAAGAGCATCATAAAGTTTCTTGTGCCAGTTCCTCTGATATTCATTAACCGGTTTCCTTACTATAGCCACTAGATTTTTGTTTGTTGATTCTGCCTGTCCATTCCTTGAGGATAATAATCTGAAGAGTGGGCTAGGGAAATTCCATATCCATAATATAAATCCATCATCTTAGCAAAAAAAAATTGAAGCATTATCAGTCACAATCTTGTTTGGTACACCAAACCTCACCAAGATGTTTTCTTTGATAAAATTACATAGTACTTCAGAATTAGTACTTTTTATTGGAATGGCTTCCAGCCACTTAGTGAAGTAATATATGGTAGTCAAGACATGAGTATTTCCTACACTTGAATATGGGTTGAGTGTTCCAATGAAATCTAAACCCCATTGTTGAAAGGGTTCTTCAATCACAAGTGGTGTAAGTGACAAGGAAGCCAACTTGGGTTTTCCTACAAAGGTCTGACAGGCTTCGCATTTATCAACCCATTTTGATGCATCTTTAAATAAGGTAGGCCAATAGTATCCAAAATGAAGAATCTTGTGAGAAGTAATAACAGATGAGTAATGCCCTCCACATGCTTGACCATGGAAAGCTGAGAAAAGCTTCTTCTGTTGCTCTTTGTCAACGCATTTCAAAAATCTCCCATCCAATCCACATTTGAACAAAGCATTCTCCCACAAGACATACTGGGCTGATCATAACTTGATAGCTCTCTTCTCCTTGGTAGTCAAGTGAGAGGGACACTCACCATAGGTGAGAAAATACGTGATATCAGCATACCATTTATCAGTCGAGATAAGAAATAGAACAATAGGAACATCATTTTCATCCTTGGATAATTCATTACTATATCCTTCAGCAATGAGTTCACACAAGCCTTTACCCCAAAATAGTTTGGTTGGTCTGATGTCAATATCATATTCTTGAACCTTTTCTACCCAGTTCCCACTCTTAGTTCCAAATTATTGCTACGTAAGAATAGACTTGATGGTTGTATCAGGCACAAGAACCATGGAGTGAGAATTAAGAATATAAAAATGAAACTTCTTGACAACTTTAACCACTGCAAAAGCATGTTTCTCCATCATCATGTATTTCAAATCCTAATTTTTAAGAATCTATCTAATGAATGCAATTGGGATTTCATGATCATTAGAATCTTTCTGAGTCAAGACAACAACCATTTTTGAGTCAAGACAACAACCAGGGTGCTTTTTATGGCATAACAATAAATAATAAAATCTTTTCTAAAATCTAGACATACTAAGATAGGAGTTTTAGAAATATCCCTTTTAATACCTTCAAAGGCTTCTTTCCCTTTAGAGGACCACCCAAATGTTTGTTTTCCTTTCATCATTTGGGAGATATTAAAAGTTAGCTCTACAAAATTAGGAATGAATCTTCTTAGGAAGTTGATCTTACCAAAGAAAGAATGCACTCCCTTCTTACTTGCGGGAAAAGGGATCTACTGAATAGCTTGAACTCATTCAGGATCAATTTGGATTCCATCTTTAGAGACAACATTCCCCAAAAATTTTCCCTCCATGACACAAAAGACAGATTTCTTAGGATTCAAAGAGATCCCATGTTCTCTGCATTTCAAGAGAACTATTTCTAGATGTTGAAAATGATCTGCTCTAGTTTTGGAAAACACGGTCAGGTCATCTAGATACACAACAATACATTTCCCTTCAAGATTCCAAAACCCAAGTCTATATCTCTTTGAAAATTTGAAACGACATTAATGAGTCCAAAAGGCATCCTCTTGTAGGAAAAAGTACCCCAGGGTGTGGTGAAAGCAGTCTTGTGCTGATCTGTGGTATTAACTTCCACTTTATTATACCCTGAGAAGGCATCAAACCTGGACAACATTTCAGAACCTATAAGAACTTGCAAACCTTGATCCATCATGGGTAGAGGGTAGTTGTATTTTAAAGAGGCCTGATTCAGATTCTTGAAGTGAACACAGATACGAATCTCACCATTTTTCTTCCTAATAGGCACAATATTAGCAATCCATGTCGAATGGTGAATGGGGAAGATAATTTTGGCTTTCAATAACTTTTGTATTTCTTGAAAAATGGTGTCAACAATCTTTCTATTGTACTTCGTTTGGTTTTTCCTAAAAGGTTTAATCCTAGGTTTGAGAGGAATGAAATGCTGCATTTCCTTTGAAGTTGGAGGGAATCCGTGAGCACCAAAATTTTGGCACTCAACCATAAAACGATGTAGCTTCAAGATCAAAGAAAGAAATCATTCATGGAAGTAGTGTGCATGCATTGAGGAAACAAAAGCTAAAAAAGCCAAACTCTATTCCATTCCCCATGTGTTGTTTAGTTTGAAAGGGTGTATAAATAGTAGGTGGGGTGTGTAACTACCCCAAAAATGTAGTCGTTGAGAAGTGGGAGTTACATTCCTGGACATGGCCAGTCAAATGTAACTCCAATGATGCTCTATGATGTGTAAGAGCCATAATGATACCCTAGGACACCTGAGCATGGTGAATCACCTATGTGGAGGTATTCCATGTATTTGAAATAAATACATGGAAAATAACCTACATCAACATCCCCTTGAAACATAGCTTAGGTGGAGACATAGATGAAAACAAGGAGAGAAGTGGTTCCCGGAAAGAATCCTAATGAGGTACCCACATACAAGAAAGAAGATCCCAAGCAGTGAAGGAAAACCCAGAAGGAAAAACATCCACCAAAAGAGAACAAAACACTCTCTAATCTAAGAAAGATGTCAAATATGGGTCCTGGCCATAGACGAGCCTGAAAAGGTTCCCATGTACTGTCATCACCAATCCGGCACTATGATAATTCTTCACCAGGAACTCCTCCTGCTATTATTATTTACTAATGCACATCCTTTAGTTTGGTGGATGTAATCCATGAGGTACTTCAAGTGTTATTGACTTCACTTGCCTTTCACCAAGACTATGAGAGAAACTTTACAATTACACCTCTTAATGGCTTCTTTAACACACCTTTAAACTGATGGCTTCCTTTGCACACTTCCTACAATATTTCTCACTACTTCTTTCTATGCTAAATGAGGGGGGTGGCCTCTCTATTTATAGAACTTCCAGGCTTATCCATCTTATCTCTAAGATAGGATAAGAAATCCACTCTGACGAATCATATTCCATACCTTAACTCTTATATGTACATGTAAGCTTATCTTTTAAGATAAGATAAACCTTATCATTTTACATGGGTTCCACATTTTTAGACTTTTTACAAATAAAATACACAAAATATTTATGACCTCACTCCTTGCCCTTATTACCAATATAATATTTCTAATTCCTAATCATGTAGAACCTACTTCTCTAATTAGCCAAACTTTGACATTTTAACATTACCGGACCACTTACGACAAATATTTACTTTTTACAACATTCCTATTGTACTTTGACTGTTACCGTACTCCACATTATTGGTGGCACTGTACTGACGGTGCTGTTATCTTTTATCAGATGCTACTACTAATTATACTTAACAACATACATTAATGAAATAGAAATTATAGAGGAAAATTTTAGTGTCGACATTTTCCCCCTTCCTAGCTTTTACTTCGTCCTCAGAGTAGACTATTCTGGTGCTTGGAAAATCTTCAACTTGTTGTGGTTGACCCATTTCATAATGGGAGTGCCATCCAATTCCTCCAGTCGGTACGTACCATTTTCATGCACAACTGCTATTTTGTAGGGCCCCATCCATTTTGGAAGAAATTTTCTCTGTCTTCTTTTTTTGTATCTGGAATCATATACTAGAACCAAGTCATTCACATGAAATGGAGACCAACGGATATTTTGATCAAAGTATTCCTTCTGCTTCATTTTCTTCTGATGGCTTGTATCCTTTGCTATTTCCATCATTTCCTCTAGCAAATGAAGATGTACCAACCTTTCTTTTACTGAATCACTTTCATCCATCCTTTCATTTTTCATAACTCTCACAGTGGGAATATCAAACTCAATAGGAAGAACTGGATCAATGCCATAGGCCAACTGAAATGGGGAGTATCTTGTTGCTAACTTTGATGTTGCCCTATATGCCCACAATGCTGCATGAATCCTTTTATCCCACTTATGTACCTGTAAGGCTGCATCTTTTGCTAGAATTTGACACAACAAAAAATTTGTTCGTTTCACCTCTCCATTTGTACTTGGCTTGTATGTTTTTGCCTTCCTGTGCTTAATAGAAAATTTATTGACTAGGGCTTCTACTACCTTATTAATGAAGTGTATTCCTTAATCTGTTACAATTTCTAATGGACAACCAAATCTGGTGACAATGCGTTCATATATGAACCTTGCCACCTCATCCATGGAAGCTGTTTTCAATGGCCTAGCTTCAACCCACTTGGTTAAATAATCTGTGGCAACTACAATATACTTGTTTTGGCGTGAGGTAGTTGGAAGTGGACCTACAACGTCTATTCCCACTTTTCAAAGGGACCAAGTGGAAGAATAGGGTATAATGGAGTTGATGAAGTCTTACGGTTACTATGTGTTTGACAAATATCACATGTCTTACAATAATTATAACAATCTTTAAAAAGAGTGGGCCAGTAATAACCTGCATCCAAGATCCTTCTTGCTGTAAGTTTTCTAGAGAAGTGCCCTCCACATGTACCATTGTGGAATTCTTCTAGCAGTTCCTTCCCTTGATCACATCCAACTGCCCTCTTGTACTGTCCATCAGGTCGTATTCGAAATAATATTCCATGCAGAATAGAATATGGACGACTGGCTTGAGTAATCTTTCTCTTAGTCTTTGCATTGGCACCATCAGGAAACTTGAATTCATTCAGATAATTCCAAATATCTATGTATTCACTAGGGATTGTGTCAAGGGATAACAAGGCTGCATCGGGACAATCATCATCATCACAAGATGATCCTAAACCATCATAGGCTCGAGAGAGTGCATCTGTATTAACATGCTTCTTTCCTGGCCTATCTATAATATCAAATTCAAATTCTTGTAGAAAAATGATCCATCTTGCTATCCTCCGTGATGGGTTAGGCTTATTTACAATATATTTTAGAGCCTGATGATCTGTTACAACTAGAAATTTTTGCCCTAGCAAGTAATTTCTAAACTTCTTTACAACAAAAATGATAGCCAGAGCCTCTTTTTCAGTTACAGTATAATTTACCTCAGCACTGCTCATTTTTCTGCTCCCAAAGTAAATTGGATGTTCATTCCCATTTTCATCCTTTTGGCTCAAAGTACTTCCTAGTGCTGCATCTAAGGCATCAGTGTACACAATGAATGGCTTGCTCCAATCTGGATTCTTCAAAACAGGTGAAGACACCATGGCTTCCTTCAGTTGTCCAAAAGCTTCATGCGCCTTATTTCCTGGTTCATAAGTAACAGCCTTCTTCAAGAACTGGGTTAGTGGCTGTGCAATCTTTGAGAAATTCTTGATGAACCTTCTATAGTAACCCACATGGCCTAAAAATGATCTCAACTTACTTCTATTCATAGGAAATGGTAAATCTTTGATTTTTGAAACTCTATCAGGATCAGTACCAATACCATCTCTGGATACAACATGCCCTAACAAAACACCTTTAGAACATCCAAAGACACACTTTGTAGGGTTTAGTGAGGCTTGTGCTTCATCTAACCTTTGAAATGCTGTCTCCATCTAGTGCAAGTGGTCCAACTTGCTCCCATAGATGCAAAAATCATCCAGAAATACTCTGATGAAGGTCCCAATGTAGGGTACGAACACCCTATTCATCAAACGCTGGAATGTTGCTGGAGCATTACACAACCCAAAAGGCATAACTCTATAAGAAAATGTTCTCCAAGTAGTGGTGAACATGGTCTTCAGCTGATCTTTCTCTGCTATATGAACTTGGTTGTAGCCGCTATATCCATAAGCAAAACTATAGCACTCCTGGCTAGCTACTTCGTCCAAGATCTTATCTGAAAAATGGAAGAGGGTAATGATCCTTCTTTGTTGCCTTATTGAGCTTCCTGTAATCAACACAAATGCGTAGCTTCCCATTCTGTTTTATTGAGATCACAATGGGAGAAACCCATTTTGAATTCTCCATAGCAATATGAATCCTGCATGAATCAACTTATCTATTTCTTCTTTTACAGTCTTGGAAAAATTAGGATTCATTCTATATGGCATTTACTTTATGGGCTTAGCACCATCTACCAGCTCAATAGAATTTTCTACCCAACTTACTTGACGGAGTTCCTTGTAATCAAAAGTGAATATGTGTATGTACCTTCGAAAGAGATGGAGGTAGGATTCCTTCTCACTCTCCATCACAACATCACCAATATTTATTTATTGGAGGTGATCATCAACTTCTTCTTCAAATAATTTTATGGGGTCCTGGGTTGGTGTGACTGGAAGGATATCCATGACTGAAACATCAACCTCACTTTCTTCATCTTCAGTGTCCACTTCACTGGTACTAGAGTAATCAGAGGATGTCCAATCATCAATTTCATTACTTGAATCCACAGGTTCTTCTTTATGATGTCGTGGGATCACGTTTATCTTCACCCTCTCTCTACCACGTCCAAGTGTCATGAAACCTTCATTCCAGTAGTTTCTAGCATGAAATCTCCTTAGCCATGGTCTTCCCAACAGCATTGGGTACGCAACAGTACCATTTTTCATCACCTGAAAGTCTACCACACATACAACACCCATAACAGATATTGCCACATTTGAAACTACACCTTCTGGTTTAGTTTTTCCTTTATTTAATGACCTTAACATAAGTGTTGAAGGGCGATCAATTTTTAAACCCAACATATTCATTACAGACTCGGTCATTACATTAACTGCAACACCTCCATCCACTAAGACATCATGAATTGAAATACCATTACATAATACCTCATCTTGTAGAGCATAGGGATCTGCCTCTGCCTCCAAAACAGGGACCTTAACCTCCTTCCTTCTTCGAGCATTGAGTCCACTTCGCAGCTCCCACCTCTTCTCAGAAGACATAGCCAAGAGTTGACCATATGTAATATTTGCAGGCCTTTTGGACAGATCTTCCAAGATGGAGTATGGTCCTTGCCCCTGTGAAATCAGAAAATCCTGCACACCCAACTTTCTTCTCCTATGTTTCTTACTAGTTTCTCCTTTCATCTTCTTAGGATCATTTCCATCTTGATTATCTTTTTCTTTCTTTCTTTTTGTTACAAACACATCTACTTCATTATTTCTGCTCTTATCTACTACATCAAAAGAATTCACAGGTGCTTTTCCTTTATCATTATCTCCTTTACCAGATGTAGAAGCTCTATCTGGACAATTATACTTATAATGACCCTTTTTATAACAACCATAACATACAACTTCAGAAATATTTCTTTTTGGACCTCTATCTCCTCCCTGAGAACTAAATTCTTTTCCTTGAAGAAGATTAATAGTTAACTGACCCATCTTTTTGAGCAGATCTTCATACTCAGTAGATGTACTAGGAGAAATATTTGTGCTCACCAGGAGTGGTTGTGGATTCTGGACCAAAGGTGCTGGTGTAGGCTCTACTTTAGCAACAATTTCTTTGGGCTCCTCTTCCATGCTTTCTTCTTGCCTTCTTGCAATCTCCTTTGCTTGTTCAATGGTGGCTGGGTGGTCATACTTCACTCGTTGTCTGATCTCTGGCTTCATCCCAAGAATGAAGTGCTTACATAGGAGATTATCCACGCCATTCATCAACCCATCCGCTAATCCTTCCTTCCGGATCTGGGCATCGAGCTTCCTCCTTAGCTCTAGAACACGAGCATGATAATCCCTTATCTTCTCCTTCTCTCCTTGGGATAGCTTTGTGATCTCGATCATGAGATCTGCATATTTCTGTTGTTCACCAAATTCTTCAAGAAAACTTTCAGTTAATAAATCCCATGAATTTTTCACATTATCACCTAGTGTTTCAAACCACCTAAGTGCTGAACCATCCAAAAAGGTAGGAAAAAATTCAGTCCATTGTTCCCTTCTTATAAGGCCATTACAAATACAAGATCGCTTAAACTCTTGAATGAAAGAAGAAGCATCTTCATTAGATTGAGCTGAAAAAACAGGAATCTTTCCCATTTTCAAAAGTAACCACCGTGAAATACCAACCCACAAGTACAATCAACAAGACTTATGTGCACAAATAATTGGAATCACTATACTAGAAAGTGACTTTACACCTTTCTACAGTAAATTAGAAATGACCATGGTAACTATGGTAAAACTTGACTTACTGCGGTAAAAACTGACTTTACTGTGGTAAACACTATTCACGGTAAAAAGTGAAATTACTGCGGGTAAATACTATTCACAGTAAATACTATTCACGGTAAAAAGTGACTTTACTGTGATAAATACTATTCCCAGCAAAAATGACTTTGTCATGGTAACTACTATTCACGGTAAAAATGACTTTACCATGGTAACTACTATGCACAGTAAAAACAAGGTTACCCTCCAATTGATTTTTGACTAAGTGGGAATATCTCTCCAGAAAATCCACCAACGAGGAATGGTCCCGGCAACGGAACCAAAATGTCATCAGCAATCCGGCACTATGATAATTCTTCACCGGGAACTCCTCGTGCTATGATTATTTACTAATGCACAGCCTTTAGTTTGGTGGATGTAATCTGGAAACAAAACAACAACCGAACACAAGAATACCATCGACTATGATAAGACGGAATGATGACAAATCTGAAATATCAAAGTAAATTATAATATTAACATGAAATTGTTACAATCTCACCCATGAGTGTTATTACTTCAACAAGACTATGGGAGAAACTTTACAATTACACCTCTTGATGGCTTCTTCAACACACCTTTAACTGATGGCTTCCTTCGCACACTTCCTACAATATTTCTCACTACTTCTTTCTATGCTAAATGAGGGGGGTGGCCTCTCTATTTATAGAACTTCCAGGCTTATCCATCTTATCTCTAAGATAGGATAAGAAATCCACTCTGACGAATCATATTCCATACCTTAACTCTTATCTGTACATGTAAGCTTATCTCTTAAGATAAGATAAACCTTATCATTTTACATGGGTTCCACATTTTTAGACTTTTTTACAAATAAAATACACAAAATATTTATGACCTCACTCCTTGTCCTTATTACCAATATAATATTTCTAATTCCTAATCATGTAGACCCTACTTCTCTAATTACCCAAACTTTGACATTTTAACATTACCGGACCACTTACGACAAATATTTACTTTTTACAACATTCCTATTGTACTTTGACTGTTACCATACTCCACATTATTGGCGGCACCGTACTGACGGCGCCGTTATCTTCTATCAGATGCTACTACTAATTACACTTAACAACATCCTATTCCTAATACATACATTAATGAAATAGAAATTATGGAGGAAAATTTTAGTGTCGACAGTTGAAATTCCTGAAGTCAACACAGATATGAATCTCACCATATTTGGTCCTGACAGGCACAATATTGGAAATCCATGGAATGGTGAATGGGAAAAATAATTTTAGCTTTCAATAACTTTTGTATTTCCTAAAAAAAGGTGTCAACAATCTTTGAATCATTTTTCTTATGGTTTAATTCCAGGTTTAAAGGAGATGAATATGTTGCATTTCCTTTGGTTGGAAAGCTTATAGATTTTCATATGAATATGCAAGAACATCCCTATACTTTTTTAAAAGGTTCACCACCTTCTTCTTTTCTTCTTGCGTACAACATTTTCCACATTCACCATTTTGGGGTCAGCAGTGCTTCCAAGGTTAACATTTTCATACTCAAAGGATTTCCAGACTCTAGAAGAAGCTTTAACACATACCTGTCATGTTTATCAAAAAATTCCTCCAAAATCACCAGCCCTTTAGGAATATTGTTAGCTTTGAGTCTGATGCACCCATCTTGATTTGTCTCCTCTTTAACACCCTTGTCATTGGGAGATACACTCTCACGGGGAAAATTTTCACTGTGGGGATTTGAACTGAGGCAATTGTTCAAAGTTATCCCTGAGCTGGTAAGAAAGAAAGAAAATGTTGATCATTGTTGAAAATATTCCAATTACTTGCATTATCAAGCACACTAGGCCTATGGATCATTTCAATGGTAAATTTATCCTCAGAGAAATCAGTGGTGAGGTATCAACAATGATGGTTTGGAAAGATTGCTAGTGAATCGGCCTTGGTGTTCTTTTAGTCTTAGCACAACTTTAATGGAGAAGACGTCAATAAATTCTATAGAATCCCAAACTTGATTCCAGTAATGCTTCAACCTTCTATTATTTACTTGAAATTTGTATCTGACTTGTTTAACACCTAGTTGTTAAGATCTCCACGAGCCAGAAGATTCTTCACACCTTTTTATTTTTCCACATTAAATCCAAGAATGGGGGCTTCATACTCTATTGTATTATTGGTAATTTTCAAACTATAGCTTGAATGAGAAAGGATGAATCTTTCCTTCAGGAGATCCATCAACACCACACCTACTCCATAACTAGCTGAGGAGTAGCTTCCATCAAATTCTAGATTCCAAACATCATTAGGATCATGAAGTACTTCATTGGGAAGTTGAGTTTCCTCTGGAGACATAATCATATAGTTACCATGTCCAATGTCCCCATAAAGTATCTAGGGCTTTGGGATCATCTGTTTTTTACACAATATACTCAGATTGCTTCTCAGGCAAACATCTTCTTCATCTTTCCATTGACTGGTATGAGGGCATGTGATCAATCCATTTGAATCTCTCCTCCCACATCCTTACAAAAATATCCTACTTAACAACATACCTGTATGAAGGAGGGATATCTGCTACTAGAATAGTAGGCCAAAAACCTTCTTCTCTGGTAAAGTGGCAAAATCTACTTGTGCATCTTTAATCCTTCTGACCAATGGCACCTCCTTACTCTCCATAGAATAGTAGGATCCATAAGTGCGTGTGAGAGTAAGACCCAAAGCATGAGCCACTTTGGCAGGCATTACATTATCTGATGCTCCTGAATCTATGACACAGTTGCTGCACGTTTATGGCCTACTATAAGAAGAGTCACATAAAATAGTTTGATCTTCTCATTAGGTGAGGTGACTGCAACTACAAGGTTGGGTTAGGGTGCAGAGGATGGAGTAGGAAAAGGGACTTTAGAGGTGGTTTTGGAATGATAATTGACCCAAAGTGAACCATTTTGGAAAAGGCTTTAGGATGAGTTTGATAATACTCAGCCTCTGAAATTTGAACCTTTTTCTTCTTAAGGTGATCAATGATATCAAAAGATCCAGAGGTGGATGGGCTATCATCACTAGGAATTTTAGGCTTATTAGGCTTAGGAGCTGGAGAAGAAGAAGCTTTAGCAGTAGTATTAGGAAACTCAGAAGAATTAGTAGAACTCACCTTCTGTTTGGATGTAGTGGAAATAGTGAGACCCTCTTCTTGCAACAACGGGGATAGTCATGGGAGGATCCTTAGATCTCTTAGCTGGGATGCATCACTTTCTCTTTCTTATTTTTCTTCTCCCGAGTCATGACAGCGTTTGATTCGCTATTCATATCTACTACTACTTCATCATAATCATCCTCTTCATCAATACCTTCAGTGGTGAAGAAATTAACTGAGATCACTCAAGTTCCATCTAATTCTTCATCAGCTTCTTCTTCAGGTTCTTCACAATCTTCATTAATACTCCTCATCTTCAGGTTCTTCAACCTCACAAGTTGCATTAACAGGGACTCTTGATTGGTGGCCCCTCAATTGCCATCCTTGGATCTAAGAGGAAGGTCAAAATGATTTCTAGGCTGAAAATTCCTCCTTGAAACATCTGCATAAGGAGCGTGTTGAGCCAATTGTTTCTTAATGGAAATGAGGTCATTTGCAAGCTTTTGTACTAATGGATCTGTATTAGCTCATAGGAGTAGAAGAAGAGGAAGAATAAGCTCTACGATTTGGAAGGATCTCTTTTCAACTTACCAGATATAATCAAGTCATCTTCAACGCTAACAACTAATCTCTGATCCTTAGCCAATGTTGCAAGGTTGGCCC
Organism: Taxus chinensis; assembly: GCA_019776745.2. Lineage (NCBI taxonomy): Eukaryota > Viridiplantae > Streptophyta > Pinopsida > Cupressales > Taxaceae > Taxus > Taxus chinensis. The sequence goes on from CM034147.1 coordinate 979,644,347, forward strand.
TTCTTAATGTGTAACTAACCTCAAGTAAAAAACTGAGCATTCAGGAATCAAAACATTTTTGAATTTGATCTACAGGCTCAGTGTCTGGTGGAATTTTGTTAATCAAAATATTGAATCTGGCTACAAATTCCCTCATGGGTTCTTGTGATTCTTTCTTTATTTGCAGAAATCTGGGCCAACAAAGCATGCACATCCTCTACAGGTTTGAAACAGTTGTCAAACCTTGTTCTCATCATGTTCCAACTGGTAATGGCCCTAATTCAAGGAAGGTGATAGAACCAATCCATTGCATTATCTTGCAAAGTTTCTACAAAAATCCTCACTAAGACATCTTCATGTTCAACTCCGAGAACATCCACACGCAACTATGAAGGCTGCAATATGTTCATCAAGATGCACCTTGTCATCACCCTCTAAACTTGGGGCAAGTTCTTCCTGTTACCCCTGGGTAACTCATGCAAAGGCTGAGGAAGGGTGAGAGGCCCAACACAATGGCCCCAAGGTAATGGAATTACCATCCTTGGAAAGACTACTTGAAGGGGAATTGAAACACCAACAAGAATCAGAATGCAGAGAATAGGGCTGGGTTTCCCTAGAGGGATACCACTTACAAGGGTTCTATCTTCAACAAGAGGAGTTCTTATAGAAAATTCTTCTATTTATTTCTTTTTGAAGGAAGAGGGAAACATTGCTGCTCCAAGAGCTGAAACTGGGAATCTTCAATACCAAGGGCCCTTCTGCCATGAGTAAACTGTAGAGTCGCTAGATGAAAGAATGATCAAGAGATTGTTCGTAAAACTGGAATACGTTCAAAATGAATCCCTAGTAGAGTCACAAAAAACGTTGTTGGTTGTCAAATAAGGACTTTATTGAAAGCAACAGTCAGGGGGACAGAAATTCCCTCCTCTTTAATGGGAGAGGTTCCCTTATTAAAGGAAAAAACCTATTTACAAATGTACAATGTGTAATTTTAATGAGGAACTCTAATACCATGAAATTGTTTGATATAACAGGTCATCAATACAAAAGTGCAATAAAATAATTAAGGGATGGGATGAGGTAGAATAACACTCTCAAGAATTATAGATAACAAAATAATTCCTTACGTGCACCAGAATGGAATCATATAGAACAAAATCATTTTCATTTAAAACCATAAGATGTTATTTCACAGACACAAAGTTCAAGAGATGACATCCACAAGAATACAAAGTTTCTTGAAGTAAAACAGACTAATGATTCAATAATTTTTAATGGATAGCAATGAAAGAACAAGATCAGATGGACATAGAAAGAGAGATCTTCTTGTATTGATAGACTTTTTGACTCCTTTACACTTTAAAAAATAAATAGAGTTCCAGCCCCTGAAAATGGCGCAGAGAGCCCATTATATAACTTAGAAATTAGTTACACTTGGTAACTATTTCTTTTAACTAAAATGTTAATTAAGGAAGTGCTTGACACAAAATCCTTAATTAATTACAATGAGCTTGATTTGAGAAAAAAAGGAGGAGAGGTGAAGCTAGAAGGAAAAACATCCACTTATTGACTGAGGAGGGCCCACCAACTTGAGGATCCATTGCCTAAAAATCTTTTCAATGCTTCAGCTATCTCTCTGCCTTGTGGGACTGATGTGTTGGCAGTAGCTTGAGACCAAGTACCTAGACATTTCTCCATGTCCTTATGAAACTCAATATTTTCATGATATTCTTTATTAGCCTCTTCAATAGCAGATTGAAGAGAGAAAATCTCCTTTATCTTCTCTTTGGTAAGCAATTCCTCCTTGAACAAGTTTTCTTTAACAAATGCCCTGAACTGAGTTTTGATTTCTTGGAGAGAGAAAGGAACACCTGAAGTTTCATCATGAAGATGACAGTGAATATCTTTGAAGGCAGACAACACAAGTTTTGAAGGCTTCTCCCTTTTACCAACTGTTCCTCAACTCTCCTAAGGCTTCCTCCAGACCTTTTATTTTCCATTCCACACTAAAAACCCATGACCTTGAAAAGTAATCTTTGGCATCATCAAAAACCTTATTGGCCATCAATATATTTTCATCAACCTTTCCCATCAGGTTAAGATCCATGATGCAACTACTCCAAACCTTTATGTCTTTGTCCATGGTTGTAATTGAGGAGGAGAGTTTTTGTTGCAGATTGGCCACCTTCTCATTGAGTTTGAAGGCCTCTACAATGAAATTCAAGCCTAAAATGATCATGTAATCAACCATGGCTTCCATAGCCCTCCCATAAGGGGAATACATGTGTATATCCTTGATGCTTTGAATTCATCTTGACTAAGAATCATAGGGGGTGGAAGGGCAACCAGTGGAGTAGGATCCAAAACCTTGTCCTTAGCCAATAATGACTGTATGAAGGTAGAAAGAACTTTATTTTGTTCTTCCGAGTTGTTCTATAGTTTGTTTACCCTTTTTCTACTCTCTCAATAACCTTGGTTACTATTTTCCTGCAGGTTATGCACCTCACTCTCAGGGGTAGATTCTCCCATTGGAATTCTAGAAAGCTCGAGATCAGAGGCTAATAGATCTTGTTCTACCTTATCAACCTTAGGTTTTGTAACCTCTAGAAATTGTTGGCCCTGAGCATCTGTCACTATCCTTGAAGTTGTTTTAGCTCTCTTTGCTGGAGCAGGAGGAGTAGTGCCCAACAAGGCTGCCACAACGTCAAAATTTGGCCCTGTCAATCAAGAAGAAGGTTTCCTCTTCCTATTGTTAACTAAGGGTTGCACCCATGAAAAAGTGAAGGAAGAAGAAGGAGGAGAAAGAGATCCAAGAGCAAGTGAACTCATGGAACTCAAAGTATTTACCACTGTTGCTTCCAGTAGAGATGTGAGTGAGGTATCTAGAGCTTCTTGAGCTAAGGAACCAAAGGCACTTGGAGGTTCAGTGCTAGGAAATTCCTTCTCATTTTCTATTGTAACTTCTGAAGTTCCTGTAGGATCTGGTACCTCACCATCATCACTTTCACTAAGAACAATAACATTCTCTAGCCCTTAAGGTAGTCCTGAATGCTCTATAAGGGGTTCTTCCTCAATTGGCTCTTTTTAAACCTCTTTTACCTTCTTTTGGTACACTTGAGTAGATGAGAAGAAGGAGTGGATGATTCAAGTTCTTTATTTGAGGAAGGAGGAGGGGTTTGTGTAGGTACCTCCGAGCTAGGTGTATGTGTCTCCTTCCTAGGTGTTGAAGTATCTTTAGAGGAAGATTCACTTGGATTCTTCTTAAGCTCTCATACTTTTCTATCAAACTAGACCTTGGTTCTTATAAGGACATGGGCCAAAATTTCAACCAAGTTATCCTTCTCCCTCTTGTACTAGTCTAGATATTCCAAGGGAGTATGTTTGATTAGTGTATCGTATTCATAAGACAACAAGTCTTCATTAGCATGTTGGAACCCTTCAGGAATTTGGTAGAGGTTGAGCTCCTGTATCACTTGCAGGGAGAATCTACCATAGTGCCTCCATGTGTTGCTTCAAATTCATCTACACAATCAGCCTAGTAGTCCTCAGTACCTAACATGTGATGATAATTAATTCTGAGATTCAACTCAATGAACTTCTTCAAATCAAAACAAGTCCTAGGCCTGAAGAAGTGAATAGCGATTGGAGCGAGGACCCTTTTTTTTTTGCATCCAATGCTATTTTGCATGTATATTTACCCAAGGAAATAGGGAAATGCAGACCAGAGATCTTCTTATCCCTGCAGGTTCTATGCAATTTATCCAATTGTCTAGCACACTTAAATTAAAGCCACCTTGTCATTACAAAACATGGGGAGCTTGAGAGGTGTGTTCTCATAACTGGCTAGCTTGATATATGAAAACCTCTCTGAATTGAATCAAGAAGGCTCCATACTTTTCTATCAGGTTCATGGCTTCATCTGAAAATCTCCTGGTAGTATCACTTTCTAAAAGCCTCACAATATACATGGTAAAGGTCATCATTCACCCTCCTGAAGTTGTGGTTACTAGTTTCAAGGGTGAATTTAGGGCAAGATGCATAAATGGGTTCATCCTTCTGACCCTCTATGTAGGTGAATCCAAACCACTGTCGGGATGCTGCTAGGGTATACATGAGATAGGAAGTCATATAGAACTTCTTGGTATTTTGCACATTGCGCAACTGCTCTGTCAAATTTATGCAAATGATTTCCTCCCAATTTATGCTCTGACTTCCTTCACAGATGATGTTGATGAATGGGGCACATCCAAAAGTGAAATTCATTGGTAGAGCGTAATCCCATGATGCATGAGCTAGAAAGATAATGAAATCAAACAACTCTTCATTAAAATCAGCTCTAAATAATGCCTTGGAAAGTTAGGATGCTCCCTTCTTAGGGTTCTTCAACCATGATTTTGCTATCCTCACCTTATATTTCTCAATGTCCTACTCGAAAGAGAGTTTTGACCTTGAGTTTGAGAGATAACCATGGAGTCTGTCCACTTTTGGGGATTCGTAAAGGAAGTGGTAATGGAAGTCGCTTCCAGTTTGGTGATTAGCTTCCCATGCACATTGGTCAATTTATTTAGTGTTAGGGTTGAAGTGAGCTCCTATAGGTAAGTGCAATGTCAACACACTGTACCGAGATCGAGAAACCCCGCAGCAAACACAAGGCCGACTGTTATTGATCATTTGCGCCATGGGGGAAGGATTAGGGCTAGTCAATATGTTATAGAAATCGCCATGGAATCATAAAATATTATTTTCTTCAGGATTTGGTGGGTGAGAAGCTGGAAAAGGTCTTTTCACGCCATTAATATGTAATCTAATTGCTTCAACTATTGGGATATCTGGATTTTGCTCTGGCATCCTCTCTAACATGCCAAGTAGTCATGGGGAACCAGATTTGGTAGATTATAGGTGGATTGGCAGGGGCATTAAAAGCTGGTGGTCGGGTTTCCAAATTAGATTTTTTGCCTTTCTTTTCTTCTCCTTTTTTTGCTTCATCTATAAATGTAAGAGTTTGGCTCATTGAAAAAGGGGTGGGATCCTGACCTTCTTGAAATTGTAATAGATTCAAAAATAATCAATACAGAAGTATTTTTCACCTTCTTCCTCTGTAATTCTTTCTTTACTTGTTCAAATTTATGAATCATCCATCTTTGCATGCTAAGAAACTTTGTGTTCTGGTTAATATGATTTCGAGAACTTTGTGTCTCTGAAATTATATCTATTATAAACATGAATGATTCCATTCTGCATCTCTTTTTCTCAATACGCATAAGGTTATACTCTGCTGCCTATATTACCTGAAATTATTGTTATTTTCTTCCTCTCTCATCTCATTTCTGCTTCCATTCTTTTGTATTGATGATCTTTGGGCATATGAATGTTTCAAAGTATCAGGAATCCACACTTTGAAAGTTATACATTTTTATATAAGTTTTGATGCTTGCTTTCAATAAGGGACCCTCTCCCATTAAAGAGGAGGGACTTGTTGTCCCTTAACTGTAGTTTGTTAAAGTATCCTTTTAAAACCCAACAGGATGGATGAATTTTCCTACAAGAGGTAGCTGATCTAAGTGTCATACGAGATAATGGAAATCAATAACACATATGAAAGATAATGAACATGTATCAAGTTTGAAAGTAAGATGCATCATAACACTGTTAACAGAAGCATCATTTTGTAGTCTATGTGATGAAAAAGAAGCATGAAAATCTATGTCAGTAAAAGTACTAATAGATGGGGGAATATCAATAGTACGAATAAGAAACCCAAGAGGATGATCAAAAGATGAAGGTGGGACCAAATTATAAGCATGATTAGAAGAAGAATGAGGAACCACTTTGTCATGTTTGGGTAATGAATCATTGAAAATATTGAGCTTTCCATTGTCATTGATAGATTTAGAAAAAGCGAGTTCAGGAAATTCGAGCTCATTAGTATCAATCAAGTCATGAATCAAATGTCTAATCTTAAGGCATCTATCAATGCAATTTCCATTACATCTATGATAATCACAATACACTTTTTCATCAAAATTCTTACCATGAGGATGATTAGGATCTAGCTCAAGAGGGTATGGAATAGAAATTGGGTTGCTTTCAATGAGCCCAAGAAACAAGATGTGAGGTGGATATGACAATCTAGTAAAGATGTGTCACATATGTTGTATTTGGATCTCTTTTTCTTGAGATAAAACATTAATAATATGCTTAGGCTCATTATATTTTCTCTTAAAGGAAAATTTAGTATGGATTTTTTTACTAGATTGATAGGAAGTATGATCACTATACTTAATATTTCCCATATAATAGTTATGTTCACGTTATATAAGAGTATTCCATATGATCAAAAGAGAAAAAAGAATCAAAGATCACCCATTCTTGTAAAGGAGGCTAGAAACTTTGGATAAATATATCTTGCAATTTAGATTCAACCAAGACATTGTTCATTTTAGTAAGATTATTCTTATAGCATAAAACATAGTCACTAATATTCTCATTAGATCATTGCTTCATTTTAACTATTTATCCATATAATATTTAGTTCCAATGTTCATAGAAAAGTGTGGCAACAATAGATTTACTAGAGGAGTGAAAAATCTAACAAAGTGTAAAGGTAAATCATAAGACCATTGCAAAGCATACTTTTTTAAGCACCTAAGAAACAAATTTGTTGATAAGGTATCATCACAAACATATTCGATGCATGTAACACGAAATGATATAATATGCTCTTATGGATCTCCATGACCGTGGAAAAGAGGAAACTTGGGTGAAACAAAATTAGGGGGAAGTGGGTAAGAAGAAACTTCAGGTGTAAGAGGACTATGTAGGTGAAGTGAAGAGTCAAGATATGGAGATGAAGAAGAAAATGTGTGTTTTAATTGACAAATTTGAGCTCGTGAATCATGGTACATGGAATCTTGGGCGTGGATTCCTGAAGAGGAACTAGGATGGATATCAGAAGTGATAGAGGAAGGGGAGTGCTAGGTGTGGGAATAGGAATATGGATGCTCCCATATTGGTGGGGGGAGAAGAAAGTGGAATAGAATATGTGGAAGCCTTAATGGGGATGAAATTAGTATCTAGAGGGGTTAACTTAAATAACTATTGTGCCTCTTCATGAGCAACATATAACAAGAGATTCAAGTTTTTAGGATGGTTAAAAATGTATGTATTTAGGTCATTAAAATTTTCAATAATAAACTCGTGAGAAGCACTAGCCATGATAGGAAACAAACAAATCCAATGTGCACAATTCGATAATGTTAAGTTCACCAAATGATTTAATAGAAATTAAATCTTAATCAAATAACTTGTGATCAATTATATATATTATAAATACATAAAAAAAGAAATGAAGAGAAAGTATAAGAATAAGAGGATGTGAGTGAATTAGTTGATATCTTGTTATCTATACTAAATCTAGGTTGAAATGATGGTGGATCAGGATCAATCTGGAATGTGCATACTTCATATGGGAGACAGTGATCTACAGGTGTCCCAAACAGTAGCACCTGGGTATGGGTAGGATTGGCTAGGCTGTTAGTGTCTGATATGGGTGTCAGTGTCATGGTAAAGAGTGCAAATTTAGTTCTTTTAGTGTCTGATAATGTTTCCTTCACTTTCCTCTGTGTCGCATCTACTTCACCTTAGGGTTCTCCTATCGTACTTGTACCTGTAAAAGAAACCCTATCTACCTACACACAACTAAAACACACATTATATGGAATAAGCTATGTATATTCTTGAGTCAGATTGACCTCAGGAGTCACCCCAATGTGATTGTCACCGAGCGTTGCACTACATTTCAAAATCAATGTAGTTCTGGTGTGTGTGATAGAATCATGTCCCTTAAAGATAAATTGCCCTGGTGTAAATTATAATGAGATAACAAACTATAACAATTTCCCCCCAAGATGATGTGTGTTATAGAATTCATAATTTTCCCTTCCTATACTATGAATAATGAAGCCCAAATACATTCCTCAAGAGTTCATTTTTACACAAGTAGTAGATAAAAAATAGTGACTCAATCCTTAGAATAGTTAGTAGGTTGTGTATGTATATGATTCATTCATTTGAATTTTGACACTTAGTGACACCAAAGGATGACCATAAACATGAAACAAGAATTAGAAAAGATCTAAATTTAGGTACCAAGTGATAATTTTAAATATAAGTGAGAGTGAACAAAAGCATCAAGAAGGGACACTAGAACCCAGGCACTAGTGTCCTTACTCGATGCTACTATCCCTAGGATAAGAAACATAAACTAGACCATAGGCAAAGACATGGATATATGTGACATAACCAAAAATTATAGGACAATGTCACAATCAAAATTAATCAAAATCAATATAAGGACTAGGAAAGGTGTCACCATTGTCTAATCGTCTCACTTAGGAATCATGCATATAACAACATAATATAGGCTTATTGTAATAGTAATAAGTGTATAATTTTGGGTCTACATTGGTGTGATACCATAAACACTTACCCTAAACACCAATGCAACACCCTAAACATTCATGTGGCACTGATTCAATAAAATCTGAATTTTATTTTATTAAATCAGAAAGTAATGATTGCTACAACTAATATACAATGAGATACAAATGTTAGGCAATTTATTTGATTTGTTTATGAAAGAAAACACAAGAGAAAGGTAACTTACCTTGATTTCACTTATCCCAAAGTGTGTCTAGACTGAAGAATGTGATAGAATAGAAACATAGACTCTTGCAATTCTACTCATAAAAATGCAAAGGTATTCGAAACTCCTGGACACAGGCACCTAGATAGGGGAAGGGGTGCCTAGGTGCATGCTAAACCTCTAGTGGGTGTTGTAGCCTATGAAAAATATTAGAATCTGGTTCTGACACTATCACTAGGGTTTCATACTTGTCCATCACTGATCCGAAAATAATCAGATTATTACGACTTGATCTCGGACCCTTATAGGCTTTGATTATTTGCCGATAATTTACTCCTTTTAAGTAATCAATTTAAAATAATGCAAGACAATAACGACAATTGCACATAGATTGATTACGGAGTTCAGCAATTGCCTACGTCTCCGGGTTCGTGATCGAACCGTTCCACTAGTCAAAACTTGTAAGTTACAATAGTACTTTCACAAGAAAACCTAATGGAATTTTACTTGCCTACCAGTACACCAAACCTTCGGACGACAAGGGTGAAAAATAGCACCCGACTTCCACCTTCTTGATGCACAATCTCCTTCGGCTGTGATTGGCCTTCCCGACGTAAACAATGCGAAGCTAGCACTCCGGTCGACAATCCAGGATTTACAAGTACTTGGTGTGGCGCTATGGGCCTATTGGGTAGTTTACATTTCACTCCCAATCACAAATATTCCATCTAATATTGCCTAAAATAATAGGCCAATAGACAATACTTGTCGACACATCCCGCAAATAAGCTTAACAAATAATAAGCTCGGGATCGGTGTCTCCGTTGCATCGGTGTCCACTATTCCGTGCTCTAGCAATGAGCTTCTCCTTTGCACCAGTGTGTCTACAATGTCACCAGTGTGTCCATTATAATAGAATGGGTTCCCTATTTATACAAAATTAGGGCCCAAAATAATGCACTTGCATATCATCCTTAGGCTAATATTAGCCTTCACCCGTACATAAAAAAATGGGATTAAATCCCTATGTGGGTGGATTGCACGTTTTAATGGGATTAAATATTCCCATTTTAGCCGATTGAATATTTTAATGAGGGATAAAATATATTCCTAAGGCTATTTTTAACCTTAGCCTTACCCATGCATATTTAGGGGAATTTAATCCCATATGGAGCGGTCAACACGTTTTAATGAGGGATAAGAATCCCATAGTTTGGCGCGACTATATTTTAAAATGGGTTAAAATCCCATAAGGATCGGTGGATTAAAAGCTTAGGCTTTATTTAAGCCTTTCCACGCGCCAATGTAGTGGCAGACTTAACCGCCCCATCTCCACCGCTTCAATTTCCTTCTTCCAAGTGGCAAAAGCATTTGCATTTGATTTGGTGGTTCATATTAATGTATACACATTAATATATACATGTGGCTTTTGGAAAGTGGCCTTACCAAATAATATTATTTCGACCCATACAATGTGGAATAGAAATAATCCTGTAGTCCACTTGTCGTCTCCCGATAGGCAAATCGAGCGAATTCGACGAGTGTTGGCAAGCCACATGTCATAGTACGATTCGGTCCAATATTGACCAGTTGACCAGAGTTGACTTTCCCATTGACTGAACTTTGACCGAACATATCTAGAGCTCCCGATGTCCGTTTGTCGCGTTCTCACAGTCGTTGGAAATATCTCGAGATGATCTTCTGCATTGACACCATTTAGAGATGTTTAGGGAACTTTTAGAAATGATCCCTTGATCAATCACTGATCGCCTGAAAATTTGTACTTTGACTACGGGAATACATATAAATCTGCAATACAAAAATATACTGTAAAACCCTAAAAAAGACATTAAATCCTAAAAAATAAAGATGTAAAATGAGGGGTCAGATTGTGTGTGTATTAGTGCTCTTAGGTTGCCCTCGCGACGATGACGCCAACATAGTGGGTGGTAGCTAGATAGAATGCAAATGTGTGGGATTGAAAAATGAACTTCCCCTTCCTATGCAGTGTGTATGCAAAGTAATGAGCCCAAAATGAAGTCCCTTTGATATGTAGATAGATAGTCCTTGATAGAATTTGTCTACCATTATAATGGTATGTATGTTGTGTTTATATAAGGGTCTCTTGCTTGAATTTCGACACTAATGACCTGACATGCTGAGTAGTACCTCAAGATATGAGTGGGAAAACTGAAATTACCAACCTAAAATGTCAAAAATAAAATAAAAAATAAAGAGGACACAGGTGCCTAGGATGGACAAGAGCGCGTGGGTGCTAGTGTCCAGTCCTGGGCGTTAATGTCTAGAGACAATTGACAACAAATGTTTGAAGACTGAGGAACAAGGATCCATGTGACATGACCAAAACTAAGTGTATGAGTGACAAGTGTGTAATATAAAACAATATAAACAAACAAGACAAACAATCATCCTAGACAGTGGGCCATCAGTGAATACTTTCCTTATGCAAGATCCATATATAAAACAACACACTTGGTGGTATAGTCAAATAGTAGTATGTGTGTGATTGTGTGTCTGCATTTTCCCCTTCTTATGCTATTTGAATGAAATTCAAGTAGTGTAAAATAAGTAAGGAACATACCTGAAGAAGAGTCCAGAGAAGTCTTGTTGTGGAAGTAAGCACAGATGTTGTAGAAGTACACGTTGAATAAGAACATATAACATGACAAACCATGGATTGACATGTCGACCCATGTGGTGTAAAGAGAGACATAAAACTATTATGAGGAGCACTATGTGAGATTGACGATTTTGATTTTGAGTGATTGGATATGTCGACATTGTCACTGGTGTAGATTTGTTGGGGGTAGGGAGTGATCAGTTCCCAACCCGATTTTGTGTGTGTGAACAACTAAGGATTTAGGCACCCTGCTACTAGAGGAAGATTGTATGGAGATAGGTATAGTTTTACTCTCCAACTTTAACTACATCCCCAAAAGGTCTAGCCACTGCAGATAGACAAAAGATGAAATTTGTTCATTTCGATTCTTTTTGATCAAATGTGAATAACCCATATAGGAGCAATATTGGAAAGGCAATGATGTCTCATTTCCCCCACTCCAAGGGTGCCACAATATGTGTGAGATGGCTTCCATGTTAGGTCATCTCGAAGTAATATAAAATGTGGAGATAACTTCCCATGTTAGGTCATCTGGGAAAGTGGTGATGTAACTCCCAAGTTAGGTCATCTGGGAGAAAAAAATGTGTTGTGTTGTGTCGAATAATTGATGTGGTTTTGAAGGTTTGTGTTGTTGAGATTTGAATTTTTTTTATTGATTATTCATGGAGATATTTTACGCTTGTTGTCCCCATATTAGGTCATTAGGGGGAATTACAAGTAAATGGTGTGAAATGTTGCATGATGTACAAGAAAATTTTCAATGATGAGGCATTATAAATGTGGAATGATTATGTAACGACGCTGGGGAATTATAAGATGACCCTATTTATATGCCCCCCCTTTCAGTAAATGGGAGAGTGATGATGAGAATGAACATTGAGCTGAAAGTAGATGTGTGTTAACGTAATTGTGATCAAAGCACAATATTGTAGAGCTCATAAATTAAGTGTATATTGAGTTGAATTTTTGTCAAGTGTGAATATAGTGTCTATGGAATGTGCACGATATGATAGTAGGTAGAGTTATAAAGAGAATGACTTAAAAAAAACAAGAATTAGAGTAGTAATGTTGAAGATATGATAAAAATCATGTGATGTACATTCATTAGGAGAATAAGCATAAATAATGACTATAACAAGGTAGGCAATTTTAAGTTACTATAAATAGTAATAGTAAAAAGTGAATAGGTATCTCATTTGATCATTGCGTGAGTGTGATTTTGAGCTCTGAGTGTGTGAAGATGCCACAAGTGAGAGCACCACGATTGAGTCAATTTGAGATGGTGGTGGCAGTTGTAGCGTCACGTATGACAGCTGAGCTAGTGAGTGTGATTTTTTGTCGAAAATTATGTTGAATTGGTTATTTTTCATGAATTTTTTCAAAAGTTTTGTTGTTAATTTTTCTTGGTGTTTTTTACCTAGGCAAGAGTGGCGAAGGCACTAATGACCTTCAGGACAATAGTGCCCAGGAATGGGCACTAGTGACCTATTTTGGGGCGCCCGAGTCTTGCTTCTGGGCGTTAGTGATCCAGAAGGCTAGGGTTGAGCCCAGAGTGTTGTAAATGTGAAAATTGATTCTTGTTGATGTTATTGGTAGGTTTTTTGCATGTATATGATGTACTGATGTCGTGTTTTTTTTTGCATTGTACAAAGAGATATTCATTTGAGAGAGTTTCGTGGTGGTCCCCCCTTGAGTACATTGTTGGGGTTGGGGTTGTCATATGATGAGTGGGATGTTATAGATCATTATAGATTGTGGCACATAACAAGGATGGCAGATGTGTCCCATAATATGTTGATGATCATTGCATTGTGTGAGAGATGGTGTGTAGACACTTGCATATTTTAGTTGCCTACTTAAGACATGACAATGACTTTAGAGGATATATATCGCATACTATGATTGCCTATTTTCAGTGAGAGGGTACAAGTGATGACCATAAAGGACACATAAAGATAGACGAGGGCCATTAGATGGTACTTTATAGGGAACCAAGTGCATACTGAGGTCCATATCAGTCTTGATGTTATATTGAGGTCAGGGGTTCCGCGATTGCAAACGTTTATAGTGGTTGTGATTGCTTCTTTGGTTATAGTCGAGGGAGGTGGTGTAGGCATCTTGTATAATATGCATGATATTTTACATAATATAGAGGAGTATGGGATGAGATATGCTTGGGAAGAATGTGTATTATCCCATTTGTATAAGGATTTGTATAGATTTACACAGGAGGAGCATGGGGTGGGCTAGGGGCCACTAATTTGTTGCATGTCAGGGTGTACGAGCATATTGCAATACTAAGGCTGCTTGGTGGGTCGCGTGGAGAGTGGGATAGACCTAGTATCTTTGCCGAGTAGTGGGTAAGTGTGGGGAGTAAGAGGATGGACACTAAGACATATAGATATATGTTGGATCACATGGGGATAGAGGCCATTATCTAGAGGCCATATTGTGACTATGGTAGATGGACCGAGGATGTAGTGGAGCTTTGATGTATTCATTGAACTATGTGGGTAGAGGATATGTATCCTAGGGTTGTGGAGCTATTTTAGGGAGAGCGTGTGTCATGCCAGTTTGGCATGGCTCAAGATGTGCCCCTAGAGCCTTATATATGGGTGAGAGCTATGAGGGAACTGAGGAGGGTTGGAGAAGGGCCACGGCCCACAGGGCCATATCTAGTACTGCCTAGGCCAAAGGAGTCTAACATGGCCATAGGGCCAATATAGGTGGATGACGTGGGGTGTACAGAGGCGTATTGTGCATGTTGGGCAGTGCACCGATGTGTTTTATTATACCCAGTATTTGTAGATGCGGCTGAAGCACCGTTGATAGGAGGAGGAGAGGGGCAAGAACCTGCCTTGGGTGGTGATGTTGTGGTAACGGAAATAATGAAGTGTGACTATAAATATATTACTAGTTGTAGAGTGTTAGTTATTTATTGGATTGTGTTGTATCTTACATGTGAACTAATGTGATGTTTTGGATGCTTGCATGGGATGCTTATTGGTCGTTGATTGTAAATATTTCAATCCACACTTTGACACAAAATGTGCCCACCGACATGCTCATTAGAGTTGGGATGCTAGAGTGAGTAGATGTTATTACGGATGAGCATGCACATCTATTTGATCTAGTGATGGTAGCAGAAAATACTTGTACAGTTCTATTGAGCGACAAGAATAAGGCATGAGAGGAGACATAACAAGCTAGAGAGGCTATGGGTGGATGTCCCTTAGTGCAAGATGTATTTGTGAGATTCGTAGAGCTATAAGGTCACTTTACAGAGCAATCAATTGAGTTGAATTTATTACGGAGGAAAGTAGAGAGAGTATAAGGGCCACAACCAGCAGCATAGATTGAGCAGTGAAGCCTTTAGTTCGAGAGCTCCCGCAGTTGTAGATAGTGATAGTGATGATGAAATATGATGTACATGTATGTAGGGGCTTCCCCTCAGTGACTGTACTATGTAACTATGATATTTTGGTGATATATAGAAATGGATGATTGTCATCATTATATTGTGTTGATGTGATATATGATGTGATATATCGTCAGAACTAAGGTTTGGTTTGACAAGAAAGTTCGTGAGTTTAGGAGGAACCAAGGTAGGTCCTCTTCAAGAGAGGCTTCTACACCTTGGAAGGAAGCACATACACCTAGTACTGAGGTACTTGAGCAAACTCCTTCTTCTGCCATGAAAGAACCAGAGTTGTCTACTCCTTCCTCTTCCACCAGAATATATTAGAAGAAAATCAAAGAGGTTAAGAAGGAACCGGTCGAGGAAGAAACTTTTATGGAACAATCAGAATTTCCTATTGGGCAAGAGAACATTATTTTTATAAATGATGATGATGATGAGGAGATGAAAGAACCAGAAGAAACCACTGAAACCACTACTGAGGTGGAGAAGGAAGGATCAAGAACTGAACCTCCAAGTCTAGCAGACTCCTCTACAAAGGAAATTCCTGAGGTCCCATTCATTTCTTCACTAGAGAAAATAGTGGTCCATACTTTGAGTGTCATGAGTTCACTTGCACTTGGGTCCCTTGATTATTTAGTTTCTTCTTCTTCCTTTGCCTGGGTGCATCCCCTAGTTGATAGCAGGAAAAGGAGATCTTCTTCTTGATTGATATGACCTGATTTCTGATGTTGTGGTTGCTTTTCTTGTTACTATCCCTCCCCCTCTAGCAAAGAAAGTGAAAGACCACTTCGAGGATGGTAACTGATTCTCAAGGCCAATAGTTCTTGGAGGTTACAAAACCCAAGGTGGACAAAGAGGAAAAATATCTTTTGATCTCTGACTTAGATTTTTCCAAGATTCCAATGGGAGAATCTACACTTGAGAGTGAAGTTCATAACCTTCACAAAACCGTCACTATTGTTATTGAATGGGTTGAGAAAGGAAAGCAAACCATGGAGCAGTTTGAAGAACAAAACCAAGTTCTTTCCAACTTTATCAGATCATTATTAGCCAAAGATAAAGTCTTGGATCCAGCTCCATTGGCTACTCTCCCACCTCCCATAATTCTTAACGAAGATGAGGTTCAAAATATCAAAGACATACATAAGTATTCTACTTATGGGAAGGATTGTTGAGGCTATAGTAGATGATATGACCATAGCAGGTTTAAACTTCATTGAGGAAGCCTTCAAAACAAATGAGACAGGTAATCAAGCTATAGCAGAAACTCACTTCCTCAATCAAAGCTATGGACAAGGAGTTAAAGGTATGGAGTGGGTTTATTGCAAATCTCCATCTAATGGGTCAAACTGATGAGAGGATCCTGTTAGCCAATAATGTATATGATGATGTTAAGAATAACCTATCAAGGACGTGGATCCTTAGCATTGAATGAAAAATAAAGGTTCTCAAAGAAGCACTTGGAAGAATTGAGGAATGTATGGCAAAATGGAGAATCTTTTAAAACTTGTGTTTTATCTACCTTTAAATATATCCACTTCCATCTTCAAGATGAAGCTACGGGTGTATCCTTCTCTCTTCCAGAAATCAAGGCTCAGTTCAAAACCTTTATCAAGGATGATTTGTTCAAAGAAGAGTCAATCAAAAAATAGAAGATGAAGGACATTTGTTCACTCCATTCAGCTATAGCCGAGGATAATAAAGAGTATCTAGAGAATACCGAGTTTGAAAAAGATATGGAAAAATTCCTCGGAACATGGACTCGTGCTACTTCTAACACAACAATTCCAAGGGGCATGGAGATAGCGGAGGCATTGAAGAGATTCAGATATCGGATTCTCAAAGTAGTGGGCCCTCCTCCACTACAACCGGATGTCTCTACTTCTATCTCTTGAATCTCCTTTTCTATCTATAGTTTGGATCTCCTTGTAAATTAATTAAATACTTTGTATTGTGAATTTCCTTAATTAATCTTTTGGTTAAAATAAATGGTTACCAAGTGTAACCACTTTGTAAGCTATATATTGAGTTCTCTTTGCCATTCCAAAGGGCTGGAACTTTAATTATTTTTGAAAGTGTAAAATAGTTAAAAGTTATCAATACAGAAGTATTTCCCTTCTTGTTTCTATCTATGTCTATTTATTCCCTCTTATCTGTCTTGAAATTTGTGAATCATTAATCTATTACATTACAGAAGATAACATCTACTTCTATTTCTTGTGGATGTTATCTTTGGAACTTTGTGTTTGTGAAATAACATCTAGTGGTTTAAATATGAATGATTATGTTCTATATATTTTCCTTTCTCAGCATTTATAAGGAACTATTTTACTATCTATACTTCCTGAAGAGTGCTATTATATTCTACCTTTTTCCCTCCCTTAGTTCTTTTGTTCCTTTGTATTGATAATCTATCTTGGCATTCAAACACTTTCATGATATCAGTGTTCCTCATTGAAGTAGAAAATTGTACATTTGTAAATAGTTTTGCTGTTTGCTTTCAATAAGAGCACCTCTTCCATTAAAGAGGAGGGAATTTCATCCCCTGAATGTTGCTTTCATTAAAGTCCTATTTTGACAACCAACAATTTTTGGTGACTCCGTTGGGGATTCGTTTCAACGGATTTCAAGTTTTAAGGAACAATTTCTCGATCATTTCTGATATGGCAACTCCAATATTTACTCATGGAAGAAGGGCTCTTGGAATTGAGGATTCTTAATTTCAACTCCTGGAGTAGAAAGTTTTTCCCACTACCTTTAACTAGGAGAAATAGGACGAGCTCGTTCCATAAGCACACCCCCTGTTAAAGACAGATTTGTTGAGATTGTTATCCTATAAGAATAGCTCAGCCCTAATCTTTGTGTTTTAGTTCTTGCTGGTGTTTCAGATCCACTTCAAGCAATTTTTCCAAGAATGGAAGCTCCATTACCTTGGGGTCAACGTGTTGGGCCTCTTTCCCTCCCTCAACTTTTGCATGAGTTACCCTAGGGGTAATAAAAAGAAATTTCCCAATTTCAGAGGTGATGGCAAGGTACATTCTGATGAACACATTGTATCCTTCATAATTACATGTGGAGTCCTCGGAGTTGAACATGAGGATGTCTCTATGAGGCTTTTTGTAGAGACACTGCAGGAAAATGTGGTAGATTGGATTTACCATCTCTCCGCTGGGGCCATTACCAATTAGGACTATCATGACCACCCAATTTGGGCATTGTTTCAAACCTGTTGAATATGTGCATGCTTTGCTAGCCCATATTTATCAAATCAAGAAAGAGCCACAAAAGCCCATGAGAGAATTTGTGGCCAAGTTTAATAGGCTTATTAACAAGATCCCACAAAACACCCAACCTATGGATCAAATTCAAAAAAAAATCTTCCTGAACACTCAATTTCATGAAGTAAGCTACGCAATGAGAAGAGCTAGTCTTGCAACTTTGGATGTTGATCAGAGATTGGCCATCAGCGTGGAAGATGACCTGATTATGTCTAGGAAATTGAAAAGGGAATCTTCCAAATCCAAAACTCCTTCTTTCTTCTCCCTCTACTCCTGGAACTAGTGTAGATCAATTAGTACAGAAGCTTTCCAATGACCTCATTTCCATCAAGAAACAATTGGCTCAACATGCTCCCTATCAAGACATTCCAAGGAAGAACTTTTCAGCCTAGAAACCATTTTCCTTCTTCTCAAACAAGGTTGGCAATCGAAGGACCACCCATCCAGGTCCTCTGTTAATGTAACTTGTGAATCTGAAGAACCTGATGATGAAGAGGTTTAGTGAAGACTTTGAAGAACCTGGAGAAGAGGCTGAGAAAGAATCGGAAGAACTTGATGGATCTCAAATTAATTTCCTTACTACTAAGGGCATTGATGAAGAAAATGATTATGATGAAGTAGTGGTAGAGATGAACTCAGGAGTAGACAAATGAGAAAGAAAAAGTGATGTAGCCCGCTAAAAAATATAATGATTATCCACGACCATTCCAGTGGTTGTAAGAAGAGGAGCTCCTATTCCCACTGCATCCACATGCAAAAGGTAAGTTGTGCTAATAGTTCTTCTACTCCTACTTCTAAAACTGCTTATTCTCTAATTCCAAAGCCTGATAAGCATAAGATTCCTAATGATGATTCCCCATCCACCTTTAGATCTTTTGATATCATCAGACCACCTCAAGAGGATGAAAATCCAGATTTTAGAGGCTGATTTTTATCAAACCCATCCAAAAACATTTGCTAAAATGGTCCACTTTGTCAATTCCCATTCCAAAACTTCATCCCACACTTTCTAAAGGTCTTCTTTCCACTCCATCTTCCACACCCCAACCAAATCTTGTGGTTGCAGTCACCTCACCTAATGAGAAAATCAAACCATTATATGTGACCCTCCTCATAGCTAGCCACATACTTCGCAACTGTGTCATAGACTCAGGAGCATCAGACAATGTGATGCTTGCCAAAGTGGCTCATGCTTTGGGTCTTACCCTCACACGCGCTATTGGTTCTTGTTATTCCATGGAGAGTAGGGAGGTGCCCTTGGTCAGAATAATTAAGGATGCACAAGTAGCTTTTACTACCTTACCAGAGAAAAAGGTTTTACCTACTATTCTGGTAGTTGATATTCCTCCTTCATATGGCATGATTTTGAGTAGGAATTTATGTAAGGATGTAGGAGGAGAAATTCAAATGGAAAGATTTAGAAGCTGCTGCCTGAGAAGCAAATTGAATATATTGTGCAAAAGACGGATGATCCCAAAGCATAAATACTTTGTGAAGATATTGGGCATGGAAATTATATGATCATGTCTCAGGATGAGGCGGAATTTCCCAAAGAAGTGCTCCATGATCCTAATGACATTTGGAATTTGGAATTTGATGGAAGTTGCTCCTCAGCTGGTGTTGGGGCTAGTCTGGTATTGATATCTCTAGAGGGAAAGATTCATCCTTTCTCATTCAAGCTGTAGTTTGAAAATACAAATAACACATCAGAATATGAAGCTCTCATCCTTGGACAAAACGTGGCAAAAGAAAGAGGTGTGAAGAATCTATTGGCTCGTGGAGATGCGGAACTGGTTGTCAAACAAGTCAAAGATTTGTTCCAAGTAAAGAATAGAAGGTTGAAGCACTATAGAAATTTAGTCTGGGATTCTATTGAATTCCTTGATGCCTTCTCCATTAAAGCGGTGCCAAGGGAAAAGAACACTAGGGCTGACTCCTTAGCTGTTTCAGAGTCTATGTTGATACCCCATCCTAATTTTTCTCAGGAAAAATTCACCACTGAAATGATCCATAGACCAATCGTACCGGATAGTGCCAACAACTGGCAATTTTTCAATGACGATCAGCATTTTCTCTCTTTCCTAGAGCTCAGGGATAACTTTGATCAATTGTATTTTGAAGGAAGTGATAATCTACCTTGAGAGAGTGTATCTTCCAATGATGAAGGCGTCAAAGAGGAGATCGATCAAGATGGATGCATCAAACTAAAAGATAACAAGATCCCCAGAGGGCTAATAAGTCTAGAGGAATTGTTTGATAAAAATGATAAGCATGTCGAGTCCAAGGCTTCCAAAGAAGCTCAGCAAGCTGCTGAATACAAAAATATTAACATTGGGAGCTTTGATGACCCCAAAATGGTGAGCGTTGGAAAGTGCTACACCCACGAGGAGAAGAAGAAGGTAGTAAATCTTTTGAAGAGGTACGTTGATGTTCTAGCTTATTCTTATGATTATCTAGAAAGTTTTCTAGCCAAAAGAAATGTTACATTTCATTCCCCTCAAACTTGGGATTAAACCTTTCAAGTAGAAGCAAAGGTAATACAATACAAAAATTGCTGACACCATTTTCCAAGAAATAGAGAAGTTATTGAAAGCCAAGATCATCTTCCCCATTGATCATTCAACATGGATTACTAATATTATCCCCGTTAGGAATAAAAATGGTGAGATTCATATTTGTGTTGACTTCAGGAATCTAAATCAGGCTTCTTTGAAAGATAATTATCCCCTACCCATGATGGACCAAGTGTTACAAGTTGTCACAAGTTCTGAAATGTTGTCCATGCTTAACGGTTTCTCAGGATATAACCAAGTGGAAGTCAATACTGCAGACTAGCACAAGACTACCTTTACCACTCCTTGGGGTAATTTTTCCTACAAGAGGATTCCCTTTGGCCTCATTAATGTTGGTGCCACTTTTTAGAGAAAAATGGATTTGGCATTCGGGGGTTTGAAAGGAAAATGCATTACTGTGTATCTAGATGATTTAACTGTGTTTTCCAAAACTAGAGTAGATCCCTTTCAGCATCTAGAAACAATTCTCTTGAAATGAAGAGAACATGGAGTCTCTTTGCATCCCAAGAAATTTTTCTTTTATGTCACGAAGGGAAATTTTTTGGGATATGTTGTCTCTAGAAAAGGAATCAAGATTGATCATGAACAAGTTCAATCCATTCAGCAGATTCCTCTTCCCATAATTAAAAAAGGAGTGCACTTTTTCTTTGGTAAGATCAACTTCCTGAGAAGATTCATCACTGACTTTGTATAGCTGACTCTGAATATTTCCCAAATGATGAAAGGAAAGCAGACATGTTTGGTTGCTCCTTCTGAAGGAAAGGAAGCATTTGAGGGCATTAAAAAAGCCTTTTCTAAGACTCCTATCTTAGCATGTTCAGATTATAGCAAAGATTTTATTATCTATTGCTATGCCACTGAGAGTACTTTGTCCGCTGTGTTAACTTGGAAAGATTCTGAAGACCATGAGATCCCAATTGCATTCATGATTTATATTATGAAAAATCATGAGTTGAAGTACACTATGATGGAGAAACATGATTTTGCAGTAGTTAAATTTGTCAAGAAATTTCGATTTTACATTCTTAACTCTCACTCTGTTGTGCTTGTACTTGATATTACTATCAAGTATATTCTTACACAATAGGATTTTGGAACCAAGAGAGGAAATTGGGTAGGAACCAGGAGTATGATCTCAACATCGGACCAATGAAGCTAGTTCGGGGTAAAGGCCTGTGCAAACTTATTATTGAAGGAGCTTGTCAGGCGTTGCCTAAGGATGAAGTTGATATCCCTATTGTTTTGTTCCTTAGCTAGACAGATGAATTATATGCTGACATTGCTCATTTCCTCACCTATGGTGAGTGTCCATCTCACTTAACCACCAAGGAGAAGAGAGCTATCAAGCTAAGGTCATCACAATACGTGTTATGGGATAATGATTTGTTCAAATGAGGAGTGGATGGAAGATTCTTGAAGTGTGTTGACAAAGTGCAACAAAAGAAGTTGTTCTCAGCCTTCCATGATCAAGCCTGTGGGGGTCATTTCTCATCTACCGTTACTTCTCACAAAATTCTTCATGCAGGATACTATTGGCCTACATTGTTTAAGGATGCATCAAGGTGGGTTAACAAGTGTGAAGCTTGTCAAACCTTTGTGGGAAGACCTAAGTTAGCTGCTTTTCCACTTAAGCTAGTTGTGATTGAAGATCCCTTTCAATAGTGGGGTTTGGATTTCATTAGAAACACTCAACCCATCTTTAAGTGTAGGACATACTCGTGTGTTGACTGCCATATATTATTTCACTAAGTGGGTAGAATCAATTCGAGTTAAAAATACTACTTCAGAGGTAGTATGTAATTTCATCAAAGAAAACATCTTGATAAGGTTTGGGTAGTACCAAACAAGATTGTGACCGATAATGCTTCAAATTTTTCTTCTGCTGAGATGATGGAGTTCTACTATGGGTATGGGATTTCCCTTGCTTTTTCTTCAGATTATTATCCTCAAGAGACTGGACAGGCAGAATCAACAAACAAGAATTTAGTGACCATTGTAAGAAATCTTGTCAATGAATCTTAGAGAAACTAGCACAAAAGGATTTATGATGCTCTCTGGGTAGATAGGATTACACCCAAAAGAGCAATTGGGATGTCCCCTTTTCAAGTGGTGTATGATGTGGAAGCTCAACTACCAGCGACAGTGAAACTACCAGCTTTGCATTTGATGAAAGCTATTGAGGAAAGCAGTTTCAGTGATTCTTTGGATAAGAGGATCATGTATCTCCATAAGCTAAATGAAGACATGATGTAGGTTTTTGATAGAATATCTGCCCATTAGCAGAAGGTGAAATCTTTATTTGACAAGAAAACCAGATCCAAAGATTTCAAAGTTGGAGACATTGTTCTACTATGGGATAAAAGACATGAACCTCGAGGAAGCCATGGTAAGTTTTACTCTCTTTGGCTTAGTCCTTTCAGAATCAAGCACTTTGCTGGTGAAAATCCTTTCTATCTTAATTACATGGATGGATATTCTCTCCCACTTCCTTATAGTCGACAGTACCTGAAATTTTTCAATTCCTAGGTGAATAGGAAATCCTTTGTATATTATGTATAGAGTGTGTTTGCTTTTCCTTGCTTTTAATTTGTTTTTTTTTCCCATGTGTTGCCATCTGTATTGACTATGCCTTTGACTCTATTTTCCTAATGGATAAGGCACTGATCTTCTTCCCCAGAGTTCTCTTGAGTTATTGTCTTTCCTTGTTATTATGATCTATTCAAGTCATCCCTAGAAAGAGCCAGCTGTTGTCCTCTCAAAATTCACCTCTTTTGAAAGTTGAAAAATTTGAAAAATTTGAGTTGACACCCATCAGTAATGTTCTAGTGAAGTAAAAATTTGAAGAGATGGTAAAAATTGCATTTTTTGGGGTCATTTTAGTGACTTGCGGGGTATGTCAGACATTTTTGTCCCTCATGTCCCAAGTACCGGTGGGCCTTTTGTTTGCCGATTGGCCGATTTCCCCGCAAGTCCTTATTTCTGTCAGCTTTATCAGTTTTTTTTCGGCCCATCTGTCCCAAGTAAGTTTGGGCCTCCTGTTCACTAATTCCTCGCATCATCGGCTGTATCGGCCTGAATCGAGTTCTTCACATCCTTCACATTTCTATGTCCCTGGACCGCTTGTGCTCCTTTGGCCCACATTCCCCGCATCGGCCGAATCGGGTTTTCACGTACCTCATGTCCCAATGTCCCATGGACCGTCCTGGGTTAGTTTTTTCCGCTTTTTCCCACATTTCACCATCTTTGAGTTCGGTGCAAGGTGTATTTAATGCACATTTATGATCTTCTCTCTCCTAAACGGCTATTTAAAGGGACTGCGATCTATGCATTTGTCACATTGATTTCTTGCTATCTCTTGCCCACACTCTTACAATTGAGTCATCTGTTCATCTTCCTATATCCCTTTGCATTGTTATCACGAATCTTTGCTTTGAAGGCTGTTCTTCTGTGCACTGTAAAAATGAAGATCAAGTTTCAAGGGCACGAGCATCTATCACATTTGGAGACTTCTGTACCCAATATCGAAGATAGCAAAATTAGACACTTAGATTTCAATGATTTCTGGGGTAGACTAGCATGTGATGATCCTACTCCCATGGCCCAAATGATCAATGACAGTGGAATCACTTATGCTGTCTGATTTTCCTATCTCTGTGCAGTGTGCCGATCACCATGCTCACCTGCAGGGCTCATTTCAATCCGGATACCAAGAAGGTTGTTAATGTGCATGGAGAATTGATTGTAAAACTAGATGTTGTCACCATCGCCGCTACCCTATGCATTACTGAGATAGAAGACTCCATTTTTCTCACTCTTGCTCAAGCTCAGACCCTATTTTATCAAGAAAATGAGAAATACAAGGCATGAGTAGCTAAGTCATGGCTGAAGTGTCCTAAGAAGGGAGCATTCCTGACTCTCTAAGGCATTGTTTAGGGTTGATTTCAATGAAGAACTATCAAATTTCATCATATTGCTCACCCATATTATGGGAATTCCCTCTACCAACAACTTCCATTTTTAGATGTGCCCTATTATAAACATCATCTACAAGGGTAAGTAAAACATTAATTGGGCTGAGATTATTTATATGAACCTGACTGAGCAATTGTCAAATGTTCAAGCAAAATAAGAAGTTCTACATGAATTCTTATCTCATGTACACATTGTCAGCATCTTGTGAGTGGTTCAACTTCACTTACATTGAGGGCAAGAAGGATGAGCCCATATACACATATTGACCCCAGTTTACCCTTAAGACTAGTAATCACAATTTCAGAAGGTTAATTGATGCTTTCACCATGTACATTATGAGGCTCTTGGGAGGGTGACACTGCTAGAAGGTTTCTTTGATGAGGCTATGGCTTTGATAGCTAAGTATGGGGCTTTCTTCATCTAGTTCTGAAAAGTTTTCATACATTAGACTGGCCTATTTTGAAAGTACACCTCTCAAGCTTCCCATTTTTTGCAATGATAAAATTGCTTTGGTTGAGGTGTGTAAGAAGCTAGATAAACTTCATAGAACCTGCTGAGATAAGAAGATCATTAGTCTCCATTTCCCTATCACTTTGGGGAATTATACATGCAGGAAAACACTAGATGCCCAGAATATAGAAAGGGGATATTGCTCCTCTTACTATTCATTTCTTTAGGCCTGGGGCTTGCTTTGATCTAAAGAAATTCATTGATCAGAATCTCAGGATAACCTATCATCATTGTCCTTATACTGAGGATTACTGGGTTGATTGTGTTGATGATTTTGAAGCTAGGAGGAGGCATTTTGGTAGATTGTCTTGCAACAGATCTTAGATCTCAATCTCTACCATGTGCCTGAAGGGCTTGTGGATGATGATGAGGACTCGCAATCCTTTGAGTATGAAAGATCAATCAAACACACTCCTCTAGAAACCCTGGATTGGTATGTGAAGGAGAGAGATTATTTGAGTGAGATAATTATCCCTGTCATCGTCAGAACTAAGGTTTGGTTTGATAGGAAAGTTCGTGAGTTCAGGAGGAACCAAGGTAGATCCTCTTCAAGAGAGGCTTCTAAACCTCAGAAGGAAGCACATACACCTAGTACTGAGGTACTTGAGCAAACTCCTTCTTCTTCTACCATGAAAGAACCACAGTTGTCTACTCCTTCCTCTTCCACCAGAGTATATCAGAAGAAAATCAAAGAGGTTAAGCAGGAACCGGTCAAGGAAGAAAATTTTCTAGAACAATCAGAATTACCTATTGGGCCAGAGAACATTATTGTTCTAAATGATGATGATGAGGAGGAGATGAAAGAACTAGAAGAAACCACTGAAACCACTGCTAAGGTGGAGAAGGAAGGATCAAGAATTGAACCTCCAAGTCTGGCAGACTCCTCTGCAAAGGAAATTCCTGAGGTTCCATTCATTTCCCCACTAGAGACAATAGTGGTCCATACTTTAAGTGCCATGATTTCACTTACACTTGGGTCCCTTGATTCTTCCGTTTCTTCTTCTTCCTTTGCCTAGGTACAACCCATAGTTGATAACAGGAAAAGGAGATCTTCCTCCAGATTGATAGGGCTTGATTTTGATGTTGTGGCAGCTCTGCTTGGTACTACCCCTCCCCCTCTAACAAAGAAAGAAAAGACCACTTCGAGGATGGTAACTGATGCTCAAGGCCAGCAGTTCCTGGAGGTTGCAAAACCCAAGGTGGACAAAGAGGAAAAATATCTCTGACTTAGAGTTTTCTAGGATTCCAATGGGAGAATCTACACCTGAGAGTGAAGTTCATAACCTTTGGGAAACCATCACTAGGGTTATTGAACGGATTGAGAAAGGCAAGAAAATCATGGAGTAGTTGGAAGAACATAACCAAGTTCTTTCCAAATTTATCAGATCATTATTGGCCAAAGATAAAGTTTTGGATCTAACTCCATTGGCTACTCTCCCACCTCCCATTGTTCTTAGCCAAGATGAAGTTCAAAGCATCAAAGAAATACATCAGTATTCTACTTATGGGAAGGATGTTGAGGCCATGGTAGATGATATGACCATATCAGGTTTAAAATTCATTGAGGAAGCCTTCAAAACCAATGAGAAGATGATCAAGCTGCAACAAAAACTCACTTCCTTAATCAAAGCTATGGACAAGGAGATGAAGGTCTGGAGTGGGTGTATTACAAATCTCCATCTAATGGGTCAAACTGACGAGAGGATACTGTTAGCCAATAATGTATTTGATGATGTCAATAATAACCTGTCAAGGACATGGATCTTTAGCATTGAATGGAAAATAAAGATTTTGGAAGAAGCACTGGGAGAATTAAGGAATGTATGGCAAAAAGGGGAGTCTTTTAAAACTTGTGTTTTATCTACCTTCAAAGACATCCATTGCCATCTTCAGGATGAAGCTATAGGTGTATCCTTCTCTCTTCAAGAAATCAAGGCTCAGTTCAAAACCTTTTTCAAGGATGATTTATTTAAAGAAGAGTCAATCACAAAAGAGAAAATGAAGGACATTTGTTCTCTCCATTCAGCTATAGCCGAGGCTAATAAGGAGTATCTAGAGCATACCAAGTTTGACAAAGATATGGAAAAATGACTTGGCACATGGACTCATGCTACCGCTAACACAAAAATTCCAAGAGGAATGGAGATAGAAAAAGCATTGAAGAGATTCAGGCATCATATTCTCAAAGTAGTGGGCCCTCCTCCACCACAACCGGATGTCTCTGCTTCTGGCTCTTGACTCTCCTTTTCTATCTATAGTTTGGATCTCCTTGTAAATTAATTAAGGACTTTGTTATGTGCATTTCCTTAATTATTTTTTTGGTTAAAATAAATGGTTACCAAATGTAACCGCTTTGTAAGCTATGTATTGAGCTCTCCTTGCCATTCCAAAGGGCTGGAACTCTGATTATTTTTCAAAGTATAAAAGAATTAAAAGCTATCAATACAAAAGATTTCCCATCCTATTTATATCTGTGTCTATTTATTCCCTCTTATCTGTCTGAAATTTGTGAATCATTAATTTATTGCATTAAGAAGCTTTGTATTCTTGTGGATGTTATCTTTGGAACATTGTGTCTGTGAAATAACATCTAGTGGTTTTAATATGAATGATTTTGTTCTGTATATTGTCCTTGCTCAACATTTATAAGGAACTATTTTGCTATCTATACTTCCTGAAGAGTGCTAACTAGAATAGGTGGATTTAACAAATAGGATTTGATATGGTCAAATGCTTGTTGACACTGCTTATCCCAATCAAACTTGGTATCTTTCTTCATGAGTCGTGTTAATGGTTGGGTCTTATCGGCAAGTTGTGCAATGAAGCGCCAAATAGCTTGAATTTTAACCTGTAATGAGCGTAATTGATGTAAGTTCTTGGGTAGAGGAATATCAATAATGGATTTTATTTTGTTAGGATCAATCTCAATGCCACATTGGGAGATGATATATCCAAGAATTTTCCCTGTTGTGACCCCAAAAACACATTTTTAGGATCTAAATGCACACAATATTGTCGTAATCATTCAAATAATATTCGTAGATCCTGTGCATGGGAAGATCGTCACTTATATTTTGCTAATATGTTGTCTATATAGTCTTCAATGATCTTATGAATGTAGTCATGGAATATATGTGTCATTTCCCATTAATAAGTAGCCCAGACATTTTTAAGGCCGAAGGGCATGACTATATAGTAAAATTTAACCCATGGAGTGGTGAAGGAGGGTTTTTCTTGGTTGGTTGGGTTGATCTTGAGTTGATTGTACCCTACAAAGCCATCCATAAAGGAAAGAATATCATACCCCATTATAGAGTCGATAATAATGTCAATGTGTGGTAAAGGAAAACTATCCTTAGGGCAGGCTTTGGTGACTGGTAAATGAATAGTACCTAAGACATTCTTGGAGATGTTATCAAATCTAGGAATAGAGATGGACGAAGGATCTAGAGATGCTTCTGAAATTATTATATGTTAAAGGAAAGTGATGTCAACTAAAATGTGTTTTACTTGGACTTTGTTAATACAAACTTGGATATACAAGGGAGGGTCATGTTGTAGTATTGTTGGAGAAGGTAGATCATTTGTTGTGAAAGTGATTTTATCCTCATTAAGGGATAGAGATGAAGTGAACTTATGATAGACAATGTCGGGTGAAGTATGAGGAGGGATGTAATTGGTAGCCAAGTACTTCCTAAGCTTATTGATACAATTAGGGTGAATTTTTAGATAAGCATGAATAGAGATGTTCATGATGAAAATACCCTAGGATGAAAAACAATGAAGGAAGAATATAGAAGCGTGAATGATCGAGATGGGTTCACCAAAATGATTAACTAAAAATGTGATATAATTACTAGTTAATCTAAGTTATGGACAACTGTAAATGTAGTAAAGAAGTATGCAAATGACCCAAACAACTAAGTAAATAGAAATAGAAGCCCTAAAATGAAAGAGAGAAGAGGAAAGAACTCAGCTGGATAAAAGATACTCACGAGACTATGTCACAGATTTAACTGGAAAATATGGAAGCATGAACGACTGTGAAGAGGCCCCAAAAAGGATGGATCCAAGTAATATGGTTTGACTGGAGCACCTGGAAAGGGACTGGGGTACATATGGGTGCTCTAGTCTACAAACTAGGCACCCTGGTCTATGAAAAATCTCCAAAACTGATCTTCATGGGTTTAGTAGGTGATTTTAAACCCTCATTGTTTGTTGTATCAAGTGCACCGCTTCAGATGTCACTGATATTCCAAGATGAAAAGAAAGGCCTACACAAAACCACAAGAGAAGTATAAAAACCCCCAAAAAATTTAAGAATGCAAATGAATGGGTCAGACTGACCTCAGATGTCACAACATTGGGATTATTAGCTTAGCTTTGCACTACATTGCGGACCCAAATGTAGTTCTGGTGAGTGTGTGTATAATGTGCCTTAGGTGCTCTTGTGCCAGTCGCACTTTGTGAAGTAGCAAACAATAAATATATGTAGAAAATGTAATAGAATGTGTGCATGGAATAAAATAGAATCCTCCCCTATGTTGTGTGTGATGCAAATGCCCTAGCCTTGTGCCTTATGATGGAGCTATGTGGATGCAAGTGATCTACAATGCAATAGATGGATGCAACTCTAGGTGGATGATAGTAGTGACTAGTGCTAGGTCCCTCATTATGGTCTCATAACTTTATATTTATAGGGTTCTCTTGATCTAATTTCATAATTAACCCCGAAATGGCCGACCACCAAATAGCTAAAGACCTCAAACGGATAGAAAGAGATAAAAAAGTGGCGGGAAAGTTCAAGAAGGATCGAGGTGCCCATGGTGGGACTAGGGCGCCCATGGGTGCCCAAGTACTATCCTAGACACCCCAGTCAGGGCTGACATGACGAAAGATGATGAAAAATGATTTGGAATGTGTGTGGTGGAGGTCGGGAATGACAAGAGAAATCAAATAAAAGTGACCAAGAGATGAGGTTTAATTAGTAATTTCTTCACTCAAAAACCCTCTAAATAGTAGTATGAGACCGAGACTAAATAATGTTTAAAGTGCATGATTTTGTGTCTACATTTCCTGTCTATGTCTGTAAGTCGAATCTTGAGTTAGTTTTTTTCATTAGGTATTGGATTATATTTTTAATGGTTATTTTTGGGTTTATAGTCAAAGAGTCATTAAAAAATCAAGTCAATGTAATGTCCTATCACATCCAATTCGTAGAATCAATAATAAGTGCATTGGTTTTTAATTTTTTAGGTGATTACGTGAGTGAAGTTATATTGTAATATTAGTTCGGTCAAAGTTATAATTATTGTAGTATCATTGTTAAAATATTGTATAGTTATTGTGAGTTAAATTCGTGTTGTCAAAGACGGTTTGAATGATGGGCTTATGGAAAAATTCCCCGAACCCTACGCACATTTTGGAGAAACATTACTTAGCTCCCATTTTGGATAAGGTTGAAGGAAGAAAAGGTGGTTCTGCTGCATTGATCCATGACTTTGATGGCTATTTCAAAGGCTCTGACGAGGGTTAATCTCAGGTGGTGTCAGGTTTTTGATCCCCTCTAGCTCCAGACTTTGGTATCGGGCACACTAGTGGTAGTATGGGACCTATAATGCCCTTTGCTACTCCTTTTGTAATGGTGAACGCTGATACCATCTCTAGGAAGCATTATTTTGTTGTTGTTTCCATTGCTTCTTTCTCCAAACCCCACTCTACTACCAAGTATGCTCCTCAAGTCTCTCTTAGGGAATCTATGCTTGAGACTGAGGATTTCTTCTCCTCTAATGGCCTGATCTGCCGCTTCAATGGACTCTGGCTAGGTCTTTCACTTTTTCACTTGTGGATTGCTTTGAATTAGCACCTTATTGTCTTAGGTAAGATTGACATCTACCCTTGTGTAAGGGTTTTTTTATTGTAGCTTTTAGTGTGGAGGATGATAGGGCTATCATTCTCTCTAAGATCTGAGAACTGAAAAATCATTACCGGTTGATGAAACCTTAGTTCTCAAATTTCAACCCACTCATAGCTTTTTTCACTGTTAAACTGGTATGGGTTCGTCTAACCCATGTGTCGTTGCAATTTTGGGGAGAGGAAAGTATAATTGCTATTGGAAATGTTGTAAGTAATTTTTATCCATTTATTCCAATACAGAATCTTATGCTCACACTACATTTGCACGATTATTGGAGGATCTGGATACTTCTGTCGATCTACCTGCTTCAATTGACCTTAAAGTGTTGGACAGGGTTTGGTCTTAGCCTCTTGATTACAAAGGTTTTCCCTTTAGATCTAGAAAATTCTTCAACCTAGGACATCTTGTTTTAATTTTTCAGATGATGAAGCAAAAAAATAAGAAGGGAAAGGTTTCCTAGTGGAAGGAATATTATCAGGATCTTTTATTTATTGATGTGGAACCAGAGTCAAATTCTAGCACTAAGGAGGGTTTTGATAAGGAA
Source organism: Taxus chinensis (assembly GCA_019776745.2). NCBI lineage: Eukaryota > Viridiplantae > Streptophyta > Pinopsida > Cupressales > Taxaceae > Taxus > Taxus chinensis. The sequence continues at coordinate 979,675,826 of CM034147.1, forward strand.
TTTGTTCCAAACTCATGGGTTTAACCCACTGAGGAGAAGGTCACAATAGTTTTGGTGGATAACGTGCTAACAATGACTCCAACTGCTGCTACTAATGATGGTGTTACCAGCTCCACTACCGAGAAATACAATTCTGGTAGTTTGGCTTTTCAACCTCCAGCCTGCTCAGATGAAAATGCAAACCCTAACAAGAGTGATGACTAGACTATTGTCAAATGAAAAAAGAATGCTTTTTCTATGCATATAATATCCCATGTAAGGGATGTTATAAGGTAATATGGCTGCAGCGATTCAATATGTGTTGCAGTCTTCTTTTTTATTCTCACTTTTTGTTTTTCTCTTGATGTTTCCCTTTGTGGTTAGGGGATTCCTCTCTGTTATGCTTAAATATTATATCCATCTAGGAGGGCTTGTTGTACAAGGATGTGGGTCCTTTCAAAACCAACATTTTTTACCAATTTCTAAAAAAAAAATCATGTCATCAAAATTGTTGAGTTATTGTTATTGCCAGAATTGTGTATTTGGTGTCATTTATGATGTCTTGTCAAAAGAGTCACTCAATAAAGTAGTATCTCGGGTCCTTGTAATATTGTCACCGTAACGTCATTTTTCAAAATTTGTGTCATGGCTAAATGGAAATTCCTCCAAAAAAGTTTAATGGTCTCAATTTCTACACTTGGAAAATCAAAATCCAAATGTATGTAATGAATAAAAAATTCTTGAGAATTGTGATTGGTCAAGAAACGACTTCATCAGATCAAGGTAAAATTAGCAAAATGAAAAAGTAGGGATGATAAAGCCAAAGCCATTATTGGTTTGGACTGCCGTGTCAGGGACTAACACCACTGTATGAGAGTTTAAAATGTAATACCTGAAGTTTTTGACTGCTTTGACAACAGCAAAGGCATGATTCTCCAACTGAGACATTTTTAATTCGTGAGGCTTGAGGGGAGAGCTCATGAACACAATTGGGGATTCAACATTCTCAGGATTCTTTTTGCATCAAGATGGAAGATACAGTATGCTCAGATGCATAGCTATACATGATAAAATCTTTGAAGAAATCGGGACATACCAGGACTGGTGCGTGAGCAACAGAAGATTTTATTTCTTCGAACGACCTCTTCCCTTCCTCGCTCCACCGGAAAGTTGGTGACCCTTTCATCATGTCTAATATATGACGAGTCTTTTCAGCAAATTCGGGAACAAAGCACCTGAGAAAATTCACCTTTCTGAAGAAAGAGTGGACGCCAGTCTTGCTTGTAGGAAAAGTAAGGCTCTGAATAGCCTTAACTCTTTCGGTATCTATCTTCGTTCCTTCTTTGCTAATGACATGTCCCAGCAAATTTCCTTCTGTGACTCCAAAAATAGACTTTTTCGGGTTCAGGGAAATCCCATGCTCTCGACATCTGGCTAATACTTGCTCCAAATGATCACAATGATCATTTCGTTGTTTAGAGAACACAGTTAAGTCATCCAGATAAACCATAATGACCTTCCCCAGCATACCTTTGAATGCAAGGTCCATGGCCCGCTGAAAAGTGGTGCCAGCATTGGTCAGGCCAAAAGGCATCCTGTTGTAGGCAAACGTGCCCCAGGGGGTAGTGAATGTTGTTTTAAATTGGTCTTCAGGTGAGACTTCAATCTGATTGTAGCCTAAAAAACCATCAAGAATGGACAACATTTCTGATCCAATTACCGCTTGTAGAACTTGATCCATTATAGGAAGTGGGTAGTTGTCCTTTAAGGATGCCTGATTCAGGTTTCGAAAATCTACGCATATGCGTATTTCACCAATTTTCTTGCACACTGGCACAATGTTTGCCACCCAAGTACTGTGATGGATAGGAAAAATGATTCTCACATCCAGCATTTTCTAAATTTCAGTATGGATAGTACCTGAGATCTTAGGGTTATAGTGCCTTTGCTTCTGGCGAAAGGGTTTGACATCCTCTTTCAACGGGATGTCATGCTGGACGTCCTTTGGCTTAAAAGACTTTAGATCGGTGTAGGACCCTGCCAATACATCCATGTATTTCTTCAGCAGTTTGAAAAAATTCCGCTTCTCTTCAGGTGTGCAACATTTTCCGATGTTCACGAACTGCGGATGTTCTACCCAACCTAAATTAACCGGTTCGGTTTCTGGATAGGAGCCAATATCATCTCGTCTTTTATTTTTTACAAAACGATCATGCCTGTCAAACAACTGCTCTAAAGAAACCAGGCCCTTCGGAATTTTATTTCCTTTGAGCTGACATATGCCGTCGTTCCCTTTGGATTCCCCATTTTGACCGATGACTGATTCACGACACGTAGAAGTGGATCCTTCAAAGTGAATTTCCTTAAAATTTTCCACCTTTTCTAGAAAGGCAATGAGTTGATTATCATCATTGAATACTTGCCAATGCTGAGAATTGTTTGGCACGCTTGGGCGGAAAACCACCTCAATGGTGTATTTGTCTGTTTTCAAACCTGGGTGAGGGAGCATGAGGGAAGCTGAAACGGCCAAGGAATTGGCCATGTCATTCTAAGCTCTTGGAATGGATTCTATTGAAAAAGTGTCAAATTCTTCGATGTTGTCCCATACTGCGTTGCGGTAATGCCTGAGCCTCTCATTCTTCACTTGATATATCCTTTTAACTTGATTCACGACTAGCTCTGCATCTCCTTGTACTTTCAAATTTTTGATCCCTCTTTCCTTTGTGGCTTGCATGCCAAGTAGAAAAGATTCATACTCAGCAGTATTATTTGTGTTGAAAAACTGCAACTTGAAAGAGAGAGGAATAATCTCCTCTTCAGGAGATATTAGCACGGCTCCGGCGCCACACCCACTAGTCGCGCAGCTGCCATCAAACTGCAAAGTCCAGATCTTGTTAAGGTCTTATTCTTGGATGAGGACAACCATTTTGTCAGACTCGGTAGACAAGAAATAGTTCCCCATTCCTGATGATTCGAAAAGAATTTGGGCTTTGGGGTCCTCAGAGTTAGTAACCAAGTACTTCTTTTGTGATTCTGGCTCTAATGTTTGCATTACACCTTTGACAAGGATTCTAGCCTTGGACCAGTCCATATGAATCTCCCCACCAACTTCACTGCAAAAACTTCTTCCCAGCAAAATTCCATAGGCTGCTGGAATGTTAGCAACAAGGACGGTCATCTTTACTCTTTTCTTTGGGAATGCTGCAAATGTGAACTGCGCGTCTTTGATCTGACCAATCAGCGGAACCTGCTTGGTTTCCAAGGAATAACATCTGCCAAAAGGCTTGGTAAGGGTGAGGCCCAAAGCATGGGTGACTTTGGTCGGCATGACGTTATCAGAAGCTCCAGAATCAATTATGCAGTTACTTAACTTGTGGCCATTGATTAGGAGGGAGAGGTAGAAAGGTTCTATCTTGCTTGATGTAGAAGTCAAGGCAACATTTATGTGGGATGCAGGAGGAGTAGAAAGGATTCCTTTTGGAGAGATCTGGGGAGATATGACAACTTGACTTTGAATATACTTGGTCAACCTTACAAGCTGTTCGGGGTTTGACTGAAGATATTTGGCTTCAGACATTTGGATCTTAGTCTTTTTAGCATGATCTATGATGTCAAACACGGCCAAGGGTTGAGCTGGTGAAGGAATGAGTCACTCACTTCGCGATGGTAGAGTAGGATTACTGGTCTTCATGGAAATAGAAGAAGGTTGATTTGGAGGAGAGATGGGGGGAAAAGATTTCTTTGTAAAAGACTTAACAGGGGGTTGAGTAGGAAGAGGATTACCTCTTTTAGCAATGGTTGGAGGTGTGTTTGACATGGCCTTCTCTTTTTGTATCATAGCAGCAACCTTTGATTCTTTTCCTTGTGAGCGGGTGAAAACAGCATATGACTGTCCACTTGCATACCTTTGTGTACCCTCTTCTTCGTCGGATTCTTCCTTTTCAAATTCCATATACCCGATAGTAGAGTCGCCAGTTGGTTCACCGACATCTTGATCATCTTCGCCTTGAGACGAATGTTCTTCGTAATTTTGTTCCTCTTCTTCAATTTCGACCAAAGCGTTGACCTGAGGAGCCTCAAGCACCAACCGTGGAGCAGTTGCAGGTAAGCGCGACCTTTGTGGGACATTGTTGGACACGAAATTCCTCCGTGGGATATCCCAGTATGAGGAACTGGGGGAAGCTTGGGCTAACTGCTTCTTTAATGCGAGTAAGTCATTTGCCATCTTTTGAAATGCCGGATCAGACGAAGTAGTGGGAGAAGGGCCCAAAGATTTAGGCTTGGATGATTCCCTTTTTAATTCGCCAGATATTAGCAAATTATCTTCAATTCGGATGGCAGCGGTCTGGGCGAGAATCAAGGTAGCTACTTGTTCTTGCAAGAGTAAGAAACTTACTTTCGAGCTCATAGCGTTCACGAAGAAACACTTCTGATTTTCCAGTGTTGGAAGCATGGCAACAGGCACACGGTTGATTAATGCATTGAACCTGGTGAAAAAATCACGCATGGTCTCATTGGCCTCCTTCTTTAGGTGAGTGATCTGTGATAACAATGCAAATGCATCATCCGAAGGCTTGTACTTGTCTTCAAAAGCATCCTGCAATGTGGCCCAACTGGTAATAGATCCGGCCAGTAAATGTTGAAACCATTTTGCTGCGGGCCCTTGTAAAGTTTCCAGAAAAAGGTGAACCGACACATCTTCATGGGTCACATCTAGGATACTGCATGACATGATGAATGCATATATGTGTGAATCCGTGCTTTGATTTCCACTCCCATCAAATCTTGGGAAATTCTTTTGATTTCCATGAGGGAGTGCGTGAACAGGATGTGGCAAGGCCAGGGGACCCATAGCATTTCCCCATGGTACCGCCATCTGGACGGGTGGAAAAATAACACGGGCTAGAAGCACAGTTCCACTGAGCAGCAAGGCACTACAAAGGGATGCGGAGGTTCCTTGTGAAAACCGGTTCTTTCGTGGAGGTGAGGCGCTTCTAGCTGACCGATCAGTTGAATGTAGTGATGAAAAGCGCGTTGGTGTTATACTGAAGTTATGCCTTTGAAGCAGATTGAAAGTGGGATCAATTTCTCCACGAGATCTCCTGCTACGAGTAAATGGTTTACCTGCCAGTGCACCTTCCCGATCTGTAATATGGTGGAGCAGATTTAAAAACTCTTTTTGGTTGTACTTGCTGATTTTCTGATTTTTCTGACAAAAATCAGCAGCATGTACTTTTCTAAATATTTAATTTTATCCTCTTCTAAAAACCGATTGCGGTTTAATGACAAAGAACAATGAGGATAAAACGATAGTGAAGCTTAGTAAGCTGATTTTCAGATCTAGAGTTGACTTTTCAAAGAGTTTGAAAATTTTGGTAAACTGTCAAAACTCAGATCTACGGAAAAATACAGATTTTTATAAAAACTGAGCGAACTAAAGATCTCCAACTAGGCCAGATCTATGGATCTCAGACGAAAATTTTCAATTTGGGTCACTTTTGCAAAAATTTTGGATTTTGAAAAAAGTTAAAATTTGCAAACAGGTAGCGATTTTTCTGATTTTTACTGATTTTCTATCATACCACCATCATAGCTCTGATAGATCTGTTTGATCCCCAACGGAGTTGCCAAAAACTGTTGGTTTGAAAATTTGTCTCTTGGGCAGATCTATGGATAAACGAGCCAACAGTGTGCAGGGCAAAGCCCCTCTTTGAGTCAGCAAAGTGAAACTGGTTTATTGCTATTCTACCAGCAGGAATCTGTGCAAGTGTCACAATATTCTGCCTTCGGGGGTTTGGGATCTCATCCCAGTAGGGGTGTTTCCAACTGCGAAAAGAAAGAATGAAAGAGAGGATGAAGGAAGATCAGGTCCGAAGGGAGAAAAGAAATGAATTCCAAAGCAGAAAGGTCAGAGGGTTTATGTTTTGGGATTGGTAGTAAACAGAGCCAAACCTACTTGCATAAACGAATAAAGTAATACTGATGAATAAATGACAAAAAAGTAGAGATAGATCCAACATAATAAACGCATAGATCTGACATAAGAAAGATCAGATGCCCATAACACACATATTTAGCTCAAAGTCTTAATATTTGCATTAATATCTTCTGTTACAAAAAGTACAAAGCCTTTTCTTCTCACTTCTATTTTTCATGTAAAAGATATCCACCACTTGAATACAACAAGTATTCAAGTATTTATAGAAGAAGAGAAGAAGAGAAGGAAAAAACAAACCAACCACCTAATTACAAAATATCTTACAAAATATCTCAAAGTCATTTGTTGACTTTTGACAACTTTGTGGATGACATCATCCCATGGTGCAACATGGATGATGTCATCATTTGTGTCAACACACTTTAGATAATTACAAGGAGAAAGTCGGGAAGAAGGAAACTATTCATCATTATCCTGCGGCTGAAAGGGGGTATTCTACTTTTGCTACTGCTTAAGCGATGAGATGTGGAACTGGGAACAGTATTCCATGAACTTGTTGATCATGGGTTGAAGTTGATCCTGGGAAGGATCCTTGTGTCGATCACTGATAGCTTCGCAAGTCTCCCGCTCGTTTGTGAGCTTTTCGAGGAGTTTGGAATAATCATTTTCTGCCTCTATCAGGTACCCAATGAAGTCACGACAGGCCAGTAGGTTGTTGATGGATTCAGAGTCGAAAGAGACCTATGGTCCCAGCCCTTGTGAAACAATCTCCTTGAAGATCCAAATAGTTTCTTCTACCTTTCTTACGGTGAAAGAAGGAGTGAGCAAACCCGGAGACATTGTCAAGACAATTTTCTCCATCTGATGCATTGCATCCAGGGCTTCCTCCTTGATTTTGTCAATCTTCTCCATGAAGAACTCCAGTTGATCAACCTGATAATCCAGAGTAGAAAGGATTTTGTTGAGGGATCTGGGGTTTCCAAAGACACCAAACTTGACCAGATCTTTGACTGAACAGTCGAGCATTTTCTGAAAGGTCTCATGCTACATCTTGGCATGGTCCAGCTCTTCTGAGATGGGTCCTGCTATCGCCTAGAGATCTTTGTTTACCCGATTGATATTCTGATATAATCCGGTGAACTTGGCAATCACTCCCTCACTTTCTTTGAGGATTTGGTTCCTCCAAGTGGAAACTGCCATACCCTGCTCGCCGATTTTGGCATATTCATTAATCTTATCCTAGCTCAAAGGCTCAAGAGTTTCGGTGGTAGTTATAGGAGGCGCACTGCCCATTTTCTGCAAGGCGTGGAGAAGATGTTTATTTTGTTACTTTAATAGCCTTTTCTCTTCCTTTGCTTCCTGAAGCTTCTTGCAAAGGGCGTCAACTACAGATAGGGCCTCTCCTCTAAGGCTTTCTGAAGATGTCCCCATTGTGACTTGGGTCACTATATAATCTGTTGAAGACAGATCCTTTTTATCCTTTAGAGGATTGGGGTAAGCTATCTCCATTACTCTCTCTCCTGATGCACTCTTAGAGAAGCGGGTTATAGGCTTTTGCTTCTTGGTCCCCTTTGATGGGATGATGGAGAAGTCCATCGGTGCGATGGGAACTTTCCTCTTTTGTTGGCTCAGGTGCTAAGAGATCCATGCTGGACTTATGGGAGAGGGGCCGGAAATAGAAAAGGGAGCAGCTGCAGTAGTAGAAGGAAAATTCGTGGAGACACTTGGAGGCGGCATTGAAAGGGAGGCCGAGGAAGTGCTCACGGGGGGAAGAGATACTGTAGGGGATGTAGACATGGGAATGGAAGGGAGTTGAGAGATGAGGGAAGAAATGGTGGGGGATAGCTCCGCAAGAGAAGAGAAGATGGAAGATGAGGAAGGTGGAACAACAGAAGACGGGGGAGAGGATACGACCAAAGGAATGGTCGCTTGGGTCACTCGAGGAGGGGAAGGAGGAGAGGGAGAAGAGATAGAAGGGACCTCAATAGTTGCAGTAGTGGCAAAATCCTAAGTGGATGTGCCCATCAAAACATCCTTGGCTGCTTCTTTTTCCAGGCTTTCCAGGATTACAACCCGTTCTTGTGAAGCGGAAGGAGGACTTTTAGGAGCTTCCTCTTGGGTGGAGCTTGACTCACCCTCCTTGTCTTTCCCTTTGCTCTTTGGCAAATGTTTTTTCCTGGAAGGTGCATTGCCCAATGGAGATGTGGTGAAATCAACTCCGAGGTAGATGAGGCCATTCATTTTGCACCAGTGCTCTGTTCTCCACAGAGTTTCTTTGACCCTTTCTTCTATTGTCTGAGGCGCTTTGGTTCTGTCAATTACAGCGAACGACCAATCGTCCCCACCCGTGTCAAGATATACCTGATCAACTTCTTGATCAATAGTTTGATAACCTTTTGGGATGATGGCTACACCGTACTAGATGATTTCAGCCAAGGCCAAGCGGGAATGGTGTTTCCTTCTGAACTCAACCTCATGATACAGGTCGATATAAATATCCTCGATCTGTGGAATGTGGATCGGATTGAGTTTGGCCCTGGGCAGGCAATTCCTTGGGTCAAAAGTGGGCCTCGCCGGGAATTTGTGCTTTAGATTGAGTAGCTCCAGCTCAGCAAACATCTCTCGGGCCTTGTGGTGAGAAAGACAAGTGTACCTGCCCACTTTGAGGGGGAAAGGAGTTCCACCCTTCTTTCTCTTTAAGCACTTCTCGTGGTAGGTTATGAGCTGTCTTGATAGCTCCAACAGGATTAGCTTGGGGCTGGCGTATCTTGGCAATTTGGTTGGTTCTCCCAAGAAGTTGGCTGCCCTTAGATAGGTGAAGGTGGGGAATTGTGTGAACAAGGCCCCCCATTTCTCTGTTTCTGCAACAATGCTCTTGGTCATATGACCGTGAGTCATGTTTGGCCTCAAAAGGTAAACGATGCCGTAGAAGAAGGCATCGTTAATCTTTGTAAACTGAGAGATACTGTTCTCCAGCTTCAGCTCTGGATAGTATTCATATATTTTTACCTGGGGCCAAACCCCACACCGCATCAACGTTGGATAATCTCTTTCTGAGGCCGCGCCATAAACTACGTAGGAGTTCATGTAGAACCTTCCTGTTGTGGTAAGTTATTGGAGCTGGTCGGATATAGTGCTGCTTATGATCTCCGCCCACTCGAAGCGTTGATCTGGCACATTCTTGTTCATTTTCCCCAGGTATCTAAGCATCCATTTATGAAATTAGTGGGCATCAAGAAGCCCAAATACGCTACTTAGGAATGTCATTGTATCACTTAGTTCATCTGAGAAATCACTGCGATGAATGACTTGTGGCCATTTGGTCACCACCTTCTTGTTTTTCAGGTATACCTCATTCATTAATTGCATACACTGGTCTTCATTATCATCCCAAGCCTTGGTGCAATATTCTTGGCTTATGGCCACAAAGTGCCGGTGGTGAGGAATGCCAAGCATTATTTTGAAGTGCTGGGCAGTGAGGTTGATCACGACCTCGCCTTTCTCATTCTGGACACACCTTGTGTCTTTGTTGTAGCAGCGGGCTACTACCATCATGAACTCGTTATTCACAGCACTGACTGGGATCCCCCCAGCAAATGCAGTCCACTGCCTACCAATTTGCCCATCCAGGGACTTTCTGTGACCCTTCGGGTTCTGGCCCAGAAATCCTCCATATCGATATGACCAAGTTCTGAGTCTCTTATATCCAAGTCACACTCTGCCTGGGATTCGGGCATCCTGACCCTCTGATATTTGTACTTCATTTCTTCCTCTGTAAGCTTGGCTTTGCCATTAGACTTGGTAGGCCTCTTGCTTGATGTAGACATATTTAGTCCTAAACTTAGTTGTTGATCTGTAAGAAGAAGAAGTGAAACCCGACGCAGGAAAGTCATATTAGTTGTTTGATCTTCCGTTAAAGTGTTGAAAGAAGGAAGAGTTAGAAATTTTAAGGCCTCAGGGCGCAGGGTGCATGAACACTGCAGGTTACAGGGTTAAATAGTATGGCACACAAAAAAGGGGTGCTGCAAGGAACAAATCAGCACCAAAGGGCGCAAGGCGCATGGACACTGCAGAAGTGCGCATGCACCATATATATGCATTTTATAACGGGTGCTGATATTTTTCATGTTACACTGGTACAGGATGCGCCAAAGGGCACAGGTTTAATGCATGTAACATCATTTTTTCATGTGCCACATGGGAACTTGGCACGGCACATGGAAGGTTTGCATGACATGATGTTGCTGTAATAAGGGATGCGCCTGTGCCGTTAACAGTTTTGTACTTGGCGCAAGTAAGGTTGGTGTTGCATGGATGCAAGGTGTGCCAATGGCGTAAGTTTTTGCAATGTTACACATGAGTTTGGTGCTCCAAGAGGGCGCAGGGTTAGCGGGTGTTGCAAGCAAGGAAAGTGCGCTTTGAGGGCGCAACTATTTTTTTTATGCAGCAAGCATGGTGGATGCGCCGTTGGCGCGATTGTACTTCATGTTGCAAGGGTGGTGACTGCGCCAAAGAGGAAAAAGAGCATTCTATCAATTTTTAAGTCTTTTTTCTTCCTCTGGAGGGTTACATGTGTTTAAGCCTCTTCTACAGGGTTCCTTGGATGATGAACAGGCTAAAACAAAGAGATCCAAGTGATTTTTTCAGAGGCAGAGTCCTCTTTACCAGCAGATCTGGAAAGAGGGAGAAGTGCATGGGGGAGGACAGAAAAAACAGCAAAGGGAGGTTTCATGGTTTCACAGATCATTTTATCCAACCCCACAAACAAACAGCCAATAACCAAAACATAAAACATGAGAGCAATAAGGACCACTTACCAGGAATATATATAATGTGAGAGGTGAAACTGGGTCCACGACGCGATACGAGAACGACATGCGTGCTGACAGGTGCAGAGGAAAAAGAACAATTACGTGTTTTCTAACTGGTGAAAGTGATAAGACGGATGCGCCTATATATAGGAAAAGTTTTAATAAATGCGCCAACCACTTTTTGAAGAGGCGCATCAAAATGCCTGTCGACACTGGAAAGCTTACGCCCTTTGGCACATCAAAACACATGCTAACACGAAGTTATGCGCACCCTTGGCGCACCAAAAGTGCTGTCAACACGGAAATACATGTGCGCCCTTTGGCACACCAAAATGCGGCGCAAAAAAAATATTGTTGACACAAAGGAGCATGCGCCTTGGCGCATGCAAGAAAGGTGCAACCTGGTGAGGTGCACCAAAATGTGTGTCGACACTTCAAACCGTGCACCAAAGGAATTAAAGGGGGCGCATGCATACCCTATGTTGCATAGACAAAAGGCAAGTCCAACCAAAAAAAACCAAAAATGGCTAAGTTTGGAAAACCATATTTCCCGAGGAAGGGTTTTGCAACGTTCCGAACGCAGAGGAGTCCCTGACGAGGGACCAGAACAAAATTTGGTATGGTTACCCATAAAATTGCCCTTTCCAATTTTACGGGATAACACAATTTTAATTTCCAAGATGCATTACTCCCATGTTTGAAAATGTTTCTCCAGATAAAACGGCATTCTGATTCGACACTCAATGAAATTCTTGAGATGTCCGATCCTGCTATTCAAACCCTAGTAGTCCTCTATCCTTGGATACAAGGAGACATCATTACTGAGACAATTATGAATCCCTTTTAAGGAAGAAGAGGTTCTTATGAATAAAATAGTTTTGATAGATCTAAAAATCCTACAAATTTCAATAACCAATCCAAAAGACCCCTAAAAGCTAGAAGTATGAGGTTAAATGTTGAAATCCTAAAAAATACCTATGTACTGAGTTTATTTGATTAGAATATGAAAAACTATCGTATAAACCATGATAGATGGAGCTGTGAGACTAGTTCCATAAGGTGCAGAGTAACCCTAACATCTTTATATTGGTACTAAAATGCATGTTGAAAATATACTTAACAATTTATTTGGATGTAAATATCCAAAGCATGCACACAAGAACATATACCACATTCTTGTTCTAAGCATGAACGAGATTACGCATTGTAACATGCTCGCGTTATGGCTCAAATTAGAGGGACTGAACTGTGACGCGCTCGAGTTATAGTGTGACCTTGAATTTTATCTATCGTGTTACAACACGTCCTAGCCATAAGGTGAGCATGTTATGGAAAAAATGGCCAAAAAATGAATTTGTGTCCGTTTTCGGTTACAGAGGCCCCCCATCATTTTGCACTTGCCTTAATTCCTCTTATGGAGACTGGGTTGGGGAGCTGTCCAAGTGGATTAGCTGAAATTAAGCCATTGGGAACGGCTATGCCGACCACCTCGGCCTAGCGGAAAGGAGCGCTGAGGTGGTGAAGATGAAAAACTTCTAAACAACATTACATGGAGCTTCCCCCCAATGTCACAACAAAGACTGGAGTTTTTCCACCTCCCCCACGACTTTGTTCACCTGAAGTTTTGAATATGCAACAACACATTGGAGATAACCATAGATTTTTTATACACAGAATATTGATGAGGAGATCAACTTTAGGATTAGAAAAGAAGGAAGCATTTCTTTATTTCCATATCCAAAAAATAATTTCCCCTCTGAAAACATGCCAAATTTGGGTAAACATAGGTATAATGTTGGGATTATCTCCTAAAATTAGATATTCTGCTAGATAAAGCAATGGGGTCTGATCCTGTTGAAAGAAGAATGAATGTATCCAGTTCCAAGCAAGTTGAGCTTTAAGAAACTAGACCAGAATAGATGCATTATCATTTCCAAGTGGCCACAAAATGAGCACTTAGGAGATGGGACCCCAATTTGAACAAGATGAGAGCCTACAGGAAGACCTTAGTATAGGATACACCACAAAAAGTGGGCAATTTTAGGCTCCACACAGATAGATGCATAAATGGTATCAAATCACCTGCTCTAGGAACGTTATGTTTATTGGAAAAAAATCTCGATCATCTGTTGAGATATTTCAACCATGGTGTAGATGAGTCGACAGCCAACTATAGGCTTAGTACTGGATGAATAATTGTGAAATGGGGTATCAACATAAAGCTACTTCCAATCCATCCAAGAAGGGTGAGAAGAATGCATAGAAATCTTGTGCAACATGTGGTAATGTGACAAAATTGAGCATTGTATTGATGCTAGCGTGATCCTAGTTGGTAATTCGATATCGAGCTTTAAGCTCAGGCCAAGAAAACCAAGATTTCAGAGTGTTTAGGAAATAAATATTGGATGGTGCAAATGTCACGTTGGAAAATTTTGAGCACAGGAATCCATGGGGTGTCTACTTGAAAACACTTATCTTGACCTGTCAAATATCGGTGACCACCATAGGGAATGATAGGTTAATGGAGAGGACATTGCAAAAGTTTTCACCTTAGACATTGCACAAGTCAGTGATATGAGTACACTCCCAGGCTTTCCAAATTCTTTTAAGCACAAAAGTACCAAGAAATTTAACATGAACCGAAGAAATAAGGAGGTATGAAAAACCCCATACCTTTCCATGTAGGGCTATGGTCGTTCATAGTGATCCTTCTCCAGGCTTGTTTCTAGCCTTGGAGCATGTAAAATGAGATGAAGGTATAAAACTTGGAGATGTTCATCCTTTTCCAAAAAATTTAGTAGCATGATGATGTTTACATGAAGTTTATGGTGAGTTTTAGGTCTGCACTTAGAGGTTTGGTGCTTCTATGAGGTCCTTGGGAAGAAAACAATGAGAAAATACAAGAGTAAGTTCTAAGGTAATCTAGTTATGGATGGAGAGTTTTGGATGAAATTGATCTATGTGGTGAGCATTTATTAGTTATAATGAATGTTTTCATGATGCTCAGGGGGACATGTTTTACACATATAATGAAGCAATTTGAGGGCATGCAAGTTTTGGTTAAACCGTGTAAGTTACAGTATGATTTTCAAGTAAAAGTGGACCTTTTGGTGTTCATTCTAAATTGATTCTTTGTATGGGAACCTGAAAGGAAATCTTTGGAATATCTTATTAGGTCATCTATGAAGATTTCACAAAAATAATGAGGTGGTTTTATCATCACATTTTAATGAACAATTGTTAAGAAGCTAAATGTTTTGAAACCCTAGAAAAACCCTAACTAGGAGAAACTTGCAGAAGAAGAGGTATATTGATCCTATATTGATTCCTTTTTCCAAATTAAATTTTGAATATTATAGAGGAACTCTTTCCAGATTTCCAGGAAGGTAAGATAGTGCTTCTGGTGATATGTGGGACCCACCATATTAAATTCACTTATTTATGAAGAAGTCCAATTTAAGGAAATGTTGTCCAAAGGAGTTGTGAGATAAATTGAATTTTTTTTATCCCTAGATTTTTTTACATGTCCATGATAGTTTCAGGTCAAGGTTGAATGGTTAAAAAGTAAAGAGGACCCTATTTATGAAGACCGGTTTTTGGGGCAGTTTGGAGCAACCTTGTAGTAAAATTGACATCGTAGGAGCTATAAGAGGAGTTAGGATCTGAATTCAAGTTTTGTTGTGAAGATGGTTCAGAGATATTTCCATTGGTATATCAAAATTTTTTTATTGATAAGAAAAAATTATGATATATTTTTTGAGCTTCAAATCTGGAGGATGCTTGTTCTAACATGGTGTTATGTGGCTTCATGAGGTAAAGTGATGAATCTAAGTTCTTCATGACTTGGTGAAGATTCTTGAGTTATTAGGAATATATTATAATTTTTTTACATGATTTTTTTGAGTGTGGAACATTGTTTTGGTGATGCTAGAGCATGTTGGGCAAATGGTTCAGTTCTTGAGTCCAAGAAGGCATCAAAAATTAGTTTGTAGAGATGGGCTTGGTTAAAGGCCTTACACTTAGAGTTGGAAGGAGTTACAATATGTTATGGAAAGTAGGATTCAGATATATTTCCAATGTGGTATGTATTATATCATGATTATATTTTTTTGGTCATTCAGGTCAATTTGTGAGAAATAAGGTGATGCTGGATTTCAAGGCAGGTTTGTTCTTGTTGAAAGAATGAAGTTGTTTAAGGCATGCGATGGATGATTTGATTCTTTATATCACCTGGATAGTGAATATGGATTAAATTTTTTCCATTTGAAGGAATTTTTAGGTCTTGAAAGTGGTAAAGGCTGAAAACTAGTTGAGTTTGCAAAATAGGTTTTTGGGAAACTTATTTTGGTGAAGAGGAAAGTTGTTGTGGATTGAACCATGGATGTTTCATGATTTATATAACAGATAGAAGTGTTCTAAAGGTAACATGGTTTCCATATATTGGTCACATTCCATATTTGAATTCATCCTTTAAGGGGTCTTGAGGCCCAAAGGTGAAGAGTAAGGTGTTATGGAAGCAGTTGTTTTGAGAAGGAAATGAGCCAGTGGGCCCATTGTAATGAAATATTTGATTTTAAAGTAAATATGCAACCATGGATGATGCTTATATGTTATATTACACATTTTTTATGAATTTGGGAGCTTGAATAAGCATGGTTTTGGTATAAGTATATTTTTTATCATCCTACTAAAGGGGTTTTGAGGCTTGTTTGGTGCATGATGAGTGGTTTTTGGCATGGAAGACCCATATGGGTCATATGTGACCATTTTAATGATGTATTTGGGAATTTTATAATCATTTATTGGTCAAATTATTCATGAAATGCATACCTATCTTGGGTTTAAAGAATAAGAGACATATAAAAATGAATTTTGAGCTCATTTTGAACTAGGCAGTCTTGCAATAGGGAAAAGTGTGACCCATGTGTGAGTGTTTTGCAGGTATGAATGCATGATTTGAAGGATGAGGAGGTTTTTTAGGATTGAATATGATTGAAACATGTGTGTAAAAGTTTTTAGAGGAAAGGAAAGTTGAAGACCTAGATAAGAAGTTGAATAAGCAGGAACTAGCTTGAAAGAGGGTTTGACAAAATGTGAGCTGAATTTGGAGATCACTATCAGTTGTGGTATCAAAAATTTTATGTGATCATTTTCATCATATCTGGCATGATAAGTCATAATCATAGGAGTTCTCCTCCTTGTGAGTTAATTTCAACTAAATTAGGGGTTGGTGCCTCACTAAATAATCTTGGTGTGATGGGTAATATGCAAAGTATTTGAAAAAATGATGTAATATAACAAAGTTTTTCATTTTTTATTCCCCTTTAGGTTTCCCACTTATATCTTGTGTTATGGTGTTCTCTCTTTATTGTTCATGGTTATTTGAATATATGATATGCACATGTTTGCACACATAATGAATGGATGAATTGGTATTATGGTTTAGTAAGTAAATGAAATTGTTTAAGGTTTTGTGAGGACTGATTCACTCCCCACCTCTCAGTCCTTTGTGATTTTAACAATTGGTATCATAGTATGTCCTTGAGAAGAAAATGTAATCACTTAGAGGACATATTAGAAGAACAAGATGGCTAAGAAAATATAAAAGGAGAATCAGGTGTTGAAATTCATGGCCAAGAAGGATGAATAAACCATAAAATATCACAAGAGTTAGTTAGAGAAGGATATTACATATTTGATTTCAAAAGAAGAAGAATGTGAGAGATTGAAAAACAAGCCCTATGATGTGTATTTTCATGGTCAAGATGATCTCAAAGAGATGGTGATTAATCAAAAAGTAGATTTAACATTCTATAGGAAGGAGAACATCATTTGAACCCTAAAATTAGAGATGTGTCAGCATCACTCAAGGTTAAGGAAGAAGATCTTGTCAAGATGAATATTGAAGAGTTTCAAAACCTAAAAGTCAAAGAAGTTAAGAAGACTAATCTTGCAAATCAAGTAGCTGAGTCATAGTTCCAAAGGAAGTGAAGATGAATGTGTTCATGGAAACAAGGTATATTGAGAAGGCCTAATCCCATAAGATAACCAAATGCAATCAGGTATGAAAAATTTCATGGTTATTTTTATGCTTGCAATGGTTATGGTCATAGAGTAAGGGATTATAAGAAGTTTTTTCATTTGTGTATACCCTTGGAGAAATGGAAAAGACCACTTAAGAGTGATCATTCAAGGAAATGGAAAGAGATTGTTTGTCATAAGTGTCATCACAAGGGTCATATTTAAAAGTTTTGTCCTCATGACTCATCTAAGAAAGTAAACAAGGTTGAAGTTCTCATAATGAAGGATGTTTGGATACCAAAATCATTCAATGGAGATTCTGATCTCAGTCATAGTAAATGATAAAAAGGTACCAAGGATAGTTCAAACCTAAACAAGGATGACAAAAGGCTTAATCATAAAAATGAGGACATAAAGTTTGAATCAAATGTTGAAGTGAAGCATGTGTCACCTGTGCTTGAGAAGTTGAAGAGGTTAGGCATTTGGGATACCTCAAGAGTTGATAAGGTATATTAAGTAACCCATCCATGTGGTTTGGGTCATTTTATTTTGATAGGTTTCTAAGTTTATAAATATATGATTATCCAAAGTCTTTTGGGAGTGTTTTTCATTGTCTATGTTTTCATAAATGTATAAATATTACAAGAGTATTTCAAGTTGTTCATCTTTTTTTGTTTAGAATGTCTCTCACAAATCCTTTTGGTCTGAATGATTAGAGGTATTTTGAGAGCATAAAATGTCATCATCAGTTGCAAGAAAATGTGATTACAATGTATACAAAGATGAGAATAAGTATAATTGTATCATTACAATCTATGTCAAAAGTATTTTGATATGTCTATAAGTGTTATATCATCTTTGGTAGGACCTACAAGCTAATGAAGTGTCATAAAGGGTTGTTGAGGAGTTTTTTGTGGTTAAAAAAGGTTTAAAAGGTTGGTGAACATTGTGTTAGTCCTCTACACAATCTTCAGAGGTGTGTAAAGTGTTGATCATATATCTTGACGGTCTTTATCATGAGTAATGAATGAATTATATGACTCAAGGAGTTGTACTAGTGTTTCAAAAAGGAGAAGTTCAGTTTATGGAGAAGAAAGTATTCTATATGGTATGTCCCTATGATATTCCATAAGACATGTTTTGGTAAAAATATGAAGACAAAATAAAAGTTTCAAGAGTTATATGTAGTGTCAAAGGATTGAGTTATTAATCACGAAGGTCTCAAAAGTTTTGTTAATATCATGAGTATGTCTACAATGTTTTATTCTTTATCTAAGAATTCTAAGGGGTCTTTGGTCATTCTAAGATATGTTAGTGTCCTCATTTCACTAGTAAGGTTATGTCTACCATTCATCAATGTTGTCTAAGCTTGGTCACCAATCAAAGTAATTTCATAATAATGTATCTTATGTTATGATTTTGGCTCATAAAGGCCCTTATCAATAAATGTGTTCATGAGAATTGAGATCAAAATTGTTAAACATATAAGGTTTCTACTAGTATGCGGTATCAATTTGCACCTATCAAGGATTCCTATAATGCTAAGAGTGAGTATGGAGTAGTAAAATGGTATTTATCAGCTAGGTGAGACTGTGTATATTATGAGAAAGATGTTATAACCCATTTTAGATAATTAAGAGTGTGTCAAGTTGTAGAATGTGTTATGTGTAATTTAATGTTGCTACCAGAAAATGATGGAGAGTTAAATGAGGGTCTTAAGGTGGTGAGGTAGTTCACTCTGGCTACTGATTCTTTGAAGAGGTGTGTAACATATGTTCTGAAATTCATTTCAAGGTTGAACTGAAAGGGCTATATACAAAGCATAGATATCTGTGTTAGGATGCATGAAAATGTTAAGTCACAGTAGTGTGAGAGTTGTTTATGGTTTCTTGCATCTTGAAGGTGAAAAAATTGACAAGGGTATGGTATAACAACCTCAAGTGTCATTGACATCTAGTAGGAATGCAAGTATATGATCATATAATAAAATATCTATGAGAAAAGTTATTCTAATTATATGAGTTTAAAGAATGAAAGAGAAAGAAAGGAAGAGGTAAATTTTCTCTATGTCCATCACTTAAGATAGATTTATTATTCCTCAATGCTTATTTTCTTAATGTTGTTGTGAATACCATGAGGGGGAGTTCCATCTTGACCACTATTATAAATAATGTGGTGATAGAATAAGAATATGTCTACTGTAAGCTCAAATTTGATTATTAAAGGATGGGTGTTTCAGATGAAGTGATAGTATTGATATTTTGTTCATGAGATGAACTAAGTGAGGTGCTCAAATTCCCTATTCTTTTTCAGTCCATATTTAGGACCAATACTTTTTCAAAATGTGGGATATATTTGAATCCCCTAAGAGTTTGAAGGTAGTAAATGGTAGATTAACAGTTTCATCACCTCCCCTAGTTCTCATTAAGTAATTAGAATCATAGTCATACATGATGAATGAGTTAGTGCGCATTATATCTTATGAGTTGACATCTACATGATCTAGTAAAGGTGATTAATATTTGAGATGGTGAGCCTTAAGTGTATGAGGTATTTTAAAGTTGTGAAGAGATTAGGTCTCAAATAGTCATAATAAGGTCTAAAAGTTATATTATTGAGAAGGAATGTTATTGAATTTTTTCCTATAGATAAGGTGAAAATACAAAATCTATAAATTATGATAGTTCATTCATTATCATGAGAAATATGAAAATGGTACTTGAAGTATTTGGTATTATGTGAAGTTAGAATGATTGTAGGTGCACATTGTGATGATTAAGAATTGACCAGTCTGTTGATCTTGTTTCAAGTCAAGTATTTGAACTTTATACTATTGGTTTCACCTTCATTGTTGTTCAAAAGTTGATACAATAGTTTGAGTTTTCAAATAATGAAGAGATTATGTGAATTTGTAAACTTTTTTCTTTCCAAGATTCTTTACACGATTGGAGTAGTGATAAGAGTGTACAGTGTGTAAATAGTTGGTTAAGCCTCAAGAAAGTGTTGTGACTGATTTATAGGAAGCTCTAGTTATGTCAAAGGTTCCAGGTGAAATTCATTCATGACTCATGGGTTAAAGAGTATAAGGCCTATTAGGAATAATTGAAAATGTTTTTAATAAGGTATTTGATTGAAAAATGTATCTCAAGTCATTGTTTCTAAATGAAGCATACTAAAGGTACTATAGAAAGCTAGTTTTGTGAAAATATGAGTGTTACAGGTTTGTAAAAGTCCTAGCTAGGTAGGGGGAGCATGTTGTGCTTCTCAATAAGGATTTCTAAGAGGTCAAGAAGGAAATAGAGGTAGAGATAATGTTGGTTACATTCTTAGGGTCTTAAATGATCTATGGATGACTAATTCAAGTATGGTACAAGTCTGAGAAGGATGTCAGAACATGGGATTTTGTATCTTCACTATGATTTAGGGATAAAGGATACTTAATAGGTGAGTAAAAATGGATGACAAGTTGAAGGTGTTAAGAGGTAAGAAATTCATATGGAACATGAAGGTTGTGATGTATTTGCATGCAAGGAGGTATAAAATACTGAGAAAGAGCTTCAAGGATAATGGAAAGATATATATACATATAAAAAGCATTCACCTAAGGTAAGAAGCCTAATTTTTGTAATTTTTAGTTAGTGATGGGTAGTAAAAACCCAAGGAGAGCTATAGACAGGTATGTCATGATGATTTCGGGTTATATAGCTTGAATGAAGTTGTCATTTTCAAACATTGAATTTGTGTAGGGACAAGGGTAATAAAGAGTGGTGTGACAAAATTAGAGGCAGGATTGATGATTTGAGATTGAAAAAGTCCTAGTAAGAGATGTAACATGATATGAAGACAAAATGGAGAGTACATGTTCAGGGGGAACTAGTTTTAATCACATTAGGTCCATAAGATCTTATGTTGCTAAAGGAGTAAAAAGGAAGATTTCAGTCCCAATGGGAGCCTTTTGTGTCAAGTAAGTCAATTTTGCATTGTTTTCATTGTGTTTAGCCTTGTGTTGTCATTTTTCCATGTCTATTATGTTGTCAATATATCCTTTTTCATAGATGGAAAGGGGGAGAGAGGCATCAGAAACATGGAAAAGAGATCATTTAGGTGTTGGTCATGTTGGTTTCCATCAATGTTTCTGAAGATGGTCGCCATCAATGAAAAAGGGGGAGATTGTTTTCCATTGTGTGTTTGTGTTGTCATTGATGTCAACTCATTGATGGAAAATGGTGTCATGAAGTAGTATGAGTCTCCATATGGTGTTATTCAATGGTCAATCATGAAGGTTGATTGGTAGTGTCATGTTTGGTGATGTTCTAAGAAGTCATGGGGTTTGGAATGATTGGAGCTAACTTAGTAATAGTATGTGTCTCTAAAATTGGGTTGGGGTTGTCATGAGGTCATTCAAAATAGTACATGAGGTGTGTTTAATGGGTGTCTATGGGTATTCATGAGGTCAGTTCAGGGGTTGTTCATGGTTAAGTCAGGTCATTCCAGGCTTGTTTCCTATCCCTGGAGCATGCATAATGAGATAGAGGTATGAGATTTTAGATCAATCATTTTACAACCATGAATAGAAACATGGTGATAGTATAAATGAAGTGTATGGTGAGTTTCAGGTATGTAATTTCAGAGGTTTGGTGCATTTATGAGGTCCTTGGGAAAAAAAAAGTGAGAAATAAGCAGATAAGCATAGGTAAGTGAGCTATTGGATGGAGAATTTTAGATTCACTTGAGCTATATGGTGATATTTATTAGTTATAAATGTTTTCATGATGCTTAATACAAGTTACAGGTCAATTGCTGAAGGAATTTGAAGATATGCAAGTTTTGGAAAAATGGGTAAGTTACAGTGTGATTTTAAAGCAAAAAATGGACCTTCAAGATGTTCATTGTGAATTGTATGATTTGCATGCAGACCTATGATATCTTTGGAATGTATTCTTAGGTAATTATGAATTTTTTCAAAAAAATAATGAGGTGGTTTGATCATCACATTTTTATGAACGATCGTTAAGAAGGTAAAGTGGTTTAAAACCCTAACAAAACCCTAGCTAAGAGAACTTTGCAAGAAAAGAGGTATACTAAGCTTATTTTTATTCCTTTTTCCAAAGTGATGATTGGATGTTGTATAGTACTCTTCCATATTTTATAGAAAGGTAAGATATGCCTGTGGTGATATGTGGCCCCACCTAAATTCTCTTGTTTCTAAAGAAGTCCAATTTAAGAAAATGTTTTCCAAATGAAGTTGTGAAATAAATTAACATTGTTTTTATCCCTGGATTTTTTATATATTTACATGATAGTTTTAGGTCATGGTTAAGGTGAAAAAGTGCAAAGTGTTCCCTATTTATGAAGACTTGGTTTTTGGGGACAGTTTAGAGCAACCTTGTAGTAAAATTGACATTGCAGGAGCTATATGAGGAGTTAGGACTTATTAAAGTTGTGTTGTGAATATGGTTGAAATATATTTACATTGGTATATCAAAATTTATTATTTTATAATTTTATGCAAAAGTTATGAGCTGATTTTGAGGGTCAAATTTGAAGGATGTTTGTTCTAGTAAGGGGTTATGTGGCTTCATGAGGTAAAGTGATTAATTAAGTTATTCATGATTTATGAAGGTTCTTGAGTGCTTAAGAATCATTTAATAAGTGTGTTCCATTATTTTTTTGAGTGTGGAAGTGTGTTTTGGAGGTGATGGAGCATGTTTGGATAATGGTCATTTCTTGAGTCTAAGAAGGATTAAAAAGTAGTTTATAGAGATGGGATTGGTTGAAGGCCTTCCACTTAGAGTTGGAAGGAGTTCCAATATGTTATGGAAATAGGATTAAGATATATTTACATTTATATATGGATTATATAATTATGAGGTGTTCATGGTGATGTTTTTTAGGCCAGGTCAGTTTGTGAGAAGAAGGCATGTCTGATTTAAGGACAAATTTTCTCTTGCTGAAAGATAAAAGTTTTTAAGGCATGATATGGATGATTTGATCCTTTATATCACCCTTATAATGAATAGGGATTATGAATTGTTCCTATTTAAGGAATTTTTAGGTCTTTAAAGTTTCAAAATGGGTGTAAACAAGTTGAGTTTACAAAACAGGTTTTTAGGAAGCTTGTTTTTTGGTGAAGATGAAAAGTTGTTGTGGTTTGAACTAGTGGATGTTTCATGAGGTATAAAATTCATATATGTTTTCTATAAATTTATATTTTCCATAGAGTGTTCACATTCCATATTTGAGTTCACCTTGATGTGGTCTTGAGGCCCAAAGATAAAGATCAGGTGCTAGAAACAACTGTTTTGATAAGGAAATGAGCCAGTGTGCCCATTTAATGAAATATTTGATTGGTTAAAGAAAAATGTTGACCATGTATGATTCTTATATGTTATATTACACATGGTTGTGAATTTTAGAGCTTTAATAATCACGGTTTTGGTATGAGTGGATTTTTCTCATTCTAGTGAAGTGGTTTTGAGGCTTTTTGGTGCATGATGAGTGGTTTTTGGCATGGATGACCTATATGGGTCATATTTGACCATTTTAATGATTATTTTAATTATATAAAGTTTTATTGGTCAAATAAATCATGAATTACCGACCTATATTTGGTTATGATAGAAGAGAATTACATAAAAAGTGAAGTTTTGAGTTCATTTTGTGAACTAGTGGTCTTGCATGGGTGAAAAGTGCGACCCATAGATGAGTGAGTAACAAGTATGAATGCATGATTTGAAGGATGAGGAGAATGTTTATAGGTTGAAGGAATTATTGAAATATGTGTTCAATTGTTTAGAGGCAAGACAAGTCAAAAAGAAGAAGATAGAGAGAGTTGAAGAATGAGGGTTTGAATGAGGGTTTGAAAGAATTTGGAGCTGAATTAGAGATCTCCATCAACTATGGTATCAAATATTTTTTAGTTGTAAGTCATCATCAAAATGAGTTTATGATTAGTCATATTAGGGGGTTATATATTTTTGAGTAATATAAACAAGGGTTTAGGGGTTTGTGCTCCTTATGGGGTTGGTGCCTGACTACAGAAATATCTTATGATGTGTAATATTCACTTGAGTATTTTTTTTTTTTGTGTAATATCAGATAAAATTTTAGTGGGTTTTCTTCCCCTTTATATTTTCCCACTTATATCTTGTGTTATGGTGTTCTCTCTCTTGTTCATGGTTATTGGAATGTATGTTTTATGGTGATTTACACACATTAATGAATGGATGAATGATTTATGGTAAACTGAGAAAATATTAAATTTTTTAAGGTTTTATGAGGAATGATTCACCCCACTCATTCCATTGTGCTTCCAAAAGGTCAAGAGTATAATCATCTATAATTAAGAAGAATTAAAATACAAGCCTTTGAGACGATTTATTTCTGGTAGGATTCAAGCCTCGTTGTAACACATGTTAATACACCCATGTGAATGAAGAGCCTCCCATTCATCACATTATTGTTTCCATCCTAGTGGATGGCTCGATGGACGTGCATAACCCCTTGTCGTGATCATAAAATAATGGTAGCAATTAAATTAAGCAATTGCGATAGTAAAATAATAAGGGAAATTTGGAAGTTTCCTTTTCACAGATGAACCTTTAGAACCCTTGAAGTTCCTTCATTCCTTTAGCTCATATGGTGACATCATTATTCTTACAATCCTTTCAACTTGAGAGCAATTGCAAATCTTGAAGTTCGAAGCATATTTATGTGTTTAATTGGTTTTAACATAAAAGTTGATCCAAAAAAAATATAATATGGGTAATGATAAAAGTAATCTAATCTGCATAACTTTTAAATGAGGATTCTTACGCGATAGGTGAGTGCTTTAATGAGAGTGGTGGAGGTTTCAGTTAAAGAAAATTTTAAACAATTAAATGAACCATGAAACTTACCATAGAAGGAAATTCAAGTAAATTTAAGTAAATCCTAAATATTTCAAATATTCCTAAATTCCCCCAATTTTATTAGGGCTTGTGCCATCCCCTTTTCAAGAATGAAATTATGGGATTTTTTATTTATGTGAGAATGTTTTTAATGAAATTTTGGGTATGCGTGAGGATTTTGGGAAAACAGTTTTCGGAGAAATAGTAAAAATTATCACAGGATGTATTCATATGTTTTTTGGGCTTGGTGTGGGAGATTTCATTGAGAAGGAAATTTTAGTTGCAATTTTTACTTGGATTGATCTTGTTCCATGTTGAGATTGGTGGTGAACAGATATGACATGGTAGGTTATTCTATTTTATTTCTTTTAAATTGTGGGTTCTTACCTTAGTCAAGTTTGGAACAATATTTCACTGTGTTGTCTCTCCATTCCATGTTGTCTTGTGCCATAATTGGATCTCCTAACAGATGTAGACAACTACCCAAAAAAATGTAAGGAGGATTTTACCTTTTGTTGTTGCTTGCAATTTCTTAAACAACGAACATGAATTGTTTATCTTAATGTCTGAAAAATGTGGTCTCATGGAATTCCAAGGCTATGGGATATGCACAAATGGTTTGTTGAAAGCGGTTTATAAGCTTTCAAGAAAATGCAATTGGCATTGTCAATCCAGACTCCACAACCTATCCAACCGCGTGTCCACTACCTTTTCCAGCATCCACCTAACCTCTGTTCAATAGGAAATTTAGAGCAAGCCGTGGAGTTCCACCAAAGCTCAAAGGTAGAGAAATTTTGTCAAGATGTAGTTACAACTATTAGGAATATTATTGTTTACATGATAAGAGTTTGTTATTGTACGTGAGTGGAGTTGTTCAAACCAACTCAAGAATATAGGAGATTGGGAAATATAATAGGATTGAGTGGTTTTAAGGAGATTCCTTAAGAATAGGAATTTCTCTCCTATATATATGTATACATGACTATTGAATATTATCTTGGATGAATTGAATAATAATAAGATTATTATTCCGGTGTTATTTGATTTAATCGTGTGTTAGACTATTTTGATTTTTTAGATTTGGTATCAGAGCGATGTCTAATACATGTGATGGAGGTCTAATTATTTTAAAGGATCAACTATATTGATCATTGGAATTAACCCGAGGAATGATTTCTTGTTTTATAAAATAGATTAACATGTGCAGTAACCATCACCGTGTATTGTTGAAATTGTTATTCATTAGGTGGAGTGGAATTACATATATTATCGGTTGCATTCAGAGTGGTATCAAAGATCCAGGACAATCAGGTATCTCTATAATTATAGAATTTTCCTACCTCGTACTTGACGTCCTCAGTACTAATTTTATATTGCTTAAAATTTCTGTTTGAGTAAAACCAGCATAAATTTCTCATTTCTCAATGAAATTGAGAATTTCAAAATGTTCCGAAAAGCTTCAAATGAAGGGAATAAAACCCAGAAATTGTTTTAGAAAATTCTTTTTTGGGTATGAGCAGTCAATTTCAGAAATATGATGTTTTTAAGAGTATTCAACATACTAGTTCGGATTTGTTCTCTGCTGGCATAAGATCAGATTTTTCCTCCTACGTATTAATCAGAAGACCCACATTGTTATTCATCTTTCAAAGCTCATAGGCACCCTTCCAATCTTGTAGATCTGCTTTCCTCCACGGTTGATTGATATCTTTGTCGGAATCATCACTTTATATATGACATTACATTGGACTTGGCACTTGTGCACCCACCATCAACTCCAGTTTGCATGCTACATTCATTACATTATATCTTCACTACATTTGCATTGGAATTCATTTGAGTTCAGTAAAAACTGAACCTTCTGGATCGATAGTTCATTCCACCATACATGGGTAAGATCAAGTCTAAATCACATTGGGCAGCGAGCTCCAAGTTGGGTATTTATTATCTAATTTTGAAGGCATTTTTGCATACAGTTCGAAGAAGACATCAATCATATGGCGGTTGTATAAACTCATTGTGAATCGGTTCATGGTCAATCAAGCCCAAAGTGCATGTCTTCATCTTTTAGCATTGGCATCTATTCATAAACCAACTCCAGCCTGAATATCTTTTGAAGAGCTACCTGTGTGTGCCCACAAAGATATCCACACGACATTCCAAGGCATTAAACAGTGAAATTTGTCTCTTGTTGAGTTTATTTTTAGCAATTTATGTTAATTTTCATAACAATAAAGTCAATAGTTTGTAATTGTATAAAAAGTAATCATTAATTACTTTTTATCAATCATGTATATTACAATTAATGGATTTATAATTGTCCATTACAAATTAAGTTTATATTCTATAGTGTCTATTTTTTTTGTAAAAAGGTGCATTTTCGGTTTTATCTAACACCTATTTTTAAATTTGTGAAGATTCATAATGGATAAGTTGAGTCACATTGAAAAATTTGAAGGTAAAGATTTTCATACCTGGCAAGTACGAACTCAGTTGTTCCTAATTAACAAAGACTTGTAGGATATAGTTGATGGAAAAGAGAAGAAACCAACAAATGCAAATGAAAAAACAAAATGGGAAAGCAGAGATCGAAAGGATACAACAATTATTGGATTGAGTCTATCAAATTCTTATTTGCATCATATAGACTTAAAAAATTCCTCTCACACAATTTGGGAGACATTAAACAAATTGTTTGGATCACAAGCTAGAAGCGCAACAATATATTTAAAGCAGAGATTGTTCATCCTCAAGATGGAAGAAGGTGACAACATGGTGGAACATATTAGTAAGTTTCGTTCTATTTGCAATCAACTAGCGGGAATAAGTGTATATGTGCCTGATGATGATGCTAAAGCAATATTAATTAATAACATGCTATGAGGTATTCTAATATGGTATTTACATTAAGTAAAGTAAATCCAAGTATGGAAGAATTGATTTCTTCTCTGATAGAAGAAGAAAATCAAACCAAGAAAATTGAACTAGAAGAAATGGCAATGTATGGTAAAAGTAGATCATATACTAAAGGGAAATTCAAATCTTCTTTTAAGTAAGGATAAAACTTCCAAGATCCAAAGAAAAAGTTTCTTTGTCACTATTGTAATTCTCTTGGACACGACATTATGTTTTTTAAACAAATAGCAAAATATTTACTTAATGGAAAAGCTACAGGAAAATGCCATGGTGACTGATGGTGAAGAAAGTGATACAGAAGAACCCATGAAAAATGATGATGGTTATAGTTTTGAAGACTTTTTATATTAAGTAAATCAACAATATCGGAGGATGGAAGCAATGGAGGAAGGAGGACAATCAACGTCCTCTCGTCAATCATCAGCGACGGGCCCGCGCAACAGTTTGGTGGCAAAGTGTTTTGTGTGCAATGTGAGTTTGTTGTCTAGTGTGGTATTCATTTCAGAGTTCCTATTTTTACAGTTTCTGCTAGAATAAAGAAAATTTCACATTGTGGGGGGGAATATGGCACAATATTCTATTTCCATTCTGTGTGAACTATTTCCTATGTAACCCTGTGGTGTATAAACATAGTGAAGAACAAAAAACACAAGGAGAAAGCAACATCATGATATTTGGGTTGTTGGTTGTCCTATAAAACCATCCTTGTAGGTTGTTGGATGTCCTTAAAAAGCATCCTTGTTGGTTCATGGTTGTCCAATAAAAGCATTCTTGAGGTTGGTGATTGTCCTAAAAAAATCATCCAGATCATGAGCACGTAGAGGCAACATGCTGCAGAGGAAGTGTGACTATGTTTTCTCCCATGTAAACACTAAGGGGGGAATGTTAGGAATATTATTATTTACATGATTAGAGTTTGTTATTGTACGTGAGTGGAGTTGTTCAAACCAACTCATGAATATAGGAGATTGGGAAATATCATAGGATTGAGTGGTTTTAGGAGATTCCTTAATAATAGGAATTCCTCTCCTATATATATATATATATATATATATATATATATATATATATATATATGTATGCATGACTATTGAATATTATCCTGGATGAATTGAAGTTTATAATGGCTTGCTCTAAATTGGTTCAACTTAATTAAGTTCAACAGGAAATTTAGAGCAAGCCGTGGACTTCCACCAAAGCATAAAGGTAGAGAAATTTTGTCAAGATGTAGTTGCAACTGCCCTGGTAGACATGTATGCAAACGTGGAAGTATTTTGCTGGGAATAAGCGGCACTAGACAGGTGAATATTTTGTTTAAATGCCTAAAAAAATGTGGCCACATGGACTGCGATGTTTATTGGTTTCTATCTAAAGTGGGTGCATTGAAAAGGCTTGGAAAACCTCTTTTGATGGAGTTGGGACACATTTGGTTGCAGGGTATAGACAAAGTGAATTTTTGAAACGAATTTGGAAACTTTCTGGAAAATACATTAGTGACAAGTGTAAAGCCAGAATACCACAACCTTGTTGCTACCATTCTAATTTACACCAAGAGGAGAATTATTGGTATGTTATTTTTGTTTTATTTGATTTGTCCTTGTTTGGTTGCTGCAGGCAGGCTAATATAGGGAAAATAAACTAGTTGATAAAAATGCCTGAAAGGATGGTAGTCTCTTGGACAGTTGGGAAAAATTAGAATGATGCAGTGTAATTTATCATACCCCCCCTGCGTAAGTCTGTGGACTATATTTTGTTTATCAAAGTGCCTAATTATAGTGTGGTCAAGTGGACAGAAAGGATTGCAAAATATCAAGCAATTGGTTTGGTTGGAAAGGCTTTGGAAACTTTTAAACACTTGCAATTGGCCGATGTAAATCTAAACACCACAACCTTGCCAACATCCTCCTTTCCTGTGCCAAAAAGGGAGGTTTGGAACACGATATGGACAACCATAAAAGCATAATGGATGGATTTTTTTTGTCTGCTATTGTATTTGCAAATGCCCCAATATATATATTTTCAAAATGTGGGAGCTTGCTTAAGGCATGTAAATTGTTTGAAAAAATGCATAAAATAAAATGTAGTCTAATGGAATGTTGATCGTTGGATATGCACAAATAGTTGTGTTGAAGGGTATTGGAGGTTCTTAAATAATGCAAAAAACTAGTTGAAATGTCCCCTTTCTGTAATGTCCCCTTCATTCCTACGCCAAATGGCCCAAGGGCCAAGTCGGGTCCAAAACATGGTTAGACCCAAGGGGTTATGGATGTTGGAAGCTTTTGGGAAGGGGCCTCGTGGTTTTAATATCCTAGTTTGGCGTTTGGACTCACTTTTGGACGTGGCGGCTCAAAAAGGAAGAAAGTAACTATAGTTACTTTCATGTTAGTGGCCCCTCCTTGGAATAAAATGCGCCTAGGGTTATGGGGGTTCATTTTCCAATGAAAAGTATATAAGGAGACGGGGAAGGAAGAAAAGGTACTTTTTGTCGCATACTCTTAGCCTCTTCTTGTGCAACAACTGCTGTTGCATTTCTACAGCTTGTGGAGTCAAATACCATAGGGACCCTAGCTTCGGTGGTGAGAGACCCATTCCTAGCTAGCAAGGCATTCTTTGATAGTGAGAGATCTACCCTATTCTGTCATCTTGGAGTCGCTTTCTGGGCCGTGCTACAGAGATATTTCTAGAGGGTCAGAGGAAGGGTTTTGAGGATTTTTGGGGGATTTCGGGGAAGACAATCAGAGGGGCTCTAGATCTGACTCATGACAGCCATCTAGGCTGGGCATGGTAGCATGCGAAAGGCACCTCCCTCTTTTCCTGACTCCATTCCTAGCGAGGCGACTTGCAACCTCTATTTGGGGGAATTCCAGTCGGCTGTGTCAGATCTGCAGGTGGCAGTACTATTTCCTATATTTGCCATTGTTATTTCCAAAGACCCTTATTTTTTCTTGTATTTAGAGGGTCACGGACCTCTGAAGTTGTCTAGCCACCTAGGGCATCCTATAATCTTCTAGCAACAGTTTGACATCTGTAAAATTCCAAAAATAGTTTTATTATGCCCTCTATGATAATATCAAGCTCTCTTTATATTTCCAAGTAAATTTGGGTGGTCATTTTGGGGAATAGTAAGTTTATTTAGTTTGTTGTTGTAGCTGTAAAAATATGGTATAATCATTATTTTATGTGGTTACAAGTTTTCAATATTTTGTTCATTTTTTAAGTGGTATCCCATCAGGGATATTTCACTAGTATAGAACTCAACTCAACAACCTTTTCCAGCATATTCGCAGCATGTATGAAAATGGAAACATTCACAAGGCCGAAAAATGTTTGACATAATTCTTGTATGACCGGAAACCACACATTCTTTGTTCTTCAGTCACTCACCTAATTAATCCACACATGGCCATATTACTCTATCCTTGCATGTTTTAGCGTTCTAGTTTTCCAAATTTTAATGGATTTGTAAATTAAAGTAATGAAGAATAAATTGTTAGGTGAATTAAACAAAAACATGTTATTCAATTGTAAATTGCACCTCCTTTTGTACATAACTAATGACCAGGAAGGAAAACACTGCTATATTTTACCTTGTAAGAAGGATAGATAAGCCACGATACTAGTTTTGGATTCAGAAACTATGTAGTTGGTGGGTTAGACATGAAAAATAGTGAAAACCACTCCTTGGTGACCTTGTGCAACCTTAATAAAAACCTATTTTTTCAATGAGGCACAAAACATGAGTATAAACCCTGAAATGAGAAAAGTAAATTTTACTTGGGTACCTTATCATGTGGAGTGTTCAACTAAACCTTGATTTGAACCTTGGATTTCCATTTTACCTTGTTTCATAACATGTTTAGGATCACATCGGGCTGGTTCACAGCTTTAAACAACTGTTGAAAGTTAAAAATGTAGTTTGGTTTTGACATGCCATTTTGGCCCTGGGTGTCGGAATGGATTTTGGCTTCTGCATACCTCTAATATTTCTACAAGACAATTAATAAAAACCCTTATTTTGGATAAAAACATCCCACGAGCTAGTTTTCTTGATAGGTTTTGTAGGCCTTCGGGTGTTGGGCGATAAGGCCGCTTAGGTGCATCTACGATCGGTAGCTTTATAAAGATGAGCGCCATTTGAATCCTATTTTCCATTTTGGGGTTTTGTCAGCTCTAAGTGTTTCCCTGTATGTAAGGGAATATGTAGGAATTTTTTCCTTTGCGCGTTTGATTCTTGAAGATGGTTTTCAAATGCCAATCTTGGAGCAACTTGTTCAGATTTGACATTTTTGGAAATTTGTGACCAATCAATGAAAGATGTCTTATGACCTTATCCAAGAAAAATAATGATAGATAAACCTTGTAAACACGAATACATGACTATAGGAAAATTTTTGTTGACACTTTCTTGAAAAGAAATCGTATGTGGAAAAATGGTGTTTTCTGTCTCCTTTCTCTATCTCTCTCATTGGCTTCTGAAACAAAATGTAATGATATTACAATTCTTACTCTCCTTTGAAGTATGTTAAATTTAGTTTCATTATTGTTAGAGAAATATGAAATCTTATTTCGTGCTTGGTTGTAGTTTGATGTCATGCCAACATTTGTGCTGACCATACGGTGGTTGCAGGTACGTGGGACAAGAAGGAAATGTTATCATTGCTAGTGTTTTTGTAATATGAAATATAAATGTAATATTAAGTAGATATATTAAAATTATTGGTATGAACGTGAATGTTATTTATTGATTATTTTAGGATGAGTAAGAAATTGTGTTATATTGGCATTTTTGGAAAAGTGTCATTTTTCTCTAGGGGTGATTTAATTATAGGTTTGTATCTTGCTAATGTTGTAGATGTTTTTTTTTTCATTGGATATGAAATGATCTATCATAGCGTAATCATGTGGGTTATCCATAAATGGAATCCTTTGTGTTTTTCTTATTACTTTGGAATTCGTAGAAAAACCAAGACAAAAGGGACAACCTTAGAGTAAGATCCTTGTTCGACACCTCCCCCTTGTGTGTGAGCACGCTAGTTAGATAACTAAAAAATTAAAGGGCAAGCCTAGTTTCCCTAACACTCTTTGGCACTTCCTAGTTTAGAGGTAATAAGAACAACAATTTTAGGGTTCTGTTGAGTCATGTCTATTTCTTGTCATTGTCATGAAACCACCCTATAGGAAAGGTAATGGTTAAATATTGTTTAGAGAAAAAAGGGTTCCTGATAGGAATTATTTTTCAAGCATGTTGAAGTGGTGTGGGGCACTTTATTTTGAGGCTTAAGAGTCATTTTTGGGACTTGTGGGACATAGGGCTCAAGCTATGGAATTGTAAATTTTTTCTTGAGGGTAAACATCGAGAAAAAAATGAACGTATTTGATTCTTAGGGCGATTGGGGAAATATAAGTTTGCATCATTGAAAGAGGATCAAGCAAACATTCTCTTGTAGTCTTTGATCATGATTCTTCCCGATAAACCTAGTGGAGGGTCTTCAGATGTGTGGATGTGTATTAGTTACAATGGTCATGAAGGTATTGTGTCACCTCATGTTTTGAATGAATCGATGTCGTATTAACACATTTAAGTGGTGTCCTAGGAACTAAACACCATTAGAAGTGAAAATGATGCAAAGTACTTTTGACTGCAAATATTATTGGGTTATGTATTAATACACCATTAAGACACTAATTGTAAAGGAAATTTGTAAATTTCTCTTTGTTATTGAGAATATACCCTTGTGTTATTGGTCTAAGAATTTTACGTACTATGGAGATTATTCATAACTTTATTAGATCATTCTTATGATGTGAAAGTGGATGTGAATTGATCCACGTGAAAACAAGTAACTGAGGAAACATAGTTCAAAATTTGGAAATCCAATCTTATAATGTGTAATGTTAAGTTATTCATAATTAACAATCAAGTTATACAATTTATTTGCAGCAAGATAAACAAACTAAATTAGAGGTAACCACTATCCGTTAAGTATTAAACGAACCAAAAGAAATGAGGTCTTAAAAAAAGGAAAATGCACACTTTTATGTTAAGTACTCTTTAAATCATTAAGGTTAAATAATGAAATATGAGTGTGATAATGTTGTAACCATGAAAATATGGTAATGTGGAAAGAGCCCATTAGTGATATTCATATTATGGTGGGGTCGTGGTTTTGTACTTGTTCATTTTTAATAGTGTGGCTTGATGTGCATCTGGTGTTGTCATATCGTTTATATGTTCTTCATGTAAGTGTAGTCATCTTCTGTGATGTGGGGGAATATCTTGTGAACCTAAGTGGTGTCACATAGTTGTTCTAGTAAATGAAAGTAAAAAATAAATATCCTGGTATATTTGGTCTTGTGTTTGGGTCCCACATGGGTGGGCGCTACACTCTGGGTAAGTTTAAAAAACACTAGGGGTTCTTCTGATATACTGGTAGGTACATGGAAACAAAACTATGCATATAATGTTGTGTAATAAATTACATATTGGGACAATACCCATCAATCCACATATAAGGTAAAAGTAATTACCTCTTAGCCTAGAAGGAAACTATTTTGAGTTTTAAAACCATTGAAACATGGATTATACCCTAGTATTTTTTTTTGAGAAAACAAAATGGATAAAGAAATTAGTGTTGCCACTTCTACAAGAAAATTCTAATAACCAATGTCTAGCTAAGGGTGAGGTGAGAGTATATGGTGGATATTTGTAGAAACCCTAACTGATAATGCTACCAAATATGGTAAACTTACCTACAACATATTAGGCCAACAATAAAATATCAAGAATATTATTTGCATAATGAACCAAAATAACTTTATGACATTGAAACATCAAAATTGTATTATAATATTGTAGGCCACTTTAAGGGGGTAGCCTATTTTGATCAAACTCAATATAATATAACTCATGGATACCTTTCACTAACTTATTCATCCCATTTACACTAGCTTTACTCAAGAAAATTACTACTTCCCATGCATATGGGATTTTTTTTATTGGTAAACACTTTTATACCAGAGCTATAAATCAGGGACTGAATGGGGTCCCACCCTTACATATAGAGAAAAGCATAGACAAAAATTGGTTTGTCAACCGTATATAAGCTATAAAGAGGAAGATAGAAAAAAGGAGGCGATATACATGATTGGCCTCAACACATCAAGAGAAAAGGAGATTATAAACATGAAGATTCAAAATTAACTACCAGAAATCCTCACAAGGAAGGAATAGGAGGAGCCTACCGACACTCGAAATAGCTCAATCTGAGCAGGGGGAGGACCAGTGGGATCGACCAAATCCGTGAGGGAACCCGAGATGGCCCAAAAACTTTAAATCAACAAATAGAATGAACAAACTATAACATGAGCTCCAATTCCCAAAAAACCCCATGATCAAAGCATTGGGAGGAAGTCGAGGAATCAACAGACAAATAGGCCGAGGCCTGACACACCTGATCAAGGGCATCCTCCAACCCACAATGATGGCAAGCAAGGATGAAGTGTTTATCAACGCCTTTATCAGGGTTAAGAGGGAGTAGGCGAGAAACAAATATGCTCGCGATTTCTGAGTTTACCCGAGCACGACCCAAGCTTAGCAGATAATCCTGTCTGAGAATCCTTTCAATTGGGTTCATCACAGAAGGAGAAACCACTCGAAAGACGACAAGAGGAGACTGAAGAGAAGAAGGAAATTTCTCTCTTCTCGCCACGCAGATTGAGAAAAGGAAATGGGAGAAGTGTCATCCTGCACTTAAACAATGAGAGTAGAATGAGATGGACGCAACCGCCCACCACAATAAAAGGAAATTCCACACGTGTCAAGAGGGATTGACCATGTGTGGAGTGATGTTTGAACAATCATGGCAGATAATGGTATTGATAAAATCCCAATCTTCGTCATTATTTTGGAAGAAGTTGTGATTTGCTAGAACATCCGCTGCAAAATTAGATTCCCGAAAAGCATGTTGGATAGACTACTCCTCTAGCAATGATAGCCAAAAAAGGATTCGAGAGAAAAAAAAAAATTAAGCTGTCAAGCCTCCATTTTACCCTTTCGAATTACTTCTATAATAACTTGAGAGTCCCCTTCAATACCTAGTTTGGAACAACCAGTATTAACAACCATCTTGACACTGAAGAGAAGAGCCTTGGCCTCCGCCATGTTGCTAGAATCTATCGAGATCTTGAAAGAGCCCACTTTGACCAAATTTCCTTTAGCATCCATAAGAATTCATCCCGCCCCCGATATGATCAAGTTGCTTTCAGAGGCCCCGTCGATGTTAAGTTTACAGAACCAAGGGGATGCATATGGGATTATTACTAATAACTCATGGGACACATTACAAAGCATATGCATCCATGACATTCATTATAACACTATTATAAAATAAAATTACTTTGATTAGTCTTGTAGGTATTTTATCATGATAATATGAGATTATGAAGTATTTTTAGTCCTTAATGAATAGTGAGATAATGAATTTAATCTCTATTTATGTATGTAAGTCACAAATAAGGGATATAAGTAAAATCAACAGTGTCAAGTATATACAACTATTTATTTTATTTTACTGACTTTTATTCTTTGCAAGCATTATTGATGCATTATTTTCCCTAGAGTGGTGTCCTGAGGGATACTTTTGGGATTGTGGAGTAACCAATTAACTTCTACTCTCCCAAATAAACAAGGTTTTGAATATTCACCAAGCACACAAATTATAATTTTTTACATACAAATTAATGTAAAATAAAATGTAATAGAAATATATATTACAATAACACTGATATTATTTGGTTTAACCCACATATTTTTTTTGAGAATTTATCGATGTCTTGACTTGGAATTGAAATTATGATTGTTCAGAATTGTTGACATTTTTTAGCAAAATAACTGTGCACAAACTTTCATACCCTAACACCCACAAAATGCAGAAAAACTTGTACCAAACATTTTTCCATTCGAAAATGGAGAGTTTTAACTATATGGTGAAAAACACACAACCATATTTGATCAAATTAATTATTTAAAAAAGAAAAGCACCTAGAACTTTGTTTGTTTTTCAAAAATCACGACTAGACTTTTGAAAGCGACCATATTTTTTATTATCTATAAATCACGACTAGGATAAATAAATGTAAATGGTAACCAAACTTTACTGTGTAAATCATGACCAAAAAAATGAATCAGTGGTTTGTCTCAAAATATTTTCTTTCCTCATTTCATACCCTATTGAAATGGTATTCTTTATTTCATGCCCTCGCACATCCTTGAGATATTATTTTCAAAATATGTGTTTTTTTGCAAGTTTCCTCAAATTCTAAAAATTTTCAAGCACCAAAGGTTGTAATATCAATGTTAGAAAATGTAAACAAGAATTGAATGAAGAGGAAATGGATTACACATCAAATGAATTTGTGTCCTTCATTTTATTATGTTGGGAGTAGCTGGAATAATTTTGTGACAATTCAAAATTGAAGACTACCCAATAACATGCATGCCTATAAATACATTCATTATATTCAATATCTTCAAGGATAATCTAATATAAATATCCCAATTTCTTCTTGGATAAGTGCATATATGAAGTCTTACATGAGTTTTTGGAGCCTTTTATAAAACAAGGAATCTTCATAATACAATGTTTTGGTTACAAGTAAAATCGCATATGATGATTTTTACAAAGCCATTTTCACAATAAAGAAGAAGTATATTGAAGTAAGATAAAATAAATTTCATTATGAGGTGGCATTGTCATGCAAACTTCCCCTAATTAAAAACTCTAAAAGGCCAAGAATTTATCTAAGCTTGTAAAACTTCATAACACGTAAGGGCTTTGTGAATATATCTACAACTTGATCTTCATCAGGAAAAAATAGAGGTTAGTATCACCATTGAGGAATTTTTCTTAAATTAAATGGATATAGATCTTGATATGCTTCCTTCATTGATGTTGAGATAATTTTTTCACAAATATATATACAATTCTAATTTTCACACAAGATTTGAGTACTTTTGAAATTCATATTAAATTCTTACAACATCACTTTTATCTGCATGACTTCTTTAACTACTTTCATAACACTTATATACTTTTATTCAGTAGAAGACATAGAAATTGTTGGAAACTTCTTGTTGTTCCAAGTAATTACACCTGTATCATACTTGAAAACATATCTACACATAAATTTTCTATCTATCAAATCACCAACATGGTCAGAATCACAATAACTATATAAGTGAGAATAATTAGAACAAGAATAATATAAACTATAATTGATTTTACCTTTAATATATTTTAAAATTATTTTAGATAATTTCCAATTATCCTAGTATGTATCCTACATGAATCTAGAAGAAATTCCTAATGCATAAGAAATATCAAGTGTAGTAATAGTTGGGTAGATTAAAATGCCAATAAGTTGCGTGTATAATGTGGGGTTTGCTTTAGAACATGCAAGTTTGAGATAGGATTCACAACTGATTTACAATCAATCATGTTAAATATTTTAAGTGTTTTATAAGAGGATTGAGATTGAGATATAATAATAGAGCTTCGATCCTAGTAGATTTTCATGCCTAAAAAATAATGTAGCAGTCCTAGATTAGTCATTTCAAAAAATTGTATTAACTTAGTTTTAATTTCAAAAATTAAACTAGTGTGACTACTTGTGATAAAAATATCATAAACATATTAAATACTAAATATATAATCTAATTATTTTTAAATTTTACAAATAATTTATTATCAGACAAATAGTTAGAGAAATCAAAATCTTTGGAAAAATCATTAATTTTAGTATACCAAGCTTGAGGGGCTTGTTTTTAACCATACGAATATTTTAGTTTACAAACATATATTTATTTTTCATGTTGCTCAAATCCTTTACGTTGGATTATATATATTTCCTCTTTGAGATCACCATTCAGGAATGTATTTTTCACATCCATCTAGTGGATTTCCCAACCATATTAGTTACTAGAGCTAGGAGAATCCTAACTGTGACCATCTTTGCTACAAAAGCAAAAGTTACAACATAGTCAATCCTAGGTTTTTTTATTAAACCCACGAGCCACTAACCTAGCCTTAAATTTGTCAATTCCACCACAAGGAATTGTATTTGATCTTATATATCCATTGAGATCCAATGATACTCCATTTTGATAGAGGAGGGAAAAATTCTCAATTTTTTATTTTTAATAAGTGAGTTGTACTTGTATTTTATGGTTTTTATCCATCTTTCATTTTGGATTTCCTCTTTGAAAATTGGGGTTCAAACTGATATAAGGACATTAATACATGGTAAGTGTGAAGTTTTCTGATTATATTAAGAAATAAATCCTAAATTAGTGATTGAGCCCATTCACGATTTTTAGAAGGAGCCATGTTGTGAGATATCTCCTTCAACTTCAAGAATGGAAGAATATGGAATATGCTCTTCATCTAGAGACATTGATAAGGGTTTACAGGAGGTTACAAAAAAATATTTTTCAAGTAATTTAATGTTCATATTTTCATTGATCTCATACTTAGATGGATCATACACCCTTAATCCTTTTGTTTTTCCTATATAGACGATAAAAATGTAAGAATAGGAGGTAGGGCCAATCTTTTTTCTTTTAACTTTAGGAATGAAAATAGAAGAAGGGAAACTAAATACTTTCATATGGGAAAAATTTGGTTTCATATTTGACCACATTTATAGAGGTGTGCTTTGATGTAGGTATTTTCTAGGAACCTTATTTAAGATATGGACACAATTGTTTTTTCAAGTAATTTAATGTTCATATTTTCATTGATCTCATATTTAGATGGATCATACACCCTTAATCCTTTTGTTTTTCCTCTATAGCCGATAAAAATGTAAGAATAGAAGGTAGGACCAATATTTTTTCTTTCAACTTCAGGAATGAAAACAGAAGAAGGGAATCTAAATATTTTCATATGGGAAACATTTTGTTTCATATTTGACCACATTTATAGAAGCATGGTTTGATGCATGTAAGATATGGACAACCATATTCATTGCTTATGCCCACAGAAACTTAGGGACTTGATCAAAATGAATCATTGTCCAACCCATTTATAAAATAGTCTTATTTTTACTTTTTGCAATCCCATTTTTTATACAGAGTAAGGAGTGGTTAAATCTCATTGAATTATGCATGAGGTGAAGAATGCATCAAAAAAATTACCATTGTATTCACTTCCATTTTCATTTCTTAATCTTTTGATTTTGAGGTTTGAATAGTTTTCAATTAAATCTTTAAATTATTTGAATTTAGAAAACACATCAAAAAATTCTTAATATAATAAGTCCAATTCATTCTAGTGTGGTCATCAACAAAAGTTATAGCATATAGCGCACAACTTAGTGAGGTTACCTTGAGTGGTCCTCTAACATCATTATGAACCAAATCATAAGGACAAGAAGAGTTAACATCATGATGCTTGTGAAAAGGTTGAATATAATCCTTAGTTACTTAAGAAACCTTTACATGCTTCATGATGGGTTTTAATTTTGGGAAGACCAAATTCCAAATCTAGATGTGACATATAAAAAAGACTCCTAAAATTTAGATGACTGATTTTTTCATGCCACAACTAGGTTACATTCTTAATATGAGAGGAAAGACAAGATTTAGATGCAAAACCATTTAAAATGTACAATTCATTATTTTGAATGTCTTCTATAAAAAAATATGGTTTATGAACCATTTATCTCTAAGTAATGTTACACTAAAAATGTTTTGAGTTAACTCAGAAAAAAGTAACAAATTCATTGTTTAGATTAGGTACATAAAAACATTGTTAATGGAACCAT
Source organism: Taxus chinensis (assembly GCA_019776745.2). NCBI lineage: Eukaryota > Viridiplantae > Streptophyta > Pinopsida > Cupressales > Taxaceae > Taxus > Taxus chinensis. The sequence continues at coordinate 979,716,202 of CM034147.1, forward strand.
TAAAAACATTATGTCTATCTTAAATTTGAGATTCTAAGATATAATTATCACATAGATAGATTCAATACTAACATCATTTGATCTCAGTGAGGATATAACACATGCAGATCATGTTTCTTGTGGCACCACTATCTAGGATTCACTCATTGTTATAAGATGTACATAGAACAATGTAGAGTGTAATGGTTTTATCCTTATTTAAATTTTGATTGTTATTCTTATAATGAATTTAGTTTTGTTGTGATTTTTTATTATTGAACATTTTACCTCTATTATTTTTGAAATTTTCTTTTGATAATTATTTTATCTATGACCAAACTTTCCACAATTGTCACAAGTTCCATTAAATTTTGGTTTAATTTTTTTGTTAATTTCAACTGTTAGAGTTAGGATATTCAAACTTTGATATAAAATTAGGTTTTAAATTTTGATTTATATTGTTTCTAGGAGTGAAATATTAACGATTCTCATAGAGAAGTGCTTATGGGCATTATATTTTGAATCAAATTTGGTCATAACATGTTCTTCTTGTATGATAAGAGCATACAAGGTATTTAGATCAAGAATGTCACTTTCATAATGATATTTTGAATTGAGACTAGAAATAAAATTTCTAAATTTCTCATAAATATTCATGTGAATTATAAAATGTAATAGCTTGTCATGATTTGGGTTACAATTATAACCATCCAAATAAGATTTATTGTTTTTGACCCTTGCGATATAATTTATGATTTTCTCATCTCTTTTCATAGGAGTGTTCATGAGTTAGAAATGTGTTTAATGATTTTGGAGAGTCGTGCTCCCTCATGCATGACTTCAATTTTTTTATCGGATTCACTAGGAGATTCCTGACATCCGATATGGAACAAAAATTTATCTCTAACATTCCTGAGGATGATTGACATAGCCTCATTGGATTTGATTTAACGAAAATATTTTTTTTATTAAACCCTAATTGTAGAGTCACATATGATAATAAATGTTAAAGTACATATTTGACACAATAAATAAGATGATAAAATATGAAACCCTAAGTGCAAGAGATAGGGGAATGGACTTAGCTGATTAACGCTTGATCTGGGAGTTTTTGGACTAGAAAAACTGTTGAATAGGAAGTGAACTGTTTTGTCAATGCTCATGATAAATTCTAGACTGCAAGAATACGAATGGACAGGGGCGCCCACGGCTGGACATGGATGCTTGGGCACTGGAGACCTCTTTTGGGCACTTATGACTGCGTAGATGGTCAGAATCTATTTTTCATACTGTCGCACAAATGTAAAAAATATTACCTGTTGATCGCTTGTGTGTCGCTATTTGATCGCCAAGGGTACCTATAACCTGCAAAACAAATATCACCTTCAAAACCCACAATACCACATCAAATCGAAAAAATAAAGATTTAATATGGGGATTCAGACTGACCCTGATGGTCACCCCAAGAGTGAACTTACGATCGAGTGTTGCACTACATCTAACACTCTATGTAGTTTTGATGAGTGTGTGAAAGAATCCTGCCCTAGGATGCCCTTGTGTAAGTTCACTTGATAGCGAGTTGTAGCTAGATTTAGTAACGTAGATAGATGTGTGGATGGAATAAATAAACTTCCCCCTTCCTATGTTGTGTATGTAGAAAATGTAGTCCCTTTTCCCTTGAATGCATGCCTAATGGATGATTTGAAGTACTTTAGGTGCCTTTTGGATGTAAGATTAGGTGATGATAGTATATTCTTAGAGCTTGGTCCCTCATTTTGATCATATAGCTATGCATTTATATGATTCACTTATTTGAATTTTGTAATTGACAACTGGAAGGCTGACCCATAAGAAAATAAGATGCCCAAAAGATAAAAGAAGCCCAAAAAGATCGAGTAAGGTGGAAAGAGGTTAGGGGCACCTGGGTGTTGGCATCCTGGCTAGGCACTGGTGTTTGAAGCCATAAAAGATAAGTAAGTAAAGTTCTGACTAGGATGTAGGGTGTGTAAAATCAAATAGAAAATAAGAAGCAAAGGAAAAATGCCAAAGACATGCGTCAATTACTAGTTTTCTAACTTATGAATCATATGAATGGTAGTATGTGTTTAGGACCTAGAAATGTACCCAAAGTGTGATTTTGTGTTTATAGGATTTTTTTTGGAACTCAATTATTTTAAATGTAGTAGCATGCCTCCCAAGAGGAATTTCTTTGGTTCCATTAACTACATTCCACAGTTTTCTGGTCATAAATTTAGGGTTGAGTCTAATTTTCCATATGCTATAGTTATTATCATTTAATAATTGAGTTTTACCCAAATTAAAAATACTTGAAGAGTCCAACAAATGTATTTTTCTAGTAAATTTAATAATAAATTTGAATTTTGTTAACTTAACAAAATTCCACAACAATGCAACAGAGTTCTAGGTCCTATAATTTTTTTCTTGGCCCAAGAAAATTTATAAGGGCCTAAAATAATTTCTTTACAATATAAACATAAATTTAACAATCATAAATTTTCAATTTACATAATTTTGATGATAAAATTACTTTTACGATTCCATCAAAAGATTCATAACAAATCAAGTTTTAAAGAAAAATTGAACAATTGATTGATTAAACAAATAATTTTTGAATTTTTACTCTATTGTGAAAAATATATATGAAATTTCATTAAAAAATGAAGTCCTTTTTGAGACTGTTAAAAAACTACATTTTTTAAAAAAATAAAAAACTTTGAAATATATATAAAATTAAAAAAAACCTTATAAAAGGCTAAAAAAGGGGTGAGCAGTATCGAAACCCTACCCCTTTAATTTAAGAAGTCCCTTAAAAATATTCTTGTCAGTTGGGATACACCAAAATTTAAACAAAAATATAATTAAAACTTTATTTTGGTTTTAAAACTAAGTAATTTCACTTTTGTGAAAATTATTTGCAGTAAGTTTAGTTTCACATGCACCAGAATATGCTTACTAATTCAATAAAATATGAATTTATTATATTAAATCTGAAAGCAGTGACTGCTACAACTGATATATAATGAAATACAGATGCTAGGTAATTTATTTTATTTTTTTATGAAACCAAACATACAAAAGATAGAGCACTTTATCTTGATTTCACTTATCTTGAAGTGTTTCTGTATTGGAGAATGCGATAGAATAGAAACACAAATAATCACAATTCCACTCAGAGAAATGCATATGTGCTAAAAACTACTTGGGCACATTGGGCACATGGATAGGAGTAGGGGCACCTGTGGGCATCCTAGACCTTTGGTGGGCACTATAGCCTATGAAAAATCTCGGGATCTAGTTCGAACACTATCGCTAGGGTTTCACAGTTGTATTCATCAATGAACACATTTAAAGTCACACTTTGACTACGGGAGTACCTATGAATATGATAATACAAATATCATCCTATAAAAAACCCTCAAAACCACATCAAATATTGAAAAGAAAGATGAAAAATGAGGGGTCAGATTGTCCTTAGCTGTCAAACTAGTGAATTATGACTGAGCAGTGTACACTACATCTCAGACCCAATGTAGTTCTATGTGATTGTGTGTGCAATAGTGCTCCTAGGTTTCCCTCGCACCGATGACACCAAGATAGTGGGTGGTAGCTAGATAAAATACAAATGTGTGGGATGGAAAAATGAACTTCCCCTTCCTATCCAATGTTTATTCAGAAAAATGTGCCCAAAATGTAGTCCCTTTGATATGTAGATAGATATCCCTTGATAGAAATTTCCCACCCTTATTAATGGTATGTATGTTGTGTTTATATACGGATCTCTTTCTTGAATTTCAACACTTATGACCCGACATGATCAACTAGTACCTCGGGGATATGAGTGGGAAAACAAAAAGACCGACCTCAAATGTCAAAAATAAGAGAAAAAATAAAGAGGACACAAGCACCCAGGATGGATAGGAGCTAGTCTTGGGCGCTAGTGTCTAGAGACAACTGATGAAAAATGTGAAAATACTGAGAGACAAGGATCCTTGTCACCTGACCAAAACTGGGTGTTTAAGTGACTAAGTGTGAAAGATAAAATCAAATAGAAACACAACAAAACAAGAAGATGGAATAGGAAGTGATGTCATTAGTGAATACTTTTCTTACACAAGATCCATATATAAAACAACATACTTGGCGGTATAGTAAATAGTAGTAAGTGCATGATTTTGTGTCTACATTTTCCCCCAGCTTTATGCTATTTGAATGAAATTCAAGTAGTGTAAAGGAAGTAAGGAACATACCTGAGAAGAATCCTGGAAAGAATCCCTATTGTGGAAGTACACATAGATGTTGTAACAAGTATGACGTAGAATAAGAACATATAGCATGACGGAAAACCATGGATCAACGTGTTGATCCATGTTGCATAAAGAGAGATGGAAAATTGTTATGAGGATCACTAAGAAATATTGATGATTTTGATTTTGAGTGATTGGAGATTTCGATATTGTTCATTGATGGAGATTTCGTTGGGGTAGGGAGTGATCAGTTCCCAACCTGATTTTGTGTGTGTGAAAAACTAAGAATATGGGCATCCTGTTGCACAATAGGAATACTATAGGGAGAGAGGTCTAGTATTACCCTCCAACTTTAACTACATCCTCAAAATTTCTATCTACTGCAGATGGAAAAAGACCAAATTTTTTCATTTCGATACTTTTTGATTTTTCGATCAAATGTGAATAACCCATATAGGAGCAGTATTGGAAAGGAAATGACATCGTCTCATTTCCCCACTCCAAGGGTCTCACAATATGTGTGAGATGGGTTCCATGTTAGGTCATCTATGAAGTAATAGAAAATGTGGAGATAACTTCCCATGTTAGGTCATCTAGGAAAGTGGTGATGTAACTCCCAAGTTAGGTCATCTGGGAGAAAAAAATGCACTATGTGTTGTGTCGATTGATTGATGTGGTTTCAAAAGAGATTGTGTTGTTGAGATTTTGAATGTGTTTGATTGATTACTCCTAGAGATATTTTACCCTTTTTCCCCCATATTAGGTTCAGTAGGGGGAATTTGTAGAAAATGGTGTGAATTTCACATGATGTATGAGAATTTTTTTGATAATGATGAATTAGAAATGTAGAATGGTCGTGTAACAATGTGAGGGGAATTATAGGATGACCCCGATTGTATGCCCCCCTTTCGGTGAAAGGGAGGGTGATGATGATAACGAATCACGATGAGCTCGAAAATAAATGTGTAATGATGTAATTGTGATTGATTCAGCGCAATATAGTAAATGTTGTAAAATTATGTGTATATTGAGTTGAATTTGTATCGAGGAGGAATATAGTGTTTGCAGAATGTATATGATACTATAGTAAGAGTAATTTATGAAGATAATGATGCAAATAGAGAAAAAAATCAAGAGTAATAATGATCAAGATATGAGTGAAACCATGTGATGTGTATTAGTTAGAAGAATGAGTTTAAATAGTGACTATAATGAGGTAGGCAATTGAAAGTTACTATAAATAGTAATAGGAAAAAAGTGAATAGGTATTTCATTTGATCATTGCACGAGTGTGATTTTGAGCTTTGGGGTGTGTGAGGATGTCCACAGGTGAGAGTACCACAGATTGATTTTATTTAAGACGGGGGTGGCATTTGTGGCAACACTTACGTATAACAAATGAATTCGTAAGTGTTATTTTTTTTTGAAAATTGTGTTAAAATAAGGTTGTTTCTCATGATTTTTTTCAAAAAAATTATTTTGTAAGTCTTCTCATTGGCATTTTTTAACTTGGGAAAGAGTGCAGAGGTGCTATTAATGACCTATCAAGAAACTAACTCCTAAGGAATGGGTGTTAGTGACATGTTCCGGGGCACCCACATCCTTCTTCCCTGGATGTTGGTCACCCAGAAGGCTTAGGGTTAATCCCAAATTGTTGTAAATGTTAAAATTGATTCTTTTTTATGTTATTGGTAGGTTTTTTTACATGTATATGATGTACTAATGCCGTTTTTGTTGTTTTTTTACATTGTGTAAAGGGACATTCATTTGACATGAGTTCCATTTAGTGGCCTCCATTTGAGTACATTGTTAGGGTTGGGGTTGTCAGATGATGAATGTGATTTTCTTAGACCCTATTTGCCTGTAGAAACACATAGAAATGATGGGGGATGTTCCCACATTATATGTCTATGATCGCCAGCTTTGTGTGAGAGATGGTGTGTAGAATACTTGCACATTTTAGTTTCCTACTAGAGAGATAACAATGACTCTAGAAGATGTGTATATCACATACTGTAATTGCCTAATTTTTGGTAAGAGGGTGAAATTTATGGCCGTGGATAATTTATAAAGATATATGAGGGCCACTAGGTAGTAGTTTACAGGGATCCACAGTTCATACTGAGGCTCAAATATCAGTTCTGGATGTTATACTGAGGTCAAGGTTTCTACAATTGCGTAAGGTTATTACAATTTTAATCACTTCTTTGGTTAGTAATCGAGGGTAGGTTGTATAGGAATATTGTATAAGATGCATGACATTTACTTTCATATAAAGGAGGATGGGACCATACATGCATGGACATGATGTTTATTAGCCCAATTATATAGGGATTTGTATATAGGGTTACATGGGAGTAGCATGGGGGGTGCGACTGGGATCCACCGCATTATTAGATGTGTGGGCCTATGAGCATATTACTATATTAAGGCCACTTGGTGGGCCTTACGCATGGAGAGTTGGTGAGGCCGAGATATATTTGTATGAGTGATATGGGTAAGTGTATGAGAGTAGGAGGATTGACACTGATACCTACAGATCAATATTGGATCACATTGTTCTAGAGGTAATTATCTAAATGCCATATCACTGACTATGGTGGATGTCCCTAACGATGCAGTGGAGCTTTGATGTATTTCTAACACTATATGGTTAGAGGACACATTTTCTTAGGGTTGTGGAGCTATTTCAAGGAACAAAAAATCTCACAACCAGTTTTTCATGGCTCAAGATGTGCCCCAACAACCTTTTATATGGGTGAGAGCTATACGAGGGCACAGAGGAGGGCCAAAGCTAGATAACATGGCCCACATGGGGCATAGATAGTACCCCTATGGGCCAGGATGATGAATTTAGATGCATAGCTATAGGGCCAATATAGGTGGATGACACATGGGTTATACAGAGGATTATAGTGTATAGTGGGCAAGTGCATGGATGGGTGTTATTATATCCAAGTAGTTTTGGATGTAGTGGGGAGTATCATCAAGTAGGAGGAAGAGAGAGGATCAGACACCTTCCCATTATGGTGATGTTTTAGAAATGGTAATAGTGGAGCATGAGTATATGTGTCATTACATAATTGTAGATTGATTGCTAATTATTTTTCGGAGTAGAGTCTTATTTGTGGATATGAAATGATGTGATGTTTGTTGCATTATTGCAAGGGATATAATTATTGGTCATTGATTGTTAACACTTCAATCCACACCTTGATGTGAAATGTTCCCCTAATGTACTCATTTGAGGTGGGATGCTAGCTCAGGTGGATGCCATTGTAGGTGAGCATGTACATTTATTTGATCCAGTGGGTAGTAGTGGTGGCTACATGCACAACATTATTCCATGATAGGGATAAGGCACATGAGGAGATACAATGAGATATAGAGGTTTTGGGTGGAGGTCCCCTTACATATGATGTATTTGTGAGGTTAGTGGAGCCATAGGGTCACTTTTCAAAGTATTCAATTGAGCTTACTTTATTACGTAGGTAAGTAGAGAGGTATAGCGGGCACAACTAGTAACAAAGAGTGAGTAGTGAAGCTTCTAGTCCCTAGAGCTCCCGTAGTCATAGATAGTGATAGTGATGATGAGATATGATATATATGGATGTAGGGGATTTCCCCTCAATGATTATACTATGTAAATTTGATATGTTGATGATATATAGAGATGGATGATTGCCTTAAGTGTACTTTGTTGATGTTTTGTATTGATATGTGATGTGTTCTATTCATTTAATTGATTTTTATAGTGTAGTTTTGGATGTTTCGTAATGTATAATGATGTTTAATTTGATCATAGATAAATAAGTGATGAAATAGTGTATAAGAGAATAGATATTGTATGGAACATATATAGTGTGATTGTACCATGGGATGGATAAATGATGTAAGAGAGTATTGTATGTATATATAGAGATGTGATGAATGGTATAAGTATGTATAAAATGAATGATCTAAAAGAGTGTGTGGATGAAAATATAGTAAAACTGTACTTAAGTACATGTTTGTATGATGAAGAGGGGGAAGGATAATAACAATCCCCATAGTGTGTGGATGATGAGGTTCATTTATATAAGACTCCTCAATAGTCAAGAATGAATTAGAAAGCAAGATTGTGTCATCGAGAATTTATTTTATAGTTTACACTAGATAGATATATTGATGAAGCGCATAACACAATATATGGATTGAGTTTATTATTATAATAGATTCGTAAATATTAATGTAAGAACCATGAGAACACAAGTGCGTCATCGGGGGGTAAGGGTGAGAAAATCAGCTACAAAAGACCAAGCATGCATGGAACAGTGTAAGCATGTGGAGTGGAAGTAGAATGAGTGTATGAACTGAACTGAATGCCTAATGAGATGGTACTAATGATGGGTGATACAATGGTGGGAAGAAAAAATGCCAAAAAATTATGCACCTAATGTGTAGTATGAGAGCTACATGGTGGATGAGATGGTGCGGCGGTGGATGGATGATATGGTACAATAGTGGATGAATGAGATGTAGAGAACGCATGAATAATAACCTGTGGTTATGGAAAAAAAGTGACCTTAGGAGAAGGATTAGGAGATAAGTGAACTAAACTAGATTTATAATTGCATCAAATTAGAGACATATACTACTCATAAGAGTGAGGGTCAAAGGAAATGACACACTTGTCTTATAATTTTTGTAATCTATCATAATGGGTGTACCCATCATTATCACGATGGAAATTGATGTGATGATATTTACAATAAGGTAGATCACGTTGGTGTTGCAAGTGATGAGAAGGATGATGTTTATTAGAAGGTAACTAAATAAACCACTTATCAAACAAAGCACACAACACATCATGAGTCCTAATGTTATGAGAAAGGTGTAATGGCTCCAGTGGAGGAGATGGAGAAGTCTTAGGTGGAGACCGACATGGTGGTGGATATGAAATATGTTTACGTGATGGAGAAGATATAATTTTCTTGTGGGTGGAGGAGATGGAGACCTAGGAGGATGCTCAATAGATGGAAGAGGAAAAGAGCTAGTTGATGTAGAAGTATCATAACTAGGGGGAGGATCTATGACGTGTAGAAATGAGATCCTATTCTAAGTCGATGAATTTATAGCATATGAGTGTGAACTATTCACGTGTATCATATTACAAATGTTGATTTAAATTAGGAATCAAGCCATGACAAAAGATGAATTTATTTTCAAAATCAATGGTCTGAAAGACTAACTGATGTATGCAAGTATCTAAAATATAAACAATAATAGATTTTGTCTAGCCCTTGATGTAAGCTAGGTAATCGATCATGTGTGACTTTAGGGCCATTTTTAAGAATAAAGCATCGAAGGAATGCCTCTTCCATATCACAATAGGTACTAATGCATCCAAATGGTAGATGTGTGTACCATTGGAGAGAATCATCAGTAAGCCTATGGTAAAAATATTTTAGAAATAATCAATCATTGGAGTAGGAATCCATGCATAGATGATAATGCTTGAGATGAAAATATAGATTTCTAGTACCATTAAACCATGAAAATGTAGGCATAATGAAATCCTTATGAAATGGTGAATTGTCAATATTTTTTGGAATATGATTTCCAAGTAAAGAATTGTTATCGATAGAAGCATAATAATCCTTGTTGTCAAACATGAGATATTGGACCTGATATTGTAATTGTAAAACAACATGCATGAGTGATAAGATGTCATGTGAAGGAATGGTAGAATATTTGAATGGTGTATTGAGTGGTTGAAGCTTGCTATTATGAGTGATCATAGGGATGTTAAAAGAAGAAGTGGACAATTTCAATGTTAAGGGAACACTAGGTGTAGGTTCCAAAGAAGTAATAGGTGGTAAAGAACATGGAGTGTTGATAGAAGTAGTAAGAATAGAATTAGAATATTTATTTTAAGATTAAGTAATAGAATGATATGAATCAATATGCATGTTACTAGATGCAATCTCAAAAGAATATGAAAGTGGGAGTAGATAATTCACATTCAACATTATGCAAAGAAGTAGAATCGTTACTAGCATGTGTATCATTAATATCAAATAAAGATTCATATACAACCATATCATCAAAATACAATGAAGAAGGAGGATAAATAATATGAGATGTTTCATTACTATCATTGGAGACATTTTTAGAAATGCAAGGAGTATGACATGTAACTATAGAATCATCCTGACTAGCATTAGAAAAAACATCATGCGCATGTAAATGTTCATCATAATTTTTATCTGGAGTACCACATCAATACTAAGCATAAAAGGGATAATAACATCATCTATATTATCAGCAGAAATATAAAAGCGTGGAGTATGGATTACTGAATAGAAAGGTCTACAACCTAAAAATCTTGATGGATCAAAGACAATGCTAAGAGTAGAATGATCAAATCTAGTCGGAATATTACATTCATGAGCCAACAATTTTATTTGAGTTTCATTGGAAAGAGAATTATTGTGATATAGAGTGATAAGTTCAACTATGGTTGTTTCATCATAAATAGGATTAAAACTCACATGAGGAATCAATTTCCTAGGATAAGAAGAGATAATCTTAACCATTAGGGTTTTTAGTGGATTCTACAAAAATGATTTCTAAGTTACGAGTTCACTAAAATGATTTAATAAAATCTATATTTAATTTATTAAAATATGGAATAAATTATCTAAGCTATAACTAATATATAATTAAATACATATGTCAGGACATTTATTTGATTTAATTGTGAAAGAAAATACAAGAGATGGGGCACTTACCTTGATTTCACTTATCTCAAAGTATGTCTAGATTGGAGAATGTAATAGAATAGAAACACAGACCATCACAATCCCACTCAGAAAATGCAGAGGTTCTCAAAACACCTAAACACAGGCATCTGAATACAGGAAGGGGTTCCTATGGGTGCCCTATACCTCTAGTGGGTGCTATAGACTGTGAAAAATCTTAGGATTTTTTTTACACTAACACTAGGGTTTGACACTTATTTATCACTAGTCAACTAAAAGTCACACTTTGCCTATTGGAGAACCTATAAATCTGCAACATAAATATCCTCCTACAAAATTCTCAAATCCACATCAAATCTTGAAAAAAATAATGGAAAATGAGGGGTTAGATTGTCCTCAACTATCAAACTAGAGAACTTATGACTTATCTTTGCACTAAATCTCAGACGCAATGTAGTTCTATGTGATTGTGTGTGCAATAGTTCTCCTACGTTTACCTCATGTCGATGATGCCAAGATAGTGGAAAGTAGCTAGATAAAATGAAAATGGGTGGGATGGAATTCAGAACTTCCCCTTGTTATGTAGTGTGTATGAGAAGAATGTGCCCAAATGTAGTCCCTTGATATATGTAGATAGATATATCTTGATGAAAATTTCATGCCCATATAATGGTATGTATGTTGTGTTTATACATGGATCTCTTGATTGAATTTTAACATTAATGAAATGAAATGTCAACTAGTACCTTAGGATAGGATTAGGAAAACTGAAAAGGCTGACTACCAATGTCAAAAATAAGACCAATAACAAATAGGCTAGGAGTACTCATGTTAGATAGGATATCTTGGGTGCTCGTGTGTAGTCCTGGGCACTGGTGTCTAGAGACAACTGATGACAAATGTGTGAAGACTGCGAGACATGGATCCCTGTGACCTTACCAAAACTAGTTACATGAATGATAAGTGTGAAAGATAATATCAAAAGAAACCAACAACACAAATGGATGGACTAAGAATTGTGCCATTAGTGAATACTCTTCTTACTCAAGATCCATATATAAAACAACATGCTTAGCAGTATAGTAAATAGTAGGAAGTGCGTGATTTTTTGTCTACACTTACATATAACATTTATATGGTAAAAAAAAATTGGTTTAAGTGTTGAGTAGTGGGGAACCAACAATTTATAAACAACATTTTATATCATAAAGTTCTTAAACAAAGTTTTTGGTGAAACTTTGATATAAGAAAAAATGACAAAATTTTGGTTAAGAATGGAGAGAAAAACCAAGTATATACCCAAATTTTTTTCTTAATATCAATTATTTGGATGAGTTATGGTTGAAACCACTAAATTTAAGAGTCTCAAATGACCCAAAGCTCAAGTTCATAGAAATAAGACATGTGACATAGTTCCAAGTAATCAGGTTGACAAAAGTGGAGGATAATCATATGTTGAGACTATGGGACAAGATCCCCAATGACATGTTTTGGATTTCAAACCAACCACATGTTTAGAAACTATAGACCAATGAAAGGCTCATAGGAATGGGACCAATGTTAGTCTTTCAGGTTACGAGAATCTTGATAACCTTGAGGTTGGATTCATTTAAGACATTCATGGGGATGAAGACACATGTTTTGGAACCCAAGTTAACAAAACTTCAAATAGTCAACTGAGAAATTAAGAGCCACATAAATGTGAAGGTACATAAATGTTGAAACTTTGAAAATTAATAGTGAATTGTTATTGGTCCACATAGAAAATGATGGATATTTATCTCGTCGAAGAGCATAATGAAAAATGATTTATGAAATTAAAATCCTTTTAGTATCCAAGACCATATGTATGGTTACACATGGTCCAACCATGGTAAATATGCATAGACCAATTACGTGAAATTTCCATGAAGATTCAAAGTCAAGGAAGGTGAAGATAATTGTCTTGGAGACCAATAACATGAAGTCAAAATGTTTTGTCAAGACGATAAGATAATGATTGTAGTAAATTTAAGATTCACAATAAGAGAATAATGAAAGAGGCTCACAAGAACTCATATACATGTAACTTATGCTATAGATCATGAAATTGAAGAAAATTATAGTTGATGGAATTTTTTTTGAAAGTGGTATCTAGTGATATCAATTTCAAATAAAAAATCTTATCTAGAGAGTAACAATCCTAATTAGGGTTCTCAATAGATTTATCATACTTGTGAGCTTCGTTATTCAATTTTTCCTTCCATTACCTTTTGATGAACTCCACAGAGATATAGAATCCCACAAAAGTTATTTGAAACAAAGATATCAAATCTCTAATACTATATCTGGGAATTCAAGGATAACATAAAATCATATATACTAATAATCTTGATGAGCATATTAAAAACAATAACTTATAAGATTAATGAAATAATTACACAAAGATATAAATAAAACATAACAAAGAGATAACATGTACATAGTATTTTTGTGGGGGAAACCTTTTCACTTAAAAAACCCCACTTGAATGCACATCTGGTTTTATATTTATAAATGAGGAACTTACAAAGAGTGTGCCTGATAATTATAGGTCACCCCATCATATATCAAGATTCTCACTTATTCAAAATAGTTTCATAGCAACAATAATTGTCATAGAATAAAAATCCATCAATCTCCAATGGGAAGTCACCCTATTTAAAGGGTGGATGAATTGGTTATAAGTTTCAGTTAAATCGATTCACTGTTAACTCGATTAATAAATTAATTGTGTAGAACTATATATTAAATATAAAGTTTATATTCTTTATAATATAAGTTATAATCATAATTTTATGAGATAAATTTACCGTGGATATGTGTTGTTATGGTGGGCCACAGAAAGTGTGTCCCCACAAATGTTACATGCTCCAACATTCTACAACTTCTCTCTCCATTGCGGTGTCACTATTTTCTATGCTAGAAAGCTTGAGCATTTGAAAGTGTATGGGATGTTCCAAATATCCTTCTACCTAATGTAGAAGTAAAAATCCAATTCCAACCTCAAATTATCCACATGAGCATGAAAAATATTCTTGTAATCTTGAAACACAAGAATAAGCATTATGACCAATGTTTTCTAGTTCAATGAATGCATCGTGCAATTAAAGAATCTATTCAAACTTTACTTCTTTATGCAATAGTTTATGTGCTTTAATTTTAACCTATCCCCATATGAACTTCCTATAATATCTAATGTGTCCTATAAGAGTAAATTTTTGATTAGTTTATTGGGAATTTAATGCCTATAATCATTGTATTTTTTCATGGTCCACCAAAATCCCATCACTCTAGATTACATGTCCAATTAAAAATACAAAAAGTGTGAAAATTAAGTATTTTTTCAAATGTTTTAAGATGCACGATGTTTTGCATCTCTCCAACATTAAGTACAACTTGAACAAGTTGTATTTAAACAATGAAACTACAACCAAATAATTTGAGTATAATTCTACAAATTCACAAAGAAAATCCTTGAATACTACAACAACTAATTTTATCGCAAGAGAATTGTGGACTCAAACTAAAAAAAATGATTACTAGTTTATACAATTAACAAACTCTTGAACAATGATGACACCATGCAGAGAAAGATATAATTTTATTAATCACTTCACACTCTCAACAACTAAAATTCAAGTGTGTACACTACTTTAACATATAAAACACAACATGACACAATGAACAATATTTCCCTAAACTATATTTTCTTTACTCATGTATTACTCAAAATAAAATGTTATGTTGCAGCTCACCATAAACATATGAATACATACTCCATGTCACATCTATATTTATACTCACATTCTAATTCTCTATTATCACCTACTACTACCTCTACTAATTCTACTCTTTATATGAATAGAAATTACATGTGTTACATTAAAAAAGGGCACGCATATTAATTGTGTGTGTGATATAACTAGATACTTCAATATTTTCCATGAAGCACCTTATAGTATCAGAGAAAAGTTCTATGTAGTTCATGGAAATTCTAACTTACCGTGATACATTATGGAGCTTCCATTGTATCTTTATGAAACTATATTTCATGAAGAAACCTACCAACATCATCCACATAATTAATATCTTCTCTCATCCTCAATACAACCTTGATGAAGAACTTGACATGTGATTGAAAAAATTTATTAGTCCTCATTGCTTTTAGTATCCTATTGGTCCAAGGTAATGAAAAAGCTATCAACTGGCATAAGGCAACATGGTGTTATCTTCATTCAAATTTTGTGATTAGGTTTATGATATGGTAGTTTCATTCCTTCAAAAAAATTATTATACAAAATCCAACACACATCTAAGGAAGAACTTGCTATACTCTATGATTAGTGTCCTCTCAAATGTCTTCCAATCAAAAAGTTATGATGATGTATTTTTCTCATATTTCCTTAACGTTGCATTCTCCACATCAGTTTATGTACTTCTAGATGACACCAATTTCCTCTATATGTCTTTGTAATATTGATAAGTATTCACATCAACCCTTTCTAATGTCCCCATGTGATCCGTTACTATCATGATGTATTCATCTATTTCATTGATTATTCAAGATCTTACAACCTATTTGGCTCTGTAATTGTATCCGAAATGTATAAATATATTCCTCGTCCTACCAATAGGATATTTATTGAAATTGTATGTAACTATGTACACTCGAATTTGGTAATTTATTGTTTTGACATTGTTGATTGCGATTGTGCTTCTTAGTCAAGAAAAACATCCAAATCCTATCCTCACTTAATACATCTTGTTATCTCTCTTATAACTTGTTTGTTCTTACACATTGATGTGTTGAAATTTTTTGAATATAAATCCATAAAATAAATATGCAACCTTTGTACCTCATGAGGAAACTTCTAGATTTCATACAGCATCTCCATGTCCAAAATCATATAGTAAGGTCAGGATGTGGAATCCGGTCTTGGATGACCTATATGATCTTGGACTAACACATCCCACAACTTTTTTTCAATTACATTATATTTTTTGGGTATTTTAATCTTCTTAGGTTGGCCTTTACATGAAAAATTACCTTTAGAGACATATATAAGCAAGTGTATATCACCTCATTCCAACACATGGTAACTACTAACAACTTGGCACTCTCATAAGCTCTCACTGCAAACACTAGCACAAAAGGCACCCAAGGCTCCCTAAATCTTCCCAAAACTTATACACGTCCTCTACGTTAGACACTACTATGGTTCTGAAGCACTCAACCATGTCATGGGGTTCATCTTCCCTAATTTCGAAGCACTCAAAGAGCACTACTCAATGTCTTAGCAAGATCACATTTATCTCAAACATGGTCAAAGTGATTCAATTTTTTAGTTAACTACATTCATCTAGATTCAATTTGTTAGTTAAAATTATTTCCAACGTAGGTGGTACACAAATTACACTTTAACCCAGACACTAACCTTCTTGTATGATCTTCCACCCATGGTTAGGGTTAGATTTCTAGTCATTTTATTTTAGATGGTTTCAGGATTGTCTGACACTTAGGTTTGATAGAGAAACATATTTCCAGAACATTGAAGGACATATAAAGCTACATAACTCCACTCCCACCAAGTCCAAAACTATATAATAGGTTCATGATCGTATAAATGATCATGGTAGTTTTGTATAGTTTCATACTAATGTAGTTTCAAGTCATAGTTTCCATAATGAAGCGTCTACAAATCCATTTTCCCTAGTTTTTTCAATATGTGCACCCTTATCTATCCATAACCATTATGTATATATAAGTACATCTCTCCTCTTGTGTTTTCAATCTTGTAGCATATTGTAAACACTATATTACAAGTACCAATATGATATTATGATAGTATATGATTAAAGCTAGAAATTAATTAATCAAAATATCTCATGTATCGAACCTTACATTCTTTTTCAATTTTTGTGCACTCTATAACAATTTTAATTTATCCATAATAAGTGTGTAAATATTTTCCGAACCCATTATTATATCTTACGCATTCTTTCAAACTTTAGTTTCCCTAGGGTTTCAACTATGAATTTTTTATTCACATCTAAACCTAATTTCATCTATCGTTTGCCCTAAATATGGTTTGCACAAATTTTCCCAGGGCCAGTCATACTCCTTGGGTATCTTTCTAGGGCTTCATATTTGTGGAGTAACATTTCTTCGTATATATCAATCATAACAACTCTAGTTTCAATTTACTTTTAGGATTTTTTTTTTGTATATTAAACAAAAAATATATTTTTGTTTGATATGATTATTAGTACACTTTTTAGAAATTCAAAATTACTATTTTTAGTAATTAGGGCATGATCAACAAAATAGACACTTTTGTGCAAATTCCTTGGAGGCTTTTATTCCATATAATCATATTCAAAATTATCTATTTTTTTCTTTAAATTCACTACTTATTGGCATATATGGTTGTTTTAAGGAATTTGATGAGGAGCGCATTTTGCTAAACATCACATTTAGGTCTTATCTTTTATAGTCTCTTGATTTTCAGCCTTCCATGTGCTAATTAGTACTTACCTGATTGGAGGCTCTTCCATTTTCATCATGTCCCATCCTCCTTATATTAATGATGTCATCTTTTATAAATATCTCTTAGATTATATTCAAACATTACAATATGCTTTTCAAGCCACGAGTACTGAAATACAATCTTTCAAGGATGAGAACACATATAAAGGATTATTTCAAAGCCCATGTCAATAATTGGCTTTATTTATCATGATCAACATATTTATAAGGCTAACGAAAAGTAATGTCATAAAAATTCTATACATGACACACATGCTCCTACAAGTGAAGTGAAAGTCCTATATAGAGGAAACAATATGTATGTTTCAAAAAATAAATCTCACATCCTAAGGAAACCATATTTGAAAACCCATATTTGTTTTAACAGGCATGTCAGAAAACTTTATATTCTATAAGAACTAATCGATAAATGTGTAATCACTTTGTTACCTACTCATTACTATCTCCATTATTGGATTTAAAAAATCAAAGGCCAACCATTTTGAAATTATCATGGAATTAAATTCCATCATGACAAAAAACATTGTTATGATTTACAATGAAAAATACAACATGAGCATAATGGATTTAGTTCCTTTGATATACGACACTCTTCTACACAATCATTTCAAGTCCCTAAATCTCAATGGGTACCAAAATTTATATCTTATGATCATGTAACTATGATACTAAATGATAAAACTTTAGATATACAACAAGAGTCGTCTAAAAATAAACAAGATAAGAATGAAATACCTACCATTGTGTAAACAACAATGGAAACAATACCAATCAGGAATGAACAATTGCACATCACAACATAACACTTAGAGCTCGCATAATCACAATATGGGGGCAACACAACCCCAAATTCTATAAATAGTATTGTTTAACTATCTCGAGGGAATTCATAGCAAAAAGATGAATTAACTTCTGATGATAATATTTCCCAGTGTACAAATTATTTTCTTGATGAATGGAATGATCCTTATAATGATCTTCCTTATACAAATACAATTTTTTTATAATATTTCTCATTATCTCGCTACCGAGAATAACATTTCAAAAATGGCCAAATATAAAACCCAAGTGGTTCCAACTCCTCATCCTCTAGATGATTTCTTATGGTGGCATCTTTGTGTAAAAATTTAAAAATTCAATGAAACAACCATTCAAGCATCTCATAATACACTTGAGATACTGCTATTATTTTTTCTGATCACATATTATTTCTAAGTGGGTATATAAATTATCACTTGATATTTAATCTTTGGCTAAATGCACTAATGTATGATACCTTCTCCAATACTTTTCTTTATATATTCCCCTATGTATTTTGGTAAGGGTGATGTTTCCACTATCGTTGCTACTACTGCTAATAATATCCCTACTCATCACATGTTATATAGTATTTCTTCAATCACAATGGGTTTCAAAAATCAATTAAAATAGATATCAATCAATTACAATCTCTTCAAACATAATACTCTAATCATGAATAACAATTTAAAGCCTTCTACTCATACTATTTATAATGGGTCTATCCCCCTTCAGATTTCTATCATGTTATGAATCCTCCATAGTTTTTACATTTACCATGAAATATTTGAGGCCTACACATCCTTCATCATTAGGGGTTCACCTTTCCTCCCAATAAAACTCTTGTTCGGTATATCTTGTGCAACCCCTCTTTTTGTACATAGTTAAATTTAAAAATACAAAAACATTCAAATATTTATAAAAATACAAAACCACAACCTATAAAAATAGTTTGAGTTGTTAGTTATTTGCATTACATATGTTGTTTATCAATATGGTTTGCTTAATAACATATATTTTCTACTCCTTACACATGTACTCAGGAGGTTTATTGAGTTTTATGTGGGACTCACATATTGTTACACGATGATAGGAGCTACCTTGGTTCCTTACATTTCACTCTTAGGGGAACCCCCCACACTATACATATGTTATTGTTTTACCATAGTTCCTTCATACTTCCTCATAATGCTTGATTATGTATATTTTGTACATGTTATCTTTTGAGCTGAGAGGAGTAACACATGTCTTGTGCAATGTTGACATATCTTGCTTCAAGTGCCTTTCTTACTGCTTCTATGACGATTCTATCATTGTTTAACATTACTATTTGTTATACATGGTTACTAGTTTCATGTGTTACTACTTTTATATTTCATTGTATGTGGCTTAAGTGCTTTGTTTGTCTTGTGACACCGTGGGTGCCACATTTTTTGGTCTCTATGCCTTTCTTATGTGACATTTCTTCTTTTGTATATGGCCTAAGTGCCTTGATTTTTCTTACTAGTTATGTGAAGTCAAATCTACTTCCAGTATGAGTTAGTGAGAGTTATTCACTATTGATCTAGGTGGTAGTTGCACTCACCTCATATATGTAGATTAATTGCATCGTTCTATCTCATGGAGCATTGAGTTGATTTGAAGTCATTTTTCCTTGAGAGTTCTTGATCATATTGCATCTTTTTGTTATTTATTTTGATTTGTGAAATTACTCATGCATTTTTTTTTCATCAGAGATCCAAAAACTTTAATATGGTATTAGAGTGATTCTCGTGAAACAATTTCCATTACTTAGCTATTTGCAGTTTTTGAATACTTCATTTGTGACATGAACAGTTCATGTGTAAATAGATTTAACTCCATCTTGGTTCAATACGATTGTGAGTTTTGGTGTTTACATATTGATAAGTTGAGTGATGTATATATTTTTAAAAATAACCATTCATTCACTATTCAAGAGGGGTTCAATCAACTACTTCACCAAATCTTTGCATTTGAGGATCATACACAAGCCTAAAATGACTTTAAAAATTGAAAAAAATAATGTTATTCCACACGAAAGGTCCTTACCAACCTCAATTATTTGTTTCAAACTATTATTCAGATTCATATACACCTATGTCAATGATTCATACTCAAAAAATCATCCTTTTACTTTGTTCTTCCAAACTTGCCCTTCTCTCCACTTCTCTAGCTCTTAGCTCAACTAGCAACTCTTTGTATTTTAGCCTTTTGTAACTTCTCCACTTCCTTTTAATTTTTTATTCACTCAAAAAATATTATATCCTTCACTTAAAATGATTCAAGAACTTCAAAAGATCAATTCTTACTAAACTTGTCAAAAGTGCCCTTTTTTTGTTCTCAAAACCAACGGCCTGTAGAAACATTTTGAAATTCATATCTCATTGTACGGTGTTCAAAAAGATAAAATCCTAAAAAAAATATTGTAAAATTTTATCAACATTATACCTTCCAAATTTCAAATCTTAACTCGTTAAAACATAGGAGATACACTCATTTTAGGAGACAAACATTTTATCAAACAATTGGTATGCAACCTCAATCTAGATGATAAAACACGTCATAACCAAAAACTTACTAATCATCAAGAAAAAATGTTTAAAACCCATCTGAAAAAGGTTCTCATAGTTCTATGGTCAAAATATCAGGTCATTTGGACTTAAAATTAACAATTTATGATAATTGTTCTGAGACAGATCATTAACTTATAGTCACAGTTTGCACACACAATCAGATTATGGAGATTTCTAATTAGGAACAGAAAAATCAACTTCAATCTCCATATATGATTCAATAAAAATTAAAACATGTTCTAAATTATTCTCCACACCATATAGACCTGTAATTACAAGGAAAAATCATAGTTTATACAACTCACATATCAAACTGGGAATTCTTCACAGTTAAACATGAAATTCAGGCCCAAAACAAAGTTTTCTTTCATCATAAACTATCATTGATACAAAAACCATTTTTTCTGTCCTCCCAACTGAGGAATAATCCTCTTCCTAACTCACTCTCCTCCATATTTTAATTCCTTATGCATGTAACCCCCTCTTTCTTTGTAACTGCCCTTTCTTGAGACTCATGATGGCTCATTATATCATTCCCATCCTATTTTGGTCATTTCTACACTATTTACACACACTTAATGACTTATACACTCTTTTTAGGTTTCATTTTCCACATGACTAATTATTTATACTTTATAAACATAAAACTCTTAACAACTTACTCTTGCTTCACTCATACATGCATAGGAAATTCAAACTTGTAAATGGAGGGAAAACTAGACTTTTATAATTTGAATGACTTGACCATCTAACCTCTCTTCTCATGACCCCTAAACACTCTAACCTTTCTTACATTGACCTTCATAATAATTCATTGAGAATAATTTGGTCTTTTAAGTCCTTTAATGATGCTCCTGCATCATACTCCCAAGGTGGAGGAAAAAAGTATTCCTACACTTTGCTTGATTAGTCTCATCTTCACCTTCTTTGTTGGTTCTTAGTCTTCTTACATTTATTTCATTGTGATTTCTTGAGTTATATCCACCTGGGTCCCATGATTTTCTCTTTGTCCATTCATTTTCTTCCACTTTACATATTTTCTTCTTGATTTTCACTCTCACTCTCCTCATCTTCATGCCTTTGTTCATTGTACATGTTGTTCCTTTCTTATTTTCCTACTTACTCATGTCTTCCATTATACTCAGTTGATCCATGGTTGTATCTGATCCTTCTTGGTCCTCATTTTGATGAATATTTTCCAAAATTTTGGTTCTTCATTAGCAATTTCTTCATCCTTCCTTTCTTTCTCCATTTCATCCACTAAAGCTTGTGATAGCTCATCTAGTTCATCAATGTAAGGTTGATTATCATACCTCTCATCTTCACTATACTCAGCCATCCATCTACATTTGCTTGTATTATGCTTTTCAAATTCATCAATAGAATAATTTGGTACAATTTCAAGGAATTCACCCACAAAATCATCATTATCAAGCATCTCATCCTTGTCTTCACTCATTGCATGCATATCCTTTGGAGAGTTAAAGAGTTCCTCAATCATGCACATTTGCTCTCTCAACATGAGAGTGTCCTCTTCATCCATGGTCTCATCAACTTAGGGCTATCATGTTCATCCTTTTTGGCATAATCTTCACCTTTTCTCCATGTTGGTTCTTCATTTATGTAGGATCATTCACCAACCTCCCATGTTTTTTCTCTATTCAACTCCTTGAAAGCTATGCATTTCTATTTTCTTGTTACACTTAATGAGATCAAGTCACCATGGTTTAGTACATCACCAAATCTTTGAAAAACCACTTCTTTACCTTGAAATTTGTTTTTGTCTTCTCCTTAAGTTGGTTCATTCTTCTATAAGATGGTTGGCTGCCATGTTTGGGTTGTTTCTTCCATCTTATCTTGTTCCCTTGAACTAGTGTTCATCACATTTTCCTTACATTCTTGTAGTATGTTCATTTCATTCTTGTTCTTGACCATCCATCTTTTTCTTTCCATATTTTTGGGCTGAGTTCTATTCCTCACATCAGCTGCTTGATTGTATTTGTAATTTTATTTTTGTCCTATATCATCTCTCTCTTCTTCCTTGGCTTGTAAACTTGACTCAAAACCTTTACAAACCTGCTCTTTACTTACATTTTCCTCGGGCTTCACTTTTTTTACATTTCCTCTAAGCCATATAGGCACAATATACCCATGATTTATGCTCTGTTTTGAATGAGAAACTTGGTGTTTACTCTTGGAATATTCCTTCTTCCTCTTGGTTTCATTAGGAGTGACTTTCAAAGGTATTTCTTGTCCTCTTCCATCTTGCACAATCTGATTTTTCTTCCATATTTCATAGTTTGTAGCTTCACTTTGCTCGTTATGACTTGGTTCTTCTTCTAAGTAACCTTCACATGCCTCATATAATGAAAATTGGTCTTCATAATCTTCTTGATCATATTTAAAATGTTCCACTTTATCTTCATTTCCTTATACCAGTTGTACCTGCACTATTTTAGCTCCATCTCCTTCTACATGTGCTTCATTTGACATTATTTTCATCCATTTTGAAGTTTTTATTTCACTTTCATCATTGTTATATTCATACCTGCAAATACCCACTCAAACATAGAGTTAGATAACAAAAATAGATCCCACAAGTCCCCCATGAGATTCTTCTTCATCTTCACTTATTTGTTCTCTCTTTTCTCATTCTCTTCTTTACATAACATCACATTTCCCTTAACTTTTTCATGAGTGTCTTTCACTATTCCTCTTTCTAAAGCCATCATATTTTTCTTCTTATCCTTATTTATGAGTAGTTTGATAGGCCACTTCACCTTCTTCTTCAACCTCCACTCAAATATTTGATCTTCTACTTCCATCATGGTCTTGATCATTGTCTCTAACTTCTCAAACCTGTCATTTGTTTCCTTTTGTTCTTTCTCTGAGAATAACTCTTTCGATTTTGTGCTTTCCTTCTCTTTATCATAGTTTCTTCCTTCTTTAAATCCCTTGGATTTTTTGCCATATCTCCTTTTAATCTCTCCATGTGACCTTCACCCAAGTCTCTTTCACCTTGGTCTATTGGTCTCCTTAGGTCCTCACCTAGGCCTTTTGCACCCTAGTATTTTGGCTTTTTCTAATGCTTTCAATTCTATAAGCTTCTCTTTGTAGTCTTCTACCTATTCTTAGATGTTTCACTGAGATTATCAACACTTCCACTTGCCTCTCTTAGACAACTTCATCTCTTAGCTTCTCAACCTATCAACCATTCAGCACTTCACCATCTGTTAGGTACATATATGCCTCAAATCTTCATCAAAATTGATAAGTCAACAATGTTCTAAAAATATTCAAGCATCAAAGTTCCTTGAAATGTCAAGAAAGACTCAAACATCAAGGTCCATCCTTCAAACTTAGCATTTGCAATGAGAGTTCCAAAATGATACAATATTCAAGGATCATAACCAATAATTTTTTCTTCATCAAGGTTTGGTCCCCTACAAATTCAGTTCTTTAATACAAATATCAGTACCTAAAAATCATGTGCACC
Source organism: Taxus chinensis (assembly GCA_019776745.2). Classification (NCBI taxonomy): domain Eukaryota; kingdom Viridiplantae; phylum Streptophyta; class Pinopsida; order Cupressales; family Taxaceae; genus Taxus; species Taxus chinensis. Next base: position 979,740,645 of record CM034147.1, read on the forward strand.
CACCTTTGAAAACTTCCTTCTCACCTCTTTCTTTCATAAAATCGATTCCTTCACCTCTGCAACTTGAGCACTTTAGTATTAACACCACATATGAATTTCAAAAACACTCCTCCTGCTCTAATACCAAATGCTGCAGAAATATTTAAAAAAAACATTCATTCACTATTCAAGAGTGTTTCAATCAACTACTTCAGAAACTCTCTGCATTTGAGGATCATACATAAGCCTAAAATGACTTTAAAACTTGCAAAAAAAGAGTTATTCCACACTAAAGGTCCTTACCAACCTCAATGATCTATTTTAATATATTATTTATAGCCATATACACCTATGCCGATGATTCATACTCAAGAAATCATCCTTTTACTTTGTTCTTCCAAATTTTCCCTTCTCTCCTCTTCTCTAGCTCTTAGCTCAACTAACAACTCATTGTATTTTATCCTTCTTTAACTTGTCCTCTTCCTTGTAACCTGTTATTAACTCAAAAAAATATTATACCCTTCACTTAAAAAGATTCAAGAACTTCAAAATATCAATTCTTACTAAAATTGTCAAAATTGCCCCTTTTTTGTTCCTAAAACCAATGGTATGTAGAAACATTTTGGAATTCATATCTCATTGTAAGGTGTTAAAAAACTAAACTATTGAAAACACACTTGTAAAATGTTATCAAAATTCTACCTTCCAAATTTCAAGTATTAAATATTTAAAACATAGGAGATACACTCATTTTACCAAACAGACATTTTGTTAAACAATTGGTATGCAACCTCAGTCCAGTTAAGAAAACAAGTCATAACTAAAAACTTATTAATCATCATCTAAAAAAGTTTAAAACCCATCTAAAAAAGTTTCTCATCCTCTTTTGGTCTAAATATCAGGCCATTTGGATTCAAAATGATAAATTTATGCTAACTGTTTTGAGACATATCATTAACTTACGGTCACAGTTTGCGCACACAATCAAATTATGGAGTTTCCTAATTAGGAATAGAAAAATAAAATTTAATCTCCATATATGATTCAATAAGCATTAAAACATGTTCTAAATTTTTCTCCACACAATCTAGACCTGCGAGTACAAGGAGAAATCACAGTTCATAGAACTCACATATCAAACTGAGCATTCTTCACAGTTAAACAAGAAATTCAGGCCCAAAACAAAGTTTCCTTTCCTCATAAACTATCATTCATATAAAAATGTGTCTTCTCTATTTTTTCTCTATCCTACCAACAGAGGAATAATCCTCTTCCTAAATCCCTCTCCTCCATATTCAAATTCATTATGCATGTAACCCCCTCTTTCTTTGTAACTGCCCTTTCTTCATACTCATGATGACTCATTATATCATTCCCATCCTATTTTAGTCATTTTTACACTATTTGGACACACTTAATGACTTATAAAATATTTTTAGGGTTCATTTTCCATATGCATAATTCCTTATACTTGATAAACATCAAACTCTTAACAACTTACTCTTACTTCACTCATACATGTTTAGGAAATTCAAACTTGTAAATGGAGGGAAAACTAGACTTTTGAAATTTGAATGACTTGACCTTCTAACCTCTCTTCTCATGACCCCTAAACACTCTAACCTTGCTTAAATTGACCTCTATATTCATCCATTGAGAATAATTTTCTCTTTTAAGTCTTTTAATGATGTTCCTGCATCATTGAGAGTTTACAAATTTTGGGCTTCCAAATTCACAAAATTTGTGGGGCCTAAAGCGAGCGAAAAAAATTGTGGGGACCTTTCTAGGAGTTTTGTAGCTAGAAGCAGTTATTTGGGGCTACATCTAGTAAAACCTCTATTTTTAGTGGACTTGACAATTTTAGTGAAGGATTTTCCCTGTATTGATCTCGGCCTAGGTTGCTACCCAAATCGTGTCCACTCAACTTGAATCTTAGTTCTTGGAGTAGATCATTTGGTTCATATTAGAGGTGGCTCGATTTTGGCCTGCATTTCATGTTACTGGTCTATGGAATCACACCTACCTCAACGACTCTAACTCTATGCTTCACCATTCAAGTGGGCATCTATTCTCAGCTCAACCGTGTGGCTCCATTTACTTGCTCTAACAGCTCTTCTTTATCCTGCACTCCTTAGACAGATCTGCTCCTATAAAATCAAACCTTTCTTGTCATTTCTACTTTTTTCCTTTGGCCTGACCTCCCTCAACCCTAATTTGTTGTCCTTTGGCTTACATTTGGACCCTTCTTGGCTGCCTATGGAAATGACCCCCGCATTGATAGTTCCCATCTCACAACCACAACCGGATTGACTTGATTTTGTTCAATACCTTTGCAAACTTGATTTGATCTTGATCCTTTTCTGGTTCTTGAATCGACAACGATGGAACCCTAACTCATCTCCACACAAGCCCATGTCCTAGCTTTATTCCTCTACCAACTTACCAACTCCTCTACTAGTTTTCCAATAGTGTCATAACTCACTCAGTTTTATTGCTTCTAACTCTAGTCACCTTGACCAGTCAACAAGGTCAAGTTAGAAATCCCACTCATTTTCAAAGGTAAGGTTGATTTTTCTTTGCATGGCATTATAAAGGGAGGGTTAAAGCAATTTTAGTTGTTAGTTATGTGTAATAATAGGCTTGGTAACCTATGGTGCTTGGAGTTTATGTAAAAGGTGGGGTTGCTCACTTTAATTATTTTTTAGTATAAAAATAATATTATTGACATGGTAAAGAAGAGGACTATTATTGTTTTGCTTGTTTTTAAATCTTGTATCTTCGCCTCACGAAGATGAAGGGTGAGGCATGGGTTGGCAAGAGGCCAATTTCCCCTCACAAGCTAAACCATAGCACTCTTAATTCCACCTCGGTTCCAACAAGTATACGTACAACCCTTTTTCCTCTCATTTCCGCCATTTTTTTAATCAGTTTACAAAATTTTAATTAACTAAGTCGTTATTTATGGGAAATTGTATTTGTTATAACTTTTGATCACTAGCTCAGATTTGAGAATTGTTTTGGTCAAAAGTGAATGTTTTCTTGGGCTCTACATGATTGATTAATTTATTTTTATAAACACACTACTTTATAAAGTTCCGCATTATGGGGGGTTCTTACAAAACTCTATGGGGACTTTTATTATTCGCACTAAGTTATAAAGTGCCATCTAAGATTTTTTGGGGTTTATCTGCATTATGGAGTTTCACCATTATGTTATTATGCTTGACCCTATGAACTTGTTGTCTTAGAAGGCATGCATTATCAATCATTGCACTATGCATGATTTTTTGCCTTACCTCCATGGTCTTGTTCCTGAGCTTCACGAGCCTTTACAGAAGGATGAGTGGTTTAACCAAAATGACGGGGTTTATGGCCTTCTCATTCTTATTGTTTCTAGGGATATATTGCATTTTTTTTCAAGCACACTAAGTTCCCTTTCAATTCCTAGACCATTATCCGACAATTGCATGGCAACCTTATTTCACCATATAAGAGCGATGCTTCCTTGGACCACTCTAGTGCCACCATAGTTCTCCCCCTTCTCACATCCCTTTTTTTCTGAGTGTTCCTTTGCACCTGTTGCTACTCATGAGTCCCATGTTCACTATTTTCCATAGGATCTTGTTATTAAGCACACTCTCCCTATTTATTCCTCCACATAGCTCATTATCATCCATATTCATGCTTCCATTCACTCTCCACAACAATGTTATATTGTAGAATATTCCTCTGAGACAGATGTGATCATTTCCTCTCGTGTTCCATTACATCTCTATTTCTCAGTTGACGACACTCCACATACATTGGTTGCTTCCTTTGAGTGTAACGTTGTTTCGTCTTGGACTTCCAACAATTCTTTGCAATAGTATTCTCCTCCTAATTCATGTTGTGATGCTAATAAATTATTTTTAGACATTTCTCTCATTGAGAAACCCCATTGGAAGAGTATATGCCCGACCCAGTTTGTCTATTTACATATTCCACTTGTGTTTCATTATAGGAATATGCTCTAATTGAGCCATCACACATTTTGGATGACCCATTCATCTCTCTTGTTGGGAGTTCCCACCTTGGGACATTTGTAACTTCCACTATTTCAGAGATGTTTCATGATCCATCTCTTTTTTGATCCCTTTGTGAGGGTTATTGAGCCCCCGCCATATTCTTTTTTTGACATGTATACTGCAGTGGCACTCCCATTGTCCTTTTTGCACTCTTTTTCCAAACCAATGCCACCTTTCAGTTATAGAATAGATGCAGACATCGGAGGCTTCTTCTTCCTTTGCGGATGGGAAAAATTTCAGTGCTTAATTTTTGTCCTTCCCAAGGGCAGGAAGATTGTTCGGTGCATGAGGATTCTCTTCATTCTTTATGTGAAGTATCACATCATCACACTTTTCATAGGGGACCTTCTTGTCCTCACTTATTTCTCTCTCCACTTTGGGGGATGGTCATTGTACGTGGGTACCTCATTAGACCGAGTTACAGGGACCCACTTCTTCTTCTTCTCAAGTATTCTTGAGTGAATTTCTTGCCTTTTTGCATTTTATTTCGTTGTTCTTCATAACTTGTACAGTAGTATGTGTGCTTATTCTTTCCTTTGTGCAATTCACGTCTCACATTTCTAACTGGTGCACTCTTTGATTAAGCTTGAGCATTGGTAAGAAATGTGAGACATGAATTTCACAAAGGCAAGACTAAACACACATATTAATCTGCAAGTTATAAAGAACAACGAGATAAAATGCAAAAAGGCAAGAAATTCACTCAAGAAAACTAGAGAAGATGAAGTGTGAGGCTATGGTTTACAGGAGGCCAATTCCCCCTCACAAATTAAACCATTGTAATCTACATTAAGTTTCGATTCCAATGGGTGGTTAGAAGCCTAGGTACCCTTGATAAATTGTCATTTTTTAAAACATGTGTAGTGTAATTTTAATTAGATAATGTCTATTTACAGGAAGTTAATATTGTAATAACTTTTAATTGGTAGCTTGGAATTGAGCATCGTCTTTTGTGAAAGTTCATATTTTTTAATTTCCCACACATTGGTCCTATTTATATTGTAAAACACACAAAGTTATAAAGTGCCACATTTTGGGATGATTTTTGCAATGGATAATGAAGAAGACAATGATCACTTGGTTGATTTTCTAGAAATCTATTTTAAAGACCGGAGGGTGGGGCCCATTTTTCTAGGAGACCAAACCCCCCCATTATGACTTGTTTGTTTCATTTCTTCTTTCTGCAATAAGCGCATTTAGTGCATGTGTTTCTCTTGAGAAGGATTTTGTACATGCATTGTAAATGGGTATCTAAAAAGGTTCCTATTATAGGAACCCATATTGAGGATCAATGTGTCTTCCTTGTAGTTGTGGGTTCCCATAGTACTCTTTGAGCCATTCCTCTGTAGTGTCGACTTTGTCCTTTGTTTTTTTGTGCCCACTTAGCCAACTGATAGTTTTTAAAACAATATTGGACATATTTGTCCATGTAAGTCTTGCTTATTAGAGGGTGATATTTGGAGCAAGTTCTAATTATTGGATATTTTTTATCAGTGCCTCATCTAAAGTTGGATTATAATCGGGTTGTCTTATTTCTTCCCATTTAAGTTTATATGTACTTAGGTACCTAACATGGCCCTTTTTCCAAGACCCAATTCTTTTATCCACATCAGTAGTTTCATCATCTTCGAGTGGGGATTTCAAGTCACACATTCTCTTCTTTGTATCTCCTTTGGGGGAGTTTTTTCCCTCTAGGTTTTCTCCTTTTCTCCACTTTATGACAGATTTTCATTATACATGGGTCCCTCATCAAGCCTTATTGTCAAGACTCACTTTCCTTTTTCACTATCCACATAAGTTGTGCTTATGGGGGTGTTAGTATAAGATTTTAATTTTCCTTGTATTTTTTTATTTACTTGGAGATTTCCTATACTTATGGGATATTCTTGCTTAGGTGTACCCGTTATGTTGAGTTAGCTTACCAATCGTGTTGAGTTAACTTACTAGTTGTGTGGAGTCAACTCTACTTCTAGTATCAGTTAGTGAGAGTTATTCACCATTGATCTAGGTGGTAGTTGCACTCACCTCCTATATGTACATCACTTGCATCATTTTATATCATAGAGCATTGAGTTGATTTGGAGTCATTCTTGCCTTGTGAGTTCTTGATCATATTGCATCTCATTGTTAGTTATTTCGATGTGTGCAATTACTTGTGCATTTTTTTTTTCATCAGAGATTCAAAAACTCTAATAGTACATGTTTTCGAAGGTGGCCAATGCTTTAACATTCCACACTCATACATTGTATCAAACATATAATACATAGGTATACATCTATTCTTTTGATCCATACAATCAAATGATTTATCATGTGTGCATCAAAAGAGGGGGAATTCATCAAGATATATTATACACTTACATGCAGAATTTTAGGTTTATGAAGATGTTTTTATAGGGAACAAGTCCTCATAAACATGTCAAGATACCAAAAAATTGGCAAATGTTGTGTAGGTGTAAGATCGTACATAAAGGTAAGGATCATATGGATGTTCCTGACCTACCATACATTTTTCCCTAGGGGTAGTTATAATGGATTTTTATACAGTTTCAAATATCCTCTTATGGATAAATTTTTGGCATTAATTCATACTTAGTTGAATTAATTTAGAGCAATTTATAGGGGGGTGAAATATTTCACTCTTCCATTATAGTACTTAGTTCCATTTGCAAAATTCAAGGTCTTAAGGGCATGAGTCTCCTTCTCCATCATCATTTCAACATCCTACACACTTCTACTCAACAATATTACACATGGTAAGGGCATAGGGGCACCCATTCTCATTTATAAATTGTGTCTATATATACAAAATTAAGCCTAGATCCATCTGCAACAACGTGGTCTATGGGGCTATATAAATTATTGAAGTGGCTAAGTTATTTGTAAGCAGTATTTCCTATCCTCATTTCAAAGGGGAAGATATCAAAGTTACCACAAAAATTGATACACAATATTCTTCCTTCACGAGGGGCATTTGTACCCCTCTCTTCTTGTCTCTCTACATCATATTCAGTGTTGGCTTGCATGCACCCAATTCTCCAGTTTCTTATTTGGCACAATTGGAGATTGATCACCCCCAATCCATCAACAAATTCAATAATACAATCCAAATCTATAACTACAAGAAATTAATGAGAACTCTTCCATTTGCAAAATAAATAGATTCATTCCTTCCATGTTTTATATCTCTTTATTTCACCTCATACAAAATTAATATTATAGATTTACATTTGAGTCACAATTTAATTTCTACTATGGAAATTGACTGCACTTTATGTTACATGTTTCGTCATGGAGCATGTAAACACCAAAATATTTGGATGACAAAAAATACAAGAAAAGACAAAGTGTGTCTGCAAACTCGAGTATCATTTTCCTGTAAACATGTAATTTTCATTTCATACTTAAAGGGGGAAAGTATAGACGTTTAGATTCGGAAATGTATTATTTTGACACTATTAGTTATGATTATGCTTCTTGGGTAAGAGAAACACCTACATCCTATCCCATTTAGTACATCTTGCAATCATTTTGGAGAAATAATTTGTCGCAATGGAAAATTATGGGCTTTCACCAACGCTCTAGGACTAGGTCCCTCTACTAAGGAATGGGGCAGTTCCATTTATTTAAAACAAATAAATATGTGCATTAATCTAACCATCATGGGTGGCCTTTCGATCGGGGATCACACAGGAATACTCCATTAAGCCTGTGTGTAAAAAGGATGTAGAGGAAAGGTGTGTGTATGGAGAAAGGGGAGAAAGTGAGAAGGGCATTTTATTCAATAAGTAGGAAGATGAGTTTATTTCATAAAGCCAAAATAATTCCAAGTTAATAATGAGAAGATGCCAATATGCAAAGCACGAAAAACAACACAATCAACAAAAAATTTAACTGCATTGTATTCATCAAAAGAATCATTATTTCCCTAGTTGTATAGGATTACAAAGATCTATTGGAGTAGGAATTGATATGGAGAGGAAAACTTAAGACAAGGAGATAGAAGAATTGTAGGTTCTTGCTTGTAGTAAGATAATGGGAGCTATAAACCAAGAAAATATAACCCATGCGAATGGAGAGAGAATTACAATATTTAGCCAAACCCCAATGGTTCTTCACATTCCCATGTGAATTTTAAACTTAAAGTGAAATCCCCAATGAAGAAATATAGACTTTAAGTGAATTAAGTCACTTTTTACAAAATTTTCTCCTCAATGAAGAAATATAATTCTAGAGAGAGAAAGAGAGAAGAGGATAGAGGGGATAAGCTCTAAGCTCAAATGAACTAAGGATGAATAATCTCTTATCATGAAGAAGGTATCCACTCCTATGATTAACCGAGCGAAATTCTCTAATGGAAGTGATGAACTTTGTGATCCTTGACCTCTTCTACACTGTGAGAAGCCTCCTCATAAATGATGAACTTATGTAGCCCCATCAGGTACAATGAGAGAAGAAAAGTGAGAATCACTTTATGAATGGAACACTGAGATCAATTAATAATGCCATATTTCACTTGAACCAATACTTTCAAATCCATGAAACAATGTAATCCTTTCTTGACCATCATGTACATGATGAGAACTTGAAATAATTTCCTGCATAATGCAATTATGATGATCCTTCCACCTCAAGAAACATTGATGACCAATGAGATGCAAGGCCTAAAATATCCTTTTGAATCCTAGATATGGATGAAGGTAAGAGGTTGATTTAATGGGGATTTATTCCATCTTTTGATCAACTTATATGATGATATGAGAAACATATTGAGACCAAAATGCACTTTGAGACCAAAATTGGGAAACAATAGGGCTTCCCTTCCAACTGAGTTACAAATCAACTGTTAAGCCTTTCCAAACATAAATTTTTCCTTATCTCTCCTATGAGGAAATATTTCGAAAGATGATCACCACATAGTGATAGGTGTACATTTTCAAATTTTGAGAAGTACCTCTTGAAGTGAAGACAATAAAAAATAGACCATTGTTTACCAGAGGGGTTCCTGAAACTTGGTCATAATATGGTAGAAATGTTAAAAATAGCCTGATGATTTAAAACAAGTGACCACTTGATATGAATGACACACTTTGATAGAATCCCTTCTGTCACATCTTCACGACGTTCATTCCACATCATGCTTCTAAATTTACTAGATTCACTCTAAGACGCCTTATGTTTACCACATTCAGAAATGCACGAATTTACTTACAAAATGATAAATTAGACCTTTGTAAAGGCTAGGATCAGTGACACATGAAGAGGAGGAATATCATGTGTGGCCATTTTTATCTCATTATGAACACTTACCATTGTTAGTATGTCGTGCATGGGGGTCTATTTTTAACAATTTTATCAATTTGTCATTTTTAAGTGTTTTGATCTCGGAGGAATGAACTGAGGTATTGAAAAGAAACTATTTCTCATACTTACTATTTTTAGTAGGCTACATGGTAAAGAATTACTAAAAATAAAAATTGGTCTTTCAGGTTTCATATTGAAACACAAGTGGTCTAAAAAATATATATTTTGCACCGGGATGCTTTGCTCCAATTTTTAGGCCATTTAGCTCGTCGAGTTTCCATAGATCTGAAAAAATGTTATTTATGGATCGAAATTACATGTGGATGTTAAAAAATATCAGACCATTAATGGAATCCATTTTAAATTCAGCTTAAAGGCGTTCTATAGTGGAAGGGGGTGGTCAAAATTTGGAGGAAAATGGAGCATGAGATCAAAAGTTATGAGAAAAATAAGATTTTGATATCTAGGGAACAAAGGAGTTTTTTTGTGTTTGAACATGGTGAACCAGCTCCAAATGTGTTTTAATGGCTTCCCATATTTATTTATGATATTATTTCATGTTTTTTTATGAAGAGGTAGCGAGGGTGAGTTATTTATATGGCAGAGATGAACAAAGAGAGCGCACATGGGGAAGTGGAGGAGTGGGGGAGTGAAAACAAAGAAATGAAGTATGGGAAATGGAGGATGGAGGCCTCCTTACACCATGACAAAATTTTGGGTGAAATTTCACCTAAAAAATTCACCCAAGGTTCAAGGAGGGTGGAAAAGTATGCCATGGGATGGGGATGGAAGAAGAGATGGCATGTGCATGCCCATGTGAGAGCCTTTCTTATATGTTTCTTCATGACTTGACATACACAACATGAAAGATTCCAAAAAACATGAAGATGGCATACTTTTGGGGTGAAATTTCACCTCATAATTGCATCTGAGGTGTAAAATGAGGTTCAAAAATGTGCTTCAGAGGGGAAACATGGGGCCTACCTCATGTTAAAACACTCACTTAAGTCACCCCATGCACTTTTTGGCTTCTTTTTTTATTTTTAACTTGAAAAATTACAACCAATAGGATACTACCACATTTTTAAGGTGAAATTTCACCTCATAAGTGTGCCAAGTATTCAAAGGGACACCAAAAGTTGTGCCCAAGCACCCAAGTGTTGCTTCGACGTATGGTTTATACCTCTACCTTGTCTTCCTAGAATGTTTCCTTTGCCCCGGAGTCAAAACTTAATGAATTTTGGCCAAAAAATATATTAATTTGCATGGAAACATGAATTAAAATCCAATGATACTATTTAGGAAGCTTGAAAATTATTTCTTCAACAATGTTTACCTAAACCTTCAATTTTTCCCAAAACGGGTGTGCCAATGATGAACAAGTGGCAAGAGGAGTTTTCAATGCAAACAAGATAAAACAAAATTATATGGGTATTAAAGAGTCATTGAATATAATTTCATTTTATATTTTTGAGGCTCCTAAATTTTTACAAGGTGTCTAAAACATTTTGAGCAAGTTCTGCCTTATAGAAGGACTCTTGTGTTGTACTGACACGGACATGCTTCCACATTTTAATACTCCTAAAAAATCTTCCTTGATTACTGCATACCATGAATTAGGCTTTGTTATATTTCCAATTCCTAGGATATGAGTCTCCCAACACTTTAGGAGGCTCTTGAAATCCTTCGAACAAGATGACTAGCTCCTTTGAAACATACATTCCCTAGCACCTTGCCCAAAAAGACCTGATTTTTTTCAACTTGTTCTTGGCCTCGATTTCTATTCAGAATAATCTTCCTAAACTACCTTCAAAAAAATTCATTTATCTCCCATAAAACTACTAAATGATTTTAATTTTCCATGTAAGCTTCCAAAGGGTGGTCACCAGTGACAAAAGACCAAAAATAACCCCTTTAAAGCCTCCGGGAGCATTGTTCTTTCTTAGATCTCAGTAGCTTCAAGAAGTAAGCTAGATAAAGTTCTCTCCAGATAAAACACACTTGAAAAACATGTTATAATATTCCTCTCAGCCAAAATGAGGATGACATGATTGAAATGTTGGTCGGAGGAAAGGTTTACATTGACTGTGAAATGGAACTTCAAGTTTGGGTTTGGTTGTCATGACCAAAATTTTAAATTTTACATGCTAGAAATTTAACATGACAACAACTCGCTCTTACTTAGGGAATTATTTTGGATTGGAAAAAGACAAACTAAGCAAGCATGAACCTTATTTATCTCACGGGGAGTAGATATGTGCCTTATCCATTAGGCAATAGAGTCACATAGCACACCAACAATATAAACAAGCCACACAAACAAGACCAACTAAAATAAACACACGACGGAAAGGGAAACACAAAAAAGGGAAACACACCACACAATAAGGGAAAAATAACCTAAATCACCTATGGTACATGTGGGGGAAAACCCACTTTCAGTGTAGCACTTTTTCTCCTCTAGATGTTACCCATGTATGGGTAACACCAAATGATTTTGTTCTGCAAATCCATTGACTAGTTTGATGAGGTAAGACCTCTTCCTCAACCTCTTAGGAAAGACATGTATTGTAGGAGATCTTTGGGTACCTAATATGAATAGCTCACTTTTCTCACTGTCAAAATTCCATTTTAGGTTACTAAGCCATTATTGCATTTGTTCATGCTTATGATTTCACATTCTTCATTTTAACACTATCACAAGATTAATTTTTTATCATTACAGACTTACCATGTTCACAACTAGCCTCGTGCTCTCCATTGGACAACTTGCTCCTGATTTATCATGTTCTCCATGGCTGTCATTTCTATAGAACTGATTCTTGGTAGATATTTTGAAATTTTCAGCATCATCATATACCTCTTGTTTATTTATGTTCAATAGACTGCTCCATATGTTTATCTTTCCCACACATTGAATCATCATTGACCTTGATATCACTTTTTGTGATGGAGGTACTATCCTCGTTGAATGGAGACATCCATAAGAGATTGAGAAATTTCCTTTTCCTTCCATTCATCATGAATACAATATTCTTCACAAAATGGGAAAGAGAATGACTCATCTTCACATTAATTCTCATCAACCAATGTTTCAACAAGAGACATTGAGCTCTTTTATTTTTTCTATTTCATTACAGAACATTTGTGAATCAAAACTAAACTCATACTTATCTTGCATAGTCATAACATAGGTCACAGGATTTCAAGACTGAGTTGAGGGTCTTCGGTTCCTTTTGTAACCTTTAAAATCTCTTACACATATTCCTTCTTTAAATCTTCCCCATACTCACCTTCATATTCATTTGAAAAACCTTCACATTGGGTCTTGGGAAGATGATTGGAATCCTGGAAACCATAAGGCCGTAACTCTTCATAATTTTCAAAAAAAGAAACAATATCCATGAAACAACAATGAGAAGGGCACATCTTCCAATTTAGGATCCATCAAATCATCCTCATGTTCTTTGATTGGTTCCATCACCTTCAGGAACTCTTCCATCAAAATGGGAAGCTCAACATCTTCTTTTGAAGTCATGAAATAGTTGCAACCTCTTGAATCTTGATATATAATATACTTGCCTTTGGATCATCTTCCTTTTGAACAATATATTTCATCTTTCTTATCGAAAGTAACTTCTTCATGGTGACACCCTTGGTATGGTGGTATGACCAGTCCAACTTTACAACTCCAATGTCTTTACAGAAGCTCGACTCAACAACATCCCGTATAAAACGTGAACATGTTTGCCAAAAGTATCTTGATATTGATTTTCTTATCAGGAAAGTCCACAAGTACTACTTGAATATCTTTGACTTGACCAACAAGAGGTACTTCTTTGGTATCCATGGAATAACAACAAACAACAATAGGGACGAGATTGAGACCAAGAGAACATGCGAAACTTTTTCAGGCATGACATTATCCGATGCTCCGTAATCAATTATACATTTATTCAATTTATATCCATTGATCAATAAAGAAAGGTAGAAGGATTCTACTTTTCTAGAAGTGGAGGGTGTGGAGGCAAGAAGGTTTTGAGATACAACATTGCTAAGAGCGGGATGTGGCTCTTTTGTAGCAAGAGGTTTGTGGAACATGAATTTGAATTACTTCCTTTGATAAACTGGACAAGTTTATCAAATTACTTAGGATGAGTTCTCAAATATTCATACTTGGAATATTTGGACTTTGTACTTCTTAACATGTTCAACTATGTCAAAATGAGACTCAAATGAGGAGGATGAAGGAGTGGATTAGTAGCAAGAGGCTGACTACTTCTTGGAATGGTATTGATATTATTTTTATTCATATCATTACATTTGAATGCAAAAATGGGGGTAAAACTTAGAAAAGGAGAGGTAGACTTAACCACATTGGAAGATGAAGAGGCAATTGAGGATACTTCAGGCTTCTTCTTCGTTGATTTGCATGAGAGAGGGAAATAATGATCCTCCTTTTGTTATTATTTTTTGTAGCAGTCGTCACTTGAGGATATTTGAATTTGCAAGAATTATCCCTCTCTTGAGCCTTCAAATGGGTGAATATTACATAAGAGTGACTATTCATATCAGCAATGGTTTCATCATCTTCATCATCAGAAGAAGGGGTATATTCACAAAAGCCAATGTTTCTAGCAGACTCAATTTTGTGAAGGGCTAAAATTCCCTCAATATCTCCAAATTGAGCCTCATCATACTCTTCTTTGGGCCTTGCTTCACATGTGGCATTGAACAGGAGGTGCTTCAAGGGCTAATCTTCTTTCTCCTCCACCTATTCTATTTCTATTATGATCCTGATTTGATTTGGATAACCTCCCCTCATAAAGTTGGCTTGTGCAAGTTGTCTTCTTTAATGAAATCACATTATTAGCTAATTTTTAGACAAGAGAATCGATGACACCTTCCTTGATATGTTTGACCATTTTGCTTACCATTTGGATTCTTCACTTTCCTAGAAAAAATTAGATCATCTTACACTTTGATGGCATATTCTTGGGAAATCTGCAAGAGTTTGAGGTTGGAGCTCTCCGTAGGATAAATATGACTTCTTAAGAAATTGTGCATTTATGAAGAATATCTTTTTATTATCATCAATATGGTGAAGATTTTTGTAGGTATTCTTCTTCAACAATGTATTGAATCGGGCCACAAATTCTCTCATGAGTTCATTTTATTCTTTCTTCATTTGGACCAATTGAACAAGAAGATCTTGAGAGTCTTCAACTGATTTGAATCTTGCTTCAAATATGGTTTTAATATCATTCCATTTTTTTATGAATCAAGAGGGAAAGAGGTAGAACCATTCAAATTGATTTTCTCTTGAAGTGATTCCATGAAAAAGTTTACTAAACATCTTCATGTTAAACTCTGAAAACTTCACATGAGGTGATGAAGGATACAATATGTTCTTCGAGAAGTTGAGTGCCATCACCCTTGAATTTGGGAAAGTTCTTACTGAGATCCCTTCGGTAATTCATGGAGAGGTGGTGTAAGAGTAAAAGGACTGGTGTTCCTCCCCCATGGAATAGGTGTTTGAGGTCTTTCCACTACGTCATCCATTTTCTTAAAAATATTTTTCAATGAGAAACATGAAAGTTTACATCCAGGAATATGAAAATTCATTGTGTAATATGAAGGGTTACTCACATAAATCAGCAGTGGGTTTTCGAGTAAAGGATTTCATATTTTTGAATTTCTTTTATTTATTACTTTTTGTGGATTTTCGGTATATATGATTTTAGGATTTTTTGGATTGTTATAAGGTGCAGGAAAAAAATATTCACCCCAAAGTGGACGCTAGAAACTATTGGGAAATATTTTATCATAAGGGAAAATTAGGGGCTTTCACCAATGCTCTAGGACTAGGTCCCTCTGCTTAGGAATGGGGCAACTCCATTTATTGAAAACAAGGAAATATGTACACTACTCTAACCATCGTGGGTGGCCTTTTGACTAGGGATCACACAGGAATAATCCACTAAACCCGTGTGCAAAAAGGAGGTGGAATAAAATGTGTGTATGGAGAGAGGGAGAGAAAGTGAGAAGGGGGTTTTATTCAATAAATAACAAACTGAGTTTATTGACATAAAACTAGAATACTTCCAAGTTAACAATAAGAAGACACCAATATGCAAAGCAAGAAAAACAACACAATTAACACAAAGTTTAACTGTGTTATATTCATCAAAAGATTCATTCTTTCCCTGGTTTTGTAGGATTACAAAGCTCTATTGGAGTAGTAGTTGAGATGGAGAGGAAAATATAAGACAAGGAAATAGAAGAATTT
The DNA here is from genome assembly GCA_019776745.2 of Taxus chinensis. Lineage (NCBI taxonomy): Eukaryota > Viridiplantae > Streptophyta > Pinopsida > Cupressales > Taxaceae > Taxus > Taxus chinensis. The sequence goes on from CM034147.1 coordinate 979,756,281, forward strand.
TAGTTTCTTGCTTGTAGTAAGACAATGGGAGCTATCAACCAAGAAAATATAACCCCTAGGAATGGAGAGATCATTACAATATATAGCCAAATCCAGTGGCTCTTCACATTCCCATGTGACTTTTCAACTTAAAGTGAAATCCTCAATGAATAAATAAGAAACTTTAAGTGACTTAAGCCACTTTTTACAAAATTTTCTCCTCAACAAAGAAATAGAATTCTAGAGAGATAAAGAGAAAAGAAGAGAGAGAGAGAGAGAAGCTCCAAGCTTGAATGAAGAAATGAAAAGCTCTGATCATGAAGAATATCCACTCCTAATATGATGACCTGGTGAAATTATCCAATGCAGTGATGAACTCCTGATCCTTGATCTCCTCTACATTGAGAAGCTTCCTCTTAAATGATGAACTTCTATAGCCCTATCAGGTACACTGAGAGAGTAAGTGAGAAGCACTTGATGAATTGACACAATTGAGATCAATGAAGAACTCCCTCTTTCACTTGAACCCAATCCTTCCAATCCATGAAACATTTTCATGCCTTTTTGACCCTCATTGTACATGATGAGAACTTGAAACAATTGTCCGCACAATGCAACCACGATGATCCTTCACCACAGAAACATTGATGACTAATGAAAGACAAGTCCCTAACACCTTCTGAGATCAAAGGTGGGTGAAGAGAGAGAGAGATAAGAATGAATGAAATGTCTCAACCTTATGATAACATCCCATATGATGAAGTGAGAAACATAATGAGACTAAAATGTACTTGAGACCAAAATTGGGAACTGAGAGGGCTTCTCTTCCACATGAGTCACAAATAAACTATCAACCCTTTGTAAGCATGAATTTTTCCTTATCACTCCTATGAGGAAAATCCTAAGATATTATCACCACATAGTGATAGGTGGATATTTGCAAATGTTGAGAAGTACCTCTCAGAATGAGGATAGTTAAAAATAGAATGTTGTTTACCAGAGGTGTTCCTAAAACTTGGTCATAATATGGTGCACAGGCTAAAATAGCCTTGTGATTTGAAACAAGTGACCATTTGTTTTGAATGTCACACTTTGAGATAATCCCTTTTATCACATTTTCATGAGGTTCATTCCGCATCATGTTTCTAAATTTAGCAGATTCACTCTAAGACACCTTATGTTTACCACATCCAAAAATACATGTGGGAATTTGCTTGCAAACTGAGAAATTGAACCTACCGTGAAGGATAGATCAGTGAGACATGAAGGGGAAGAACATGTGTGACCATTTTGAGCTCATTCTGAACACTTAATATTTTTAGTAAGTCATACATGGGAGTCTATTTTTAGCAATTTTATCAATTTTTCATTTTTGAGTGTTTTGATATTGGAGGAATGAACTGAGGTACTGAAAACCAATTGTTTCTCAGACTTACTATTTTTAGTAGGCATACATGGTAGAGACTTACTAAAAATATAAATTTGTCTTCTGGGAATTTTGATCAGAATGAAAGTGGTCTACAAATTTTTTCTATTTTACATCGGGATGTTTTGCTCCAATTTTCAAGCAATTTGACTCATTGAGTTTCTGTAGTTCTGAAAAAACATTATTTATGGCTGGAAATTGCATGTGGTTGTAAAAAATATTCATACCATCAATGGAATCCATATTAAATTCATCTTAAAGGTGTTTTGAGAGAAGAAGGGATGGTCAAATTTTGGAGGAAAATGGAGCTTGAAGAATCAAAAGTTATGAGGAAGACAAGATTTTGACATGTCTAAGGAGACAAAAAGGTTTTTTTTTAGTGTTTGAAATGGTGAACCACTCCAAAATGTTTTAATGGCTTGCTTATTGTTTTATGATATTAATTTATGTTTTTTATGAAGTGGGATCAAGGGTGAGTGATTTATATGGTGGAGATGAAGAAAGAGAGTGCACATGGGGAAGTGGAGGAGTGGAGGAAGTGAAAATGGAGAAATGGAGGAGAATGGAGGCCTCCTTGCACCTTGGTGCACTTTTGGGGTGCAATTTCACCTCAAAAATGCACCCAAGGGTGCAAGGAGGGTGAAAAAGTGTTCCATGGGATGAGGATGGAGAGAAGAAATGCCATGCACATGCCCATGTGAGAGCCTTTCTTATATTTTCTTCATGAATTGACATGCACCACATCAAAGATTCCACACCAATAGGAAGATGACACAATTTTGGGGTGAAATTTCACCTCATAAGTGCATGCTCCTAAGGTGCAAATGGGGTTCAAAAATGTGCTTTGGGAAAAAAAATAGGGCCCACCTCAAGTTAAAACACTCACTTAAGTCACCCCATGCACTTTTTTCCTTTCTTTTTATGTTTTTAACTTGCAAAATTTCAACCAATAGGAGAGGGGTGCACTTTTGGGGTGAAATTTCACCTCAAAAGTGCACCAAGAGTGTGCAAAAGTGTTCCAAGGGTGCAAAGGGACACCAAAAGTGCAGCCCAAGCGCCCAAGTGTTGCTTTGGAGCATGGTTTGCACCTCTGTCTTGCTTCCCGTAATGTTTCCTTCACCCCATAGTTAAAAATTAATGAATTTTGGCCATACAATATGAATTTTCATGGAAACAATCCAAAGGAATCCAATGATCCTATTTATGAGGCTTGAAAATGAGTTCTTCAATAAACTTTTACCTTAACCTTCCAATTTTCCTAGAGCGGTGTGCCGATGAGCCGAGTGGCAAGAAGAGTTTTCAATGCAAAAATAATCCAAACAAACTTATGGTTCATGAAGAGAATTGAATATAATTTCATTTGATTTTTTTAGGCTCCTAACTCTTCATGGGGTGTCTAAAACATTTTGAGAAAGTTCCACCTTGTAGAAGGACTCTTGTGTTACATTGATGGACAAGTTTCCACATTTTAATACTCCCATAATTCTTCCTTGATTATTGCATCATGAAGTAGGCTCTGTCATATTTCCAATTCTGGGATATGAGCTCCCAACACTTCACAAGGCTCCTGAAAACCTTCGAAAAAGGTGACTAGCTTCTTTGAAACTTGCATTTCCCAGTGCCTTGCCCAAAAAGACCGGTTTTGTTTAACTTGTTCCTGACCTCAATTTTCTCACAAAATCTTCCTAAAATACTTCCTGGAAACTTCATTGATTTCCCATAAAACTCCCAAATGATTTTAATTTTCCCTGTAAGCTTCTGGAGGATGTTCACCAGTGACAAAAAGACCAAAATGGCCCTTTTGAAGCCTCTGGGAACACTGTTCTTTCTTAGATCTTAATAGCTTCAAGAACCAAGCTAGGTAAACTTATTTGCACAAGAAACACACTTGAAAATCATGTTAGCATGTTCCTCTCAACCATAATGAGGGTGGCATAATTGAAATGGTGGCCGAAGGAAAGGTTTACATTGATCGAGAAAGGAATTTCAAGCGTGGGTTTGATTGTCATGACCAAAATTTTAAATTTTGCATGCTAGAAATTTAGTATGACAACATGTCTCTATCCTATATTGCTTGTTTTTAAACACTAATGTGTCAACACTTTTTTAATATAAATACATAAAATTAATGTGTAACCTTTGTCCATCGTGAGGCTACTTCCAAATTTCATCCACCATTTCCTTTTCTAAAACTGAGCAATAAAGTCGGGATATGGAATCCAGTCTTGGATAACCTCTACAATCTTGGAATGACACATCCCCTAACTATTTTTTTAACGACATTATCTTTTGTGGGTCTTTTAATTTTCATGGGTTGGCCTCGACATGAAAAATTACCTTTGGAACCCTATATAATTAATTTTATATCACCCCCATTTAAACACATCGAAACAACCTGACACTGGCATGGTCCCTCATTGTAAACACTACCACAAAAGGCACTCAAGGATCCTTAAATCTCCCCAAAGTTGATGTACATACACTAGAGAAGATACTACTACATTTCTCAAGAGCTTAATGAAGTTAAGCATTTCAAATTACCTCATGTCTAAGCAGTCAAATATCCCTACTCAATGTCTTAGCGGGAACACATTCATCTCAAACGTGGTAAAGTTGATTCAAGTTGACAACTGGATATGCTCATCTAGATATTACGTGTCATGTGGAGAACTATGGGTGGTTTGAGTCCTCTTCAGAGTAGTGCCAATGTAGGTGGTACATAGATTGTACTTCAACCCAAACAATAACCTTCTTGTAGGGTCATGCACCTATGGTTAGGGTTTGATTTCCTTTTAGTTAATTTCAAATGGTTTTGAGATTGTGCAACACTTAAGGCTTAAAAATGAAACATATTTCCAAACCACCAAAGGGCATAAAAATTTGCAGAACTCCACTCTCAATAAGTCCAAGATCGTACAATAGGTCCATGACTATAAAACCGATCGTAGGAGTTATGTATGCTTTTGCATTAGTGCAATTTTAGGTTATAATTTCCAGAAAGAAGCATCTAAAAATCCATTATTCCTAGTTTATTTAGTTTTTGCACCTTGATCTCTCCATAGCCACTCTGTATAGCTAAGTACATATATCCTCTTGTGTTTTCAAGATTGTAGCATATTGTAAACACTAGATTACAAGTACCAATACAATATTATGATATTATATGATTAGTGTTGGAAGCTAATTTAATCATAATAGCTCCTTGTATCAAACTTATATTCCTTTCTAGTTGTGCATTTCATAACAATCTTAAGGTAATTTTAAAAGGGTGTAAATAGTAATATAGGCGTTATTCAATTCTTCATCCAAGGCGTCAAGTTATTTCTTATTTTCTTAAGTAGTGGTCATCCATATAACTGAATATACAAAAATAGGTGGTTGCATCCCCCAAGTCTCCTCTAAGTAACAAGGCACATACCTTTATATTTTCTCATAGATCCACATTATTTTTCCTTAATAGGATAATCTCAAGATCTTTATCATTTTCTACTACATTATCATGAATATGTTGTTCTCTTGGACCTTAGGTGTTAGATGTTCTAACATTTTTAACATAGTCTCTTCCAATCTCAACTTAATATGCTATTTTTGATTTGTCTATATTATGGCCACTCCTTTGAAGATTTGTTTACTACCATTTTTTATTTCTTCCTCCAAATGAGTACATAATTGCATCCAATTATTTTATGTGTTATCATGCATGATTTCACCTACATGTGTCTTCCAAATTGACATCAACTACCCCAAGTGCACGATGGATCCTTTAACGATTTTCTCTATTATGCCTTTTTCAAGGAATTCTTGAGTTATTTGTTTTTTTTAGGTGAGGATGACTTCAATTTTTTTGAGGGGGGCCTTAGAATTACGTTTTGAGAAGTAGAAATTACCCCTAGAGATATAGAAGTTGATTGGAAATTGGTATCCCCCCTTTTGTTTCTTGTGTTAGTTTGTGCCATGTCCTCCACCTACTTCTGCCTTTTCCTCCTAAAAGAATTTAAATTTTTATTTTGCATCTTTCTTATCTTTTTCATGTTTTTGTGTTGCCTAAATATTTTGTTTTGTTGCTTCCTCGGCCATGAATTTTTTCCTTACTTCCTCCTTTTTCTCCATGGAAAATTTTTTCCTTCTTGGAGAAAAAATAACTCCAAAATCCACCATATAGCCAAGATATTACAATTTTTTTAATCAAATTCTCCAAGTAGAAAGATAAAAATTCTAAGTAATTGTCAAATGGATGTCAAGTTTAAGGTCAAAAAGAATTTTTAAACTCACAAAAGTTGCAATCCACCATCATTAACCCCATTTTCTATTGTAGGATGCTTATTAACATAATGATGATGACAATGTATTAATTTTCTAAGACTACTAGAAACCTCAATATTTTGATTTCACTTCAAATGAAACATGTTCTTTCACTTATATATAATATGATGATGATTACTTTGAGTATGAATACCATTTTTCGGTTAGTTAACTAGTCAATTGTATTTGCAATTGACCCAACTTTCTTTCGTACACATAGTTTTCTTTTTGTTTCTTGTTTCTCTTTTGAGTTATTTGTTCCTTTCATATTTTCCCCCTTCCCTAATCCTATATTTAACATGCGGCTTTTGCAAATCCAAGTTCCTTTACTATATTTTTTTGACATTTCATTACACACTTTGAGTCTTGCTTCTTTATTTACTTTATATTTTTAACTATATGTTTTCCCTCGGCTTCTATGATTGATGGTTCCATATTTCACAAATTATCCGTAAACTTGCCAAAAAAATTCTTGGACCACAGACCCCTATAGCCAAAATAGTCTAGTACTAATTTTACTATGAAAATTTAATCCACTTAACAAAAAAAAATGCAATGCAAAATAGAAAGACATTACACCAAGTTGATAATGAAGTTCGGCCAAAATGCCTACATCTCCGGGTTCACCAATAGTTGAACCGATTCATTATTAAAAAAATGACTGCAAGTATAATAAAGGTGATTACAATTCTTATAATGAATGTGTTGGTAAAACTAGAACCTAGTGATAATCGAATCCAAAGATCCCAAACTAGTCTTGGAAGCTTAGTGCTCAATCCCCGCACAACTTGCTAACTTTGACACCTCCCAGAGCTAAGTCTGAGTGTTGTCAAGCTCAGTGATCAATCCTCTACATGACCACCAAGTAGGAAGAACCTGGTCTTGAACACCCAATGTAGAGAATCAGAGCTTATGTATACTTCTTTAGCGTGAAATGATCTCCTTTAGATCTACAATGAATGTTTGGCTCCACGCGAGAAGAATCAAGGCTCAAAATGGCCTTTACAATATCATGGTAGGTTAATAATTATTATTTAACCCCCAAAATACAATTATTCCTATAATAATAATAGGTCTTTATCTCTAAAAAATTGCCTTAATTGTCTCTTAAGGTCTCTCCTCATTCCACCCTCCTTGCTCTCATATGCTTTGAATTGAGAGTGGCTTGTGCTTTGGGATGGGGTGAGGGGGGATTTTATATGCTTAAGTGGCCTGCTTATCTTGTAGAAAAACTTGATCTACCAGCTCAATGCCAACTCGTCAAGCTAGGTGAGTTAGTTAGATTGCTCGCGTCGAAGGAAGGACGTCGTGGGTTCAAACTGCCACCTTGAATCTTGCGCCAACTATTTTTCCTGTCGACTGGGCCAGCTTGTCGAGCCGCTTTATTATTGCCTCCACCAATCTCCACGTCCATGTCGACCCTACCAATCCTCTTATTTTGCCCCCAGCCATCTAGTCCTCTCGCCTGTACATGTTGTATGTTGTCAAGTTGACCACGTGTTGACTAATTCCTCCATTTGGTAGGGTCATGGGATTAATCACATGTTCTCGGGGATAAGGATTAGGGAGGGATTAATAAGCCTGGACTCTCCCCCATGATCCTCGTGGCTTTGGCCACACTATCATTGTTTTGCAGTTTGATTCGGTTGGTGGTTGTGTAGCTCGATTCAAACTTGGTTCTTCATTTTCCCTTAAGATCGGTCAGCTCGCCAAGGTGGCTCGGTGCATAGCTCACTAGTGACTTGGTTGTTAACTCGATGTTAACTCACTCGAGTAGCTTGCCCATAGCTCGGTGATTTTCTTGTTCATAGACTCACCCTCAACTCAATGAGTTTTCCAATTGAATGATATCACTCTGGCAGCCAGGTCCCCTTCCGAAATAAAAGTGGGCCCGTTAGTTGACCAAATTTTTTCACTTTTGAGTGACGAAGATCGACATCCTAAATCAACCCATATTTTTTCTCCACGACGTTGACGACTCATTTTCCATTGCACCCATGCCCGAGTCACTGCGTCGTTTCCTGTGTTCTGGATGCATCTAGTGAACATCTTGTTCCTTCCTGAACTACATATGGAGCGTACGATATCTATTTTGTGTGTTCTAATAGGTGTCAGAAAACTCGCAACCTGTAATTCCATAAAGAACATGTTTAGGGAGATCTTGGGAATGTTGACACCTAATGTTGACCTCGAGATCACACCTCCCCACTAAGGAGGCTTTTGGTCCACCAAAATCTTCGTTTTCTCTGCTCTGGAACCAAAACCTTGTGTTGTTGAGAAGATATATTTGCAGTTAACTTGATGGTATTTACACTACTAATCATCTAATCAGACAATCACTTTCTGGCTCGATCATGGGACCTATGACACATAGGACCACTGCCTTCTGCTATGCCACTCTAATTTTTATACCTCATGTTGACTTATCCTCTTTTGCACGGCCTCTAACCTCTACACAGAGCTAAGTTGAAATGTGTCAGGTGTCGACAAGTTCCACCTTCCTATTGACTGCCATTTTGTTCCACAGCCTTCTGCCTCTACGCAGAACTAAGTCACATCTATAGTGTGGTTGACAAGCTCAGCTATATGAATCTTCTCCATGGCTTACAAGCAATATGAACTTGGAGATATGCCAAACATATGAAGAATCAGAGCTCTGTCAGGTATTTTATGAGGACTTCATATAGAGCTTTGATTACCAACTGCAAGAAAACACTAGGCATGATCAACCTTTCGTGAAGAGTCTTTTGTCTTGGTGGCTCTAGTCCTCTATCGTCTCCTCTGCATGATCATCCTCACTGGAAAGTATAACAGTTTGTGCCTATAAAATTTCTTAACAAGAAAATTTTTAATACACTACAACATTATGGTGTTAATACATCACATAATTCTACATTTTTATTGGGTCTTACAATAGCAAGTATCGCACAATACAGACAATGCCCAAAAGTGTCTTATATTTTATTACAAAATAAGAGCATGGGTATAATTTATTTTTATTTAAAACCCAAAAAAATGCTCAAAGATAAGATTAGTAGATGACTACTTTTATTTTCCACCTAGATTCCCTAGTAGTACCTGAATCTGGTGAGGACCTAGTAGCTTCACTAGTTGCTTCATCGGTCTGGTATGTCATTTGGTATAGGGTAGTCCCCTAACGAGTATGAGTTTAAATGATTCACTAATGTATTTATTTTCGGGACGCGTAACCCGAACAATGTTGAACTTGACCATTAGACCGTGATTTACCCATATTTCAAGGCTTTCTCCTACATTTGTGTTGAATGTAAGGTGCGTGGTGAGGTACATGTTCCCCAAGACTATCTCATCCATCTCTAATGGGATGATGTCGAGATTCAAAATGTCTGAAAACTTCCCTCCAATGATGTATCACAAGGTCCAATATCTAGTTGCTATCCCTTGGACATAACCATCTTGTGTGCCATATTTTTGGCACAAGGAAGAGGCATGGTAAGTAAGCCCAATCGGTGTACCAAGTTGGTTGTAACATAGCTCATTTTGATGTCCCAATCGAAAATAAGCTACATTGGGTGTCCTTCAGCAACTGTCGGAACACTTTGCCTAGAAATCCTCACTAATCGCAAAACCAAGTCAAGAGGTCCCAATAGTGTCCTATGTTGTTGCAAGGGCACTCCGTGCTAACCTACATTGGGAATTTCGGGAGCTTTCCCCTTGGCTACAGTCTTCCTCTGAAATCAAGGAGGTTCCCGATCTGAATTCCCTAACCAGAAATGTTCTGCATCATGACCGCCTTTGGAGCAGTGGCTACACACTATCCTGAGCGGGGATGGTGAGATCTCTCTGCAATGTTTCCTCTGTTGAATTGTTCTACCAACATGTTAGGTAAGTATTCAATCCTATATAGCTCAGCAATCTGTAGATCCTATAGGCATTGTCACTCGTTGACATTCGCCAAATGCATATGTAGCTCCGTAATCCGATGGGTCTGGTCTTGATGCCTAGACACCACCATTTGTATCATTATGTCCAGAAGAGTGAGTACTATGGGCCATTATAAGAATTAGTATAGGTCCATTTCTCTATAATAGTAAGCTAACATAGGCAATCACCAACTCTAATACAAAACTTGATCCGTAAATTGGCCAAAAACAATCCTTGACCACAAACCCCTATAGGAAAATTAATTTAGTACCAATTTTACTCCAAAAATTTAATCAACTTAACCAAAAAAATGTAATGCAAAATAGAAAGACACTGCATTGAGTTGATAACGGAGTTCGGCCAAAATTCCTACGTCTTTGGATTCACCAATAGTTGAAACGATTCATTATAAAAAATTTGACTGCAAGTACAATAAATAAAATTACAATTCTTTTAATGAATGTGTCGGTAAAACTAGAACATGGTACCAATCGAATATGAAGATCCCAGACTGGTCTTAGAAGCTCAATGCTCAATCCCCACACAACTTCCCAACTTTGACACCTCCAAGAGCTAAGTCGAAGTTTTGTCAAACTTAATGATCAATCCTCTCCACGGGCACCAAGTAGCAAGAACCTGGTCTACAATGCCCAACGTAGAGAATTGGAGCTTTTGTATGCTTCTCCAGCGCGAAATGATCTCCTTTGGCTCTGTAATGAACGTTTGGATCCACATGAGAAGAATCAACGCTCAAATTAGCCTATACAATATCAGGGCGGGTTAATAACAATTATCTAACCCCCAAGATATAAATTTTCCTATAATAATAATAATAGGTCTTTATCTCCAAAATAAATGCCTTAATTATCTCTTAAGGCCTCTCTTCATTCCACCCTCTTTTCTCTCATTTTCTTTGAATTGAGAGTGGTTAGTGCTTTGGAATGGGGTGAGGGGGGATTTTATAAGCTTAAGTGGCCTGCTTATCTTGTAGATAAGCTTGATCTTACAGCTCAATGCCAACTTTCCAAGCTAGGCGAGTTGGTTAGAGTGCCTACATTGGAGGAGGGAGGTCGCGGGCTCAAACTGCCGCCCCAAATCTCGCTTCAACTGTTTTACCCCGCCGATCGGGCCAGCTCACCGAGCCACTTCATTGTTACCTCCACCAATCTTCGCATCCACGTTGACCTCGCCAATCCTCTGAGTTGTCCCCACCACATCGTCCTCGCGCCCATCCATACTTCCTGTCGTTGATCTGGTCCCGTGTTGTTTAAGTCATCTGTTTGGATAGGTCATGGGATTAATCCCACTTTCTCAGGGATAAGGATTAGGGAGGGCTTAATAATGCCAAACTCTCCCCATGTTCCTCATGGCTTTGGCCATGCTATCATTGTTTTTTCATTTGATTCAACTGATGGTTGTGTAGCTCGATCTGAACTCGGTTCTTCACTTGCCCTTGAGCTCGGTCAAATCATCGAGGTGGCTTGGTGCATAGCTCGTCAGTGAATTGGTTGTTAACTCGATGTTGATTCACCCGAGTAGCTCTACCTTAGCTTAGTACTTGGCTCATTCATGACTTGCCCTCAACTCAATGAGTCGTCCAATTGAGTGATATCACTCCGAAGGTTGGGTCCCCTTCCGAAATAAAATTGGGCACTCAGTTGAACAATTTTTTACGCTCTCGAGCTACAAAGATCAACATTCTGAAACAACCCATATTTTTGCTCCACAACACTGACGACCCATTTTCCATTGGACCCATGCACAGTCATTGCCTGTGTTCTGGTTGTGTCCTATAAACATCTTGCTCCTGTGCGGACTACATCCAGAGTGTACGACTTCCGTTTTGCATGTTCCAATAGGCGCCATAAAATCTCACAACATGTACTTCTATAAGGAAGATGTTTAGGAATATCTTGGGAGTGTTGACACCCAATGTTGACCTCCAGATCGATAAATTCTTTGTTGATTGAGCCTCATCATTTTTCTTGCCTTGTGTTTTTATTTGACTTCAATGTTTTCCTCGTCTTCCTTTTACATTTCTTTCTTTCTCATGTTGTTTTCCTTTTACTTCTGAATCCTCTCTTCTAGATAATGCCAATTGAGTTTTGTTAATATGTTATTGGGTTAATGTCAATGTGGTATTCAATCCGATTTGGGATTTTCCCTTTATTTAGTGTGTTTTGTCTCATCTCAAAAGTTTGCGCTAGCTTCGATGTGATGATGACACATTTATTTATTTTTTGATTTGAAGATGTTTGCATTCACTAAAAAATTAAGAAATAAAAGTATGAGATTCAAAGAGTGTGGAGGCTACCCATTATGGTAAACAAGAAATCAGGAATGAGTCACTAACAATTATAGTTTGAACAATACGAGCAATAATGAGAGGCCAATAGATCTTGTTCTGCAATTATTTGAGGTGGCACTTAATCTTATTAGTAACCACAATTATGTCATGGATTTTTGGTTCGATGTGCTCCAACTAAAAGGATAAATAAGAGCAAATATGATTTTGGTGAATGGATAAAGAATAACCATATCTAACATATAGTTATTTGCATAGATTTTCCCAAATTTGGAGTATGACTAGTCAATAAATATTCCAAATGAATGAGAGAGGGGAGGGGGGGAAGACTGAAGATACATTATTTTTATTGAAATTAGTGGGAAATCTATCAAGAAGTGAGGAGAGAAGAAGATCACATCTAAGAGGAGGAAGAATAGTGCTAGAAAATAAGAGGAATAGTTTCAAGAACACGAAAGATAGGGTATTTTGCTATAGAAAGGTTGAGTTTGGAAAATGTGTGACAACAAGAGGCTTCATATGGAGAATATGCCAACCCAATAATTGGCATTTGGATTTTACAGGGGAACTACCAAATATTACAAGCCTTGTGTTGCCAATGAAAGTTGGAAAATGACATTGACCATTTAACATTAAGAGAGTTTTCCAATGGAAGTGGAGGTTGAACGAGTTATATACATGTCTAAGTGTGGTGGAGGTTATAACCAACTAGTTTGGACATCACTAATCTTTCTATAGGGATGTAGGATTGGTGGTGATCTTAAGAAGGAATTCATTAGGAATCAATTGAATAGGTGTAAAATAGGCCCACTTGAGGGTAGCAAATGTTGGTCGTCAGATAGGACTTTATGAAGAGCAACAGTCAGGGGACAAGAAGTCCCTCCTCTTTAATGGGAGAGGTTCCCTTATTCAGAAACGAACTTATTTACAAATGTACAAGACATGATTTGTTGGTTAAACTTGGATATCACGAAAGTGTTTTCTATGAAGATCATCAATTACAAAAGGACTGAGGAAATGAGAGTACGGGAAAGAGAAGAAAGGCAACATGCAGAATTATAGATATCAGAGTAATTCTTTATGTATGCGAAAGTCACAGCGAATTGAAACAAGATCATTTGTATTGAATAAATAAGATGGAATTTAAAGACACAAAGTTCTGTAAATAACATCTGCTTAGAACACAAAGTTTCTTAACACAGATTCATTAATCAAGGACACAAAGTTCCTTCTTGGTTATACAAGATCACCGAGCTTGCAAAGTTGAAGAGTATACAATCGGTAAGACTAACGAACTTGAGACAAATGATCTTCACAAAGAAAATAAACGAAAGCTTAGAAATAACAGAGATCAGATAGACAAAGAATGGAAAATTCCTTCTGTATTGATTTCTTTGTAATCTATTTACACTTTCAGAAAATATAACAAGTTCTTCCTTCTCCGAATGGCGTAGAAATACCATTATATAGCTTACAAGTCAGTTACTCTTCGTAACCGTTTCTTTTAACCAAGAATAGTTAAGGACTGCCAACCGCAATACCTCAACCTTTTACAAAGAAAACGGAAAAGAAAGGGAAGAAGAGAAAAGAATGGGGAAGAAGACAGGTGGCCAGTCACTGAGAGGGACCCACTGACTTCAGAATCCGCTGCTTGAACTTCTTTAACACCTCAGCTATGTCTCTGCCACGAGGGACTGACATGTTGGTTGTAGACTGAGTCCAAAATCCAAGACACTTCTCCATCTCATTATCAAACTCGACATGAGTATGATAATCTTTGTTTGCTTCTTCAATGGCAGATTGAAGAGAGCAAATCTCCTTCATTTTCTCCTTGGAGATGGAACTTTCCTTGAATAGGTTATCTTTGACAAAAGCTCTGAATTGAGCTTTGATTTCTTGCAAGGAAAGGGAAGTACCAGAAGTCTCATCCTGAAGATGACAGTGTATATCTTTGAAATCAGAGACCACTAGTGTCTTGAAAGCTTCACCCTTCTGCCAACTGTTCTTCAGTTCTCCCAAAGCCTCCTCCAGGACTCTGATCTTCCACTCCACACTGTAGACCCAGGACTTCGACAGATTATCCTTTGCATCATCAAAGACTTTACTCGCCAACAGAACGTTCTCATCTGCTTGTCCCATGAGTCGGAGGTCTACTATGCAACTACTCTAGAGTTTGAGCTCTTTATCCATGATATTGATAGTGGAGGAGAGCTTCAATTGTACATTGCTCACCTTTTCGTGGAGTTTGAAAACTTCATCGATGAAGTTTAATCCAGCAACAAGCATGTCATCCACCAGGGCTTCAATAGCTCTGCCATAGACAGAAGTACTTGTGCATATCTTTGATACTCTGCACTTCATCTTGGCTTAGAATTACAGGAGGCGGGAGAGTAGTCAATGGGGTAGGGTCTAAAACTTTGTCCTTAGACAAAAGAGACTTGATGAAACCTGTGAGAACCTGGGCCTGTTCTTCCAACTGTTCAATAGTTTGTTGCCCTTTCTCTACCCTCCCAATGACTCCTGTGACTGTTTCCTGGAGGTTGTGAATTTCACCTTCAGGGGTAGACTCTCCCATTGGGATTCTCGAGAGCTCTAAGTCAGATACCTGCAAGTCCTGCTCTGATTTATCCGTTGTAGGCTTGCCAATCTCCAGGAATTGTTGACCTTGAGCATCAGATACTATTCTAGAGATAACCTTGGCTCTCTTAGCACGAGAAGGAGTGGTGCCAAACAAGGTTGCAACGGCATCAAAATTTGGTCCTGAGCTTTGGGAGGAAAATTTCCTCTTCCTTTTGTCAACCAAAGGTTGCACCCACGCAAAAGAGGAAGAGGAATCAGCAGGAGGGGCAAGGGGACCAAGAGACAGAGAGCTCATGACGCTCAAGGTCTGCGCAGCTGTTGACTCAAGTTGAGAAGTGAGTGGGGCAATTGGGGCAATTGCGGCAGAAGAGTCAACATCACCTGAAAGCTCAGTGCTCTGGATTTCTTTATCTTTATCAGCTGGATCTTCAGGAGCACTTGCAAGAGTTGGTATTTCGCTTTCTTCACTTTCACTGAGAACAATGATGTTCTCTGGTCCCATAGGCAACTCTGCTTGCTTTCTTTGAGGGTCACTTTCCACAGGCTCCTTCTTAACCTCCTTGAGCTTTTTCTGGTACACTTGAGTGGATGAAGAAGGAGTAGAAGCTGCAGGTCCTTGTATTGATGAAGCAGGAGGGGTCTTCACTGGTGTTTCTGACCTTGGAATAGATGTTTCTCTTCTTGGTGTTGAAGCATCCTTAGAAGAGGATTCTCCTGAATGCCTCCTAAATTCTCGAACCATCCTGTCAAACCAGACCTTAGTCCTGACTAAGACTGGAGCAAGGATCTCAGCCAGATCATCCCTCTCTTTCCTGTTCCAATCCAGGTCCTCCAAAGGAGTGTGCTTAATCACATTTTCATATTCATACGAGTATAGATCAGAATTGTCATCCTGGAGACCTTCAGGAACTTGGTATAGACCGAGTTCTTGGATCAATTGCAGGGAGAACCTGCCACAATGCCTTCTCCTGGCCTCAAAATCATCTGCACAGTCAGCCCAGTAGTCTTCTGTATCTTCCCTATGATGGTAGATTATCTTGATGTTCTGTTCAATAAACTTCTTCAAGTCAAAGCAGGTTCTTGGCTTGAAGAAATGAACGGTGATAGGTACCAGGGCTCTCTCTATGTTCTGAGCATCCAGAGCTGTTTTGCAAGTGTAGTTTCCCAGAGAGATGGGAAAGTGCAAGCCAGAAATCTTCTTATCTCTGCAAGTTCTGTGCAACTTGTCTAGTTGCCTGCATATTTCTATCAAGGCCATTTTATCATTGCAGAACATGGGAAGCCGCAGAGGAGTGCTCTCATAGCCAGCAAGCCTGATATAAGAAAATTTCCTGAATTGAATGAAATAAGCACCATATTGAGATATCAGGTTCATGGCTTCATCTGAAAACCTTCTAGCAGTATCACCTTCGAGCAGTCTGACCACGTACATGGTGAAAGCATCATTGACCCTTCTGAAATTACGATTGCTGGTCTCCAGGGTGAACTGCGGGCAGTAAGCATATACTGGATCATCTTTGTGAGCGTCGATGTAAGAAAAGCCAAACCATTGCCATGACGCTGCCAGGGTATACATCAGGTACATGAAGTCATATAGAACTTCTTCGTTTGTTGCACATTGGACAGCTGCTCCGTCAAATTCATGCTTATGATTTCCGCCCAATTGATATTTTGCGTTCCTTCGCACACCATGCTGATGAGCGGGCACATCCAGAAGTGAAATTCGTTGGTAGAGGGCAAACCCATAACCCGAGCCAGCAAGATTATGAAGTCTGACAACTCTTCATTGAAATCTGCTCGGAAGAGGGTTTTGGTCAGACGAGAAGCTCCTTTCTTAGGGTTCTCCTAGTTTTTGATTTACGAAAAGATTGTTGTCTTTTGGGGGTTTTGCATTCTTCTATGGTTTTTGGAAAATAATTGTTGAAAACATTATCTAAGCTTGAAATCTTAGCATTAAAATGATTTGCTATTATGAGATTTTGTAGTTGAATGTGCAAATCGACTATTGGGGTTTTTCCAATGATATTTTATATTTTTGTTTGATAAAATATTAGTATCTTTTGTGGGTTCTACATTCTTCTCTGGTTTTTGAAAAATAATTAGTGAAACCCTCCTCTGAGCTTGAAATGTCTATATTAAAATGATCTGATATGTGGGTTATGTAGTGGAATGTGCAAATCAACTATTAGGGGATTTTCATTATTATTTTCAATATAAATTGTTGATCGTGTTGGATATTTAGAAAATGGTAGAGAACCAGTTATTAAACGGACTTCCTTCAAAAAGTATGATTGTAGTTTGTTTGTTTTTCTTTATGAGATATTACAGTTGAATTAAATGAATGGGTTCTATTTCTTCACCCGAACTCGATTTGTTATTACCTTGCATATAGTTCTAGTTGGAAGTAAAAATCGATTTGGATATTTTCTCTGTGAAATTTTTATCAAAAATATAGTGTTGGCTGGAAGTGAAAATCGTTTTGGGAACTTTCTCTACGAAATTTAATGTTAAACTACAGCTAGGTCTTTTTAATATATATATATACTATGGGACTAGGTTGTGAAATCTTTCATTTACAAAGAAATAGTATGTTTAGATTCGTCATGGCTGCTTTGTGATTATTATCGATGTTGAGTGTTGCTCTTTACTTGGTGTTGAAACATTTTAATTCAGTGGAATGTGGTATTCTTGATTGTTGTATTACTGACGTTTGGAAAATTTTGTTTGAATAATTTACTTCGCTTCTAAATGTTGCATGTAACTCAACTCATTGTGGATTGTGAAGTGAAAGAAAATGAAATTCTTGCTATAAGTCAGCCTAGCTAGTAACTCTCTTACATGAACAAATAATTATGAAATAGGAAAGCTTCTAAGGTAAAAAAAATTATGTTGTTAAGCTCAGTTGGTTATTTAATTTTCTTTTGATTAGATAGATTTCATTTTCCTTTCATATCCCGAGATTTTCCATCTTAGATGGTTGGATCACTTGATCCATACCTTTACTTACAAGCATTTATTTCATTTGTGTATCTGTTTGATTTAATTTGAACTGCTAGAAAATTTTAAAAGTGGAAAATACAAGGGGAAACTCTAGCGAAATTTTTCCACAATTTGATAGTTAGTCATTTTATAGATTTTAAATAAATGGTTGACTTTCTTGGCAAAGAATTTAACCGCATGGAGGTTGGATGTTAAATAGATTAAATTTCCTTGAATGTTTTTGCTTTATTCATTGTTTGGAGTGGTGTTGTGTGTGCAAAGATGTTGATCCGACACAGTTCGGGATCTAGAATCCCCCGCCCATCGCATGCCTTGCAATCGAGAAGCGGAAGGAATGTATGCATAGCGGTCCTTCGGGAGCGCTTCACATATATTTTGTACGCCTCTTCTATCGCCAGCTACGGGATTGACCATAGATTCATGTTCCCTAACTGTTGCGGATGCAATATCCTTGGAATGTTTTGTTAGCCAGTTAAGATGACTAATCTTTTTACTTATCAAAAAACTTAGTAGGGCATGTGGAGTGATTTCTTGTCAGTTCTTTGAACCGACACCCCAAACTAAACAGTGTCACAGGTTAAATATGGATGATTGGATCGTTATACTCTAGCTTGTGGAAGTTGGCGTTGAATGAGTGTTTTAGTATGGATCTTGGATCCAATTGTAATTGTACTATTAGTAAATTATACTTGCCTTAGTAAGTTGTACCTTGTATTAGTCCTTAGTGGACGTAATTTGTCATATATGTATTAATGAAATGTAAGGATTGTATTTGAATAAATGGGGATAATGCTAAGTGATGGAAGAGACTGAAAATTTAAGGGCAAATCTTAAAATATTAGGTATGCCTCCTTAACAAATCTAAGCTTCATCTTAATGTCTTTCCTCGCGAATGAATTTGCACGGGCTATGTTACTAAATTGTGCAAAATGCTTAATATCAATTTAAATCCTTATCAAGTTACCTATGGGAAAATAATGGTTCTGAAATGTGTATAAAAGCATAATTAAAAGGAGTAACATGTAATATAATAGTTACACTTATAGGATGGAATCCGGAATATAATTATTGGCTTGATCAATACTTAATTTCGTTACAAGATTTAAACTTGATAGTAGTCTAGGCAAGAAATGAAATGAGCTAGTGCATGCCTAAACGACAAACTCGATTGGTACTACAATCTAAACTTAAGGGTAAATGGTTAACCACATAAAGGGTGTATGGGCCACATGTAAGAAAATGTTTAAAACTCCTACCTTAACAAGATAATTGTAGACACAATGTTTGGTTCTTAAATGAATAGAAATGTTACTTTTAAATGCTCTAACTTGCAAAAATACTATTCTTGTCTCTTAAGTAAGAATGTTGAATATGAGTAATTGTCTTGGTATTTTTCTAAATCTCATAACTAGAAGTAAACTTGAAAGTAATGTAATCAATATATAAATATGCCTCATTTGATTTTTGGGAATAATAAATAAGGGGCACATATCTTGAACATTATAGTTGAAGGTCAAGTTCAATTTTAAAGGAAAGGGGCTCTAAAGTAAAGAATGGTAAACTTTATCTTTTATGGTAAATTACTACACCTAAGAAACATGATCATAACCAAGAGGTTAATTTACCTCACAATGCATGAGACATACCATGGGCGGCATCACCAAACTTTGAATAAATAAAGGCAAATGGGCAGTCTTAAAAATGTGAATAATGCCTTAAACAGGAGGGTAAAAACAAGTTAAGCTCGCTGTGATAAATTAAACCTTGTCAGACCTAATGGAAATCTTGACTAAGATATTAATACAATATTATCTATCAAAATGTTAAAATGTATGAAAGGGGGTAGCGAGGTGATAATCACTTCATGACCTTATCCTTCTAGCCTAGGTAATTAAACACGTGAACTATAACTCATTAAGTTAATGGACTAAAAGTAATGAATCTAGATAACTATGATGAGACATTTGTGAGGTGATGGGAAGACAAGTTTAGACAGGTTGTGCACTCATCTCTACTAAGCGTACATAGTACAACTTGAAAACTTTGGCCAAAGTAATGTGTTTGTTGAGTACATTGTTTAATCACTGTGATTCCTCAAATCCCGAAGTGTAGGATGCAGGATAGAGTTTACTAAGTGAACTCTAGGTAGACACTAGAGGATCAGTCACATGTTCTCACGACCGCAGAGCAGTAAAACCAAACGCAGCTAAGTAAGAACATTGTAACGAATGTTAAGGGTGATCGTGGAGATCATGAATATATTAACCCTTACAGTTGCACAAGGTTTATCACATTGTTATAAGATGGATTAATTAATTATGACATGTTGCATAAGCTAGCCTTAACTAGTTTAATTGTGCAGGGGAATGTTTGTTTGTTGTTAAGATGATAAGACTTGTTGCATTAATTAGCCTAACTAACCTACTTGAATTATATATGCAAAGGAAGGTTTGTTGGTTTTTAAAAAAAAAATCCTTCTAAATTGAGTGTCAAATTTCAGGTTGTTACAAAAAGTAAGCACTACAATGCATGTAAGAAAGGTGGGACACATTCAACTTGAAGGCAAGTTGAGTGTGGAGGCAGCAGAGGGATCAAAATTAAAGGAACAAACAATTTAAAGATGACTAGAGAAAATAGTTAGTGCGAGTGAGGTCGGAGGAGAATCAGGGGGATATTTTTGACAAAGGATCAAACATAAATTTTTCTTAGTTATTAGACTATGTGAACCTATGACTGATTGGTTGGGTTGAACATCTAAAGAGCATATTAAAAAAACCTAAGGAATTACTACGATGAATTCATGTAAAAAAACTCCACTATTGAGAGGGGAGGTGAGTGAGACCACATGTGATCTTGCTTATATTTGACCATGTTGAAATCACCTTCCCAAAATTCAATCCGCTCAGGGAAGATTTGAACTCATCTAGTTCCAAAGAATAATATGTTCCACTGTGAGATTTGTGTCGTAGATTGAGAAAAACCTCAGAATCCTTTTATCAATACATATTGTATTCCAAATACACCCATGAGCTAAGTCTTTCCTAGATGCAATAACCTTGATGGAGAGGAAGGGGGATACGAGCAAAACTATCTTGCCTCATATGTCAGTGGGGGAGGTACAATAGGTCTTTAAATGTTTATTAAAACAATGTAAGTTACACAGAAGATCGTGATCATTGAGTTTAACCTACTGAAGAAAGATTACAACTAAGGGATGATCCATGAAAATGCATCGAACTTCATTGATCACTATTGGATGGAGGTTGCTCAACCTCGTTGTTTGCATGTGGAGAACCAGTTGAAACAATTGGGTGGGGGTTTGGTGATAAGCGAGTGAAATGGGGTGGTGAGTGTATGATTTAGAGCCCACCTCAATGATATATCCTACAACTACCCTAGCAGATTTGAGCGAATTCCAAACCTCTAGCCTATAACCTTCATTAATTGTAGCTTGTGTGGGATCTCTACGCTTTGAAGAGGATCTAGTTCTTTTCCCAACTGCTTTCCAAGTGTCAAGAAGTTATACAACATTAACTTGAGTTTATAAGATAGGATCAACGATTGGATTAACATAAATGGAGAGGTGTTGGGTATCACCATTCTACATGCTAGGGTTAGGAGTACTTGAGTTAGAGGTATCCAATGGTGAAGAGGGAACAATTTCAAGATCGTAGGCAAGTACTTCCAATCTTTGTTGTTTGAGTATGCATTTGGAGCAATCATGGATCAAATGGCCATCGTCTTTGCAATAGAAATAAGCATTGGGCTTGTTAAGGTAAATAACATGTTGTAGTTGAGCAAAGTTTGACCATATAATTATATAGAGGTGGGCAATGATTGAGAAAATGGAATTCAACCCACATGTGGTCTTGTGAACAGGATGGTTGTCTTGGGTCAAAGTTGAGTTTCCATCCTTGGAAATGATAGACCTTGCCACACCATTTGCCATAGTGGAGAGATGCTTGGGAAAATTTAGAGGTGGCAAAGAGGATAAGGACATATCCCCTACCTAACCATTCACATGATCTATTTTCCATCCCTTGGACTCTTCCCATACTTGGTATGTCCATTTGTAAAAATTACTTTTCGAAGGAATGCCTCTAAGAAAAAAAAAATTGTACACCGAGAAATATCTATTGAAACATTTAGAAACTCATTAGGTAATTCTAACTCAAAGGCTTTACCTTCTTGTTGCCCCTAGTTGAATCTTTAGTCAATGCACTGTGTATGGTGGGTAAAAGAGAGGTTTCCAACTGGGTTCTCAAATTTAGGGATCCAGTCTAAGACCAACCACATCATGTCGATACAACCCTAGCCTTAAGATATCTATAAGTTTTCAAGGCCTACAACTAAGATAAAGATAGGTATCCTACTAGGATTCTAAAATAGAAGGGAGATAACCAAGTGTTGGATAAAGTCAAAGGGTGTAATAGCAATAAGACAAAGCAAACTTACGTCTATTGTAATCTATAGCAATGAATGACCAACATACAACAAACACATGCAAAATAAGAGACTAAAGAGGGTTAGAGATACTTACGTGTAGTGTGCATATGACCATTGATGCATTATCCCCAGAGACAACAGCAACAAGAGAACAACGCTATAGGTGAAAGGGAAAGCTCAACAAAGAGACCTCTAGTCCTAACTCACTATGGTGACCTAAATGCAAAAGAGGCAAGCTCCAAAACTCCAAGGTCAGCTAACAAGTGTGAAATAGTGCAAGCAAGAGCAAATATAGATGTGTTCAAATGATTGTAAGTTGGTGAAAATAACAAGCAAGCAATGAGGTATATACTTGATGCCATCGTCAATGGGCAATGGCACTAGCATGGCGTCGACCGAGGCAAAACTAAAACATGCAACATTGTCCATGGGTGATGGTGTCAGAATTGGGAAAACCCTAGAGTCAAATGCTGAAAATATGGGGAATGGAGGACAAGAAGATAATGAGGATAGATGACAAAGGTCTAGAGTAACCAAAAGTAGGGATAATAGCGTGCAACAAGAGGACACAAATGGACATAATGGGACAAGTAGGCATAATGAATTTAATGTGTGAACAAAGGGAAGAAATGAGGCAAGTATGGGGTGATTGAGGCAATAGCAACATCTCTCAAATGTTGTGATCTAGCTCACAAGACCAAGTCCAATCATTCCCTAATCTCGATAGGCCCCTTAAGGCACCCTCTCAAGACGAGAATGCATCAACTCCTCCTGCACAAAAGAAATGGTTAAGCAAGCATCAAATATATGGTGTATACACACTAGGGATCAATTCTGAATGATTGTTGCTTCCCTTTTATAGTTTTTCATGGCTTGAGAAATCGCCTATAATTAGTAGATTAAGATTTACAATGGCAGTCGAAGGATCATCTAGCTCCATTCCACGACTTCACCACATTTTATCAATGTCACTAGCCAATTGATGATGGAACACTTATGTTGGCAACATGGCTCCTAAACCATAGATTTTTTATGCCTTATTTTCCTCTCGTCTTCCTTTACCTCGGGCATATTTATGGGGCATATTTGAGTTTTGATCTACAGAACTTTAACATTTTCTTATTATATCCTATATTATAGTATTATCCAAGATTCTAATGTTTACTACGTGTTTGGTCACATAAGTTATTTATTTCCTTTTTATTTGACGTGTGTTCAATATATTTCCTCCATGTCTCATCACCTTGGTGACATGTTTGCATCACATCTTATGTGGCTTCAATATGCATGATTGTTTTATGATTGATATATACTCACTGTTTGATGTGCTTTCTCAGTACTTAATGCCTAGAAAATTATTGCTCCTTACATTAGAAAAGTGGTGATGTCAACAACCCAACAAATTACCACACCATTAAGATTAATCCGCTTTTTGGAAAACTATTTGGTGGCATGGTGGAGCGTAGAATTAGCCTTTGGGCTGAAAAGGAAGGAAAGAGAGCAAAAGGACATGCAGGCTTTAGACTAAAGCACTCTACTATTGATCATTGTGTCATTCTTAGGCACTTGATTGAAAATGTTTGGGGCATGAAGGGTGAAGAGGTGTATTGCTGCTTCATGAATTTCAAAAAGGCCTTTGACACGGTTCCAAGAAGCAAATTGCGGAACACAATGGAAGAGTTGGGCATTCCGGACAAGTATAGGGCAGCGGTGCACAGACTGTATGAGCAGGTACGGGCTAAAATCAAGACTAAAGATGGTCTATCAGAGTGCTTTGAGAACGACATTGGAGTCAAACAAGGTTGTCTATTGTCACCCACCTTGTTTGGGTTATATATAGACAAGCTAGAGGAATGGATTGACAAAAAGGGAGGCAGGATTCATCTAGCTTCCTATGTAGTGAAATTGTTGCTCTATGCAGACGATCTTATCATAATGGCTAAAACAGAGCAGGGTTTACAGGAGCATTTGAGAGCTTTAGAGCTATTTTGCTAAGAGGTGGGAATGCAAGTGAACATTGGTAAAACCAAAATCATGATATTTACCTTTAAAAAGAAAAGGAGACAAAGTAAGCTTTGAATTCGATGGGGACTCCTTGCAAGTTGTCAAAGAGTACAAATATTTGGGACTGGACTTTCACAATTGTCTTAGCTGGGAAACATGTAGAGCTAAGAGAATCAGATGCTGAACATCAGAATTATAGGACTGGAAGCCATGTTTGAACCTTTTCGAAATATTGGTAATCCCAGTAATGCTATACGGTTGTGAGATTTGGGACAGCAATACATCCGTGAAGAAATGGAAGCAAATAGAAAGAATTCAGAAGCATCTAATTACAAGTAGTTTCAAAATAAAAACCACGGTCCCATATGAAATCATTCTAGCAAAAGTCGGAGCCTTTCCGGTGGAAGCGACGGCGATGACCTGACTATTAGGATATTTCAAAAAAGTGGAAATCATGGAGGATTCCCGGTGGCCTAAAATAGCAATTGAGGAAAAGCTAAACAGGAGGAAGAAAACATAGATGAGAAATGGAGTATTAGCATGCAGGAGTGCCCTAGCACTAATGAAGAAATAAAGAGGTATATAAGAGAGAAGTTCAAAAATACCATGTGGAGCAAGAAGCTTGGTCGAAAAAGAGAATACTATGTCCGGAATTTTAATCCCAGTTGTGATCACAGGTAAAAACACTACATTGGAGCGACAATAAAGTGGAAGGCTAAAATGTTAATTGTGCAGCTAAAAACTAGTTCACATCACCTTAGGTGTGAAACTGGAAGATGGAAAATTCCCAAGGAGGAGTGGTCTGAAAGGGTTTGTCAATTTTTCAACTCGGGCGCAGTGGAATCAGAATGGCACTTCGTCATGGAATGCATCGCTTACGGGGACATAAGGAGAAACTACATGGATATTTTAAGAGGGGTTGATCTTACAACTTTGTTTGAACAGGAGAGGGTGGCAAAGACAGCAGAATTCCTGATAAAAATTCATAGTAGACGAAGCAAAATTAAGAAAGCGCTGGAAGAAAGGTTGAAGTAGCGGCGAGAGTCATTGGTTCAAATGGTGTTTGGATGACTTGCTCATGTTTATCTTTGGGTCCCATACACTGCTCGGTCTCATGGACGTCATTAAAAACTTTCATTCATTCATTCATTTATTATATCACATGTTTTCTACCATGATTAACCTTATTATATGTTCAGAACATCCTATAGAGTGATGATCTATATCATGCACAACCCTTTTTATAGCCTATCTTGGACAAAGTCGACACAAATAATGATTGGGGTGAGCATTTTTATGAAATAATAAATTTTAAATAGTTAAAAGCCCAGTGCGTAGTAATATGGAAGGAATTTTTCCCAACGTGTTGGATGACATATTTTGAGCTTTGAAGGCAATGACTAAACAACAATGTGGCCACAACAAAATTTAAACACCTCACTCAGTTTAATTCAAGCCCGACCATAATCAAGAAGCCAATGGGGATTAAGAGTGTACAAAAAAACTATTACTAAGTTTGCTTCCCAGTGGGCATGCAGCTTGCAACAGCCCCCTCTAATTACACATGGCAATCAATGCACAAATACCTGATTAGACATTAGCCTAAATATCAAAATCCAAAATACACTCTAAAAACTGAGAAAATAGAAAAAATCATGGCCTTAGGGATTGTGTAATGGCAACAAGGGACACTTGTAGGATTTGCAACCTATAGATTTTTAATTTTTTATTGTACTACAGTAATTGGATTTTACTGACTGTTCAACTTAGTATTATTCAAGAAAATATACTCTAGAAAAGCGTTTTGATTAAGGCTTACCCAATGAGGAAACAATTTGTGCTGCACCACATTTAACTTTTACAAGTAATATCCCTGTCTATTATAAAATTACTCCGGAGAGGTTGCGGAGACACATATTTCAATGCAAATGCAGAAATATTGTTTCAAAGCAAAGAAATGCTGCATCAGACAAACTGGCATTTGGTGCAAAACAAAGGGAAGATGTAAGCCTTTCAATTACTCATTTTCTGTTATCTTAAATTTATAGTTCCTCCTCCCTATACGGTATCCAAATAGGTGGACATTATAGCCCCCGTACTAGACCAACTCTATGGAAACAGGTTGTCTTTAATCTAATTAAAATGTACTGTACTGGACTATGAAAATAAGTGCCTTTTATCTAATTAAAAGGTAGTGGAGTTTATCGATATCGTTCTAAACTAGGTTGTACATCACCTGAGCACTTCTTTAATTGTCTCCAGAATATGGTATTCTGGTATTTCTATTACGAAATGCAACCTTTTTCAACCAGTAAAGACCAGGAAGCTTTTACTTAGAGATTGAAATATTCCATCAAAAATGACAAAGACATCATCATTTTTCTCCCACCTCCAACTGCAACCAGCTGCAATCTTAAACATGTCCACATCTTTCTCGGTTCATAACACAACCACCTAGTCAATCCATGAGGCACCCACCACCTTGGCCATGAATGCCCATTTGTCGGCATTCTCATCAATCTGCAAAAGAATCGAAGATTGGTGCACTCATCAGAATACAATCATCTACACTACCGCATGTATAGATTAAAGGCATCCCTTATAGATTATCTACACCACAACGAACGTTAGTGGAGATTATACTTGCAAACTCTACACCGGTAGTCACTTAATAATACCCCTAGACTAGTTCACTAAAAACTCCAAGAAACTCACTTTAAATCAAGCCAAAATGCAAATAAAGAGAAAAATATTACCACTTTTTGGGTTGGCCTCCCTGCACCATGACCAGCTTTTGTATCGATTCGACCAATAATTGGATTGGTTTGTGGGCTATGCTCTACACTTTTGCATAAAACGTATTGCATTGTCTGTAACCACACAACAGAGTTCAGAATTCATAATATAACTATAAACAAACTCCATGAGACATAAGATTCTCAAAGCATAATGCTTTATGCATGAATAGGCCTATGAGCATATTCTGATTTACAAGAGGGAACATGAACAACTATTTATATTTAGTTATGCAAAAGCATCAATGCTAATAAAATAAGCCTCGAGGGGAAAACAAGTATTAACAGCTGTAGACATGTTCAACTCATTCCAATTACATCTGAGGAACTATAGTAACACCGTCAAGAATTATCCATTCCATGTTCTGCAAATCCCAGAGTTTATTTGTACTAGCAAAAGTCCACTCTCCCATATAACATTGATCATTTCTGGTGTGATAGGAAAGCAATCAGAATTAACTGCAAGCTATGGTAGCCTAGAAGCTTTAAGATTCAGACTATTGGATATAATGTATAATGAGATCCGTATAGTTACTTACTGCTAGAAGTTTTAGAGAATGGAGTGGCACAACTCGATCATCATGATCAGCAGTCAGTAACATCGTTGCGGGATACTGAGCACTTTGTCCTCCGGGCTCTTCCCATGGCCTCTTTACATTATGCAATGGAGAATATCTAAAGCAAAAGATCATTTACAAAAAGCAAATCCATTAAATTCGCATGTCTTTAATTTTTTATCTAGTACTCATGGTAAATGCTTGATTTGTGTCCTTACTTAATCAGCCAATGAAATTCTTCTTCCTTATCTGAACATCCATAATCTGTAGTCCATGCATGCCCTGCAGGATGAAGAACAATGCCCTTTGTCATGCCAACAAAAAAAGTAGATACCCTAAAACTAAGAACGGGCAAAATAGGAATGTTTGTACAATAATCAATTCTTATCATACCAATCGTAAATTTATGGAAGCGTAACATGTCCATAACCCCCACATGAGCTAGTGCACAACCAAACAGATCAGGTCTCTGTTTTCAGACAAAAAAGACAAAGGCTAACCTTTTAGTTCATATTATTTGTTTGAATACAAGGAATGAAAAAAATCTGCTTCAAAAACATTTTCTCAATTTTTAAAATATCCATCCCCTATGAATAAGACAAAAGAAAGGAACATTAAATTGGCTCAAACAAGACCATTAATATGATTATTTCTCTTATTATCAAATACGAGAACATACCTGATTTATGCAAGCTCCAACAAGAAGTCCGCCATTACTGGCTCCCTCAATACACAATTTTTTGGGTTGCGTATAGCCCTCTGATACAAGGAATTCAGCAGCAGAAATGAAGTCATCAAAGCAATTTTGTTTATTTGCCAGAGAGCCTGCTTTATGCCATTCTTCTCCATATTCACCACCCCCACGGATGTTTGCAATAGCAAATACTGCTCCTAAATGCCTTGACATGACAATACGACTAACACTAAAGGATGGGGTGATGTTAATGTTAAATCCCCCATACCCATATAGCAATGTGGGGTGCGAACCATCAAGAATGATATCTTTCTTGCATACAATGAACATTGGTATTTGAGTTCCGTCCTTGCTAGAAATGAAAACCTGAAAATAATAGAAATCACATTAGGAACAAATGACATACAAAAGCTAAACGTAAAAGCTTTGATTGGAGAGGCAGACCATGCGATGTAACCCTTCATTAGGGATTCCATTGTATAAACAAAACATTATTACCATTTCTTTTCAACTCTGAAGCTCATACAGAAATTGAGAATGGCTGATAGCTTAATTTTAAGACAAAAGTGTACTTTTTTCTAATTTACCTCCACAGTATCCTTCCCAATTTTGAAATATACACGATACATAAGTTATAACCTAATTATTAGATGAAAATACAATTTTGTAATTTATTTTTGCAATCACCTAGTTAAATTTGACACAAAAAATATATTCATTACTTAAATATGATCTTTTATTAATTTTCATACTAAATGGTATACTATATTTTTCCCAATCAATTTTAATGTTTTAAAATAAAAGTCTTGTTCTATTTTACAAAAATGCATGGAACATTTTTCCTAAGAAAAGGTTAAGGCAAAAAATCATGGAAGCAAAAGATAGTAAATAAACAACAAAGTACCTGTTTAGCCTCAAAATTTGTCCGATCGAAGCCTGGAACAATGGTTTCTCTAAATACTACAAGATTTGGTTTTTCAGCATCTAGGTTGCATTGATAAATAATAGCAGGAGTAAGAAAGCTTGTAAAGCCAATAAATAACTCTTTGTCCTTACGCCTTCCAGAGACTTCATTTACTGACCCAATATCTATTGGCAAATTATGAAGCAAATTGCCAGATTGCAAGTCCCGGACTTGCAGAACATACTTAACATCACTTAAGTAACTTAGTAAAAGTTGATTGTCATTGACAGCAGCAGCCGATTCAAGTAAATCCTTGTCTGATTCTGGAACTACGTCGCTCCAAGATTCTGGCTGCCTCAAATCCACTCGGACCAATTTATACCTCGGAGCATCTTTATTGGTCCGAAAAGTGAACACGGTATCATCATTTGCAATATGGTCATATTCTGCTTCAAAATTATCAATAAGCTTATAAAATGGAAGTGTCTCCTCCTTGCCTTTGAAACCCTCAATACCTTGAGGAAGAGTACCAAGATCACAATAATATAACCTGTTGACTGGATCACACCCTTCTGTAATGTATAAAAGAACATACTGCCACAAGAATAAAAACATTGGAATCGGGTTAGATTATCACTCAGTCAGTAGAACCATTTCTTTGCCACAAAGAAACTCAATGTTTACAATATTCATGAAACTAAATGTTTAGTATCCCAATTGTGATTGGTGTCACTACAACTATTTCAACCCTTAAAACTTTAAAGAGCCAATATGTAACGTGTAATACTTTATCTCAATAATTCATGGAATGTAAGGTGTAATACTTTATCTCAAACATTCCATATATGTTTTACCAACCTTTCCATCTTCAGTTACTTTAGACCCAACACTCCACTTAGGATGTTCTGGATCTTTCCAACATAAAATATCTTCAGATTGCTCCGTACCCAAGAAATGGTAGAACAATTGATGATTAAGGTTGATATTAGTTTCGGTTCCTGCATCTAGTTCTCCTTCTCTGCTAAAGCAACGGAGGTTGTTAAACAACTGGTTGCACTAATCAAATTAAAAAAAAAACAACTATGATAAGGATCCTGAAACCTATCACATTGAAATAGAGAACTCACTTAGGAGCTGGAAAACGGCTGTAAAAGAAACCTTTACTGTCGTGGCTCCAAGTAATTGACGAAAACTTCACCTGGTAAACAATGAAAATACTTACGAAAACTTCATTCAAAAAATTATGAAAAACTTCTAAACAAAGAGCTATAATCAAACAGTCTTACAAAAATAAGTAAGCAAATACTCCACTCCACTCAAGACTAGACTACAAGACTAATGGAAGCTGAGCCAATAAAATAGAATGATTGAAAGCTTCTGTGACTTTTATAAAACATTATTCACAAACTTACCTATATCAATTGTCATTATATGTTGCACATTTGGTGAAATGACAGTTTTGTGTGGCTTGAAAATAAAGGTTATATTTAATTTACTTTACGTAGTAATCAAGAGGCCGAGAATGGGCAACGGAACTGACAAAGAGTACAGAGCTGAACAGTACACAAAAGCAAGGCCCAGTGCTTCTCAAGAATAACAAATAACAGAAAACTCTACCAAAATAAAAACATAAAGCAGGAAGTGAAGGGCCTGAAACATTCAATGATACAAAGGGTGTGTACATGCTTTTCTTTGACTTCATATCAGAGATCAAACTACACTAGACCTACCTAATAGCTTTAAAAATGCTCTCTACCATGGGCATGACCTTGGTATCTCGTTTCTACTTCGACCCTTATCATAAATTTGGTTCTTGATTACTAGCTCTGTTCTGCCTAATCATGAAATAAATTGACTTTATGCTCAACAAAAAAGAAAACTAAACATACCCATGAAAGAGAATCAGGTTCTGTACTCTTATCTGTTATCCGAATAACCTTGATGTTTACCCAGTCACTACCACTGGAGCTTAAACCAACTGCCAAGAATTCACCATTTTCACTGATAGCATATGTATTTAAAGAAACTGTTCCATCTTCACTTAGTGTGTTGGGGTCAAGCAAGACCTCAGCTTCTGCTTCCAGATTATCCTGTAATATGTGAAAATTTTGAAAGCATCCCATAAAACTTGTCAGCAATTTGAATTTAAAGGAGAAACGCCCACACCTGCAGACTTAATGTAAGGAAATAAAATGTTAACATTTTTTATTTTGCAGAACAAACAAAAAAAAATTTGCAACTCTTTAAAGTTTATGCATATTAAAAAAGAAGTTAGTCATACTCCTTAAAATTGTGCTTTTATGTACCTATTTTTCAAACTTGACTGGCATACCTGAACATATAGAACACTCTGAGCCTGTAGCCCTGTATTGAAGAAGTAAAAGTATTTATTGCCACGTTTGAATGGACAATTATATCTAGGGTGGTCAAAAAGGGTTGTGATCTGTTCCCTCAACTTTTCTCTTGTTTCACAATTCTGTAGGTAGGATTGAGTTAGCTTCACTTGCTTCTCAACAAAATCCTTGACCTCCTTTGAATCGGGGTCTTCCAACCTGGCACCAGTCAATATGCGTTTTTCAGAACAAGAATATGGAAAGAATCCACAAATTATCCACTACAGATGCAAGCTTAATTTTATGCTTTTTTCCAGTGTTGTGCAGGAATGTGTCCCATGGGTTTTGGTGATATTCTGGATGATACCAATATTCTGGGACTTGGGGGCTTGGTTTTTTAAATTTTTAAACAGTCTTCTCATATTTTTACCTTGAAATGCTGCTATTTTTAACGAAAACATTGAATTCTAAAATAAACTTGAAGCTTGAAACTACCTAACATACAGTAAACACAATTTACATCCCTAAATTTCATTAAAGAAAGTTAATATTTTTTATTTTATTTTTTGAACAGCTTAATCAGCCCGCTAAGTTTGGTTTTGAATAT
Organism: Taxus chinensis; assembly: GCA_019776745.2. Classification (NCBI taxonomy): domain Eukaryota; kingdom Viridiplantae; phylum Streptophyta; class Pinopsida; order Cupressales; family Taxaceae; genus Taxus; species Taxus chinensis. Next base: position 979,788,116 of record CM034147.1, read on the forward strand.
TTGATTAGCGTCGAGACCATATAAGTTGTTTGCTTAAAGTATGGCTTGGATTATAGGTGCATGAGTCATATTCTATTGTACCCAAATGCTGACTCAATACAAAAACCCATTAAAATCCTGCTCACCCAAATGCTGACTCAATATAAAAACCCATTAAAATCCTGTTCATAAAACAACCCTTGAAAACTAGGAGCTTTTCAATGGCCTTTGACAAATAATATAGTATTTGGCATGGTCCCATGCTAGGGGCTACTGCTCTTATTTATTTGGAAAATATGGTGCCATGAAAAAAATTTATTGTTGCTGCTAAAACTCTTCCTGAAATTTCTCAGGAGAATTTCCAGCCCCATAAAGCAGCTGGTGGCACAAAAATAAATCAGCTGCTTAAAAAATTTAGGGAGCTTTTTTTGACACTCTGCATTTAGTTTAAGCTTACCTCTCAATTTTTCATCCAAAAGTTTATTTCGGATCCACCGGACCCTTTTTTTACTAGTGCTAAAGTTTCCTATTTTATCTCTGCACAGAAAAATTAAAAAAAACATCCTAATTTTTCTGCTTAAAAAATTTAGGGAGCTTTTTTTGACACTCTGCATTTAGTTTAAGCTTACCTCTCAATTTTTCATCCAAAAGTTTATTTCGGATCCACCAGACCCTTTTTTTACTAGTGCTAAAGTTTCCTATTTTATCTCTGCACAGAAAAATAAAAATAAAACATCCTAATTTTTCTGTCCAGCATCTGCTCAAAATTTTTACCTTTCCCCTTGCATCCATCCCAAGTTTACAAACCAAATCAGCAAGTTAATAGCGAGTTTTCTATCACTCGGGAACATTTTAAACGAAACTAGAACAGATAGTTGAAGGTCAATGTACCCTCGAGCAGCTGGGGCTGATTTTCAGAAGAAAAAGAAAAGTAGATAAACTAACTGTTTTCCAACAGAAATTGGGCACACAAAACTGACTTACCATCGATAGGGATCAGGTACCAGCATTCCATGATAATTATCCACAACAGACTCATCCCTTCTCGCTTCTGGATATATCACACCGCCTTCCATCGCAAGAGAACCCATGCTCAACTGCCGAGCTTGGTACAATGTAGCCAAACTTTTATTATATTTTGAGAGACGGTTATGTGATTTTAGAGCGATGCCCTTCCGAACAAATCTGCAGGTGTGCAGATATAAAACAACATTACTAAAAATACTTTTCTAAAACATAGGGAAGAAGAAAATAGAAAAGTAAGATATGAGACTGCCCAAAATATAAACGTGGGTGGAAAATGACTATGAACAGGTTTTTTTGATTGGATCCGAATATGAACAATTAATTTATTTTTATTTTAAAAAGGGTTTGTACAAATTGATGCCTGTTCAAAGAGGAGAAAAGGGGCCTCCCACAGATGCGGAGATTCATGACGCTTTAATGAATGGGCTAGGTATATGTATATGAATCCACTAGGTCTGCATTAGAAAAATAATTGACATATCACAGAAACCTTGTCAAGAGAATTTTTATTTATAAGGAAAAAAAAGGGTTTTACCTTCCTTATTTCTTAATCACAAGCAATGAGGACAGTTTTACTGTTCGACAAAGGAAAGCCAAAATTAAATTTTAAGGAATCGCAGAAAAGACTTCCCGATTCCCGATTCCCGATTCCCGATTCCCGAACCCTCCACCAGGGAAAACGACCCCAATTGTCATATGATGGTGACCACAACCTTTACAATTGAATATATCCCTAGGTATACCTATGTCCAGTATTACCATGGCTAAATGCAATGTACCTTGATAGCCGATTAACAAATATTATTAAAATATGAAGCATGATTTTGCATGTATAAAAATAATAGAACAAAATTAGAAATCAGCCAGTCAAAGAAAGAAAAAGATGAGCGTTCTGCCCAGGGATACAATGACAGGCAGTCAAATAAAAAGACAGTAGGAGCAGGAATGGTTCAGATACGTTCCAAAGAGTCTGAATGATTCCGTACCGTTGATCACCAGGAATGAATTCCTGAAAAAGGGTACACCTAAAATTACATGCCCACTAGAGGCGAGTAAATGTAATGTTGTCCGGAGCAGGGAAAGGACCAGAATCTCCAAGCTTTCAAAACAAATTCCTCACTCAGAGCAGAGGGTACAATATGAATGAATATACACAGTCACACTACTATTTATATAGGTAGGAAACAAAAAGAACATCTACACACTATGGAAAACAAAGTGCAAGTGCGCCACCTACCAGTAGAAATCCTGCTGCGGCTGAATTCCACTACTGATGATAATGATAATGATAATGATAATGCTAATGCTTCTGGTTATGGTTATGGACCAGTAAAACCCATTTATATATATTTTGGTTGCCATATATATAGATCTTGTTTTTGTCAGGTTGTAAACAATGAATTGTGTGAACATAGCCTGCTCATCCTGGGTCCCGCCGCTGTCGAGAAATTTGTCTTTTTCTGTTTGATAACGGCTGGTTTTTTCCGCCCGCGGCCCACTATGGAGGAATTTGTCTATTTCCGTTTGATAACAGTTGGGTTCTCCGTCGATAGTATCGCACGCAAAGGAATGAAGGCGTTTAGTGTCGTCATGCATGTTGACAGTGTCGCCATGCACAACTTCGTAAGTTGATTGAATTATTATTCTTTTATCGTCTTTTCTTTTCTGTCGGGAGGAATTAAAGGCCCGTTGCGTGGCTTTTACTTCTAGTCAAAACTAGATTTATGGGGCACACCACCTTTTTTTTAATAACTACCCAGTGCACAACAATATGGTGTAATAGAGATGTTGAAAGGGATGCATCGTTGAAGTTAAACTTGAGGGAGCAAAACATTGTAGGAGGGAAAAGGATAATAAACAAGGGGTTTGATGGAGGAGAAGTGCAAGGGTGAGGAAGATTTTGTGGAAAAGAAATGTGAAACTCTTTTTTGTAACAAGCAGGGACATATGAACAACAAGCCAATTTTGTCAATCGCTTGAAGGAGTAAGGGGGTATGGTACATAGGTTGTTGAAACAATGTATTATGAAGATATCTTAGATTAAAGCAAGGCGTGTTTGATCAATATTGTCAATTAAATGTAGGAAAACATAAATCACTCTTTAAGTGGCACCCATTGGTATATTGTGTGGAGAGATGGGTCGATTAGTTGTAGCGTAGAGTCTCCTTCACCACCCCCTGTAGATAGGGAAACTTGTATATGTTCAAACTCTGAACTCTACATATGTTGCATATAGAAACTTTGTGTTTAGGGTTCCTTATGTCATAGATTTTATGTACATTTGCAATCAAGGTTTCTCTTTAATGATTAGTGTTTCCCTTATTAACAGTTTGTATGTTGTTATTCGTCAATGACCATCGATACAAAACCTCGACCTTTCATTTCCATGGCGTGTGTCAAGCACAACCATCTGACTCCAATTTGGAAATGTCTATCAACGTAATTAATTTGTGAGGCTTTGGAAAAAGAGTAAACTTAGTATGTGTGTGCACTCATGGGCCCTCCTTTGTTGCTTTTTAGCCCATCCAAGGTTATAAATAGGGAATGTTTTAGTTTGAAGATTATAATTTGGTTGATCGGTTTGAAATTACAATCTCTTAATGAGCCAACAAATTTGGATGTATGGAATTTTTTAAATGGATGTCGATCGAGCGTAGTTGGAAGATATGTTAGACCGTATGTCGACGTATGGGTACACATATAACTTACATCATATAGTCTTTTAGAGAGTCGACTAATGGAGTATTTATCCACCGCATGCAAATATAAAAAGTGTGTGAGTCAAGTGAAGATGTGAAGTCAAGTGGTACAAGGAGCTACCAGATGCGTGTAAGTTTGAATGACAATACTAAATATGGGATCCATGATGCAATAGGTTGTCGAGCTCGAACGATCCTCAATGCAAAGATGGATGCTTGTTGATCTTGAAAATAATGCTAACCAAAGTTGAGGATCAAGTTGAGCTCGGTGAAAGTGAAATGTTTGGTGTGAGCACAATACCAAGCGAAGTGTAGGGGTGAGATGATGCATATTTGGTTGATGGGTTTGAATATTATAATTTGGGTTATATATCATGACGATTTGTACTTGTTTGAGATTGATTAGTTTGGTCATGGTGGTGTGGGTCATAAATTAGGGAGGCGGAGATGTTATGTTAGCATGTCCATCATTAAATTGAAATGCAAATATAGACACTAGAGAATTCATCTCGTGTTTGAGTGGAAGCAATATAAAAAATGTGACATTAAGAGGCTCATTATCATCATCATCTATCATCATTAATAAACTATGATTACATGCACAAGTTTCCTCTTCATAATTTGCAATATGTGAAATCAAGCGTTCTTAAACCCTACACTTTGATTATCTCAGAGAGGAGGGAGCATGTAGTGATGTTGGTGTAGTGTTACAAACAACATGGGTGGGAGATTCATGTGTGCAATAAAGGGCACAACTATGAGGGCCTTTCTCATACCTCTCACACCCCCATTGTTCTATCACCAATGTCATAAAATTGAACACGATTAAGGTCAATATACTTTCCGAAACATCACCATTAGAGTTTAGCACAACTATGGCCCAACTACACTCTGACATTGCAAACAAGACTACACGCCTCATTTTCTCTAATGGAGTCTACCCGACTACAAGCATTGGTAGCCATTTAAGTGGAGGTGGGATAGGTATGCACTTTAGGAAATATGCCATGTCCATGGACAATACATGGGTGGTAGAGATAAGGATGATGAAATGAGGCATTGAGAGGCTCGTCATATATCATCATCAACAAACTACAATTCTTTACATAAGTTTCCTCTTCAAAATTTGTGGTATGTGAAATCAAGCGTGTACAAACTATACACTATGATTATCTCGAAGAGGAGGGAGCATGTAGTGATGTTGATGTGGTGTTGCAAACAACATGGGTGGGAGATTTGTGTGTGTGGTGGAGGGCACAACTATGAGGTCCTTTCCCATACCTCTTACACCCCCATTTTCACCATCATCGATCTTATGAAGTTAGGAGTGGTGAAGGTCAATATAAATTCTAAGACGTCATGGGTAGAGTTTAATACAACTATGGGGTAGTTGTACTCTACCATTGCAAACTAGATTGCACGCCTCATTTTCATTGTTAGAGTCTTCTTGACCATAGGTGTGGGTGGCCATTTGAGTGGAGGTGGATTAGGTTTGCTCTTTAATAAATATGGCTTGTCTGCAGAAAATAAATTGGTGGCAAAGATGAGTATTTCATACTATCGAATCCATCGTGACTCATGCATAGTATTTCCTCAATCTAAACCATGTTTACAACCCTTTTCGTTGTAAAATCATAATGCTCTAAGTAAATATGTATGATGAAAAGTAAAGCGAAATGAAAGGTAGCCCAATTTTGCAAGAAATACAATGAAGGACACAAGAATAAATGTAACTTGTATAATAGTGTAGACACCAAAATTTGCACAAAATCATTATTACATCATGTTTTTATTAGATTTTTTATATACATGAATTTTAAACATCAGAACATGGTCTTAATAACATCACTGTCTTGTTGTATTGCTCTTTATGGCTTGATTTAACCATATCTTTTACTAGTTCATTTTTTTGGTTTGATTTTGAGTTAGCTTACAAAGATATATGGCAACTTCCTTTTACTATTTTATTATTTTTAAGTCTAGTCCAAGACCGTACAAGGTCAAAACCATACATACGGTCCTGACCCTACTGTATGACCTTGACCCCTCTTGCTTTTTGGTTATTTTTTCTTTATGGGCCCATTTGTTACTCTCTTATTTTTCAAATGATATCTTATGGGTTGGCATTTCCCACCACTAAGGTCCAAATTTTAAAGTAATACCTCATATATATATACAAGTATAATGTAGGCATTTTTAATCTAGCAAACACCCATTTATTTACCATCTACTGAGCTAAGGAAGAAGGAGATACATTTGCATATTACATACACAAAATAAGAGGGCATAATATGAATTTTTCATCTGCACACAAAGGTTTTTATTGGGATGAAGTAACATAGCCCTCTATCGGTGTTGAGGCGCGAGGGCCAACCTAGGTCAAGGGATAGTTGCATGCATATCAACACAAAGTATTAAGAGAACTATATTGAGTCTGAAATGTAGTGCAACACTTAGTGATTTACGAATAGGGTGACCTCTGAGGATAGTCTGACTCGAGCATTTACATCTTTATTTTTAAATTTAATGATTACTTAAGTGTGTTGTAGGATAATTAGGATTTGTTTTGTAGGTTCAGAAGTGAAATCTAGGGTTTCATGTGAAGTTGAAGATACCAAAGAGTGATAAACAATGACACATAATGACACTACAAGTTGCAAATTACCATATTCTACAAGTTTAAAACCATACATTTTGGTCAATAAAGTATATCTACTCCTAACCATTTAGTACAATCCTACCCAGGAAGCTCCAGAAACACAAAAGTTGATTTGTTTAGTTCCCAAACTTTGTTCTTGTTCTATATTACTCATTGGCACATCCTAACAAGCTCTTGAACTAGCTAAGTGCTTCTTTCTATCCCAATTATACTTCTAATTGCACATATCTAAATGTTATTATGATTGTTATGTTGTTGATGCAGAGGAAATCTACACATGCACCCAAAACTTCACAAACAACTAGTTAGCACAAGATTGGAATCATGATCAATGTATTTTTCCCATATATCTCAACATAAAGCAACTTTGACAACTTTGGGAACTTGACAACGTTTGAAAAATCTTAAGGTCTTGAGACCTTTGGTTGGTGTTTCCAATCATTCATCACCTCCTATATGCTCTGCCTCTTTGTTAGAACTAACCTACCATGAAATAACAATTAAGACTTTATGTCCTTATAAAGAACTGCACCTACTCTTCCTTTACCCAAGTATTCTTCATACTATTGTCGACAGAAAATTGACCGACAAATAATCAACCCTTTTACCTATCATACAAGGTTAAGACGGAATCAAACCAACTTTAATCGTATAGGGAACCCTAGATGATACTCTAAGTGAAGGGTAGTTTATATCTTAAGTCATTTATAGACAAATCAACCTAAGATTCTGGGAATATCCTTTAATTCAATCAGAAAGAGAAAGATTATACAAACAAAGAAGCAAAGAATAAACAAACAAACAACAAAGACAAAAAACCTACAATTTGCATGTGATTAACCCTATCTGACAAAGTGATATCTATGAACTAGATAACCTCTTGGAGGGAAGAAAGCAAGCTGGCAACATCCTTCATACATCTATTGTATTCAGTTGCATAAATTAGTGCTTGCATATAATATGAATTAAATCCTTTTAACTGCCAATTATAGATTATCCTTTTTGCTCTAGATTTCATACAATGTAGAAAATGAAACCTCAATCAAATACACTCTTTTATTTCAGATTTCTTATTTATAAAAGCAAAATGCAAGTAAAATACCGACAAAATATACATCATGTACACAATAATACAAGTCATAAGAGACCAATATAGTTTTTATATTAAAATGAGAAATTGATTTACAAATGACAAGTACAAAATCATTGAAATCAACTATGATCAAGATCTGACAAATACAATAGCTAAATGGCAGAAATATAAACCCAAAATGCTTAGAAATTTGTGTAAAAAACATTCATAAGCCCCTGGATATGCAAATTAAAATCTGCAATTAGTTAAAGATTAGAAATAGAAAATCAACTTTCAGATAATCAAAATAATAATCATAATAACTGGATATACATGTTGTATCAATGTTTACAATTAGATCCTCAAATTTTAGGTCATCAAGATCATATAATTAAAGCTTCATTTAGAATATTTCACAAAAAATATAGAATGAAATGCACTTAACTCATATGCAAATTACCTTTGTGTTCCTCCTGTGTAAATGAGCCCTTCATCTTCTTTTATGTTCTTCTCCCATAAGACAGTTATAACTGACCTCTTAATAAAAATAATGACATTATAGAAGAGGAGGCTATTTAATTTATAATAAAGATCAATCAATTAAAATACTTGAACGAATTGTTTCACCAATGACCGCAACTTCCACCTTGCACATGATATACCAGTGACAAGAATCATGCAGTGAGTGTCGAAAGACACTGACGAGTTCCCTGAGATGGATCTCAAATGCCCTATGAGAAATGCCCATGGAGGATCCCGAATGATGATCCCTTTATGTTCAATTGTGCCAAAATTGCCCTTTGAGTGTAACTTGCCATTATTAGCAAGTGCCCAGATGGAAGGTTTACTATTTTTGGTAAGAGGTGATTTTTGCCTCTTCTTAACCATCCTGATGTGATGAACTCTCTCATTCACTCTTGCACGCACTGCCATCACCTCGACCACTTCTTGGGGTGGCTTACTATTTTTAGCAATTGCTCATTTTCATTGTTTTCTGCTCTGGAAAATCATTTTGGATTCCTGGTGATCTTCAATGCACACTCCCTTCGCCACAACCGCTTTTGATGATGACTTTCCAAACTTAGCAAGTATGTAAGGAAAACTTACTATTTTTGGAAAGAGGTATTTCTAGTGCTCGGTTTGCGATGGAACATATTTTTTCAAACTCAGCTTGTCATTGTGGTCATGTCCTCCGAATTTCACTTGATTTCACCCACTAGAATGCTTGGAAATAAAATTTAAAAATTTTGCCTGGCAATGGCTTCGAGCCTAGAGTTGTCATGGTGGCGATTAATGGAGCTCAAAATTTGTAGGTCTAGTTTTTGCCTCCGATCGTGATGAAATTAAATCCATTGCGATATGTTTTTCATTTGGAGTTCGTGTGCAAGTTTTTAGCTAGTTTCCATTGCCGGATTGATGGGAAATCCGACAAATGTGAGCTAGGGCACGAAATGGGTTTTTTATTGGAACAAATGATTAAGGGCACCATTCAACCTCCCATTTTTTGTGTATTGATTGTCTTTAAAAGTGAGGAATTTTTCATGTTTTCGTGTAAATGTGCAACAAGGAAATTAAAAATTTCCGAGCATGACAACTATACCCCTATGTTAATTTTTTCAAGTCCTCGTCATTCCAAGACACCCCAGGTTTATCCCAGTAAGTCCAAGTTACCTCCAAATTAATGTTCATACCATCCCCCTAGGTGATTTAGGAAATTTCATTCATTCCCCCTAGGTGATTTTAGGAGTTCATTTGCAAGCTACAGGCAATTGTGGGAAGGGCTATCAGTAGCCTTCCTAGGGCTGGAGAAACCCCACGGAGCGGAGAAGAAGAGCCTAAGTGGATGTGGAGGTGATTCAAAGGTCTTGGGACATCATGGAAATGATTCTGGAAGATTTTGTGAAGGGATCAGAGAAGTTGGGGTAGTTTTCACCAGAATTAGGGTTCACAGGCCTAGTCAGTGCACAGGCCAAAACAATCGCTAAGCTTTGGAAGGTGATTTTGGGAGCTCCAGATGGATTTAGGAGAAAAAACAAACATTTAGAAATATAATTCCAAGTCCTACAAGATGGTAAAATCCATATTTTTCACAACACTTTGGTGCATTAGGTCTGACAGGCAGTTTTTCTCAGGCACAGGTGGAGTACCAAATCAAATGTCCAATTTTTAGGGATCAAATGGAATGAATAAAGACATTATACCTACACCATTGGATTCAAAATGACATTTCCAGATAGTATCATATAAAAAATTTCTAAAAAATTCCATCGATGAGCTCAAGTTATCATCGTCACAAGTTGTCCTCTTAGAGCAAGTTTAGGACTTAGCCAAATTTTAGGAGGACACGTGTCAGCTCCAGGAGCCTGGTGGGATTTTATGTCCCCAACATCCCTAAGGGTCAGGTACATCAACCTTGGAAAAATGCACCCAACCCCCATGTGACCTCTGGAACCCCATATGACCATCAGGATTGCCAGTTCAGCCCCCGGGTGCAATTTAGAGCTCAAATCCCCTGTCGTCGGATCTCCGCCACGTGTCAACTCTAGGATCACCATAGGAAACTAATGTCCTTCATTTCCCTTTCGTGATGGATGTAATGGACATAAAAAATCACCCAGTGCCTTGCCATGCATTTTTTTAATATTTAAATCTTGCATGCCATTTTCCCCCCTCATTTCTTCTTCACAACTCCTCACCATGCCATGGCCATGTTCTTATTTGTCACACCATGCTGACCCAATTTCTTCCAAACCAGCACTGAAATGAATCAAAAATGTGGATCCTTGAAAATATGTAGGCCTCAGAGAAAAATGGATTGAAATGATGAAGAACGAAGAGAAAATAAATATTTTTTTCCAGATGACCACGAAGTCAAATCGGAAAATCTTCATATCTTGCAAAATGCAAGTTGGATCGAGAATCTTTTGCATACTGCCAATTTTTTTCAAATCAATCAAGATGTAAAAAATAGGAGTTCAAATGGTGTTGGAACATAATTATTAAGTGCATGCTGGCCAACCCTTAATTAATATGTGTACATCATTTTTTGAATATTTTAAATCTGGCACTTAGTCATTTTTCCCCCTCATTTCTCCTTCACAACTCCTCGCCATGCCATGGCCATGTTCTTGCTTGTCTAGACACCCAGTCCACCATTTCCACTCTAAAAAAGACATACCACCATGACTCAAAAATCCTTTAATCCCTGATATAAAATATATCAAAGTATGCCTGCAGATCAAAAATGGATTGAAATGGTGAAGAACGAAGAGAAAACGAATGTTTAAGTTTCTACCAGATGACTACAAAGTCACCCGATCAAAAAAATCCTCATATCTTGTCAATGTTATACAAGTCGGATTTATTTATTTATATGAGATGTCGTCTTTTGTAGATTTATTGCCACATTTTTACGTAAGGATTAAATCAATTTATGTAACAAATGAGTAGGTCAAATGGTGCCCAAAATCATTTGTTCCAACAAAATCCTCACTTCGTGCACTAGCTCACATTCGTCGGATTTCCCATCATTCCGGCAATGGAAACGAGCTAAAAACTTGCACACAAGCTCCAAATGAAAAACCTATCAAAATGGAGTTGTTTTCAATCTCAAATGGAGACAAAAACCAGACCTGCAAATTTCGAGCTCCATTAATGGCCACCATGGCAACTCCGTGCCCGAAGCCACTTGCTAAGTTAGAATTTCAAAAATTATTTCCAATCATTTTAATGGGAAAAATCAAGTGAAATTCAGAGGACATGACCGTGATGAAAGATACGAATCTAGAAAAATATACTCCGTCACAAACTAGGCACCAGAAATCCACATTCCAAAAATAGTAAACTTTCCTACACATGCTTGTCTATTTTTGGTAAGCCTTCATCAAAAGCGGCTATGGAAAAGACAGTGTTTACTAAAGATCTCCAAGAATCCATAATTATTATCCGGAGCAGAAAACAATGAAAATTACCACTTACTAAAAATAGTAAGTCCTTTATATAGGTGCTTACTAAAAATAGTAAGTCACCACCAATAAGTGGTCAAAGCAAAGGAAGTGTGCGTAGGATTGAATGAATATTTTCATCACATCAAGATGATCAAGAATAAGAAAGAATAACCTCTTACTAAAAATAGTAAATCTCCCATCTAGGCATTTACTAAAAATAGAAAGTCACACTCAATGAACAGTTTTGGCACAATGGGACATTCAGAACTTTGTTCGCATCGAGATCTTTCCCTCAACAAGGATCATCGGACTTCATCAGGGGAAACATCATCTCCTCTTCTCTCTCTTCCCTCTCCCCCAACTTTCTCTCCCTTCAAATTTTCTAATTCTTCATTGGGGTTTGTACTTTTTGATATGCATTTAAGTCCCCTAAAACTTACTTTAGAAACATAATGTAAATTAAGTCAGCTTGATTTTATAAAAGGGAATTAAATATTTTGTAGCAATATGAATAGTCTAAACTTAGAAATAATACATATGGAGGGTCATGAAGAAGATGAGGATTTGAGTCTACTCTATAAATTTTAAAGCCATTCCCATCTCAAATGGTTGCTCATTAGTTTTGCAAGCTCAAGAGTGCATTCTACCTTGAGAGAACAAAGGAGATAGCCAAATTCTTCCATTCCCCTCATTCTCAAATTTCCTCTGTTTCGTACACTATGTACAATTTCTACTTGAGCTCTAATAAAAGAATAAGGAGTTTCTATCCTTTTTTTATGAGAATATTTTAGAAATTTTGATTTTTCAATCTTACCACGTCTTTTTGTTGTTTGTATTATTGTTTCTTCTTAATTTCAATGCATGTGATGTAATTTCTAACTAGTGTAATGCAAGTCTCTAATTTCCTACTTGCAACATTAGTTTCTCTTGTCTATTATTCTCACTCCCTCTCCTGCTCTCCTATCAAATTCTTCTCTTACACGTATCTGCAAGCTTTGTCACAGGGTCAGTGGAGTGTGCATGTTGGATCCCAGATTGAAAGTCCACTACAGAAATCCACCTTTTCACGTGCATGCATATACGGCAATTGCACCGGTTAAGTAGAGGGGCTTAGATTCCCATAGCGTTCGCAAGAAACCCAAAAGTTTGTGCCCCGACTTAGATTCTATTGTAACACAATATAGTGAACACCAGTGTGTGTTGTTTTAAAAGGCTTGCCCCAATCAGAGGGGGTTCAAAGTAGGGTACTAGTGAATCAATTGACAAGGTAGCCAAAGGGCTCGATGCATGTGGATGTATGACTCTCACCGGGTAAATTTGTTGAGCGAGAAAACCAAGTGATGGGGGCCAAATCTCCCATAGATGAATGGTAAATCCTAATTTTTTACTATGTTTGGTTTGTTCAAAGGTTTTTTTGAAGGCTAGACTTTTGAAGACATGGGAGATTGGTGTAATAGGGTGAAAAGTGATATGGTTTTAGGCAATGTATACAAAAAGGCCCAAAACAAGTAAATCATTGGCGATTAGTTCAATCGTCGGTGATTAATGCAATCGTTGGCGATTACATCGGGTGAAAAGGGGTTTAAATAACCCAAATTCATTTTATTTTATCACATTTGTGACTGTGTAATGAAAGCAAACGTGTCAGAGAGTGTGAAAAACATGTTTTTGTGACGAAGGAGCGTGGAGATGGCATCGTCGAGTCGGAAACGGATGCCAGTGTTGGCCAAGGTAAGAATTTAACCCTTTTTGTTTTCATTTTTGCGACTTTGGTAAGTAGAGGCTGTATTAGAGCATGTGGATGCCCTAATTTTCATTTAGCAGGGATCGTTGGCGATTCATCCAATCACCAACGACTAATGTGAATCGTCAACAATTCATCTGTTTGATAAATAGTTCTTATTTTTTGAATGGAAGTTGAGATTTTTTATGCAAGTTTTTGATTTAGGATTTTTTTTAAGGTGGAAACATGTTAAATGTTGATGTTTATGCTTGTAAGATATATTTTTTTCAAATTTTCATTTTTCAACTTCAATGTGAAGATGTTGATGTTTATTCTATGTGTTTGTATTTTACAAGTGGATGTGAAGTTGACCATCCGAGATCGTATCCCTTTGATGTTGGATGAGGTCAGAGAGGATTTAGTTGATGATGACTGGGAGAATTTAGAGGTAGTGGAATTTGGTGGTATGATGTTTTATAGGTGGATTCACAGGTGCCACAGTTTGATATTGTCTTTGTTAGAGCGGTGAAACCCTTCCACCAACACTTTCTTGCTTCCAACATGGGAGATCACTATTACCCTGGAGGATGTTCATCGGATCATGAGGCTACTAGTTAGGGGGGAGGTTATCTATTGTATTTCAAAGGAGGAGAGGGGTGACATTATGCAAAGGTTGTATGGAGGAGATGCCCTGGACATTAGATACTCATAAGGAGCTTTTGATTACCAGGTAGTATATGATGCTGGAAGAGCGGGTTATCCACGGATGACCATGATGATGTTGGGTATTTTGTGTTTTGCCTTTCCAGATTCAGGAGGTCATAGGTTCCCTTGGATGATGACAGGTGTAGTTCCAAAGATGATGGAGCACCTTACAAATTTTGAGTGGTCCCCTACCTTACTTGTTCATACTTTTGGAGAGCCATGGGCTTGGACTACCCACAAGCGTTATGGGATTGATTTCAGATTCTTATTACAGTGTTGGGCACATGAGCATATTGTTATTGCTTGTCTATTAGGGTTGCCTAGTGTTATTGATGTGAGGCACCCGGGTTTTGTGAGGTGGATTCAAAGTCTTAGTCAGGCTAGGAAGGATAAGGGGCCTACTTATTATAGGGACTTGATATCAGGACTTCAGGTGGATGATGTGATCTGGAGGCCATATGTGGATTTTCATGATTGGTTTGAGTTCCCTCAGGATTTATTGTCTTTACAATAGGATATCTTGATTCAAGGTCGCAGGACAGGGGAGGATGAATTATTACATTTTATCTGGGTTATGATACATTTTGGTCTTGTTCAGAGTATACCTATAAACTCATTTTTGTATAGGCGAGAGAATGGGGACACTGAGACCCTGTAGGCTATTGTAGTGAGGCATGTAGTCATTGATGAGCAGCCGGGTGCCATGGGTCTGGATGAGGATGGACATATGATTCTTATTGATGATGTGGGGATGACCCTAGATTTTGTTGCATGGTGGGCTCAATCATTAAGGAGTTTTGAGAGGGTGAGGGCAGTAGAGAGGGCTACACATGCAGTCAGGCGAGTGTGTGCTCGGGGTACTAGAGGAGGTGAGAGGAGAGGGTGATGATATTGTTGGTGTAGTTGTTGCAATAGTGACGATCGATAAGGCCATAGTGGAGAAAGAGAGGGATACTACTCAAAGAGCAAGATGATCTAGTAGGAGTTCGGGATAGTCTCATTGCAGAGCAGGATGGTGTGATAGTTGAGCGTGATGGCTTACATGCACATCTTTTGCTTGTCTTTGCTAATAGAGATAAGTATAAGGGACAAATATATGCATTGAGGAAGGCATTGGGGATTACAAGGCCTTCTATTTCCAGTGTAGAGCTATCAGCGATGGCTCGATAGGGTAGACAAAGGTGAGCATCCGCGACACCTCCTCCTGGCATGGTTTTAACAACGCATTATGATATTTTGTGGGTGGAGAGAGACTATTACATTGAGATGGTCATCAAGAAATACCCTGATGCAACCTTGTATGTAGAATACATGGCTTAGAAAGGACCAGCTCCAGCAAGGGCGAGACCTAGTGCAAGCACAGCGAGTGTGGGGCAACCACCTCGAAGGCCAGAGGGTGGTGACGGAGGAGCTGGAGGCACACCTGCTCCTAGAGGATAGGGTGGTGGTAGTACGATACTAGGAGGTGTTTATTTTATTACATGATTATATATGATGTCATAGGCTCATAGAAGCCCATTTTCTTCATATGATGTGATTATTATGAGACTTTGATATATATGTATATGATGATGATGGTTTTTAGACTTATATGGGTGTTTGTAGGCTCATAGAATCCCATGATGTTATTTTGATTATGCATACATTTTTATACAAGACTTTTTATATGTGATGATGATTATGATTATGATGATGATGATATTACTTATGGCATTGTGATTTGTCGTGCATTTATGTTGAAAAATGGATTTTGAATGTTTTGATTAAATGTGTTTTGAAAATGTGACAAGTTTAAATCAAAGAATACAATTAAATGAAGTAAAAGTGGAAAGATTGTCCCACTATAAATTTGATACACATACACAATGGGTTTAAGCTAATACTTTGCACTAGTATCCTTTCAAGATGTTAAATAAGACCATCAATGGATAGTTCATGAAAATCACAATGGACTTGGGTGAAAGATTTTTTTGCTATGATAATGGATGAATGGGGCTTTGTGGGTGTATATTGTTATGGGGAAAAAGATTCTCCTCTTTAATAGGTTTATAGAGAATTAATGCCCCAAAAATTATTATATTTTAGATCCAAATTATTCAATGCGGGAAGTTTTCTATGGTGGGAAAGCTAATCAATACAAGAAGTTTTCCTCCAGGCTTTTTGATTTTGATATTTTTGAAGGCTGGTCAAAGCGAGAAGCCTTATATATGAGTAGCCATCCTTCGATGGTATGGTCTACATTTTTTCTTACTTTTTTTGTCTTTTTTACTTTGAATGGTCATCCTTCATGGGATCTTGTCCATGATTTGTACAGGTCGTTGTCTTTTGAGAGAGCAGTCTAATTTTTGATGATTTTTGTTTTATAAATAGCTATCCTTCGAGGGATCCATCTATTTAAGCATCCAATGAGTTTTGTTAAGCCGAGGACAAAAAACTTGATAAACCATTTTTTGAGGAGGGGATAAATGTATATCTGACCTACACCCACATGCCCTAAGTTATAATATTGATAAATAGGTGCAACAATTTCGATGAATTTATGCGAAGGAAGTTATTATTTAATGATAGAAGGATATGATTTGATTAAAACTGACGTCATGATGATCAACCATTTAGCAGTAGAAAGGTCACAAGTGCAAAGCATTTAAGGTTTCCGCCTCAAGTTCTCCATCGATAGAAATGAGATGATAAGCCCCTTACCCATACTTGTGTGTGATAATGTAGGGACCAATCCAATTGGGGGAAAACTTACCACATTTACTCTGCTCTAATGTAGTAACATTTTGATTTTCTTTAAGTACAAGATCACTAATTTTAAAATCAGGGTCTTAGATATGTTTTGTTGATACATTGTTGATAAACTTGATGATGTTCAAGGGTTGCTAGATGTTTCTCATCTAACAATTCTAGTTGTGCTAAGCAAACCTAGTGATATTCGTTATCTGGGATAAAATCTTTGAGAGATACGCGAAGTGATGGAATTTGGATTTCAAGAGGCAAATTGGCTTCAGAGTCATATACAAGTGAGTAGGGCGTAGTGCCCGTGGGTGTACGAATGCTTGTTTGATAAGCCTAGAGATAAAATAGGATCTGGAGAGTCGGTTCCTACCTGCATCATCTACTATTTTCATTTGTTAAGTGTTTTGTTAGAGGCCTTGGCCTGTCCATTTACTCGAGGATAGTATGGTGATGAAAAGATAAGTTTGATGTTAAATGTGTCGCATAGCTGTTTAACTTTCTTGTTTTTAAAGGATTTTCCGTTATATGTGATAAGCTTGTGCGGGATGCCAAAACAACATATAATATGTTGATATATGAATTTGATGATAGGTTCGAATTTAGTCGAGGTCAAAGGAATAACTTTAACCCACTTAGTGAAGTATTCAATTGCTGTGATTATGTAATGATGTTGTTGAGATGATTTTGGATTGATTGCACCAATGAGGTCTAACCCCCATTGAGAGAAAGGCCATAAGTGTTAGGCAAGCTGTAATGTTTGACTAGGGACGTGAATAAGATATGAATGAAGTTGACATTTAACGCGCTTTTTTACATATGCACAACAATCTTTAACGATAGTAGGCTGGTAATACCCTAGTTGTATGACGTGTTTAGCGACGACATTGCCACTGAAGTGACCTCCACATATGCCATCATGGAACTCTTCGATTACTTTGGTTGATTTGTGTATTTTAAGACATCGTAATAATATATCGTCAAAACTACGTTTGTAAAGGATACCTCCTATGATAACAAAGTAGGTGACACATTGAAGAAATGATCACTTAGAAAATTGTGATAAATCTTATGGGATTTTACATTTGGAGAGATATTCATATATCTACGTGTACAATATGTCAGGTGGATTGTTGTTAATGGTATAGATGAAAGGCAGCTCATTTTGATGTGAAGGATGATCTAAGCGTTGAATTACTATGAACATTTTCGTGTTATCTTTTGATTTTTATGCTTTAAAAGGGACAAGGGACCTGAGGCATTCCAGGGTGTATGCAAATCTATTGGAATATCGCAGGATGACTTGGATGGTATAATGGTTGAATGCACTAAGGAGAAATTTGGCGACGACTTTATATTTTTGAAGGATCTCATTTTTACATTGATATTCTCCCTTGACGTGATTGATGACAAGTTACGAATCTCCGTAGATTTCTAGGATGTGGACACCTAAGAGAATGGCAGTATTGAGGCCCATAATTAAGGCTTCATATTCTACCATGTTATTAGTGCACTCAAAGTTAAGTTTAAATGATAGCGGAAGCTGAATGTTCTAGGGTGGTATAATGACAACTCCTGCTCCACCTCCTTCTTGGCACTTAGCACCGTAAAAGAAGAGGGTCATTTTAACCAGGATGAAATAAAATTCACCGTTATCGGACTTGTTGATAATGTTGATGGATTTGTCAGGAAAATTTTCATAAGGTTTTTTATTTTCTGGGAGGGGCGCATCAATGAGTTGATTTGCAATGGTCTGACCTTTGATAGATTTCCTGAGATATGATTTCGAGATCAAATTCAGTCATGAGCATAAGCCATCAAGCTATGTGATCATTGTGATAAGGTTTAACATGTATGGATTTGAGAAGATTAAAACTAGTGACGATGTATGTCTTATGATTAAGGAGGTAATGTTGAAGTTTAGAGGTGAAAAAATATAACGCACAACATAGATTTTATGCTTCAGTGTTGTTGGTTGTCAAATAGGACTTTATGAAGAGCAACAGTCAGGGGACAAGAAGTCCCTCCTCTTTAATGGGAGAGGTTCCCTTATTCAGAAACGAACTTATTTACAAATATACAAAATATGATTTTCTGGTTAAACTTGGATATTACGAAAGTGGATCATCAATTACAAAAGGACTGAGGAATGAGAGTACGGGAATGAGCAGAAAGGCAACATGCAGAATTATAGATAACAAAGTAATTCTTTATGTATGCGAAGTTACAATGAATTGAAACAAGATCATTTGTATTGTATAAATAAGATGGAATTTAAAGACACAAAGTTCTGTGAATAACATCTACTAGAACACAAAGTTTCTTAACAAAACATAGATTCATTAATCAAGGACACAAAGTTCCTTCTTGGTTATACAAGATCACCATGCTTGCAAAGTTGAAGAGTATGCAATCGGCAAGACTAACAAACTAGAGACAAATGATCTTCACAAAAATTAAATGAAAGCTTAGGAATAACAGAGATCAGATAGACAAAGAATGGAAAGCCCTTCTGTATCGATTTCTTTATGATCTATTTACACTTTCAGAAAATAAGCCAAGTTCTTCCTTTTTTTTAAGAATGGCGTAGAGAGGCCATTATATAGCTTACAAATCAGTTACTCTTCGTAACCGCTTCTTTTAACTAAGAATAGTTAAGGACTGCCAACCGCAATACCTCAACTTTTTACAAAGAAAACGGAAAAAGAAAGGGAAGAAGAGAAAAGAATAAGGAGAAGAAGACAGGTGGTCAGTTACTGGGAGGGACCCACTGACTTCAAAATCCGCTGCCTGAATCTTTTCAACGCCTCGGCTATGTCTCTGCCACGAGGGACTGACGTGTTGGCTGTAGACTGAGTCCAAAATCCATGACACTTCTCCATCTCTTTATCAAACTTGACATGAGTATGATAATCTTTATTTGCTTCTTCAATGGCAGATTGGAGAGAGCAGATCTCCTTCATTTTCTCTTTGGAGATGGAGCTTTCCTTGAATAGATTGTCTTTAACAAAAGCTCTGAATTGAGCTTTGATTTCTTGCAAGGAAAGGGGAACACCAGAAGTTTCATCTTGAAGATGACAATGTATATCTTTGAAAGCAGAGACAACCAATGTCTTGAAAGCCTCACCTTTCTACTAGCTACTCTTCAGTTCTCCCGAAGCCTCCTCCAAGACTTTGATCTTTCATTCTACGCTGTAAACCCAGGATTTTGACAGATTATCCTTTGCATCATCAAAAACCTTATTCACCAATAAAATGTTTTCATCTGTCTGTCCCATGAGACGGAGGTCTACTATGTAACTGCTCCAGAGTTTGAGATCTTTATCCATGACTTTGATAGTGGAGGAGAGCTTCTGTTGCAAATTGTTCACTTTTCCATGGAGTTTGAAAGCTTCATCAATGAAGTTCAACCCTGCAACAAGCATATCATCCACCATGGCTTCCATAGCTCTGCCATAGACAGAATACTTGTGCATGTCTTTAATACTTTGTACTTCATCTTGGCTCAAAATTACAGGAGGTGGAAGAGTAGTCAATGGGGTAGGGTCCAAAACTTTGTCCTTAGACAAAAGAGATTTGATGAAACCTGTGAGAATCTGGGCTTGTTCCTCCAACTGTTCAATAGTTTGCTGCCCTTTCTCTACCCTCCCAATGACTCTTGTGACTGTTTCTTGGAGATTATGTATCTCTCCTTCAGGGGTAGACTCTCCCATTGGAATTCTTGAGAGTTCAAGATCAGCTGTCTGCAAGTCCTGCTCTGATTTGTCCACCGTAGGTTTAGCAATCTCCAGGAATTGCTGACCTTGAGCATCAGACACTATCCTGGAAGTAATTCTGGCTTTCTTGGCACGAGAAGGAGTAGTGCCCAACAAGGCTGCGACAGCATCAAAGTTTGGCCCTGAGCTCCGAGAGAAAGATTTCCTCTTTCTACTGTCAACAAGAGGCTGAACCCATGCAAACGAAGAAGAGGAAGCAGCAGGAGGGGCAAGAGGACCAAGAGACATAGAGCTCATGATGCTCAAGGTTTGCACGACTGTGGTCTCAAGTTGAGATGTGAGTGGGGCGCTGGAGACAATTGCTGCAGAAGAATCAATAACACTTGGAAGTTCAGTGCTCTGGACTTCCTTATCTTTATCTGCTGGCTCTTCAGGAGCATTTGTAGGGGCTGGCACTTCGCTCTCTTCACTTTCACTGAGAACAATGATGTTCTCCGGTCCCGTAGGCACTTCTACCTGATTTCTTTGAGGATCATTTTCCACAGGTTCCTTCTTAACCTCCTTGAGTTTCTTCTTGTACACTTGAGTGGATGAAGAAGGAGTGGAAGCTGCAGGTCCTTGTGTTGATGAGGCAGGAGGGGTTTGCACTGGTGTTTCTGACCTGGGAATCGATGCCTCTCTCCTTGGTGTTGAAACATCCTTAGAAGAGGATTCCCCTGAGTGCCTTCTGAGCTCTCGAACTTTCCTGTCAAACCAGACCTTAGTCCTGACTAAGATTGGAGCAAGGATTTCAGCCAGATCATCCTTCTCTTTCCTGTTCCAATCCAAGTCCTCCAAAGGAGTGTGCTTAACCACATTGTCATACTCATAAGAGTATAGATCAGAGTCGTCATCTTGGAGTCCTTCAGGAACTTGATACAAACCGAGTTCTTGGATCAATGGCAGAGAGAACCTGCCATAATGCCTTCTCCTGGCCTCAAAATCATCTGCACAGTCAACCCAGTAGTCTTCTGTATCTGCCCTATGATGGTAGATTATCTTGATATTCTACTCGATGAACTTCTTCAAGTCAAAGCAAGTTCTTGGTTTGAAGAAATGAACAGTGATAGGGACCAGGGCTCTCTCTATATTCTGTGCGTCCAAGGCTATTTTACAAGTGTAATTTCCCAGAGAGATGGGAAAATGTAAACCAAAAATCTTCTTGTCTTTGTAGGTTCTATGTAATTTGTCTAACTACCTGCATACTTCTATCAAGGCCATCTTATCACTGCAGAACATGGGAAGCCTCAAAGGGGTGCTCTCATAGCCAGCAAGCCTGATATAGGAGAATTTTCTGAATTGTATGAAATAAGCACCGTAGTGCGATATCAGATTCATGGCTTCATCAGAAAATCTCCTAGCAGTATCACCTTCGAGCAGCCTGACCACGTACATGGTGAAAGCATCATTGACCCTTCTGCAATTACGATTGCTGGTTTCCAGGGTGAACTGCGGGTAGTAGGCATATACTGGATCATCTTTGTGGGCATCAATGTAGGAAAAACCAAACCATTGCCTTGATGCTGCTAGAGTATACATCAGGTAAGAAGTCATGTAGAACTTCTTTGTTTGTTGTACATTGGACAACTGATCTGCCAAATTCATGCTGATGATCTCTGCCCAGTTGATATTTTGTGTTCCCTCGCACACCATGCTGATGAGCGGGCACATCCAGAAGTGGAATTCGTTGGTAGAGGGTAAACCCATAACCTGAGCCAGTAGAATTATAAAATCCAACAATTCTTCATTGAAATCTACCCGGAAAAGAGTCTTGGACAGGCGAGATGCTCCCTTCTTAGGGTTCTTGAGCCAGGACTTCGCCACCTGTGCCTTGTATTTATCGATGTCTTGGTTGAACAGGGCCTGTGCTTGATCCCGGGAAATGACTATGGCATTATCCATCTCTGGGATCCTCAGCGCCGTGCTAATGGCGGTAACATCCAGCTTGGCGATGAGTTCCCCGTGTACATTGGTCAATTCGCTCGAATCAGGGTCGAAGTGAGCTCCGCACGAGAGCACTGTATCGGCACATTGCACTGAGATCGGGAAACCTCCAGCGAAAGCCAAACCGCTGTCGTGAATCATCTGTGCCATTGGTGTAGGGTTTGCATCTGCCATCCTTGCCCAAAAATCACCGAAATAAAGGTGATGAGCTTCACTGTCCCCAACATTGGAAACGGCAGATTCTAGCGGCGAGATTTGCTCCTGTCCCTGAAATTTGATCTTCATATTAACAGTAATTCGGAGGATAGAGACGCGAGCTAGATTTCGGGAAAGAATCACAGAGGAAAGGGATACACACGCAGGAAATTATATTGCAAGGGTTCGAGCAAAGGATAGCTTGGAAGCAGTGTGAAAAAAATGCATAGGGGGTTCACTCATTATATAGCCGATTAGGAGAGAGAAAAAAATGAGCATTTAATACATACCTACCAATTTGAATAAGCATGATATTCGGGTAGAGCGGGAAAAATGAGCACGAATGGCACTTGGTTCATTTGGGACACAAAAGCGCGAAGTACGCGGTTCGGGCGAAGCGAGGAAAAGATGCACAAATTCCTTTTGGGACATGCGGGACAAAAGGGCGCGAAACACGCGACTCGGCCGGATCGGGCGAAAAGGTGACAATGGGTCCGGAAGAGTTTGGGACATTTGGGATGTGAAAGCGTGAAGTACGTGGTTCGGGTGAATCGGCCGAAAATGGAACAACCTGCACAATTGGACTTGGGACATTTGGGACAGGAAGTTCCAACGGGCCCGAAAAGGACAAACTTCGGGGAAGTCATATTTTCAGGAGGGGGAAGTCATATTTTGGACAAGTAAGATTGAGATCTCTAAAGTCTATGTAGATGCAAATTTTACCCGAGGATTTAGTTACGGGGAAGATGTTTGAAACCCATTGTGGATAGTCGGTGGGTATGATGAAATTAGCAGTTAAGAGGAGTTGTAGCTCTTCTTTAACAAGGAGAGTTATACAGGGATGCATTTTGTGAATTTTTTGTTTGATAGGTTTAGCATCGGGGTATGTGACTATGTTGTGTAAACCAATGTTAGGATCAAGCCTGGGCATATCACTATATGACCAGGTAAAAGTTTGACGATACTTTGTTAAGAATGTTGGGAATCATGTAATTCTTTTGGACTCAGAGATTGATCGACCTCAACTATAGATGGATCCTATGGGGTTCCTCGGTTAAAATCGATGGTTGACTTGCTAAGAAGGGTTATTGTATCAGATGGTAAGGATTTTTGAAGGAAATGATCCTTAGCTCCCATGTGAGAAAGAATATCTTGGTTGTCCTAATACTGAAGGATATCTATAGAAGGTAAGTCTTCCTCAATCATTTCTGGATGAACAAGTGGTAGTGATTTAGTGGAGTGACCATATTGATAAGTGAGTGGTCCTAATGATACATCATTGATTAAAAAAGATTAGGAGGGATGGGTACAGTATCATCCGTGTCCATGGGGTCTTCAGGGTTTGTTGATGATGTCAGTTCTTGTTCAGAAATAGTTAGGGATATAACAAGTTTGGATGTAGTGGCTTCATACATGTCAAAGGTGAGTTTTTTATAGCCTAGTCCTCTCCTCTCATGAGATTTAAGGGAATATAGAATGGGTTGATCGTGGGTTCCTTATTCATAGCGTCTAAGGCCAAAACCTCTCCATTCGCAATAATGAAGATACATGCAGGAAAATTTTGGATTATCGAGAGATTCAAATTTTGATGTGAATGACATAACATGGTGTGTATTTTAAAAGGAATGATAACCAGATCATACCAAGCCAAGAACACAGACGCTAATCAAACACCATGATCAATAAGATAAAAGTAATTTACTAGAATAAATTTGCATAAACCTTGGCAAACAAATGAGCAACAATATCATATATTATTATGGAACTCAATGAAATACAATGAGAATGGGCCTTGCTTATATAGGCAAGGAATAACAATCTAAGAACCAGTCAAGATCGTAGATCAATCCATAAATCAGGAAATAACTAGTCATCAAAGAACTAGTCAAGACCATAGATTTAGGAGAGAACTAGACATCAAGGATCTAGTCAATACCATAGATCAAGGAAAGAACTATACCTAACAACTAGATAATATCTCCTAATATCTAAATAAGATAAAATAAATATCCATGCACATAAGTGGGTGAGGATAAATACAATAAAGGTAAATAAAGAACCTAGGTGAACATGAGCTAAGGTAAATACCTACTCTAACATATTTATAATGTGGGATGGAGGATTATCAAATCCCCCATAAATGAGACTCGTTTTGAGATAAGTGGGACCATAGGAAATCACATCTCTTATGTTTGGGTCATACATGGGTTGCTTGTTAGGGCAACCATATGCTTTGGGAAAAGGGATAGAATTGTGCATGAGGAGACGGTAATCCCTAAGCGTAAGACACTTTACAGCCTCACCAAGAGAATAATCGTCTAGTAATCCGGAAGAGGGGATAAACGTACTAGTAGATGTTTGTTTAGATCATTCGGGTACAGAATTTGGCATAAGGACATTGTTTGGACGATACATCATATAACAGTCAACAAATGGATTTGGATCAGTAAGAACAGTATAGCTTCATCCTTCATGTTCATACTTGAGACATCAATGGAAGGTAGAAGGAACACAACGTATGGAACGTATCCAAGGGTGTCTTGACAACATATTGTATTGGAATTATCCTTCAATAATGTAGAAGAGTTATGGTAAGGTTTTGATGCCTACTTTGAGTAGGAGTATAATAATGCCTAGTGTGGTTGCAGTGGTGTTGTTAAACGATTGTAAAAGAATCAGAATTTGTGTGAAAATGGTGTTGGGAAACTTGAGTTGGTTAAAAGTGAGGGATGATATAATATTGATGGTGGCACCATTGTTAATCATGACTCTTTTAATAGAGATATCATTGATCTGAGTAGTTATGAAGAGTGACAAGTCGTGGTCTTCGGGTCTGAGAGAAAGAATTTCAGATGTTTCAAATGACATGGAGGTAGATGCTTTAAGATCCCCTATAAAGTTTGTAAACATGATCGGGTCGTTAGTTGGTACAATGATAGATTGAAGGGCTTCTATTATGGCTTGTTTATGACTAGGCAATGTTTGGACAAGCTCATAAAGTGACATCCGGATAGTAGATTGATGCAGTTGTTGGAAGACCACTTTTTGAATTACAGTGGAAGGTGGTGTTTTTGTTTTTATAGAAATTTTGGCTTTTGATGATGATGTTTGATTGGAATATTCAGGAACTAAGGAAATGGAAACCTTAAGATTATTAGGTAGAGTTGATAGCTCAGGAGGTGGAGGTATGGTGACAGAAGCCCTATCTTTCTAGACTCATATGATACTTTGTCATATTTTTGTGAGTGAGTGGTGATGTGGACGACATCGACTTGGTGAATTAATATTTTAGGGATGGAATCTTCTGGTGATGTCGATGTTGATGTTGATGTCATATTTGACTAAGAGGGAAGGAAGAGCGAACTTCCAATATTTTGAACTTTTTGATGAAAGGATCTGCAATCTTCTATGGAGTGGCCTCGTGTTCTATGGTAATCACAAAAGGCATCAAATTCATACCAAGCAGGTTTCCATCCATGATGGTCTGATGGCTTGGGGAGTGATAATGTGATAAGTGAATTTTGTAATAAGCCATCTAGGATGGTGGTGTAACACCCTTTATGCCTGAATGTGGATGGTAATAAGGTTGATATTTGATCCTTCCCAGAAGGAGGTGAGACATGTTGTTTAGTAATAGGTTGTTTATTTGTTGGCCTCGGAGGCTTTCTAGCTATTACAACATAAGATAGAGGACAAGGATCATGTGTGGGTAACGGTTACAAAGAATAGTTGAACTGTGTAGGAGATAGAGGGCGAGGGTCTGATGTAGATGCCCTTTGCAGAATGATAGATGTAGAGTATGGACTCACTGTGGGAGCTTGGTAGATGGGTTTTGCCCCTATAATAATAGGGTGATTAACTGATATGAGAGAGCGAGGACCATGCAAGGAATTTTGATCTAGAGGGAAATAATAAGGACTCTCAAATTCTTGAATAGTGTTTTGTTTGGAAGGTCTCGTAGGCCTCGATCTTGGCATGATAAAAGGGTCTCCAAAAGTGGGGATGCCCCTTGTAGGAGGAGGTGGACGAAAAGGTAAAGGACCATGGAAATGATATGTCTCATCATAATAAGGACTTTTAAAGACCCGAACAACACCTTTTTTATTAGGCCCCTTTGAGGTTTTGGATGAATTAGGTGTATTTGTTGAAGTTGATGCTAGTGAAGGAAGAGGAGTTTGGATGATGTGATTAATGTAGTTGAAATGGTCTGTAGGTTTTGGATAATTTGTTTTTGTGGATTGGGGATGGCTACAACCTATGGTTGGCTTAGGCAGAGGTGGTTGTGCTAAGAACGTTTCAATAGGTATCATAGCTATATTTGTAAAGGGAGATACATGTGTAGGTACAATTGTACTGGAGGATGTGGGTATAGGTTTGGTGGTGGTGTGTGACAAGAACATAGGGATGGTTTTATTAATAAGTGGTGGTTTAACAACTTTGATTTTTTGGGCTCTGGTGTTGATTATGTGGGTGTTGATTCATTAAGTGGCAAGGATGATGGAAGGGTTCGAGTGAAGGGTTCGACAAAAGGAGGCTTTGTAGTCATAATTTTAGGCTCGTCGGTTACTAGTGTTGATTATATAGATTTTGTTTTGTTAGGTACAAGGGTAGACTGAGGTTTAGGCTCAATTTTTGTTATTGCATTAATGAGATGGACAACATTCATTTGTGGTTGGTCAGAAGACGAAGGATGGTTTTGAAAAGGTTGTTTAAATATGTTGAGGTTTTGATTTGGAGCTGCGTTTTGATTGTCTAAATGAAGGTCACCTTTGTCAATTAGATCTTGGAGCACATTGCAGAATGTATGACATCTTTCAATGTCATGACCATTGACCCTATGGTATTTAGAATAGTCATCATCCTGGTACCAAATGGGCTTGGATATTGATATGTTGATAGGTCGTATGGGAAGTAGAAATATCAAGTTGGAAGTAAGTAATTTGTCAAAAATTACGCTATAAGTCTCTCATATAGTTGTGTAGTTATGTTGTTGATGGGGACGCTCGATGGTAGGTTTTTCCTTGGGATTAGATCTTATTACGATTGTGTTGGAAAATTTTTTTGACTTATCATTTTTGGATGGTGATTTAGGTGGGAATTCATCTTTTAGTTTCTTTGGTCGAAGCTTTACCCATCCATCTTCTAGAGCTCTCAATTCTAGTTTACAGGCCATGATAAAAGCTTCATCAAAAGTTTGAAATGACTGGATTTGTAATGTAAATGAGATGTGTTTAGCGCATGCTTAGTAGAAGACCTCAATTAACTATGTTTGTGGTAATGTAAACGACAGTTGATTGGTGATGTCCCTCCAATGGGAGACGAAATTGGCAATGGACTCATCTTGAAATTGTCTAATGGCATACATGTCATTAATGGTGACTTTACGAGCTATGTTAATAGAAAAGTGGTCTAGGAAAAGTTATACAAGTTGTGCGAAGGAAAATAGAGAGCGTTTTAAAATTTTGTTGTACCAGTCTAAGGTGGGACCGACGAGGGACATGGGGAAGGTCCTCAACATTGAATCTTGATCACGAGCTATTAAATAACATGTGTGATGGAAGGCATGGATATGTTTTTAGGGATCTTCTTTGTTGTTAAATTTGACAAGTTTAGGAAGTTATCAGTGAGGTGGATACGGTTTGAATGGTATTGATGGGTGAATGGGCTCGTTGCAAATTTGATCATGGGAGAGTGTATTATTAGATGAGGATGAGGCAACTTCAAGACTGGATATGTGGCTTAAAAATGCCTAGAGGGAATCCGATTGTGTTTGTTGTTGTGAGGATAAGCTAGGTTGGAAATAGGATGAGTGTGCTTGGTTTTGCTGAGGGATGTTTTGTTGGTAGAGAGTGTTTTGTTGATATGAATCATTATGCTGATACAAGTTGTTCTATTGAGGGATATGGTATTGTGGAATGTTTTATTAAGGTTTGTTTTGTTGATGGATTCCATATTGAGGAATGTTTTGTTGTGATACATTATGTTGATAGGGAACATTTTATTGAGGGATGTTTTACTGTGGGATGTTTTAATAGGATAGAAAAATTTATTGTGAAGCTATAGGCTATAAAATTTGAATATATTGATATTGCAATGGCATTGTCGTATACATGAGTGGTTGTGAATATATGGGTGTTTTCTTCGAGTACATAGCAGAGGCAGAAGAGGATGTTTCCTATTGTGGAACACTATGTTATGGGATATTGTATTGTGGGATGTTCTATTGAGGTACAAACAGTGGTGCAGAGGTCAATGGTTGTGAAGGTTGCAACATGTATTGTGAGACGAGATGCGTACTAGCAATTTCACTAGTATTAACTAATGATGTTGTTGTGGGAATGGACATAGTGATGTTTTGGATGGGAGTAATAAATTTTTGGGAAGGCATAAATGTAGAAGGAGTGACGAAACCTAATGGAGATGTTTGTACCTATGTGGAGGATGGAGGAGTGGAAGAAGAATAAACAATACTGCTTATAGGAAGTGTGGATCCTATAGAAGGACTCGATGAAGATGTGGGTAGCTGAGAAAATGTGTTTTGTGATGAGATCATGTGAAGGTCATAAACAGGAGCCGAGGAGACGTCGGGTGTTTCAGGTTGACTAGTGAAAGATTGTTCACTCAATGTTTCAAAGGGGTTTGTAGAGCTGGTGGAGATTTGGTGTTGACCGTTGTTTGATGTTTCATGTTGATTTGAAGTGTATGGATATAATGATTGGACAACAAGGTCTTGTTTTTGACCAATGAGTTGTGCAATGACAGATGAAGGGTTGTGATTATATGGAACAAATTGGGTGTGAAAGGTTGCATTTGCACATTTATCACTGCTGAATAAGCATTAAGAGCAATGGGAGTTGAGTTTAACATTTCTTCAAAAATAGGGTATACCCTATTGTAGAAAGGAGGCTCGGATGCTCTAGGAGAGAATGAATGTTCTGATTATGGGGTATGAGGAATCTGGCCATGGTAGTGTTATGGAGAATGGAAAGATTTTTGTTCTATTTCATTGTTATAGTTGACTCCTGATTCATTCCAAGTTTGTTGGGTGTTAAAGAAGGGATTAGATGTGTTCGTTTGATAATAAAGGATTTGTTGTTGTATTGGTGTTGAAAATGTTGTGGTGTAAAATGGGGCATGTTGTTGGAATGTAGGGGCTGGACTAGACATGTCTTCAGAGGTCTGGTTGTGAAGTTGTTGTCTAGTAAATACCATGATAAGTAAACATAAAAACACTTAGGAAATAAAAATTAACTAGATGGGTTGATTTACAAACAATAAGCATAAACATGCAAAATGTTGTTTTGTATTAATATTGATTAGTTATAGAAAAATTGAAATGTGTAAGATGGTTAACAAGGGCCATAGGAAATGGTTGTCTACAACTAGTTTTAGGCATGTTCAAAGGAGGAGTCCTCGATATACCCAGAGGTACGTGAGGCCCAGTTCTTTGTATTGTTGTCGGTATGGACATGGTATTGGGGCATACCCCCTCACTTCACAGTCCTATTGCGTTAAGGGAGTCGGGTACTGAGCCAAAATATACCAACAATCAGGTAATTGTACTCGGCCAGAACATCGAGTCGGTTTCCATTTTGGGTGATGAAATCCCAATCAATTTCAACTAGGTGGGAGTTGTTTGAATACGTTTTAGATTTTGAAGTGATTTGGTTGTGTGTGAGGGGAAGAATAAGTGGATGCAACAAATTAACTTCCCTACTTAAAATTATGTGAGCAAGAAGTATGAAAATGATTCATTTTAAGACCTAAAATGAAATGTTTATTTTCGATGAGGACAAACAAAACAAAATGCAAGACAGAAAGTTAAAAGATGATTTTCAAAACTCACCATAAGAGCGCTCCTATTTTATTTATTATTTTTTCAAGTTTTAGAAAATTCCAGAGTGTATGCTTAGCAAATCCAGAAAGTACATTTCTTAGAGAAGAACACCCTGCAATCAGATTAATAGAAATAGAAAACATATAACAAGAAATAGCAGGCTGATTATGGAATGATAAGAAAATAACACAGGGGAATTGCGGGCAATTGGGCTAATCACAGGAGATTAAGCCAATCATTGGTGATTGACAGTCAGTGAAAAAAGTGACCAAATTAATGATAAAATTAAGCATTTGAAAGGGACAAGGGTCCCATCGGACATGCGAGAATGTCAAGCACGGTTTCTACCTTTGGTTTTCTTGATATTTCAAGGGGGTAACAACCAAACTCAACTGCAGTATGGCGGGGTTTTTGGGATACCCATAATGTGGATTGTGTGATATTGTGCACCGTGAAGGAAGTAAAGAAGGCTACTTTCCCTGCAAGCAAGCCTACAAATCAAAGCATCTAAAAAAATAATGTTTGTAAAAAAAATGGGTAGGTTTTCTGGAAAAATCTAGTCCCCAGAAGCCCAAATACTTCCTTTGATGGATATCAACCTGCTCAA
This sequence comes from Taxus chinensis, assembly GCA_019776745.2. Taxonomy (NCBI): domain Eukaryota; kingdom Viridiplantae; phylum Streptophyta; class Pinopsida; order Cupressales; family Taxaceae; genus Taxus; species Taxus chinensis. The sequence continues at coordinate 979,819,000 of CM034147.1, forward strand.
CGACAATTAAGATTTTTTATTGATAATAAAGTTGCGATACAACTTGATGAATTGAAAGTATGACTATCTGGTGTCACTTATTTAGGTGAATATATACATAATAAGATAATGGTAGTGCCTAGAGCCAGAGATCAAATTCTATATCCATATTCAAGTTCTTAGATAAATTAGACCCTACAGAGTCAAATAGACTTTCATACTTAGTGAAATTAGACTCGGGTATAGAAATGAAATCTTCAACAAATAAATTAGACACCTCCTCCTGAGTTTTGTAGAGATGGGAAAGTTTGGTATCAATATCAAAGATGCTACTCTGACTATGAGTGTAAAATTCAGATGTAGTGTGGTAGTCTTCTAATAAGTCTAAACCAGCCTCGTAGTTGTGCTCATACTGTGCAAGGTCTTCATGGAGCCTTCGAGCCTTGTAATACATGTCCCAAAATGCTTCAGTTTCCTCATAAATACGTTGGGTTGATGTGAAAATAGATTCTAGATGGTCAAAGGGAACATACTGAATTACACAAAGCTCTAATTTGTGAAGTAGCTCGTACTACTCCCAATAAAGAGGATGACAAATAACAAGAAAAGCACCAATGTAAACAACATGGTAATTATTAGCCCCCTAAAGCCATCTGAAATCACCATGATGGGAAAGAAGTTAGAAATCAATAGAAAAAAACAAGAAAGGTTAAACATATTGTGAGAAATATGCAAGAGTAAACTATTACACATGAATCATCAGGGATTGCTGTAAATTTTCACAGTTTATAGAAAACAGAGACAAATTGAATTTAAACTATGATCTAAAGTGAATTTTCAAAGCATATATGACATGTTAAATGTAATACAAATAATACTACCTGATATTATTGATCAAAACAGACAAAAATGACGATGGTTACCTTGTGTGAGTGACTAAATGAAAATCAAACGGCCGAGGATGATCTGATGATGAAAACAGACAATGTGATGATCAAATTGGTAACTTTGGAGCAACAGGAAGGTGATGAAGCCTCATGGAAGATAATTGATCTCTAGGATGTCTGAAAACAAGAAAAATTTTATCTGTCACATCAAAAATTCCTCCCAAAAAGGGGGTTTGGAACAAACTTATATAGATTGCCAACAATCAGGAAAATCACCGGTGATTGCGGGAAATCTTTAGTTAGGTGTTCAAAACGAGTGATTTTCCTTCCATTTCGAACTGGATTTTTGAGGATTTCAAAGTGGTTAGGATAAGAGATGGGGAGGGAATTTGAGCTAAATTAAATTTGTTAGGATGAGGGTGAGAGATTTTTTGAAAATTTGTCTTAGTTATGGTTAGTTATGTGGGGAGAAATGGTTAGGGATAAGTTAGGGGTGGTTTAGTTATATTTTTGGAAGGTTAGTAAACTAGTGAATTATTTTATTGTAGTTAGTGAGGTGTCCAAGTTGGCATGGTGAGGTGTGAGGGTGAGGTGCAAGGTTGTTTATTTAAATAATTAATTAATTTAGACTTTAGGGATGTAGGGAGGGTGAGTATATTAAATTAATTAAAGGGACCAATGGATGATTGTGGAACGTTGCAAATGGGTCATCTATGATTGTAAATGAACCTAGGATAAGGAGTGTAGAATTTTTGTATCTACACTATGTCCCTTTGCTAAAGGGATGAAAGGGACATCAAAATGTGTCAGGATTTTGGAGCTGACACGTGTCCACTTCAAGAATTGGCTAAGTATGGAACACTCACCTTAAGTCAGCTTGTGACAACGATAACTTGAGCTCCCAATGGAGTTTTTTCACAAAATTTTATATGAATTTGACTAGAAAAATTCCTTCTAAATCTAATGGTGGGGGCATTAGCTCTTGATTACTCCATTGAACCCTAAAAAAATATAATTTTGTTCTAGGTCCATGACTGAGCATGAGAAAAAATGGATATAAACATATTTCTCCTAGGTGTTGTGAAAAACATGATTCCGCCATCTTGTAGAGCTTTGAATTAAAATTTTGACAATGTCTTGTTTAGCTCCTAACTCCTTTCAGAGCTCCCAGAATCACTTCCCAAAGCTCAATAGCTCTTTTGTCTCGATGTATTGCCTATGCCTGAGAACCCTATCTCTGATGAATCTGCCCCAAGACCTCCAAATCCTTCCTGAATCTTAAAATATCATTTCCTTGATGTTATTAGACCTTTGATTCATCTCCATATTGGTTTTTTCTCCTCTTTTCCGCTCTAGGGGGTCGCACCAGTCCTGGGAAGGCCAGTTATAGCCCTTCCCAACACTACCCAAAATTGGCATTCTTTGAGATTTCCTAAAATCACCTAAGGGGGATTGACTTGAATTTCCTAATTCACGTAGGGGACTAAATTAACATCCAATCTGGGGGGTCATTGGATTGACTGGGTAAGGTCGGTGCTGAGGATGGGTAGACCTAGGGTGTCTTGAAAAGGTGAAACTTGAAAAATTTGACACATGGGTATCATCTGTCATGTTTGAAAATTGTAAATTTTCGTGTTGCACATCTACATGAAAACAATTACCTTATAAGCTTGATGATTCCTGGTATGGATTGTTTTACAACAAAGACATGGCATGAAAAATCCCAGAATCTCAACATATATTGACCAACTGCCTTATCCATTAGTCTCTTGCGGAGTTGTTTGACAACAATCCATAAGAGAGAGAGATCAGCAAGTGTATTGTAAACAAAGTTTTAGGTATCTTCAATATAGTTTTAATGGTTTTAAGATCATTAACACACACGGAAAGGGAAGAGATGACACAATAGGAATGTTGAAATTATATACAAGATTCCTTTTTGTGTTAATGTTTTTTATTCTTTTGAAAAGAGTTACAAAGACATGTAGAATCACATAAAAAATATAATAGGAAATTTGTAGGACTTTTTAATATGTTTTTGCCAGAATGTAATAAAGCACCTAAAATGTGATGGTAGGGATACAAAGACTATTAGCGTATCAATTACCATGCTCTTGTGATGGGTATGCATGGCTTGAGAATGCAAGAAGACCAACCAAGATGGTCCATCTTCATGAGTGATTTTTAAGCTAAGAATAGTTTTTAGTCAACTCACAGAATACGTCGTCATCTAATGATCATGAACTCTTGTACCTTGATGCTTCCATTTGATCCTTGCCAGCGACACATTGGCCATCGTTCTTTGAAAGACTAGTTCAAGATTGCTTTTGCAACACTATTAACGTCATCAATAAACGTTAGTCACATTAACATCACCTTTTGGAGCAGCAATGTACTCCGGAAAGAGTGAAACCAAGAATGATTTACCTCCCATTGTTATGCCATAATCCTATATCTGAACATTGGATGTTTATGGTTGAATTGTGAGCTATCAGTGACTATTATCAATGATGCATCTGCTTTCGAGGCTCATCCTGTTATCATTATCAAAATTAGTGTACTCTGGCAATTTGGTGATGGCCATAACATAGGAATAATATATACCCTCTTGTAGGTAGTGGTTGATCATCATATTGAGGACTCTGAGTCTTATACATGTGGTTTGGAGGTTTCCCCCCCCCCCTCAAAGTGGCTAGAAGCATCTGATTATACAAGTACATATATTGATCAATTTCCGTGTAACTTGGATGTACTTTTCTCTGTTCAACTTATCTGTTGATATTCAAATCTATCTAAGTAATTTCATCTACATAAATTCTAATCTTAAAATAAGCTATAAGCTCTAAAACTACATCTATTATCCAAATCTAACTTGATATCATGGAAGAGAAATAAGTGGCCCTTTTTATATATTGATGAGGCATTTAACGAGCCTAATCACATGCATTGTGTGTGTATAGAAAGATTTAGCTTTCACCTTCATTGTAATACCCCCTCCATTTGAGTCCTTGTTCCAATTAGTGAGGATTTGAACCAAGATAAAATAAAATCGAAATCAAAGAGAGTTTTTTTCAAAATAAAATGAAAGCAAGTAAAAAAATACCTCAACCTTGGATCTCCATAGCCCGAGTCAGGAGTTCTAGCTTGCGTTGGCAGGGAATATGGTCAAATTATCTTCTCACAACCTTCAATACGCATCCTGCCCAGACCTGATTCTTCTAACATGAGCTTGGAGATCTTGCAATAGATTCAACGTGTACAAGGAATGTGGACTATTGTGCCATCAAGAGCTGAAAAAAAAATGTTGATCTCATCCGCATCCATGATTGATTTGGGACATGCACGTTCACTAAGTTCATGTTGAAAATTCCTTAAAATCATCAAAGAATTGGCAGATCTTACATGCAAGCACTTGGTTCACACTTGATGTTATGACACCTACTAGGGACAAGGATAAAAGGTCCATGGTTTGCGGAGAATGGAACTCCTTCGAACTCATTTAATCCATATCATTCTGTCGATGGTGCCATGTTGAGGCAGCAATATGGGAATAACTTTCAGCAATACCTTGATCATCCATTACCTTGAATCTGTCCTGCACTAAGATGGGAGCTGAAAGACTTCATAGTCACCGTGATGGTCATTCTGCATCCTTGGGTTTGAAGAGATGGTATTTGTTAGTGATACATTGTTACAATGCTTATGAAAAGGAATTTAGATTCTTATACAGGAAGAGTGGCACCCAACAATGAGTTGGGGGTAGACTGTGTGATAACTCTCCTGAAGAAAAATGTGCCCTTTATTTTTATGATTGATCATGGTTGTGTGCACGATGATCCCATCTCAAGAGGGCACTGTCATCCCGATAAAGCATCTTGACATTCATCCATCAATAGGTTACATAGGCCCATGGTGGTGGTTTAGATTGTTTTTTGGGTTCATCTAGGTGACATATCGGGTGGCATTGCATGGAGTTAATTAAAGGATCAAAGTGTAGAAAGGAGATATATCCATGAAGGAAGTGTGCTCTTGAACTGGATGCATACTTCAAGACACTTGAATCGTTGGTGAAAAAATGCATTCAGAAAGTGTGGTATCATAGACACATTATGCGACAAGCATGTGACTTGTCTCGAATAAAATACGTGAAATCCAATGTGGTTGTAAGTCTCAATGCCACGATTACAGATATGCAAAGGATGGGTTTGTAGAAATGCCTTGGGTCTCATTGAAAATGGATTAGAACTTCCATGATTTTGGATGTTTATTGGACGTCATGGACCTGTCGGTTCATGTGCTAGGATCTTGTGGAGGAGATTTCCACAAATCTCAATAAGGACGTACACCCCATAACGCAGACAATGGATCGGCATCCTAATTAAGCTGTCTTCAAAGATAAATCACCCCATGAAGTGATTCGATTTCTTCATACCTTCTGTGTATAGCGTTAGAGCACACCTCCAAATTTCTTGATTAGGGCTTCGTGATCAGAATCTCTTTCTATTATGCTCTGAATCCTTTCCATATATTCTCTTTTCAAGATCTTCATTTCTTCATCGCCATATGCAAGGAATTGAGGTGTCTATAGAGCGGCAAAAAAAAGATAATGTTCTCAATTTTGTCATGAGCTGCGTGAGGTTGCAAAATTCTTCCTCAGTGGATTCCAAACACCACCTTGTCCTTCAAAATATTCTATAGGACTGGTTTGATTCTCATCGGAAGGCTCCAGGATAAGATCTTCTTCAACAACATTCAAAAACCTTTCAGGGATGAACACCATGTGGTATGAATGATCTTCACTAGGTCTTAGCTCCATAGGAAAAATATCTTCTTCTTTCTCCTCTTGACGAAGTGCTTGAAAGATGTTCATATCTCCTTGGCAAAGCTAAAGCATATCTCCAAACTTCATGGTAGGCAACTCGGGGTCAGGATTTCTTTCTGCTGCGTCATGAAAATCCTTTGTACCTATTACCTTCTCAGAATGTCCGTTTCTTTGTCACCGTACACAAGGAAGTCATCCGTTAGGAAGGGAGATGAAAAACAATGCTTCATGAGTTTCTTGGTCAAAGCTACATGAAGTTGAAGAAGTTACCTTGCAAGTGGATTCTGCACCATCTTGTCCTTCATACAAACCTTTTGTATCTCTTTTGAACCTTCTTCATCCATCTCTTAGATTCTTGATTATCATTAGGAGAAAGATCCCATCCTTTTTCCTTTGGCTGCACTCTTCTTGAATTGTAACCACCATGACTTGATAGTTAGGGTCTTCACATGAGATGATTTTCTCTATTCTGGAAAGTCTCAATGCCTACAAATCCACTGTGGAGATAGTCTGAGCCTTAATGCACTTCCCTAGGTCTGTCTTGGCGTGTTACAAGAGATGTTCCAAGAAGTTATGAATCAGATTAAATCAGGTGGTTGCAATTCGCAATCAGATCCTACTTCTTCAATGCTTCAGAGAGACATTTTCACTCATTGATACTTCACTCTGTTAGCATATGGATTTGCACACATGCAAATGACATGCAACAGTGTGGGAATCGAAGTCCCTCCTCAATGAAGGTGAGGTTGCCTTTATTGAAAACCAAAACTATATTTACACCTGTACATTCAAAATTATATGTGGGGGGTGTTTTGGAACATCAATGGAAAGAAACGTGGATGATGGAGATGGAATGGAATGAAGGAACAGGAGTGGAATGGAATGAATTGAAAGAACATGCAAGAGTTAGGTAAAAGTAGAGCCTAATATTACACGAAGAAGAAAGATGGATAACTAACACAAATAAAACGGAGTTTGAGTTAGCTAAACAAGAATGTGTAAAAGGGAACACACTTGAGCAAGTAGATAATGAAAGCTTGAACACTGTGAACTAGAACAACAAATTAATAACGTTGACAATAAGATCAAAGACAATATTTGCATACAAGATTCAAACACTAACATCTACTGAACATAAGAACACCAAATGCTATAAGAGACAATGAATGGGACACAAAGTTCATATTTCATTAACTCCAAAATGTCTTATCAAAAGAACACAAAGTTTCTTTCTTTGAAGTAAAGCTTGCATAAAAAAGTAATTTCTTCTCCTCTCTCAAAGTCACCCTTACAAATGAGCCTCTGACTTCCTTTTATAACCCAAAATTTGGTTACAAAGTAGTTAGGGTTTTACATGAACATTAAATAGGGCACTTAAGTGACTTTGACTTTTTCAACCAACTTTATTAAAAGAAACTAAAAATAGAAACCACTTAAGTTATAAAAAATTTGCCAAAAGTGAGTTAAGTAACACCACTTTATAACAAAAAGAAATGGGTACATGTGGACCCCACTTAAACGACTTGGACACACACATAGACATCCTAGTCAGCAATACACCACCTAGATCAAGACACCTAGGATCAATTTCTTATCCATTGCGCCAAGATTCCACCTATCCCAGTCATATGGGAATGAACTCATTGACCATGATTTGTAATCCTCTAGATGACAAGAGAGTTGAGATTGAAACTTAAACAATTCATCCACCCCTCCATTTGAGCAACATCATGGTGTGAGAAAGTTTGTCTTCACTTGTATTCACATTCACAATTCCAGAAAACTTTCCACATGCTCTGAATAGCCTTCCATGGTGAATTATTCATTTGTCGTGAGATTGTAGTCGTTACACCACCTTGGCTTGTCAGAATCCAACTCTTGATCTTTCACCATTGAGAAGATCTTCCAAGATCCAAAATTGCAATTCACTTCTTGGAGTTATGTCTTTTGTCTCTGTCACCATCTTGAAGGCTTGATTTCACTCAATGAGATGTAGTGGAACACCTAGATTGGCTTAGCATTGTTTGAGCACCATGGGTGGTCCATCATCACCCACACACATATTTATCCTTATTTATCTAATATTTTTATGAAGTTGTTTGTAGATGTTAAGGGTTTTTATTTATTGAAAGTCATTATAGGTGGTTACTATGTTGTGTGAGCCATATAAATGGATAGAAACAATCATTTATAGGCTAGAAATGTTTTATAACCCCATTATACACAAGTCTAAAACCATATAGAACAATCCAAAATTATACTACACCCTAGGTTGAGTTGTACAGTCATACATAGGAGTACCATCAACAATGTTGTGTTGGGCCCCATATCGTCCATTTTTCTCAACCTTGTCTTTCACATTGAGTCTTTCACAACACCTGATAGAGCCTAGAAAACTCGAGACTGGCATGTTTGGAAAGCAAGATGACATGAGAGCACATGAGTTAGAGAATGAAATCCTAGGTTTGACTCCTAGTAACTTTGATAACCTACAGGCATTCTTTTCCAAATTTTATCTGATCTTATCCATTCTTTCTAAGTTTGGAACTAAATAATATGTCTTTGTTTCTACTTTCACACCATGAAAGAAGTTTTAGGGATGACTTGGAAGATGCCCTCATTTGACAAATTTTCTTCCCAACTCATTCAAGAACATGATAAGTTGAATCAAATGGGTGCAATCAATTCCAAGTCGCATGCCCTAATAAGAAATAATGGTAAAGAAAAGGATAAAAAACATGAGAAAAATAAGAGAAAAATGACTAACCTATGAAATAAGTTAAGTCCACCCAATCCAAAACCAACACGAGTAATTCTTCCTCTACTTCTAAGCCTAAACCAAAGAAGGAGAAGTGTAAGTGTTCATATTGCAAGAAGTCAAGTATGGAGAGCATTAATGCATAAGAAAATGAATTGACCACCTTACTCATTTACTTAAGAAGCATAATATAGGTGTTTCTGAGTCTATCAAGTACAATGCTCCAAAACCTAAATATTATAAGGTATAGGAAAACAAGTCCGAGAAGATGAAAGGAAAAGACCTTATAACTAGTGTAGTTCCTTTATCAACATATGTTATAGCTTCACATGCCTCGCACCACATGGATTCTTCACACGTTAATTTTTTATGACTTAGAACCTTATAGCATGTCACAAATCACTTTGGGTGATGATACATCCATCGATGTAGATGGTAGTGGATTAGGGGAAATTGATGGTGGAACCTTCAATAATGTCCTTAATGTTCCCCAACTTTCTAAAAAATATATTACAAGTCTACCAAATCACCTACATTTGCCAAGGGATGCAAATGGAATTCAACCCTAACTTGGTGATCATTAGAGAGCTACACAATGAGTCTCCAGTAGTAGAGGGAAAGGTAGACCACCAGGTCTGGTTGTACACCTTTTCCCACTTTACTCTTGACTCTTATCCTACCACCTTACTAAATCATGCAGATGATGTTAATAAGCTATGACACGAATGGTTTGTCCATTTGAAGTACATGTACATTTACCAATTGAGTCAACATGAGATGGTCAATGGATTGCCTCACGTTGGTTTTTCAAAGGTTCTTTATGAGGGTTGTTCCCTTGGGAAGTACCCCGAAGAGAAATTTGGCAAGGATAAATTATGAAGAGCCCTTGATCTTACATTTGATCTTGTCTATAGTGACATTTATATCCCTTTTCCATCTCCTTTGTTCACTAGAGATCAATATGTACTTACCTTCATTGATGACTTTTCACGTTATAAATGGGTTTATTTTCTCAAGCAAAAATCTGAATTTTTTCTATCACTTTCGGGACATCAAGGCCCTCGCTAAGAAATAAGACAAAAGTTCTATCAAGGTTCTTATAACTTACAATGGAGGCAAATACGTGAGAAATATGTTTGGTGGTTTTTGCACCTCCAAAGGAATTTATTTACAGTGCACAGTTGCTTACAGTCCTTCGTAAAATGGAGTTGCAGAAAGAAAGAACATGACTCTTAAGGAGATGGCCACTTACATGACTTAATACAAATCCCTTCCTCCGTAGTATTGGGATGAGGCCATGAACTATGCTTGTTAAATTCAGAACCGCATTCCACACAAAGCAGTAAACCCTTTAAGGCTTGGTATGGATGCAAACATGATATTGAGAACTTTCGTGTCTTCAGATCAACTATCATGGCTTTAGTACCCAAGAATAAATGCAAGGCCTTAGAACCATAATAAAAAACTTGTATCTTTTTTAGGTATCCCAAAGGAGTGAAGGGTTATAAAATTTTGAGCCCCACCACTCATCAACTCTATATCTAGAGAAGTGTGAAATTCTAAGAGACATATCCTACTTTTACTTCGCCACCTGCAGAGGTCACTCTGCCCCTCTCTGACCATGATTAATAATATTTTGATGATATTGTTGAGCCTCCTACTCCATTATCTACTAATTATAATAGTATTGATGATGAGGATTATGTTCCCTCTCATTTGAGTGATGATTTGACAGATTTTGAGCCTGACTCTCCTCCTAGTCCTCGCTAGGCTAGGAAGACCTTGCAGAGTATTGGTGATTGGATAGAGGATCCTTTAGATGAGAGATGAAATATTTCAAAGTTTTTTGGGCCACATGCCTTATTTTCCTTCACTTCTAACCCACAATATTTTCAAGAGGCTAATGGGATTCTTGAGTGGGATTATGTAATGGAAAGGAGTATTCCTCTCTCATGAAGAATAATACTTGGGATCTCACCCCTTTTCCTAAGGGAAGAAAAATGGTTCAATGTAGGTGGATATATCTAAACAATTATGGTGTTGATGGGAACGTCAAAAAGTATAAGGTGATGAGCATCGTTGATACTCGTACTTTAATCATTTAATAATTGTCAATACCAGGGTGGCGTTTGAAGATATTTGCAATAAAGTGGAAGCATATTAATTAAATAACTAAATTAAAAATTATTCTTAATAACTTGTTCTATCTAATCAAAGCTTGATGAAATAAACAGAGAATCCTAAATCTATGATTTAAAATAATTAAAACATGTTGAAATAGATTGACAATCTTAAATATTGTAAATAATACAATGCATGAAAGAGATTAAACTATTAATTAATCTAGAATTAAAAAAATACATAACACTTCCCTTCACATTGGCGAGGAGTAGCCCTTGATCCTTCCCTCTGATCCGGTTGCAATGTTTTGATTATAGAAGCAAAACTGAACTCAAAATCATGCCCTTTATTGATCAATAGTTTAATACAATTCTCTTTCTTGCAAAAATGCTAACCTTTTTAAATCCTAATACATACAATTTATATACCAGGCAAAGTGAATTTCCTCTTCAAGAGAACTTTTAATTTTAATAATAATGTAAAAGTTACCTAAAATAGTTAGCTAACATATTTGTATTAGAACAACAACATAACTGGGAATCACAAGGTTGAAGTAGCAACTACATGTAACTTATTGATTAAATTTTTCCTTTTAAATGTGAGTGAAGTCAGGTTATTAACAATGTATAGCTGATATTTTGGAGATAACTAGAGTTGAAACAACTCAAGTACTTGAGTTCTTCGTATAGTAGTGGTTATCACCAAATAAGGATTTGCAACTACTAGTTTACTCTTGTTGAAAGAGATCATCTATTTGTTTAAAAGACAATTGCCACCCAAATAATATGAGTCTTAAACTAAATTGATGCTAATTAGGTGATCCACTAATTATGCAAGTCATGACTGGACTCTAATGCTAATTAGACACTCCTTGAGTAATGCAACTCATATGCTGAATGGATAGGTTCCTCGTTGTGTTGTGTGAGTCATGCACTCTATTGTGTGAGTAATGTATGAGGCTTTATTTGAGCCATGCGCTAGGCTTTATGTGATTCCTGTACTAGGATTTATGTGAGTCATGTGCTAGGATTATAAAAGATCTTTCATTCACACTTGTTAGCTCAAAAACCAATCTATATCAACCCATCCAAAGAAGCATATGAAAGATGAAAATGAACAAGATTTATGTACAAAAACCTCTCCTTAAGTATTTAACAGTATTACTTACAATAATGTTAATATTTGATTAATAAAAAGTGATGATATAAAAATGGGGTTTGGAATGGGAATTTTCAAAGCTCATTACTCCCCTAGACTTAAAGATTAACAATTCCTCTTGTTATAGATTCGACCATTTCTATTTAAGGATTCCACAATCTTCGTACAATTATATTCGTTAGTAAAAATAGTCCATGTTTCTACTTTTGGATTTTTGAATCCAAAAAATTTAATCATTTTATCCCTCCATTTAGTATAGCTCGCAGTTGGCTGATCTTGATTATTATTCCATCTTGAAACTGGTGTTATTATCAGTGGTGGTATGAACCACATACCTACCCAATTCTCCTACATGTCCAACATTATTTTGCATATCTCCTTAGCTCTTCTCACTGACCACTGGAGGTTGGTTGGAGACATTACCTCCTTTTTTTAAAGATTTCTGACAGTAATTCCCACCTCTATTGGCAAGCAACGAATGCCATATTAAAATTTGACAACACAGGCCCTGAAATCTGATACACGTGCTGAAATGTTTGTTGACATGTAGGCCTAATAGGTGTTGTAATTGATGTGAAACCACATTAATGACAAATTTATTGTTGTATGATGATTTCATGATGTTGTATATGATGCTTACATACTAGATCAAATGTGTTTGAGCTGATACAGTGAGATTCAGTGAGGTGTGCTTGCTCTAACAAGCCTATACAGGTGCCTATGAGGTGTAGCTTGGAAGTGTGAACTTCTTGGTTACTTGGGAAGCATGATGACATGATGGTTATCACATTTTAAGGGTGTTTGAGCACTCACAACAGTGGTATAGTGTAAGTACAAGTGTTTCACTTGGTTATAGGTGCTCATTAGGTGCAGGCATGACAACTTGGAGGTGTGACAGTGTGGATTATAGCTAGATGAGCTCATATAAGCATGAAATCAGGTGTATCATGGAATACGAGGTATTTTCAGAGGTTTCGTGCTCAGTTATTGCACTATTTCATTTGTTACCAACTTCTACAGTGAGAATCCCTAAGGTGTAGCTATGCAAATGAGATAAGATGGAGAGGTTGACATATGATATTGACATTATTATAATGGGAGATGTTATTTTGATTTTTCATAGTGCTCTTAGAAAAAAATCAGGTTTCCTTGATCATAATTTTGCAAGTTATGACAGATTTTGTAAGACAGGGTCAAGAACATGTGAAAATCAAGCTTGAATTTGAATTTCTGATGGTCATTGTGAATAGTGTGCTTTGCATGGGAAATTTTGGCTTTCAGGGATGCTTCTATGGTGAGGTTATAAGGTTTCACAAAAACAATGAGATCATTTTATCGTCGCATTTTTATGAACGAATGTTAAGAAGGTAAAGAGGTCTAAAACCCTAGTTAAACCCTAGCTAGGAGTAGTTGACAGAAAGTGAAGTATGGTGACCCAGTTTTGATTGATTCATAAAAATTGAAGATTTTATATTGTAGAGGACTCCTCATGATTTCCATAAATTTATGGTTGAGGTCATGGTGATGAGTGGGCCCCGCCTAAAAATAGTATTTTTTGGGAATGAATGCTTTAGGACAAGTTGGTCCTAAGGAGTAGCATGAAAAACTGATGGTTCATGATTATTGGGAGTTTTTATTAATGTAAATGGAGATTTTAGATAAATTTCATGTATTTTCATGGTGTTTTGAGGTCAAAACAGATTAACTGGTCAAAGGAGAGTTTTAGGATCTCAAATAGCAGAGTCCAGTAAAATGAGTATAACTTGAGATACTGGTGGATTCCTGAGATGAGTCAAGTTGTGTTGGAAATAGGATTCATATATTTTTCCAGTGATATAAGTATTTCCTCATAATTAATTAATTTGATTGGGCTTCCAGGGCATTATTTGAGCAATAATATTTTTGGCAGTTCAAGACAACATGTGTTCTAATGAAAATTTGATGATGCTTGAAGAATGAGATGGATTGGGTCATGCTTCCTATCACCTATAATGTAAATAGAGATAAATTTGGAATAAAATTAATATATTTATAGGTCTTGAGTGTTTGTATAAATTATTTTATGAGCTAACCTTTGGAAACAACTTTTTTGGCAGGTTGATCTGGTGAAGGAAAATGTTGTTGTGGGTTAAAGTGAATGATGTTTCATGACTTATAACTTGATTATAAGTGTTCTAAAAGTTATAAAATTTATTTTGAGTTGTCACATGGAATGTATTGGTTGAATATAAGTTATTTGGTGATCAGATTAAGTTTCTAGGGTGTTGAAGGGTGAAGGAAACAATGGTTTTGAGAATTGTAAAGGGAACTGGGCCCAATAAATAAAATAATTTGATTGGTTGATATTAATTATGACCATGTATGAATTTTTAATGATATTTTATTAATATTTAAGGGGTTTTGGATCATGAAAAATTATGGTACTAATGTTAGGGCAATTTTAAGATTGTGCCCATGGGGTTTTGAGCCATTTTTGGCACATCTAATGAGGTTTTCAGGTAGGCCGACCTAATCGGGTCACTTGTGATTGTTGTACTTAAAATTTTAATTTTTTCCTTAATTTATTGGTCAAACCAAATGGAGGGAAAATGTTGTGCCTAAGTTTGAAATGTGGAGAAGCATATAAAAACGCGTGTTAAGGTGCTTTTTGGAACTAGTTGTGTGTGTGCATATGGAGTAACCTAGGTGAATTGTGATTGCAAGTGATTAATCATGATTTGAGGTTGGTCCAAGGGTGTTATAGGTGAAGAAAAAATAAAAGGACATGAGAGCTAGAGTTTGATGATTTTTGGAGGGTTTGATGAGTTTGTTTTGTGAAGATTGATCACCTAGGGTTTGTGTGAAGAAGAGTGAGTTGAATATTAGATCTCCATCAGTTGTGGCAGAAACAAATCAAAGATATACACATCATAAGGTGGTTGAGTGGGTTATCGATCATCTTAGGGGGTTGTATCCTCCTTGTGGAGTTGGTTTCTCACAAAATTAGGGGTTGGTGCTCCTTGTGGGGTTGGTGCCTCACTAAATTTAGAAACATATCAATATAAGATAGTTTTTCAGTGGTTTTTCTTCCCCTTGAGGTTTTACCTCTTATATCTTGTGTTTTTATGGCGGTTCTTTGATTTCATGGTTATATGCTTTGACGATGGTTTATGGTGTGCACACTCTAAAATTTGAATAAGTGATTATTGTGATTGTATACTTCTATTATTTTGAGTTTTAGATTTGAAGTATAATTTGAAATTTTTATAGGGACTGATTCACCCCCCTCTCATTCCATTTTTCTTCTAATAATGCTCTGTTTATATCATTCCACCAGCTGAAGGCAATGTATTTGGGCTAGATATATTTGTAATAACCTCTTAGGAGCTAGAAGATCACGCCTCATTAGGAGGCCTAAATTAGTTTCCTCCCTTGTGTAATATCCTCTTTGATCCCTCCAGATTTTCTGGTGTCTTGGCATGGAGATAAATGACCTTATTTGTACCTACCCTATATATAGATTTATTGGGATCTCTACTTGTTTAGGTGATAGAAATGTGTGAACATAAAATTCACACAATGAATTCTTCCTAGTTGTATCTGATACTAAATATGTGGCCATAAATTGACTATCAATTTAAAACTCTAAAGATTTGTTGGAGCGAACCCTAGAGACTTGTCATTTGTAAAATTGTTCTTTCAAAAATAAGGCATAAAAGTTTGAAGGTGATCTATAAGAAAGTTCTTTCTCATATAAATGGAATAT
Source organism: Taxus chinensis (assembly GCA_019776745.2). Classification (NCBI taxonomy): domain Eukaryota; kingdom Viridiplantae; phylum Streptophyta; class Pinopsida; order Cupressales; family Taxaceae; genus Taxus; species Taxus chinensis. The sequence continues at coordinate 979,834,470 of CM034147.1, forward strand.
CATTGCTAAATTATATTTTAGGACCTTCTTTTCTTCTTTCAATATTTTATTTTCATCTTCCACTTTCCTCACTCATAATATTGATGCGTCAATTTCACCATTCCTTTTAATACCATAATTTGAGGAAACACAAAATTTGTTTGAGACATTTGGTCTGTGGTGGTTATGAGTTATGTTTTCTCCTTATCAACTTTTAACATTGAAAATTCAACAGTTGAGTTATTAGTTGTGTGTTGTATTTCCTGATTTTTCTTATCTTTTCCTTCCAATGAATGTTGGAGTTGTTGAATCATTTGATCTTTATCTTCCAATACCTATTGGAGTTATTGAATCATCTAATCATTCCCTTCTAATGAATGTTGGAGTGGCTGAGTCAACAAGTCTTTCTTTGTTTTCAATTGGGACATATATTCATCTTTCCATTGAAGGACAAGTTGTAAACTTTGTATCATATCTTTTATTTGTTGCATTTCATATTCAACTTTAGAAAAGGCCAAAACATTAGGGGTAATAGATTCTTCATAGTTAGATGAGCTAGGCTCAACTTTAATCATATACCTTTTCCCCTTATTAGCCAATAAGGGGTCTTTAGTAATGGGCACTGTCCCCATAATCAACTCCTTTGAAACAAGGTTTTGAGGATGTGAATGTGAATATGGGGAAGGTTGGGGTATTTGGTTCAGTTCCATAATTGTGGTTACAAATTCCTATTCTTCTAGTGATGGGGCATCCTCAACTTGATGTCTAACAATAGTCGGGGATAATTGGGAGGACCTTAGTTTCTTCTTTGGCCTTGCTTCAATCAAGGGCTCTATTCCGGGTTTTGTGTTTTGGCTGAACTTTATTATCCCGGGCATATTTCTTTTGGAACTTAAGCCATTTCTTCATCCCATTGTGTTTCTTTATGAAATGGTGTTTGCAAATGAGATGGATTAACCCTTGAAATTTCAAATATCTAGACCCCAATGGAATTTTTCAGTGGAGGAAGAAACAAAGTCATGCAAGAAATGGGGAAGGTCGATTTTGTTATGCTTTTTGGCCTCTCCATGGCACAAATGTATGGGGATTCTTAAAACAGGTCCAAGGATAATCTCATACTGACCTTACAGGTAAAATACTTAATAACCCACTTTGCAACAACAACCCTTGGTTCAATGAAAATGGATCACTTTATGCCTTTTTCTTTTCCCTTGTTATCAAAAACTAATTATAATTTCTCCTTTCTTCCTAAAGAAAATCTCTTAATTATCTCAGAATAAGGATTTCTAGAATTTACTAATTGTCATGTTTGTGGAATGCCAAAAAAATCACTAATAATGATGAATTAAATAAAACATTCTACCTTTCACTCATGATTATTCCTTGTTGAGATTGATGGAAAACTCTTTTGTCATTTTTTGGTTGAATTCCTCATACATAATCATGAAATCCAGTCATCAAGCCTTTTCAAATATAACAATGGACTTGGAGTCTATTAATAAGTCCATAAAGCTTGTTGGTTCATGTCGAAGCCTGATACCCATTTTTGTGTAGAAACAAAATTGACAATGGCACATGAATGGGAATGTTGAAGGCATAGGAATGACAATGTTAAGGGTGCACTTTAATGACACTAATTCATGGTTTTGTAAAATCTAAAATGACAGGTAAAAGTGAATTCAATAAGGATGTAACCACCTTGCTGGAATGTTAAAGGAAATGTAGAATTTATGGGGAACTTGGGAGTGATAATTGGGAAGTGTGGGAAACATGTGAGAGGTCACGAGAAGCGGGTAATCATCACTTTGAAAAAGACTAAAAATTTACATCATCATAATTAAAACTTTTAATAACTTGAAAAGAAGTGATGACACATACCTTTTCACTTATCATATGTCACACATTCCATCAACATTATATATTCTTCTTGTTGTTCTGGTACAATTCTGCATGGCATGATTATGAGGTGACTGCCATTTCTGGTTTTTAGCCACCTTTGTTTTATTTCTTAATTTTTTATTTTTTATTTTGGAAGGAATGGTCGTCATTTCTGGTTTTCAACCATTCCTTCATAGGAAGATGGCCATCATTTCTGGTTTTCAACCATCCCCTATTTATTCACATTTTTCAAGAATCAATTTAACTTTGAATTAAATTGGACAAGGAGACCTCATCCAAGAAATTCAGAGCTAAATTGACTTGCAACACCTTTTCTTTGGATGTTGGTTTCTGGTATAAACGTAGTCTATGGACCATTAACCAACATCACCCTTCTTTCACCATCAATTGGAACAAGCTACACATTACCATTATTGTAGACTTTTTCAATTTGATATGGGCCCATCCATCTTGTTTGTAAATTTCCCTTAAATTATTGTATTTTGAGTCAAATAGTAGAGCTCAATCTCCTTTTTGAAACTTCCTCTATTTGATGTGTCAGTCATGCCACAACTGCCTTTGATGTTGGATTACCTCAGTTTGATACAATACTTCTAATCTCATCTCATCCAATTTGTTCAACTGGGTAATTCTTGATTTATGTGCCTCAGATAATTCAATTCCTACTTCAGTTGTTTTCCTTAATGTCTGAATCTCATACTCTATGGGAAAGATAGGATTCTTCCCATAGACCAGCTCATATGGAGTAAATCTTGTAGTTTCTTTCCAAGTTATATTGTAATCCCATATTGCTTCAGATAATTTTTACACCCAATTCTTTCTTGAAACATATACTATTTTGGTCAAGATGTTTTCTAATTCTTTATTGGTAACCTCAACTTGACCATTAGACTGAGGGTGATAAGGAGATGACTTCTTGTTTCTCACCTGATATGTTTCCACAAAAGAGTTGATCACATTTGACATGAATTGAGGTCCTTGATCTGAGACAATTGATCTTGGTGCTCCAAATCTCTGAAAAATGTGCTCATACAAGAAATATTCTACCTTTTCATCTCTAGAATATTGAGAGCTTTTACTTCAGCCACACTTTGTTACATAATATGTGCATACCAAGATATATTCCTTCCCTTGAGAAGGTGGATCAATTGGTCCTATGAATTCCAATCCCCACTTTTCAAATGGTTCCAGAACTATCTGGGGTTGAAGAGGCATCTCCATTGATAGTGTTGGTTTTCCCATACGTTGGCACTTATCACATTGCCACACATATTTCTTAACATCCTTGTGCATTGAAGGCTAGTAGTACCCATCCCCTAGAACTTTATGAATCGTTATTTTGACTAAATAATTCCCTCTTGATGGTTCATCATGGCATGCTCTGAGTATATCAAATATTTCATCTTCAGTTACACACATGTGTAGTACATAATCAGGTCCACATTAAAAAATCATTCCATCTAACCACTTATACATCACACTCTGCTTAATTAATTGTTTTCTTTGTTTAGGTGTGAGAAAATATGGAAACTTCTTTGTAGCCAAGTAATTAGCCATATCAGCAAACCAAGGAGAGCTGGTGGAAACAAAATAAATGCTCATCTGGGAAATCATCATTCACTTGTTCATTTGTACCTAAAATAATTAATCTTGAAATAAAATCAACTACCACATTTTCTTTACCAGGTTTATCAACAATCTTAATATTGAATTCTTGCAATAATAACAACCATCTAATAATTCTCCCATGAACCAAGTGTTTATTCATTAAATATCTAATGGCAGAATGGTATGTATGAATGATTACTTCATACCCTGTGATGTAATGGTGAAATTTGTTGATTGCATAAATAACTGCAAGAAATTATTTTCTGTGGTAGTATAGTTTCTTTCAGTCTGGGGAGAGATTTTTACTAATGTAATAGATTACATGCATTGCCTCTCCCTCTTCTTGTTGTCCCAAAATAGCCCCTACTGCCTCATTGGAAGCATCAGTTTGGATATGAAAAGGAAGCTTCCAATTTGGTACCTCTCAGAACTGGAGTATTAGTTAGTTTCTCCTTTATAATGTCAAAATATTTTTGACAAGCCTTTGTCCACTAGAATTCAGAATCCTTAGTTAGAAGTGCAAACAATGGAGAGGCTATTTTACTAAATTCAGAGATAAATATCCTATAATAGCTTACATGTCCTAAGAAACTTGTACCTTAGTCTAATTCTTGGGTGATGGGAGTTGTACAATGATCTTGACTTTATCTGGATCTACTTTGATTCCCTATGTTGAAACATGGTGTCCTAAAACTATCCCTTGTTCCATCATAAAAAGAAACTTCTCATGGTTAAGAGATAGTTGATGTTTCTCACATCTAGAGAGAACTTTATCCAAATTATTTATTTCCTCTTGGAATGTAGTTCCATAGATTGTGAAGTCATCCATATAAATTTCCACATATTCATGAGTAAGATCAATAAAAATTGCTAGCATGGCTCTCTGAAAAGTGGCATGAGATCATTACATAGACCAAAAGGAAAAAATCTATAAGAAAATTTCCCCCATGGGCAAGTGAATGTGGTCTTATCTTGGTCTTCTAGTGCTACCATAATTTGGTTGTATCCACTAAAGCCATCTAGAAATGAAAAATATCTCTTCCCTGATAGGTTATCCAAAACTTGGTCAATGAAGGGTAAAGGGAAATAGTCTCTATGAGTAGATTTGTTCAATTCCCTTATAGTCAACACAAACCCTCCATTTTCCATTTTTCTTGGGCACTATAACCAATGGGGAGACCCACTGACTATCTAAGATTGGATAGATAAATCCCACCTGGAGTAGTTTCTCAATTTCAGTCTTTACAATGTCTCTCAAGGCAAGGTTTATCCTCCTCTGGGACTGCCTAACTAGTCTTAGAATCAATGGTATAAATGTGATGTGTGAAAATGTTAGGATGAATACCCTTCATATCATTAGTATTCCTAAGAAAAATCTTGAGGATGAGAGCATAAAATATTAAACAAGGTATTCTCCTCTTGATTAGTCAGCCAACTATTAATTACCAATGTCTTCCCTAGAAAAATAGGTAACTATTTTGTATCTGGGTGGAGAGAATTTACCACTGGATACTCTCTTAGTAATGAGTTCAAGGGGAAATTTATGAGGGAGTAATATGTGGATTTTAGAGATGTTATGGAAAATACACTCAGTCAGATCAATGTTCCTTGTGAAAGGGAAAATTATTGGTTGCATGTTTTCATCTAATATGTCTTCCTTTGCCTCAAATGCTTATGAATGAAGTTCAAAAGAATCCCAATCTTGGATCTGCTCTGAGTGTTCTTGTATTATTACCGCATCCAGTGAGGAAACAACATCCTCAGCCTCCTCTGATTCATTAATCCACCATTGTTTGCATGAAGTGGTAAAAGGTTTTGCAACTGGGTATAAGATATTTTATTTGAATCATGTCCATTAGTAATTTTCATATCTCATATCCTACAATCAATGAGTGTTGCAGTAGTGTCTAACCATGGGCATCCTAGGATTAAGGGATATCCAATTTTCTTGTTCTTTATTTTAATAACCATGAAGTCTATTGAATAATCACATGCTTCAATTGTAATGGTTACATCCTCTATGACTCCCTTGGGTTTAGCAACAGATTGGTCAACCATTTGTAAGACTACTAGAGTTGATTGTAAATCAAGAAGGGATAATGTTGACAAAGTATTTGTAGTCATTACATTGATTGCAACTCCTAAGTTCAATCAACACATTTGGAATCTCAACATTCCCAATACAAACAATGACTATTAGACTTCTAGGATCACCATATTTGGGAGGATTCATCTTCCCTTCCAATATACTAGCCAATTTTCCATCGACGTGTATTGTCCTTGGTTGGTTTTTCTTCCTTCCTGGAGTTTTGACACATAGTTCTTTGATGGTTTTGTTTAGCTTTGGGATATCTCTAAGAGCTTGCAAAAGAGGATTCCAATGCTTAATTTTTTTAATCCTTATCAAATCTGACTCAGGTCCCTCTTGGTTTGAAATATTGTCCTTATTCAAAATTATGGATGGGAATGGTATTTTTGAAAGTGGTTCAGATGTCTTTTCAAAATAGGTTTAGGGTGTCTCCTTTGGTCCTTCTTTGTCTTATGAAACTTCTTCTATGATTGGGGATGAAGGTTTGGAAGTGATATTTCTTGAGCGCAACAGTATGTTTTCTACAATCCATGGACAAATTTTACTGTGGGCATTTTGTTGGTTTCAATAGTGTATGATGGGTTTCCCTACCTAACATTCTTTGGGATTAGCCACAATTTGAGCTGGGATTTGAGTTTGGGTAGGTTGTTCAACTGGGACATTAGTTGTGGGTCCAGTTAACAAAGCTTGTTGTTGTCCCTAGGGTATTTTTTGGTTATAAAATTGTTGAACCAGATCCTTGAGAAGCATTCCATTGGTACTAAAATTGTGGGTTGAATTGTTGGAATGATGGTTAAATGTTTGGGTTTGGAGTCCATGGTTGTTGATAATACGTTGGTTGTGCATTCCACTATGGACCCCATTCTTGTGGAACTTATTGATTCCAAGGTTGAGGATATGGTCATGGTGTGTTCCATTGATTTGGAAACCATTGGGTTTTTTGGGCATAATGATGGTTTTGATTTGAAGCAAAAATTCCTCCTTGCTTCTAAGCTACATGTAGTTAACTTCGAGCCCACTTTTTAAATTTTGTTTTAGATGAATTTTTAGCAAGGGTAACAATCCACATTGATCATGTTGCATGTTTCAAATCACAAACAAGGAAAACATTTGTTTTATCTAATGGACAATCCTTAAGACTATGATTATCCAAGTATCTATCACAATATATGAACAATGGACTATGTATCTTGGCTTTTTCCCTATCCACCATTATGTTGAGCTTCACTAAGAGATCCGTTCTTAAGTTTGAAATTAACTTCTCTTAGTTTAGAATATGTCTCCATTGACAATATTTCCTTTACGTTTACGAAGATTTGGGCAAGTTTGGGAATAATTTCTATAGAGATCAATGATGTTTGTAAACTCTAGTTTGCTCATATCTCCTTTTCCCATTAAATTAAAAGCCTCTTGAGTGTCCTCATCTAATCCTTTAAGAAATATTGTTGTCAAAAAGGTAATGTCAAGACATGTACCACATCTCTTGTGAAGGAAAAGGAATTGATATAGATAATCTTCTACACTCTCATCCTCCTTCTGTTGTATACTAAAAAGTTCTTCCCTACGGTCTTTAACCCTAAAATAATCTTGGTACTTGTCCAAGAAGATTGTTTCCATATCTTCCCAAGTATGAATAGAGTTGGAGGCTAGGCCCATGAACCATCTCATGGATGTATCTTTCAAGGTTGAGGGAAAAACTCCAGCTTTTGAGTGTCAGAGGTATAATCATAGGTTTGGCATAACACTTTGAATTTAAAAAAAAATTGATCGGGATCTTCTGAGACTAGTCCCCTAAAAGTTGGTAAAATTAAGGGGGATATATTCTTCATAGTGCCTTAGTCATTAGGATAAAATTATATGGGATAAGTGAATGTCCTTCCCAATGGTGGATTACCATTGTTTTCCCCCATTATAATTTTCCACTCCATCCACCATCCTTCCTTGTTGCTAAAGTGGTTCCAAAGGTAAATTGTGAGGGGGGTTATTATATTTTACTCTTACAACCCTACCTCTATGATCTCTAGGTCTAAACATACAATTCTATCATGTTTAATAACAATTTCCCAACTATAAGTGCTTAATTGATTATCATGTTCCACATACTCCAAAACCACAGAAAAGACACTTGTTGTCACTACAAGACCTTTTATATTTGAAAGAAAGAGTATGGAAAATAAATTCAAAATGGAAACTTACTAGGTTATCAGAAATCACACAAGTTAGTACCTTCATTTTTTATAACACCTTTATAAATCCCCGAAAATGACACCAAAAAGTGATGAGCACCGTTGATACTCATACTTTAATCATTCAATAATTGTCGATACGAGGGTGGTGTCTGAGGCTATTTGCAATAAAACATGGTTGAAAATGTATTGAGCATGCATCTAAATTAATTAAAGAATTAAACTAACTATTATTCCTAAACACCTGTTCTAGCTAGTCAAATCTTGATGAAATAAATAGAGACTCCTAAATCTATGATTTAAAATAATTAAAACATACTGAAATAGAAAGACAATATTAAATGTTGTAAATACTACAATGTATGAAAGATATCAAACTAATAAATAATCAATAATTAAACAAATACATAACACTTCCCTTCACATTAAGGAGGAGTGGCCCTTGCCCCTTCCCTCTTATTTGGTTGCAACGTTTTAATTACAGAAGCATAATTCAACTCAGAATCATGCCCTTTATTGATTAATAGTTTGATACAATCATCTTTCTTCCAAAAATGCTAACCTTTTCTAATCCTAATACATACACCTTATCTAACAGGAAAACTCAAGTTTTTCTTCAAGATAACTTGTTATTTTAATAATAATGCAAAAGTTACCTAAATAGTTAACTAACAGATCTGTATGAGAACAACAACATAACTGGGAGCCATAAGGTTGAAGTAACAACTACATGTAACTTATTGATCAAAATTTTCCTTTTAAATGCAAGTGGAGTCATTATTAACAACATCCAAATGATAATTTGGAGATAACTAAAGTTAAAACAACTCAAGTACTTGAGTTATTTGCATATAAGGATTTGCAAATGCTAGTTTACTCTTGTTGAAGGAGATAATCTGTTATGGATTAGATGGTAGATGGGGGGGTTTCCTGACGAATTCAGTTCCAAGAAGCGTGAACTTCCTTATGTGGATGTCAACCCCCATGTTTGATAAAGATAGATAAATTAAATGGATATGGATCTGATATAAAATGTAGAATATGAGATAACAAAAAACTGAAAAGATGGATATAAGATAATAGAAGTAGATCTGATCTAAATTGACATAAAATAAATCATACCTGGCTGGGTCGATGGTGACCCAGGCTGTAGAGGTCCAGTTCGATGGTGACTGGAGGTAGGTGAACCAAGAAAATGATAAAAAATGTAGATATGAAGGGTCTGATTGCATATCTGAGACTAATACAACACTGTGATGACTGATAAAAACCTACAAGATATCTAGAACATGAGGAAACATAAAGGATGCAAGGAAATGGATAGATTTGATAACTGCAGATAGGGTCGAGATGACTGAGATGGGTTGACGGTGATTGGGCTAGGTCGATGGTGACTGGGCCTGAAGATGAGAAATAAACACAACAAATCCACAAGAAGACCTAAGCTCTCAAAGAATTTCCTCTTTAATCTCTGATCTACGTGAAGAAGGAGTGGGTATGGTTGTATTTATAGGAGGATGGATGGATGAGGGGGATAGGAAAGCATTAAATAAAGGTAGGTGGGAGGTAAAATTATTAAATAAAGGAAAAGGGAGATGAAATTATTAAATGAAGGTGGTTAGGAACCTAGGGATGGATAAAAGGTGGTTGAGAGGATGTAATTTATTAAATAAAGGCCATGGAGAGGTGAAATCATTAAATGGTGGCCTAGAGAAGATAAAAGAGACATTTAGGGAGGATAGATGGTAGGAAAATATTAAATGAGGGTAGGTGAGAACCTAGGGATGATAAATAGGGTGCTTAGGGAGGATAAAAGAGGTTAATAAATAGGTTTAGGGATAATAAATGGGATGTGATAAATAAATATGATTAGGGATTAATTAAATTTGATTAAGGGTGAATTAGGGGAAATAAAATAAATGATGGGATAATGTAGGGAAGTGGGAAATTTGAATAAATGGGATTTAGGAGGGAAAGGGGAAATTTAAATGGGTGACCATGGTGAAAGAGAGTGAATGCGGGGTGAAGAGGGTAACGATACCAAATTTTGGTGTCTACATTTTCCCCTTTTTGTCATGTGGTTTGCGCAAGCAAGCCATGAGAAAAAAATGATGAGAGATGAAGAATTAAGATGAAGGATGACAGAGGATTGATGAGGTGCTCCCCCTCAAACTAGGGATCAATGACACAAAGGGGAATCAATGATGAGTTTGAAAGAGATAGATGAGAAGGATGGAAAGGATGAGAAAATAAGATGAGGGGATAATGGAAGATGCCCGAGGAAAGAAGGATTCAAACAACAATAAAAACTATGGTGGTGATTCTAGGAGTCACTTTGGTAGGGAACAAAGTACACCTCAATGGAGATGATGGAAATGTCCTACGGACTTGTGAGTCAAGAAAATCACTGCAAAATGGAGGGAATCCAATGGGAATCCACTCAAATGGATGCAATCCATGGGGACCAATGGGTCATAGGAATACATCAAAATATGTGCAACCAAATGTGAGAATAATAATGTGAAATCCTTCATACATGAGGAATCGGTGAAGAATATGTGTCCAAATAGGATGAGGATGATGATGAAAATAATGGTGCCCAACAAAGGACACAAAGATGGCCAAAAAGGTGAGATAGGAAAATGTGAGATATGGTTCCCTGAGAGGGAACAAAAAGATGGCCACAAAAGTGGACTTAAGATGAGATAGATTAGATAAGATGTCAGATTGGATGAGATTTGGATGAGATAAGACAAGTTGATAAGATGGGATGAGAGAAGATTGATAAGGTGAGAAAAAATTGGTAGATTGATGGGATAAAATAGATAGGATGGATGAGAGAGATCAGATGAGATAGATGGAAGAAAAGGAAAGTGACTTGATAGGTGGTGACCAAAGGGTACAAATGATACTATGTCATATCAAGGAGCGTGTGAGGAAGTGATGCTTCGAACTGGATTGGAGGTAAACAAGAAAGGGATCCAATTAAGACAATGCACTTGCAACCAATAACAAATGTTAACACATAACCAATGATAGTTAATTATACCAAAGATCATGAGGGAAATATGGATGAAATGAGCTTATAAACCTAGTGTCGACACAACAAAGGGGTTTAGATGAAACTTGTATGTGGGAAGAAGGTTCTCCATAGGTGGTTGTTCCTAGGACTATGCCCCAGCTCTGGGTGGAGGGAAAAGTGCAAACTGATCAATGTGGGAAGTTTGCAATATATGAGAAAGTTGATCAAATGGGAAGATTTCTTAGGATGCTTGATTTTTTATTTTGTTTATATATGCTTTTAGCTTTTGGATATATAGAAGGTTGATCAATGTGGGAAGCCTTTGCTACCATGATATAATAGAGTAGCCATCCTTCAAGGGAGTGGTCTACTTTTTTTTATGGGATTTTTAGATGGACAGGATAAGATATGCATGATAGTTGTCCTTCGAGGGATCAATCTATTTTTATTTTTTTCATTATATGAACAAATGTCCTTCGAGATCAATTAGTTTCAATTTTTATAAGATAGCATGATTGATATGAGCATCCATGGAATTTTGACATGGGGAAGAGCTGGGTATAGTTAAGTAGACCACTTAGGAGGGGATGAGAAGATGTACAAGAGACACCTATGGACCCTTTGCGTGGTTCCAATAGGTAGATAAGAGGGTGATGGATGTAATGATCACAGAGTTCTCACCAAGAAGGGAGAACCTATCCATAAGGAAAATGCTATGGACAGAGTCGTGGTGCCCATATTTAAGGTCATGACTAGGAAGGTGACAATAGACCACATAATTCCAAATCATTACAATGATAGATGGAAGAGGCTAATGATGGAGGAATTATCTAAGGATATGACTAAGTGCTCATTGGTAGGTATGCTAACAATAGAATGGTCACAAGTGCAATGTGTTAAGTGGTTCCACTTCTATGGTTTACCATCAAGGGAGGCCAAACAATAGGCTCCTGACCCATACTTATGCATGATAATGTAAGGTCCAATCTAGTTGGGGGAAAACTTTCCACGTTGGATCCTTTCTAGAGTAGAGATGATCTGATTTAAGGACAAGGTCACCAATGTTAAAGTCATGATAAGATAGGATGATAGCTTGCAAAATATTGAGATAGGATGAGATAAATGATAAAAAACTATGTGCTACCCTTCAAAAGTGAGGAAGTAAGGAAACATGCATCTTAGTGAGACAAAGATGGCCACAAAAGTGTACTTAGGATGAGATATGGTGCCCCAAGAGGGAGGCACAAATATGGCCAAAAAGGTGGACTTATGATAAGATGGGATGGGATGATAGATAAGTAGATTGGATAAGATGAGACAATAAATTGGATAAGGTTAGAGATAGATAAGACAATGTTGAGGATTAAGAGGAAAGGAACTAATCATGATAGTAGACGGTCCTAGAGTGAAGTCCCCCAGTATCCAGGGAGTTGTTTGATGGAGAGGAAGATGGATCGATGTGCATGGATATGTGGATGAGGGATAAGATGAAATATGATTGAGAGAAAGGGGTGGATACTCCCCCAATGAGGGATGCTGCCTCACACTAAGCAACTTGGATGAGGATAAGCTAGAGGACATGGAGAGAGATGGGGTGAGATTGTTAGGAGTAATGATGGTGACTTTAGGTTTTGATTGGATAGATGATTTAAGATCATAGGGGTGAATAGTAAGACAAACAACATTGATGAACAAGGGAGGACCCTCTTTGGGAGGAGTAACATGTGGAGGAGAAATGGCCACAGAAGTAGTGGTTGAGTGAGGGGACTTAGATAATTTGGTGGATGAAGATGTAGAAATGGGAATTGGATTGGTTGTGGATAGGACAATGGATGGAGAAGGATGATCCCCCTAGATGAGAAAGTCATCTTCCTCAATAAGATCATGAACGATAGCCTGAAGGGCCTTACAATGCTTGGTGTCATGACCCAGGGTGTGATGATAAGCACAAACAACATTAGAGTTGAACCATGATGGATTTTTACTATGTGGATCAAAGGCCTTGATAGGAGGGAGTGTGATAGTGGATAGTTGAATTAAATGTCTAAGGATCTCTGTGTAAGATCCAATAGAAGTGGTGTAGGGAAGATTTCTCTTGTGAGGTTTGATAGGAGATGTTGATTTGGATCTAGAAGAAGAAGTAGATATTTGCATTGGAGGTGTAGATTTGAGAGGTAAGTTAGATGTCTTGGTGTTTCGAGATTGATTGGTGATGGGTGTCTTAGGTGAAGGGCCTAACCCTAAGATGGATGGGGGACTCCTAAGAGAGATGATGTGGCATTGGATTGCTTAAGAGGGGTAAGATCTACCTTTTTATGAGGATGCATGAGAGACTTTTGGGGAAGCATGCCAAGAGTCTTGGATTTTGATTGCGAAGATTTTCCCTTAGAGGGGATGACAATGATCTCAACTGGAGGGTCTGAAGATTGTGGTGTAATGGTGGATATTGATGAAGGAAGAGGTGTTCAAATGATGTGGTTGATGAGGTCTAAATGAGTCATGGGCCACATAGGTTTTGGATTGGTTGGTGTAGAGATAGTTGGTTTTATAGATGGGGGATGAATACAGTTCATGGTTTCCTTAGGTGAGTGTTTGTGTCATGAAGAAAATTTTTCAAGAGGTATCATAGTTATATTTTCAAATCAAGGTGTAGATGTAGGTGTGGATTATGCTAGAAGATGTGATTAGTGTGGAAGTGGGTATAAGATATAGGATTGGATGTTGATGAAGAATTAAGTGGTGAAGGATTGGGATAGAATATATGTGTGGCCATATGTAAAGATGTAGGTACATGTGATGAAGGATGTGAAGGTAGATGTTGGGATAGTTGTAAGTGAATTTGTAGAAGTAGATGTGGAGACATAGGTATAGTTGGGATTGATGGGGAAGTAGTGATGTATATGTAGAGGATAGATGTGTTTGATATTAGATATGGGTGAAGGACTAGATGTGAGAGATTGAGATGTAGTGATATATAGGTATGGTTGAGATGGTTGTAGATATAGGTGGTGTGGATGTAGTAATAAGTGTGTTTGATGTAGATGTGGGTGAAGGAATAGATGTGAGAGGTGTAGGGATAGGTGTGGATATCAATGGGGATGAAATAGGTGCTAAGGATGAATTTGTTGTGATAGATTGGGGATGATAGATGTTGATGAAGTAGTAGATATGGTCAAATTGATGTAGATATGGTAAGGGTAGGAGTGGATATAGATATAGGATAAGTAGTAGAAGTTGATATAGGTGTGATAGTCATGGATGTGATTGGGGTAGATATTGAGGAAGTAGTAGATGTAGGCATAATGTCTGAGGTAGGGGTAGATGTGGTAGGTGATGGGGCAGTGGATATAGGTAATAATGGAGATTCTTGATTGATGGTGTTAATGGTGTTGAGGATGTGAACATTTGGTGATTGAGATATAGGAGGGGTGGTTTGATTTATTGGTGGTTGATTAGGAAATGATTGTTTAAACATGTTGAGGGGTTGGCTAGGTGACATGGTGGAATTTTCTATTTGGAGATCCTCTGATTTATAAGTTATTGGATGTGATCTTTGAAGGAATGACACTTCTCAATGTCTTGACCTCTAACTTGATGATATTTACAATAGTGGCCCTCATGATACCAAGTGGGCTTGGGTCATGAGTATTCCATGGGTTGTATGGGAGGAAGTTGGATGAAGTGGACTTGCCATCAACTTGTCAAATACTGAACTATAGGATTCCCCCAAGGGGGTATAGTTAGGAGATGGTCTAAAGCTCTCTTTGGAAGACTTCATGCATGTGAAAGGTAGATGTGGATGGAGATTGAACCATCATGATGGTATTGGAGGTAGTTTTAGACTTATCACTATGTGTAGAGGGTTTGATGAACTCAGGTATTGTGGCTTGTTTGATTGAATCTTGAGTTGGCCTTGCTCAAGGGCAGCGAGTTTCAAGTTTGCAAGCCATGGTGAAGGATTCTTTGAATGTTTGAAATGATTGGATTTGTAGGGTGGATGAGAATATGCTTTGCAAAGAGCGTGAAAATAATTCAATGAGCTCTTTTATGGAAGGAAAAATGATAATTGATTTATGATTCCATGCCATAGATGTGAACATTTTTTATGATAGACTCATAGTCAAATTGTCGAATGGCATATAAGTATGTAATGGTGACCTTATGTGCAATGTTAATTGAGAAGTGTTCCAAGAAGAGTTATAGCAAGTTGGGTAAATGAGAACAATGAGTGTTGAGGGATGCCATTGTACCAATCCAATGCAGGACTTGCCAATGACATGGGAAAAGTGTGAAGCATGAGGTCTTGGTCATGGGAAATGAGATAACATGCATGCCTAAATGCATATGAAGGTGTTGTTGGGGATCCTCCTTACTGTTAAATTTGGTGAATTTTGGAAGTTCCCAATGAGGAGGGTAAGGATTGATAGGGATGGATGGATTGATAGGTTCGTTACATATTTTTTCATAGGAGAATGTGATTTTAGGTCCCAAGGTAGCGGCTTTGAGGTTAGCCAACCTATTCATAAGGCATGCATAGGATCATTTGAAGTGGTTGGATGAGAAGTAGATGGTTGTGGCTATGGGATATGAGAAGTGGCTGAATAGGTTTGTTGATAGGCTCTTGAGAAGCTTGGGGGTATGTTGATGTAGAAGGGAATGTTTGGTAAGAGGGGATATAATTAAGAGGTTGAGATTGAATTGGTTGGGAGAATATTTTGATGTTGGGAAATAGGAACGTGATGGGATTGGATGGGTTGTGATAATGATTGTTGTTGAGAAACATGAATGTGATGTGATTGTTGAGATTGGATGGGTTGTTGTGAGATGGGGATATTTGATTGTTGAGGCATATGATAAGTAGGAATGTGAGTGTTAGGAGGTTGAGATGGTTGGATAGGCATACTAGTGACAATAGTGGATGAAGTGGGGATAGAGTTGACATGAGGTGATGGGGGTGGAATGGGATCCACCAATTGAGTGGATTGGTAGGATTGGGGGATTTTGGAGGATCTATGAAATATGTAGTCATAAAGGGTGATAGAAGGAGGTCCAAGAGTTTTTAAAGGAGTAGAGAGATGGAGGTGTATATTGGTCTAGAGGAAATAGACTGATGAGAGATAAGAGAATTGGTTTCAATATGGGGATCAATTTGGATGACATGGTCTTCATGAAGCGAGACCATGGAAACACAAGGTTGGGAGATTAAAGGTGTGGTCTCAAGTTTAGAATATTGTTGGAAAAGATCATTAGAGGAAGGGATATCATTGGATGGAGTAGATTTTTACATTGTCTTGATTTGAGAAAGGGTGACAATAGGCATGAAATAGGTGAACATTTGTTTATGTAATTTGTTAACAAAAAATCAAGCAACAAGTTTTTTTTATCATCATGATTAATTAGAAGATGTGGAAAAGAGAAAAGTGGATATGAGGGTACCTAAGAAATGACAGTCTATGGCTAGTTTTAGGTAGTTTTGGTTGTGGAGTCCTTGATATACCCAAAGGTACATGAGGCCCAAGTCTGTATAGGATTTATAACATGGCCAGAACACCACGGCGGCTTCCCTATTGGGTGATCAAATCCCAATTAGGTCCACCTGGTAAGGGATTGATTTTGATGTGTGAATTGATTTGTGTGTTTGGATGTGTGTGAAGAAATGTGAGATGTAACCAATTAAACCCCTACTTACACTAAATTTGCAAGAAAGAATGAAAGAGGTTCATTTTAAACCCAAAACCAAATATGGAGATTTGATGAGAACAACCACACAAGGAATGGAAAATGTGATGCAAAAAGGATAAACTAAGACAAAAAGGGGAATACCTTAGTTTTTCACTTTTCCTTTTTATCTGATCTTCAAAATAAAGAAAGTGAAAATAAATATCCAAGAAATCCAAAATCCCAACATGAAATAAGAAAAAGCAAAGCCTCTATCTACAATGTTAGTGGAAAATGAAGAAAATGGAAAAATGAAACAAAATGCAAGAGACTCACCTAAGAGGGTGGTCCCACTGGGCATGCCAAAATGTTGGATGAAATTTTTCTTTCCTATTCAGATTAGTGAACTAGATACTAAATAAAATCAAGCAACTCAAAACATGCAAGGGTTTAAGGTACCTTGGGATAAGATGGTGATGATGGACGGGTGCAAAAGATGAACTCCTCGTTGTGAGCTAGATGAATTTGCACAACAAAGATAACTAGAAAGAAAAATGGATTAGATGGTAGATGGGGGGTTTCCCGACGAAGTCAGTTCCAAGAAGCGTGAAATTCCTTATGTGGATGTCAACCCTGTGTTTGATAAAGATAGATAAAGTAAATGGATATGGATCTGATATAAAATGTAGAATCTGAGATAATAAAAACTGAAAAAGATGGATCTAAGATAATAGAAGTAGATCTGATCTAAATTGACATAAAATAAATCATACCTAGCTGGGTCAATGACGACCCAGGCTGTAGAGGTCCAGTTGATGGAGACTGGAGGTAGGTGAACCAAGACAATGATAAAAAATACAGATGTGAAGGGTCTAATTGCATATTTGAGACTGATACAACACTATGATGACTGATAAAAACCTACAAGAGATATAGAATAAGAGGAAACATAAAGGATGTAAGGAAATGGATAGATTTGATAACTTGTAGATAGGGTTGATGGCAATTGAGATGGGTTAATGATGATTGGGCTCGGTCGATCATGACTGGGCTTGAAGATGAGAAATAAAAAAACAAATCCATAAGAAGACCTAATCTCTCAAAGAATTTCCTCTTCTGATCTACCCAAAGAAGGAGGGGGTATGGTTGTATTTATAGGGAGGATGGATGGATGAGGGGGATAGGAAAGCATTAAATAAAGGTAGGTGGGAGATAAAATTAATAAATAAAGGAAAAGAGAGATGCAATTATTAAATGAAGGTGGTTAGGAACCTAGAGATGGATAAAAGGTGGTTGAGAGGATGTAATTTATTAAATAAAGGCCATGGAGAGGTGAAATCATTAAATGGTGGCCTAAAGAAGATAAAAGAGACATTTAGGGAGGATAGATGGTAGGAAAATATTAAATGAGGGTAGGTGAGAACCTAGGGATGATAAATAGGGTGCTTAGGGAGGATAAAAGAGGTTAATAAATAGATTTAGGGATAATAAATGGGATGTGATAAATAAATATGATTAGGGATTAAATAAATTTTATTAAGGGTGAATTAGGGGAAATAAATGAAAATGATCAAGATTTATGCATAAAAACCTCTCCTTAAGTATATAAATTATAAAAGTATTATTTACTATGATGCTAATATTAGTTTAATACAAAGTGATGATACAAAAAAGGGGTTTGGAATGGGAATTTTCAAGGCTCATCACAAGGCACGACTCATAGCTAAGGGTTTCTCCCAGGTTCATGGGGTTGATTATTCAAAGACCTTTACTTCCATCATCAAGATGACTTCTGTTCGACTGACCCAAGCCATAACTATCGCTAACAGATGGGATGTCCACCAAATGGATGTTAAGAGTTCCTTCGTTCACGGTGACATAGAGGAAGAAATCTATATGGAACAACCGCCAGGTTATGTCTAAGATTCCTCCCTTGTTTACAAACTTAAGAAGTCTATCTACAACCTCAAACAAGCCCCTCATTCTTGGTATGCCAAAATGGAGTCCTTTCTTCTTGCTTTCGGGTTCACTAGGTGTCACTCTGACCCAAATGTTTACTTTTTGTGGCAAGATGAGTCCATGCTTATCTTAGTTTTGTATGTCGACGACTTGTTAATTATGGGAAACTCTTCCTTGATTATTGATTCTATCGATACTGCCTTACCCAACAAGTTCTCTATGACCGACTTGGGTTGCTTCATTATTTCCTTGGGATTCAGATCACTTAGTTGTGACTCGGGGATCATTATTACTCGATCCAAGTATGCCCTTTATTTTCTCACTAGGTTTAACATGGCTGATTGTAAGCCATCTCTCACTCCCTTCCTTTCTAGATTCAAGTACGTATCCATTTACTCCACTCCCTTAGTCGATGGTACCCTTTATCACCAATTGGTGGGGCGTTTGATCTATCTAACCCATACCAAACTAGATCTTTCATTTGTTGTTGGCATCGTGTCTAGATTCATGCAAGATCCTCATGAGCTGCATTGGAAAATAATGAAGCAGATCCTTCACAATGTTAGAGGCACCTACACCAATGAAATTGATTACTTGGGAGGGACAAAGATTGATTTAGTTGGGTACAGAGATTCTGAATGGGACGATGATCTTGATCATTGGAAATCTACATCTAGATACAACTTTTCTCTTAGTTCGGGTCATGTCAGTTGGTTAAACAAGAAGCAGAATGTGATTGCTATATCTTTTATAGAGGTAAAATACAGGGGAGAAGTCAATGCCGCCACAAAATTTATTTAGTTACATAGGATTATGACATAGTTTGGTAATCAATTCATACATCCTACCATCATCTATTGCAATAAATTTAGCACTATCTCTATCTATAGAAATCTAGTTCATCATCAACGAATGAAGCACATCAAGATCCACATGCACTTCATTCAAGACTTGATTCATGGAGATATAATTGATTTGCAATATTGTGAGACTTCATATCAGGCTAGAGACATCTTTACCAAACCCTTCACTGAAGCCAAGTTTCTTCACTTGTGCTCTCTTCTTGGGGTGATGTCTACTACAACAACACATCTTCAGGATTTCTAGTCCAATTCTCTTCTTCTTCTTCTTCTTCTTCTAGAAAGATTGTAGTTTGTACATGGGTACCTCATCAAACCTTATTTCTCGGACCCATATGACACATCTTTCTTAGTTTGTCTAGGGGAGTCCTCTTTCTCTTTTTGGCTTGTCATGCCTCTTCTTAAGCTCTGATGAAGGGGGTGTTAATGTGAGGATATATTTTTACCTTTTATTTGTTTATTAGGTTATTTACACCTTACACATGGTGAGTCGCCTCACTTAGGCGAGTCATAGGTCTTTTAGGGAGTTATATGACATATGACAGATTTTGTCATAGAATTTGTCATACTTGTCACATGCGTCATTGTCATATGGGAGTTGCATGCTATTATACCACTGTAACTCCTCACTCCATCATTGAAGTACGACTAATCCAAGCATGGGAGTTACACACCACTCCCGATATGTATTTCTCCTTTTTTGATCCATGAGAATGAGCAGACTATTTTTCTTTTCCATGCACAAGTTCCTTGAGTTCATTTTTTCTTGCTAATTACTTGAAGAAATTTCGAGTTATCGCTTGAGTGCAACTCTGTCGATGTGCACACACTTCCGAGAGATCTTCATGCCCTCTTTCATGTAATGTAATTTAAGTTATTTGAGGATATTGACCCCTTTGCTTGTGGAAGTGCACAAAGCTATAAGCTATATGATCATGTGACTCCTCCTAATGTAGTTAGTTGTCTCAATGGCTTGGTTCCGTCAAGACAATAATTAGTGTTTTTTGGAATTTTGTAAATTTGATAATCAACTTTTACATGTGTTGTTGAATATTCTCTTTTCTGTATACCATATAGTGTGTTATTATGTTGTCTCAACTTGCAAGCATAATACGAGTGTGAGTTGATGTCGATCACCATATTCCTTAGGAACATCGTTTATGTCGTATTTTTTCTTTGAACCTTGAAATCGAGGATCATTTTTTATTTATATGTCCTCCTTACCATGAGATTAGGGAGAGATTCTTTTGCCTATTTAGAGACTCATATAACTCTCTAGAACTTCATGACCTAGGACAACCAGAGATACTTGGCTCTCTTCTTTTGAGAGATGTATGATCTTTGCCATCATTTAGTAAGAGACTTTACTTCGACAATAATTTGTACCTTGTTTCTTCTTTAAAATTAAGTAGGAAGTGCCCTCATAACACAAAATATTGGTCAACATGATTTATTTTCTTAGTTGCATACTCTTTAATTATTGAGTCTCTTTTATATAATTGTTAGTTGCATGTTCTTTAATTATTGAGTCTCTAGAAGGGCCCTTGGTCTCTTGGTGAAGTTGAATGATTTTGAATGAACCCACCAGGGATCAAGTCTTACTGAGTGCAAGACCTGGAGATACCCGACACAGCGAGTCAACAAGTGGATAGGGCCATGATCGTTCCCTCGGTGACTTTGACGGATTGGATGCCCCCGTAGTTGTGGTTGCTTAGCTAAAGGAAGACTTCATACACTTACTCATCAAGTGTAAATCAGCTATATGTAATCTCCAATTTATCATGGATAGAAATGTTGATATCTATGTAATCGATGGTTTCGAAACCAAAAAAATTATTGAGTCTCTTTTACACACACATATCCCAATTTGGAGACATTAAAATTATTATTCTATTAAAAAACACATGGATATTTTTGTGGTTCCAAGGATCGAAAGTCTTCCAAAAGCATTTCCGCACTGTGTAGTCTTCCGAGTTTCAAGATCCATTCATGTAAAAATAGGCGAAACGTGAGTTGTTGTACTGTGTTCCAGTCGATTCTCGTACACTCGATTTTACATGGCTGTTGTATTGGCAGTGTTGGTGATTTTGTCAATTGCGGGGGGCATCGCATCGCAGCTTCCCATTCCTCCAAAATACGATGGATTTGTGTACAAGAAGAGGATATCCGGCGATTCCATACTAGTGGAGGCATTCTTCGATCCAGTGTGTCCTGACAGCAGAGACGCATGGTGGCCTTTGAAAGATGTCCTTCGTCACTACCAACACAACATCACATTCATCGTACATCCCTTTGCCTTACCGTATGTTATCTTTGCTAATCCCCACTCTCTCTTTTAATTACTCTTTCTCAACTAGGGTATATCTGTCATCAACTATGGATTCTTACAATTCTAATTCCAACTCTTAAATTCAATCAATCCTGCTAAAACTGGCTTATTGTCGTTGACTTAGGAAATATAGGTTCAATTCCACTGGAAACTTGTCTGATTCATGGACATCTGCAGAGTTAATCTTGGACAGGAATTGGTAAATGAATCAATATAAAATACTGATCAGGTACCGTTGGGTTAGGTTGATTCTCCCCCCGTTGCTTGCAAGCCCCGGGCTATGTTCCCAGACACGAGAAATGAGAATTGTGATGGAAACGGTAACATGATGGAAAACAGGGGTTAGTTTAGGTTGTGATAGAATCGGATTCCATACATACACATACATATGTAATTGTAACACAAGGAAAAAAATAGGGGAACATCAAATTCAAAGATGCGTAAGAATTATGTATTGCAAAAGTAAGAAAGTGCATGTCCGTTACTAAAATTAGTTATAATTACTTCATTAATCATCAAAATATGAAAGTTAAAAAAGACTTAAAAAATCTATATCCTTTGGTATGATCACTAGATACATAAACAAAATTAATTGTTTAAAGACAATATTGAAAAACTAATATGAACCTAGTTGGACCCTGCTATGCTCAAAGTGGAAGGCATTCTAGTGCTTCTATTGCCTTGTCCTCCCCCCCAAGAACAATGCATTCAACATCTGGAGCTCAAAGGTCATCTGCATCATCCTTGAGCACCTCAATTGAAATCATCATTTATTTCATCCAATGAGCCACCATAATCTCAGAGCTTATGAGGCCCATTCTTGTACTCAATTGAAGCTCGAGATAAAAGACAACTTTTGAGTGAACATAAACAAGATCCTCTACCTTTTTTACTTCCTAGCTTATTGGGTTTCATTTAATGGATGAATGCATAATCACTCCAATTTCTTTCATAGGCTGAAGCACTAGAAATCTGTGAAACAAAATAAGTTTTACTTATTATAAATTGCTTAAAATTTAAAATAATGTAATAAGTTGTGTAGTTTGTAAACTTTTAAAAACCAACTCATAAATTTCACCTAAGATAGGACACACATGGCTCTTCTTTTATATTAGCACGATCATCTCTATCTGGATAACAAAGTATCAATATAGGTCTTCCATCTTGATTCCACCGTCTCGTCCATCCGTGGTTTCTTATCTAACCATCTTGGATTAAGCAAAAAAGAAACAACTTGAAGAGGATTATCAAGCATCCTCCATCTACAGTCAATGCAACTCCAAACTAAATCCTGTCTCTTTATCAAAGGAAGGTATCCCAGCTGTCAAAATATTCTGAAGCGTCTCCTTCATCTGGTCAAGATTCTTAAAAATATTCTCCATGCATGGCTCATCACTGTCAAAATTACAAAGGACCCCCCATTATTGGTTTCCAAAGAAGACAAAGATAGTCACATCATTGCCGAAACAAATCAAAACAAACTCTCAATTATGTATTTTGCAATCTCATCACATAAGGTGCTGTTAGTGGTAGGTCATCTCTTCCACATCTCCCATTCAGTGGACACCACCATCTTCCTAAGAGATTGTTTCACTTTTTGGAAGCAATCAATTAGAATAAAAATGATGCAAATCTAGTCTCCACACATTGGAGTAGCTGTAATGAAGCATACTTCCTAGAAATGCCTTGAGACATGGAATGATTAACAATATAATGCTGAATTTTCTTTCATTTGATACCACTTAGCTGATCCAAGGAAGGCCATTACATAAGTCCTTAAGTAAGAGATTCATACAATGAACTGCACATGGTGTCCAAAATATTTCTATTTGTAATGATCTGCACTGCATTCTATTTTCCTACAAGCTCAATTACATCTTTAAAAACATATCCAGAAATGTCATGTGCATTTAAAAACATAGCACCCTTTGAGGATGAGACAACAATGTTTATTAGGGGTTTATGAGTAACATCGGTTCATCCACATGAGAGATTTGATATACTAGTGTAGGACCAGATTTTTTTTTCTTTCAATCTAGCCTCAACCCATGCTTTCTCATCATTCAAGATAACAATCTGAAACTTTTCGTAACTAGGAGCCACATACCCCTTGGAAGTATTGTTTACCATGCACATAACATCTTTCCATAAAGGGGACTGAGCAATATTGAATGGCATGCCACAACCAAAAAACAACCTCCCAATTGCACCATCAACATTTTTTCTATCGGTAGCATCATCAATTTTTGCAATTTGAGATTCTTGCATGGGGTAGAAGAAGGCTCTCGTGTCACAAATTGAGGGGGGCTATCCATATTTTTTCCAACTAATGAATCATGTGATTGTTGGGATACTGAAATCAAGTATGGTTTCATGGACCCAACCATTGCCCACTCTTTAGATTTGGTAATACATTTGCAAACCATAATTTGCTCTTTCTTTTACCAAACGACTGATGTTGAACTCAAGCAACTGAACTGCCTTTTGCTGATTTGCAAAAGGGCCGATCCACGACCTGCTGCCTCAATTGTTATAATCCCCCCCTGAATAGGTGCCAGTTACAGTCACTATGCCCCACAAAATCTGCTCAAATGTCCTTTTGGAGGCATTATATTCAGTGGCATTTGAACATCATCTTCTACGAGATTGTACGGTTGTAGCAGAAACAAAGGGTGCTTCCATTATTCTATTGAACTTGAATCTGATGAAAAAAAATAATTCAAATATAAATATTGGTAATGACTTCTTCTCAGCCTAATATCATATCAAATATAACAAGTTACATAAATGCAAAAAATACGAACTAATTTATATGGAATTATACTGTAATTTTATAAATCATTTTAAATCATTCTAATTATTTGTCAGGTTTTAGGTGATTCCATGTTAAAGTTTCTTCTTTTGTTTGTAACTACCTAATTCTTCCTTAAAATCCTTCACTCGTGTTCTTGATTATCTTTTACACACCCATGAAACAACATATTACAATTAAAAAATATTGACACCCAAATTATAAACATAGACCAGAATTTTCTCAAGTGAAAAAACACATGACAATTAAAAATATCAAAACACATTTTTTTTAAGGAATTTCCACTGTAAAATGGTTCACAGTTTAACCACAAATAATAAATTTAAAAAATAGAAACAAAAAGAAAAGAAAGAAATGGCCATTCGTTCGTTCTACATTTACCTTAAGGGGTACAAAGAAATGAGTGAGATCGGGTTTTACCCAAGAGCATGAGGTTTGGAGTATTTCGTACATTGCTATGTTTGCTTGTATGAGGACACTTTCATCTTAATTTTTTTTGGTCTTAAATGATTTTACAATGCATATTAACCGTAGATTGAATTATTGATTTTTGCACATGTTTATTGTAGTGATGTGTATGACTTTCCAATATTCAAAGTATTTCAGTTCAACAAGATCTCTCACCGAGTATTTTCCAATACATACTCTTAATAAGTCAAAACATTGGTCAGTCAATACTTTGGAGAGGTGGGTCAGTGATCAGACCTATATGACATATGCACAACAAAAATACTAAGGAAGTCACACAGAAACCAAGGCAATGTTACTGTTGAAAATGGATAAAAGGATAAAATAGCAGTTTGTCATTGTTATGACAGTCTCAGAGTTGATAGCCACCAGGGTTTAAATTTGATGGCCACCTCTGCCCTTCAAACAATTTTTAAGTGACGATAATTTTTCAATACCGTCCTTCACAATATGCAAAACAGTACCATTAGTGCACTACAAATAAGAATATAGAAGGCAAACTTTATGTTTATTTTGATTTTTTTAATATATATGAATATAACTTATATATAATTCTATATTAAAAAATGACGGCCACAGTTTGAATTTGCAAATCAGAAGAGATTATTATTTAAAAAAATTACAAGTATTTTATGGTTGAAAACATGAAAAACATGTAAATGGCCATAAAGTTAAACCCTTATAACCACAGATGGTATCTTAAAGCAGGTTTCAGTGAGCAATTATATGATGACTTTTGAATTGTAGTGGATTCTATCATTCAAAGGATTAGAAAAATTTATTTGGAATCTAGCATACACTAAACATTACTAACGAATATGCCAAGAAATTTGCACCCCACCCTACAATCTGTTTTAAAAAACCAAAACCAAAACACAAGCATAAATAATTAAACACAAATCTTGCGGGTAGAATTTTACAACTTTCACTTCCTACACTAGTGCTAACAAAGACAACATTCCCAGAATTTGATAATAAAATCTGAAGGCATTGTACTATTAATACAGTAATACATTACTCAAGTATAGAAAATAATATTAAAATTACATTAGAATTATTTACACCATCAGAATTAAAAGATCCTTAACAAAACCCAAAATATGAAAGTAATGATATACATCAAACAAAATTTACTAAGAAAATGGCTATGCAAGTAAGTTACCAATCCCATAATATCAGAAACATGAGACATGGCAGTTCTAGAAGCAACACCTAGATAAACTTATACAGAGAGGATTAATGGGTGCTTATTAATCTCTTCAAAACAGTGGAACAGGAGAGCTTGCAATTATGAGTGTATACGTAATAATTAATATATTGCCTGAATATCTATCCAATAGAAGTGTCATAGTGGACTGGTCTTGAGACACATTTTTGATGTTGGGTAGCCCACAAATTAAAATAGTCTTGGGAAAATGTCATTGTTTTGAAATACTCCGTAACAATTGTTCCTGTTAGGCATTTTATTGTTTGATTTGAACATGCTAATACCTTTACTTCAGGATTTGGGTAAACTAAGCTATAAAATAAAAGAGAAGTGAAATCAATATATTTGTGAAACCATACAAGCATCCTAATAGTGCAATTGAGGAACCCATCCAATCCACACGTTTGCTTTCTATGAGACCTAGAGCTTAAAAGCTCAATTGTTGTTTCATTTGCCGCATTGAATCTGTTTATTGAACACCAAAAAGAATTTGACATATCACATCAGTATTTAAGTTTATGAAGGAAATCACTTACAATTTTTTAACAAAATGTGATTAACAAATTAGAAGTAATTATTAGAGAAAGACAAGACCAAAACTAACTCTGATAAAGTACATATGTTTTAGTTTTCTGGAAGCCAAAATATTTTTAAACAAAATGAAACTCAATCCACTAAAATTATGTAAACTTTAAGAGAACTAGCAACATCACTTATGAAATCATTTAACAATTTTGGATACGAGAACGCAGAATGATAGCGATCAAATGCTAAAAGAGAAAATATGTACCTTTGTTGCCATGATGCCTTATAATTGTTGGCGCTGCTTTCAAGTTTCTAGTTCCAAACTATAGGCTTTGGATTGCTCGCCTGGACACTGACAATAGGAATGAATTTTCCTGTTGCACTGTGCAGTCACCAGTCCCCTGTTGCTGACTTGCCCCAATTGACAAGAGAGGTTACTACAGACAAAATATACTATTTTTATTTTAGGGTTTTGCACAATGTAGATCTAAAAATTTTAGATTTTGAATTTTATAGGCGGTTTAAAAGGGGAAACAGGCTGCCGCTTTGTGAGGGTTGCCGGCCGTTTGTTGAGCCTGCAACCTTGTTGCAATAGGAAAAATGTTTTTCCTGCACAAATGGGGTTGCAGCATAGTTACCAAATCCAGCCGGATCTGCACAAAATCCTGCCGGATCCAGATTTTTCAGCCGACTCGGATAAATTCGGTCTGGGTTGGCCCTAATTTAGGGAAAATAATTATTTTTTATTTTAATTTTTTTTTGTAGTTTTCTGGAAAAAAACAGTCAACTATTAACTTATATATTAAAAATCTAACATTTTACATTACATTATTGAAGTTTTTCATTGTATTTGTCAAATTCTCATATTTGTAAAATTCAATTCATATATATTTTGGACTGGATTTTTCTGAACCTTTTCAAGAATTCTGGATTTTCGAATTTTTTTGCCCTCCCGAACGGAGCCAGATTTGCGGACCTGGTAACTATGGGTTGCAGGCTCAAGGAACCTCTTGCAACCCTCACAAAAGAAGAGCCTGTTTGAAATGCTTCACAAAAAGTTTTTGATTTTGACAAAAAACGACTATGCCCATCTAAAATGCTAGTTTCCTATTGTGAATGAGTTGCATTTCTTGCTGCAATGGGGTTGCATACTCAAAAAACGTCCCGCAACCCTCACAAAACGGCAGCCCGTTTGAAATGCTTTGCAAAAAGTTTCTGATTTTGACCAAAAACCGACCAGGCCCATCTGAAACGTTGGTTTCTTGTTGTCAATGGGTTGTAAAGGTTAAAAATGTGAAACGGGACAGTTCTTTCATGTTTCTCGCAACAAGGGGCCCCTGGGTGACTCTACCATAGAAGTGTCGCTATCTGGGCAGCTTAGCCAAACATGAGGAATAAAGATCCCTTAGTTTTGAGAGGAATATTGGATTGGGAATAATATAGCACTTAGTTTTGAGAGGAATAAAGATCCTTAGTTCTGAGAGGAATATTGGATTGGGAATGATATAGCACTAGTTGTTGGGCAAGCTAATGCTACCATGTAATCAATGGAAAATAGTAAAGACCCTTAATTGTGACGCTGCAGTAAGTTAACTGAATTGTAATCAATCTTTGCCATTTTTTGTTGTCTTTTCCCCCCTTTTGTAGTCGATTATATGTTTTTTACACTTATCATCAGTGTAACAGTTTTCTAGATCAGTTGATGTAATTTCGGTGAATATATAAAGGGTGATATTTTCGGTCACATCCTAGCCAACATCCTAGGGTGGCCTCTGAGATGCTCTCTTGTGAGAACATCAATTTACTTTATATATATATTTGTTTAAACTTGGCAACCCTTTGGGTTTTGACCTCACGACTGTCATGTATAAGACCCTCCTTGTGGGAACATGGGATTGTTTCCTATTACGATATATATTGGAATACACACATACATATTAGCTGGTTTGTATTCACGGCCTGATATCCATGCCAGAAAAATCATGGCTCAAAAGCTAGTCAACATACCAACAAAGTATGCTTATACAACAACAATATCAAAATAATGTATCAAAACACCAAGGCAAGTGTGAAAGTCAAGCACATGCAACAACACAGAGAAGAGGTGGCGGTGGATCATCCTTAGGAGGAAGAGCACTCCAAGAAGAAGGTTCTCATGATAGAGGATCAGAAGCAACCCATCCATCACGAGCATTCTCTGGAACAAACATTGGCACCATAATACCCCACTCGGGAGTCAAAGACATCACCACCCTGCACCAATGAGGACCACTGAGATGACCCGATTTGTCGTGAGGAGGTAGACTCCCCCTTGATGAGGAGGGGTGAAGAAGCATTTGTTGTCGGGTGGAGTGGAGAACCGGCTGCAGGAGTGGATCTGCCGCCATCTAGTGAATGGAGGAGGCGAGCCTTCCAACGGTAGATCCAAAGGAACTCTGCTAATGGTGCAGGGAGCACTTCTCCAATGGTTGAAAAGCTCTTGGAGATGTTGAAATTCAAGGGCAGTTTATTCTGCCTGTGCTTGGATTTCCAAACAATCAGAAGAGACAACTGTATTGTTTACCGAAAACTGTTGTGAAAATAACTGTGTTTCTAGATTTCCAAAGCTGAAACGAAATTATAGCTCTGAAAAATTTCCACAGAAATGCTATATATACCAGCCACTGAGAATTATCCCCAAAGAAAGCCATTCCCCAATTAATGGGTTCTGGGTGGTAAGGCTTAAACAAAGTGTGGATCCATTACCAAGCCTCACAAGCATGAGGACAAGTCCAAAAGATATGCTTCAGGTCTAGCACAAGCTGAACAATTGGAATTAGAAACTCTAATGTGTTTGAGCCTTTCCCCAAGCGGAAGACCCTGACGGACAAGACACCAAAGAAAATGAGCAATTTTGGGCTTGAGCTTGGAATGCCAGATCGATTGAGGTGAGCAAGCCATGTTTAGGGGGAAGAATTTAAGCTCCATTGATTGTTCAACTTTCCAAGGGCCAAGGAGAAGGGGCTCATTATCTGAAAGAGCAAACTTGGAGAGGAATTTTTAAAAGTAGTGTCAAATTCCATTGCCATTCTTTACACCAATCAACTAGAGGCTTCAAACTAAGCTTGTGTAACACAACATCAGGCATAAGCTCTTGAATGCTTAGAAGGGAGGGAAATTCTGAAGCTAGAACATTGTATTTCCTTTGAATGGCAGGCCATGGAATCCATCCCCCTGAGACAAGATCTCTAACAGTAGCGATGCTTTTTTTGAACAACTGAAGGGATTTGATTCCTATTTTTTCCACAAGTCAAGCGGGATAAACTACTAGACATGATAGGATACGACCATAAATTGTGGTCATTAAAAGAAATAACAGATCTAAACTTTTCTCAAACCCATTTTAGGTAAGGTTTGACAACTTCAAATGGTATTTGAATGCTTTTAGCTACAAAGGAACCCTAAATTTTGATTGGGGAAAAGGTGACGAGCAAGGTATGCAAACCTATATTTTTCTAGCATGCCTTGCACAGGGAGAACATACAGAGATATAATGTTCCAATAAGCCCTTCCAAGATTCCTTGCCCTTCCGAGCTTCCTTGCCCTTAATATCTTGGACCACCCATTTAGTGCACAAAGCTATGCTTTGCCCGTAAATATCGTTGGTACATATACCGCCCTTATCCTGAAGGAGGCAACACATGTCCCAGGCCACTCTGTGAACCCCTGTGGTTTGTTTAGCATTAGCCCAAGGAAAATATTTGTGTAGTGTGGCTAACTTATCATAAGAGGCTTTTGAGGGAGCCCAACAGAAAGAGTAGTATTCATAAGTAGCAGCAAGAATTTCAGTGCAAGCTTGATATTTACATGCCAACAAAAAGGGTTTAGTGATCCAAGAGGCAATTTTCTTCTTGAATCTCCCAAACACATCGCCATAGCTCAGAGGGAGTGCTATCAAAGATGAAAGGAATGCCTAGGAATTTGAACTTCTCCCCTCTTTTAATTCATTTCCACTGGAAGTTTGTAAGCCAATCCAACAAGGGCATCATACTCTACTTGAAGCACTGAGTCTTGGTCCATTGCAGATTGGACCTTGAAGCTTTGTAAAAAATGTCAAGGTAGCGCAAAACTTCTCTAAAAAAAAGCCTCATTCTTTGAAAGTGTGAGGAAAGAGTCGTCTGCAAAGTGACCATTGATGAGTTGAGTTTTCCTATGAAGAAGCACAATTCCTTTAATAATCCTTCTTTCAACTCTATGAGTAAGAAGATAGCTAAAAGTTTTAGCCGCAAGAACATAAAACATTGGAGTGAGAGCACAACCTTTCCAAATAGAGTGGAAAAGATCGAAGCTTTCACATTTTTGGCCATTGATGGTGAGACAAGTTGAGGAATCGGAGGAGAGTTTGTACAACTAAGAGAAAAAATTCACCAAACCCTAAAGCCTTTAACATGGTGGGGGTAAAGGGCCATTGTATGTAGTCATATGCTTTTTCAAAGTCAAGTTTCAGAAAATATAGTTTGTTGCCGAGAGGTGTGAGCCCATTCCATACCTTTGTAGACAACAATAACGTTGTCAAGTATATAGCGGCTTTTAATAAAACCTGTTTTTTCTGGTTTAATGATCACATGAAGGATGTAACGAAGGCGAAAATCTAAAACTTTGGCTATAATCTAGTGAGAACGTGTTCAACAAGATGATTGGCCTCCAATTGGAAATAAGTTCACGATTTCTTGTCTTAGGGGTAAATTTAATGTTGCATTTGTTTATAATCTTCTCTAAGGACTTAACATAAAGCTTCATGGTAGACTTGCAACAAGTTATGACCAACAAATTGCCACGTGGGCTTGAAGAGTTCACAAGGAAAACCATCAACTCTAGGTGCCTTGTCATTGGCCATACATTGCACAATTGCATAGGGCTTAGCCAGAGTGAGAATGCAAAGAGGATTGGTGCCCACTATATCCACCCATATCTATACTCAATCCCATATAGATATAGAGGGTGGGGTGGAGCTTTTATTGATTCATCGACTCGAGGATTATATACAACCGCTAATCTAATTATAGAAAGCCACCCCCCCAATGTAGATTAGATATGGACGAGAAATGAGGAGATAGATGCAACTCCCTTATAGATTAAGGGGGCGATAGACTGTCATTCTGAGCTCCCTATATATCTTGCTCTCTCCAGATATATGTATATAGGCTGGCGGTGGATACCATATCTAGTTCCCATATCCAAGCCCCATCTATAACTATCCATATGGATGGGGGTCATTAGCATGGAGATGAAGAAAGATAAAGGCTATTTATCTATCTATCTATGTATATGTTAGGAATAAACTTAGGCTAATTCATCTTTTACTAAGTTGTAATGTTAAAGTAATTAAATTTTATTACTTTAATTAGTTAGCTGTTAGTTAATTGTTTGTTAGCTATGACATCCCTATATTAGTGGGGGCTATACTATTGTTAGTTTACTACTTCAGAATGTTCCCGAATATTTCTGGATGTGATTGGTTAGGGGCAATATGCTATTTCTGCATATTTGTCATACTTAGTAGATTGGATCCACTTCCTGTGGATGTTGTTATTGATGTAAATGTCTATAAACATTCCAACTTCTTCATTTGATTATAAATGAAGGGTTTCCAGATTATTGCACTGTTAACATTTGGTATCAGAGCTGGTTGATCCCAGTCTCTGTGAGGATCCCTCAACCTCTAAGGAGAGTGTGTTGCAGAGAGTTAAAGGGTTCATTGCTGCAATTTTGAGGTTAGAGGAACCATAGTTGTCCCCGGCCTCTTGGGAGCACCTACCTTGTTTCAACACCACTAGAGTTCTGCACATAGTTGCAGATTCATTTGCAACAACAGAAAATCTGTAGATTTAATTTTTGTCCCTAAGTAGGGGGTTTTCCTCTATATCTAGAGGCGCATTTAGTAATTGCTACAATTAGTAGTTCTGTTAAAATTTGTTAGGAAAAATTTCTCTAGTGCTCACATTGATAAGTTATATATGTTGGTGAATGTAAATGTAATATTGTAATATTACATTATGCTTATAAATGTAAAATGTAGTGGTAATATATTATTGTTATATTAACAATATTATATATATGGTTTGGAGTTGTTATAAACAACTCATGTAATTAGAGTTGAGTAGTGTTACGCAAGTAACAAACCCAACCAAAAAGGATTTGGTGGAGATAATCTCTCCTTGAATATAGGAGTAGACTCTCCTATATATTGTAGATGTAATCTCAGATGCATTCAACGAGAAAATAATAAAGGAAATATATTATTAGTGTGCTAAATTCATTGTTTGGTTTTCTGTGTCATGCGCTTATAATTTCTATCAGTGGTATCAGAGCAGGTGATTCATCATGAGAGTCTAGAAAGGAATCCATACACCTTGGTAGTTTTTTTTTAAAGCAAAATCTCGGGACGTTGTGCCAACACCTTGCATACACTGATCTCACCAGTCAATATTAAAAATTTCTGCCATCAGTTCTTTCATTCGTTGTAGCCTGGAGAGGAGGCATTTTTCTGTAAAATCTTGACAGCGGGGCACACACTTTGCAAAGGGATGTTTTAGTTCAGTTTTTTTTTACATTGATGCCTTCAACTTGTGCAATGTAGTCATACACTTTGATTCTATCCTTTCAAGCGTACATTTTCTAGATTTGTGGGAGTATTTAGTAGTTTTTCCTTTATTATCTATTGTCAGTTCGTTCATGAAATCAAGGATCGGCCAGCTGTAGACATGCATAGATGGACATTGGTTGTATTCGCTTCGAAGTCATTGTAAGAGGATCAATATGTCTTGCTGTTTTCTTATCACAGATTGATTATCTAATAATCTATTTCCATTGAATTTGTTGTGTCTGAGCATGTAGATCTGATCCAATAACCTATGCGTTCAGTCAAGTTTACTTCTACCAGGTTTCAATATTCCATAAAATTCTGTGTGCCACGAAGTTTCACCTTTCCACTTTTCACCACGTTGGAGGTAACATTCGGCTCGGTTTAGAATTTGGAGTTGTTGCATGCTAGGGAAATAAGCTCCAACTCATCCATTCAAACCACGACCAGAGAACTCCATGCTTCTTCCGAGTAGCATCCAAAGGCAAGGTGTTCTCTACCTGTCCCATGCAACATGCCTTATAACTTTAGAGTTATTGTGTCTTAGATTTAAAGTCTTTAAGTTTATTATTAGTTCCACGTTGATAGTCTTTGATAGTGTTTTGTTTTCACACGTGGATGATAAAAATACATTTCAATTAAGATCAAAGTTTATGAGTTAAGTCTATTTGTATTTGTATTTGCAATAGGCGGTTGTCTTGCTATGTTAAGTTTATAGTCTTTTGGGTCACTTGTCAGGTGACATTTTATTTTTTAAGTTTTATATTCATGTCTAGTTAAAAGTTTAATTATCGTCAAGTTATAAAAATGTCAAAATAGTGTCTATCGTCAAAAAGATTTGTCAATGAGTCATTCTTAGCGAGTCAAAGTCAAAATATCTAGTCGAATTGTCATTTATAGTTGTCTAGTCAAGATTGTTGAAAAAACAATTTGTCTTAAGGACGCATTTTCAGTGTAACCCAACGTCCAAGTTGTAATTGTGCTTCATGATCAAATTCGGCTGAGTTAGCAGCACATCCACCGGAGGCAGGAGGCACAAGATGTTGGAGGTCAATCAACGACCTCTCGTCAGTCACTAATGACAGGGCCGCACGAAGTTGTGGTGGCATTTTGTGGTGTGAGTTTGCTTTTAGTTGTGTGCTTCAATTTCATAGTACTTATTTTACAGTATGTTCCAGTTTCAGTATGCTTCAGTTTGCAGTGTTCCTGTTTGAATAAGTGAAAATTTCACATTGAGGGGGGGAACATGATCCAATGTTCCATTTCCAGTTTTCAGTTTGTGTGTGAGCAGCAAAATTTAACAGATTTTCCTATGTTATTCCTTGCAGGAAGAATGTGATGAGAGCCGATGATACTACTGCAACATCATGATATTGTGGTTGCTGGATCCACTGGAAAACCATCTATAGTTGTGGTTAGTAATCCACTGGAAAAACTATCTATAGTTGTGGTTATTAGTAATCCACTGGGAAAACTATCTTTGGTGTGGCTGTTGGTTAACCACTTGGAAAACCATCCAGAGGTTGTTTGCAGTGTTCCTGTATGAATAAGTGGAAATTTCACATTGAGGGGGGGAATATGATCCAATGTTCCATTTTCAGTTTCCAGTTTGTAGTGATTCTGTTTGAATAAGTGGAAATTTCACATTGAGGGGGGGAACGTGATCCAATGTTCCATTTCCAGTTTTCAGTTTGTGTGTGAGCAACAGAATTCAACAGATTTTCCTATGTTATTCCTTACAACAGAATTCAACAGATTTGTGGTTGCTGGATCCACTGGAAAACCATCTATAGTTGTGGTTAGTAATTCCTATGTTATTCCTTGCAGGAAGAATGTGATGAGAGCCGATGATACTACTACAACATCATGATATTGTGATTGCTGGATCCACTGGAAAACCATCTATAGTTGTGGTTGTTAGTAATCCACTGGAAAAACTAACCACTTGGAAACAATCCAGAGGTTGTTTGCAGTGTTCTATAGTTGTGGTTATTAGTAATCCACTGGGAAAACTATCTTTGGTGTGGTTGTTGGTTAACCACTTGGAAAACCATCCAGAGGTTGTTTGCAGTGTTCCTTATTTGAATAAGTGAAAATTTCACATTGAGGGGGGGAACATGATCCAATGTTCCATTTTCAGTTTTCAGTTTGCAGTGTTCCTGTTTGAATAAGTGGCAATTTCACATTGAGGGGGGAACATGATCCAATGTTCCATTTCCAGTTTTCAGTTTGTGTGTGAGCAGCAGAATTCAACAGTTTTTCCTATGTTATTCCCTGCAGGAAGAATGTGATGAGAGCCGATGATACTACTGCAACATCATGATATTGTAATTGCTGGATCCACTGGAAAACCATCTATAGTTGTGGTTGTTAGTAATCCATTGGAAAAACTATCTATAGTTGTGGTTGTTAGTAATCCACTGGGAAAACTATCTTTGGTGTGGTTGTTGGTTAACCACTTGGAAAACCATCCAGAGGTTGTTGGTATTGTTCTAGAAACCATCCAGATCATGAGCAAGCTACAAAGCGGCACGTTACAGTAGGAGACAGGTTTTCCCTATGTTCGCACTAAGGGGGAATGTTAGGAAAACATATCTCTAGTGCTCACATTGATAAGTTATATATGTTGGTGAATGTAAATGTAATATTGTAATATTATATTATGCTTATAAATGTAAAAGGTAGTGGTAATAGATTATTGTTATATTAACAATAATATATATATATATATATATATATATATATATATATATATATATATATATATATATGGTTTGGAGTTGTTATAAACAACTCATGTAATTGGAGTTGAGTATTGTTACGTAAGTAACAAACACAACCGAATAGGATTTGGTGGAGATAATCTCCTTGAATATAGGAGCAGATTCTCCTATATATTGTAGATGTAATCTCAGATGTATTTAATGAGAAAATAATAAAGGAAATATATTATTAGTGTGCTAAATTCATTGTCTGATTTTCTGTGTAATGCACTTATAATTCCTATCAAAATTGGAGTTCTGTTTGCATTAGAAGAGCTGGTTGAAGAGTCCTAACCGAGCCATTGGATGAGTTGGGCTCTTGAGAAGAGAGTTGGGTGATTATTGCATGCATTGGATGAGGCGAGTTTTAGATCCAAAGGAGGTATGTTCGTGTAGCTCACCGAGTTGCAATCAAGTTAGGGTCGAGTTAGCCCATGAAGCATCTGATCTCCCTTCCAACCATAGTTACCTAAGACTCCGGGACGGCAATTGTTTTTTAAAATTTGGGGACGGCAGGGGGATGACAAGGGGACGGCTAATAAAAAATATATATAATTTATTAATTTTACAAATATAACATGAATAATTCAATAAACTAAGACTTAAAATTGAAAGTTTGAAGATTGAAACCATTAATGATTAATCCAATTATTCATCTGCATCAGCTTCAAAAGATTTCGACGGGGATTTAAGAGGTAAGAGTCTTTATTTGAGGTTTTTCATTTTACTTTTTTTTGTTTCCCATTTAAGTAGATCTATATGTTTTGAAAATGAATACGTTTGTAACGTGATTTCATCCACTACTACATGGGTAACTGCATCTATATGTGGTTGACGTACCTATTACAAAGCCACTGATTAGAACATAACAAGAATAAGAGTAACTGTTACTTTGTTCTCATGATTTTCAAATGCTAACACTTGACTAAGCTAGCTATATCTAGTTAGTGTCTACTGCAAGTCCACAGAAAACTACAATATCTTTATAGAAAATTAAGCAAGCATAAAGATTACTCATTTTTCTGAATGCCACAACATTGTACAAACTATAATCTCTACTTTTTCCTTTTTAAAAAAAATTGTGACTATTATATTTTATATTTGAGAATATGATTACATACATTCTGATCCTTGCTACATGCAGATGGGTTTGAAGCAAAAACTTCTGTGATATATAAAATCTTAAATATGCAGCAAACAAACAAAATGTCCTATCATTGAAACAGAAAGAACCATAAACTATCTCCAGATAACCAACAACGAAGAATTAACAAACACTAGCTGTATGGTGTATGACTGAAAATGTACAAAACTCAACCTGTGACCATTATTTCATATCATCAGACATAACATGGAGGAGCAACATTACTTCCGCAGTTTATGGTAATTATGAGAAATCTGCATGTTGTTTTTTACTAGAATGTATTAAAAGTTTAAAAAAAATATAAAAAAAAGTATTATAAAACTGAAATTCACATGTCTTAATGTTGGAAAAGTGCAGATTTCGTTGGGGACGTTGTGAAGTTCCCAGGACATCTCGGGGACGTCACGAAGTCCCCAAAGCACCCGGGACGTCCCGGGTGCATTTTTGGTTTATGGGGGATGTCCCCCCCTTTTTTCTGGAAATTAGGGACGACAGGGAAATGTCCCGTCCCCGTCCCCAAGTCCCCGGGACGTCCCAGACGTGAGGAAAATGGCCAGGATACGCCCCCGCGTAACACTGCTTCCAATGCTCCCCACATCCATGTTTCACATCGATCTTGCATACACTTGTGATCGAGCGAGCCATCCACCATTGCTTACAGTGGTGAGTTTGATTATTTGATATTGCTGGGCTTGTTGGCGTTTTTGCATTTTTTGGAGATCCGAGCTATTTGGGGATCTATTACATCCTGCTTCAAATAGCGAGCCATTTATTAAAGAGATTGAGTTGTGCGTTCGAAAGCACTCTGCATTGAGACCGAGATGGGTCACTCTATTAACAAAAGATCAGGTTGAACCCATCTAAGCATTGAGCGGTTTTCAAACTACTGCAGACCGAGTTCTATTGGGTGGTTTTTAGCATCATGTTCCAAGAGCCACCACACAGTTGTGGATCGAGTTGCTTGAAAAGGGAGGCAAGTTGAGTTAACATTTGGATTGAGCTGCCTACTTCAAAGGCCGAGCACGAGTTGGCCAACTTGCACTCTCCCCTGTCTCCTACGAGCCCTTACATGTTTCTCATTGCATTGGTGAACCACAAAACTACCAAGGGCGAGTTCAACGGCTCTATGTTGGGTGACTCCAAATTGACCCTGCCTCCTGCCAATAGAACGTTGCAAATGCTGTTTAGATCGACATTTCCTACCTGCATGCAACTTGTATAGCCTTCGAGCCTTCAAACAAAAGCAAAGGACAACGAAGTTAGCCAAAAGCAAAACCCTGCGTCCTGCAGATCTGCACAAAGTGACGATCAACTACAAAAAAAAAAGCAAAAGGAAAAGAAAAAAAACGAATCGACCTCTCCAAGCGTCCAACCCTGCATGAATGGAAGCAGAGGAATAAGTGGTGCACAACCAAAAAAAGTGGGGATAAAACAAAGAAAATCCCTAAAATCTGGGCGAAAAAAACTAAAATTCGCCCTCCTCCAGCAGTGCCACGTGGCCCTTCTACATACAACCACATCAAATTTAAAAGGTAAGGGCATTTTTTAGTGTCTTTAAATATAAATTCTCCCATTTGCATACACATATTTTGTTTTAGAGTTTTTTTCTCTCCTATTCACTTGAGAACATGATGAATTAAGGGGGGGAAATCTTAGGAATAAATTTGGGTTAATTCATCATTTACTAAGTTGTAATGTTAAAGTAATTAAATTTTATTACTTTAACTTAGTTGCTAGTTAATTGTTAGTTAGTTGTCACATCCCTAGATTTGTGGGGGCTATACTATTGTTTGTTTACTGCTTCGGAATGTTTCCGGATATTCCCAGATGTGATTAGTTAGGGGCAATATGCTATTTCTGTGTATTTGTCATACTTAGTAGATTGGATCCACTTCCAGTGGATGTTGTTATTGTTGTACAATGTCTATAAACATTCCCGTTTCTTCATTTAATTATGAATGAAGGGTTTCCAAATTATTGCACTGTTAACAATATATATATATATATGGGGTCCTCAGCCCCTATATCTATATATCTCGAATTTCCATATTTGTGGGGCCCTCGACAATCTTTACGGGCATCACACTCGTTTTGGGCTGAAGGATTTATCATGCAAGGGATCACATCCAAACATTCATGTAGGGATTGAGTCTGCTCCATTGTAACCTCATGGGATAGGAATACCATTTTGTAGTGATCCAAAAAAGATGAGAAGATTTCAGGCATACTGATGTGGCGGTTATATGTAGTTTGGATAGCTTTCATCTATTCCTTGGCTTGCTTCGCTCGCAGAGATTTAAACAAATCTTTGGAGGCACATTCATTGATTTTGAGCCAATGTAAATGGCCGTAATCTTAGTGCCTTTGGCTGTATGGGATTCCAAAAGCTTGAGCATGTGTTTAACCTTGGAAGCCATAGATTGCGACTAAGAATTGAGTGGGTTTAGCTTGAGTTGTGAAAAGAATCTTTGAATTCTTTGTCCAATGCAAAATCGACATGCATTCGAACTTGCGCTACTAGGTTGTTGAAGTTTTGGAGAAAGGAGGAAGTTTTCCTGATCGCATCATCCCACCACTCAATCCAGTTGGCAACATAAGGCAAACGTCTTACCAAGTTCCAAATTTTTAAAATGAGATGGATAGTCCCCTTGTGATCAAGGATTGACATGTTCTAGAAAAATTCATACGGGGGATTTTTGCAGGCCACATCCCCATTTCCACTAGAACGTGATGGGGTTGTGGTTGCACAAACTTGATGGACGGTGACAACTTGCTTGCTGTAAAGGTGTAAGGAGAACATGTATTGTGGTGAGCATAATACGATTACGTCTTTTGACAACTCACTCGATGTTGCATCAAAAATTGAACCATGTAAGCCAAGCTTGAGGAGTCAATGATTGTCGCCAGAAGAGCAGTTTTGACAACTCCCAACAATTTTTAAATTATAACTATGCTACATGTTATCCTATGCACCATTGTATCAGTAACACACCCTCTTTATTCTCAGAGGATTTAATCAAATTAAAGTTGCAAAATGAGTTAATATGTTAGAGGAAAATTATCAGCTGATCATCTGCCATAATGCCACTCTTTTTGGGCCATCATTGTGTTGGAAAATGACGGGAAGCATAATTAACAAATTATAGATCCATAGATAACTGCCAAAGATTATAAATTATGATGTACAATTAAATTAAACACAAATTTAGCTTATTATAGATAACACATTACATAATGTAATAACCATAGTTTAAAGCAAATAACATGAAATTAAAAGAGACAAAAGACACCAGACCGAAGGAAAAAACCCCATTGGTAAAGCACTGTCTTATATTAAGAATTTATCAGACTTTCACCCAACACTTCCACTTCGCTCCTCGGTCTCACAGAGATAATTGCAGAACTATGTCTCACAATTATAACAGTTCGCATATATAAATAGCTATGATCATAACAGTCTAGCAAATAGCTCTTGTCTGTATTGATCAGTCTTTATTATTACCAATCCTGTGCGGAATCATCGTGTGTATATATATATATATATATATATATATATATGATGGGTGAACGGTCAAGCCATTTCACTCTATTCGAAGCAGTGAAGACCGACTAAGTTTATAAATAAACTTTTAATAAAAAAGGTTATAGGTGGTGGTCCACCAAATGGTATCTCCACTTGACATTATCAACCCCAACACCCCCTTAATGTTAAGTGGGGAAAACAAGACATGCATGTGGCCAACATGCAATCAAGGAAAATCATACAAATCTTCCCATAAAAAAGAAGCAAGGGAAATCCTGTAGATCTTCCCATAAAAGAAATTCTTAGGATCAATGCTTTATCTATGAAGACTTATATCAGATTATGAAGCCTTTTATAAACCAAGGTATACCCATAACTAATGCTTCGCTGGGATTTACAAGTAACTTCACATAATGTGACACATTTACTTATTACAAAATGGAGGAAGTATTGGAAGTTTACAACATCCGTTAAGAGGTGGCATTGTCATGCACACTCCCCCTCAATGGAAACTCTGATAGGCCCAACAAGGCACAAAACTTGCAAAACTTCCCAGCACACAATGGCTCGGCGAAGATATCTGTAACTGGATCTCTGATGTTGAACTGGATTCTTTATCAAGAACAATCTAGCCTTCACATAGAAAAGGAATATTTCCTTTAGCTTTCATGTGTATCACTTTCAACCTCTCTAGCCACATGGCTTCTTTTCCTGCTTCAAGTGATGACACCTGCATCAAAATTTGAACACAATTCAAATGTATATCCAACATAACATCAACATGGTTAGAGTCATAATATTCATATAGATATAAATCAAATGATTTCCAACTGTAGAGGTTAAACACAAGTTGTATAACTAATAACTAACCATGTTATATTACAAATATGTTGAAAAGATTTCAACATATTACTTGTAAAATATATATTAGATGCGATCAGTATTAGACGTCTCCAATACAAACAC
Source organism: Taxus chinensis (assembly GCA_019776745.2). Taxonomy (NCBI): domain Eukaryota; kingdom Viridiplantae; phylum Streptophyta; class Pinopsida; order Cupressales; family Taxaceae; genus Taxus; species Taxus chinensis. The sequence goes on from CM034147.1 coordinate 979,876,088, forward strand.
AAAGGCGTCCCCGAATGTTATTTGATATGCATATAATAATATTTTAGTAATCACATAAAATGTTTTATTAAAAAACATATATACCTCCAATATCTTATTCTAAGCCTTTAACTAATGAGATACTTGATAGATGATCAGATCTGAACATATAATCAATTCATACAGGAATAATCACAATATTAACTGAAAAGACATGATCCACTAACTATGGATACTTCCCAAGGATTTATTTGCTTCAAAAAATGAAAATTTAAGCTTAGACATGTCATATATGTATCAGATTTGCATGCCAAAAAAATGATGTAGCAGTCAAAGCATTGTCTTATCTTCTCTTGATTCTAAGAATTATATTCTTGTTACTACTAAGAGATCATCAATATATAAGACACGACTGTTTTCATATTTAACAAATGAATCATTATCAACAAAAATAGTTAGAGAAACCACGCTCATGAAAGAAACTTCCAAGCTTTTAGGGGCTTGCTTAAGACCATACAAAGATTTTTGTTCCATACACAAATCCCAGCCTGAGTCAAGGATTGAAAGATCTCCCCCTCAATGTCTACATCCATCACATCAGAAGGAACCTAAAAAAAACTTGCAGAATAGTTTCAGTTTTAGGATACTCAGAAGAGGGAAGAGAGGCAGATTAACAAAAAATATGCACATATTCATTAGCTATCTTTGCAACCTTATGAACTTGGTTTGTAAGCTGGTTCACATGTTTCATGATCTAACTTCATCTTTGGAATACCAACCACAAGATTCAATCTAGATATTTCATACAAGGTTTTGAAATTTACATGACCAAGTCTTTCATGCGAAAACTGAATATCATTCCTAGAAGAGGAACAAAAGCAAGACTCAGACACAAAACCATCAAAGATATACAAGCCATTTTTCTGAATACTAGAAGCAATAACATTACTGAACTTATCTTTTACATACCACTTATCTTGCAACAAAACAACTTTACAATTTTCTTTAGTTAGCTAAGAGAAAGACAAAAATATTCTTTTTCAGTTGAGGAACATACAAGACATTCCTAATTACACTATTTGACAATTTAACATTCTCACTACTTTCAGATCTAATGATGAAGTTATCTCCTAGATAGATATTCTCCTCACATTTAACTACATCTGAGAGGATACTAGGAGTGCAAGTCATGTGCCTAGAGGCACCACTATCAAGAATCCATTCATTGTCATTTGAAGCTGAAAGGGTAGTATACATGGCAATAGACTGCTCAACAACATTAGCATGATTTTACTTCTGATCTTTCTTTTGATTATTAGGCTTGCTATTTCTAGCATTCTTAGCTGATTTGTTAGTTTTTACTCTACAATCAGACTCTTTATGCCCAAATTTGCCACACTTGTTGCAAGTTCCATTAAATTTGACTTTAAAGTTAATTACCGTTCTTAGCAGAATTAGTCTTAGGATTTTCTTTAAATCTAGATTTGATATTAGAATTTTGATTAGGATTGTTATTGTTCTTATTATGAGAAGATTTAAGATTATGAGAGAACAATGCTTGAGAAACAACCTCTTTTGAATCAAAATTCTTCATTACATGCTCTTCTTGAATTAACAAAGAAGACATAGTATCCAAATCAGGGAGATCATTCTCATTTTGATACTTAGAGTTAAGAATAGAGATATAATTTCTGAAATTTTCATGAATATTTATCTAAATAATGAAATAAATAAACTTATCTTGAAACAATCACATAGTTACAACCATCCAATTGAGCTTTAATGTTCTTAGATTTTATCTAAATAATTAACTATTTTCTCACCCCCTTTTATGGGAGTTGTAAACAACTCTAATTTAGCTTAATTATTTTAGACAAATGACTGCCTTCATGCATAGTCTCTAATTACTTGCATGCATCAACAAACGAGTTCATATGACCTATATGCATCAAAAATTCATCTTTTATGCTTTGCAAAAGGATGGACAAAGCTTAATGTGATCTCAGAGAGAACGAACTAAGGTTTTCATGGTTTTCTTGTGTTCTAGTGGGTCGTGTCTCCACACCAGTTACAATATCCCATGAGCTTCGTAGCCATAAAACAAGCTTTTAAATGAACTCTCCAAATAATGTAGTTAGTTCCATTTAATAGCTGAGACTTATCCAACGAAAAACTAGCTGAACTAAGCCATTTGTAATGTTTAGACGACAGTGGACAACAAATGCAACTAAAAAAAATCGAATCAAAGAAGCCAAACAAAGACAAAAAAACAACCTATATTTCTTCTAATTTGCTATATGAATGCAAACTAGCTAAAAATTGATCAAAAAAATTACTTGATTTGATCGAGTTTAAGATCAATTTGATAGAGCTTGGTCGAAGTCGAGCTACAAAACTTGATAACCCAAATTAATTAGCTAATTAATTAATTAATTAATCAAGATTTTAATCAGAAATCTTAAAAATATGGCAGATCCTATGGCAAACGTGAAGTCTTCAAAAATTAAAGTCAATGAATTTTTAAGTCTAAAATAGAGTCTAAAAACTGCAACAAAAAACAATGAAACACATAGCTAAAGATATAAATTTGACAATTGCAAAAAGATAAGATACACGCGTCGCTTAAAAAAATTAGGTCGCTTTTTCACACTCTGACACAATTACAAACAAAAGACAAAAAAAATGCAGAAAGTATACATGTCATTACACGGTCAATTGTTCACTTTTTCGCACTCTGACAGAATACAGACAATATGAAAGCAAAGTCTTAGTCAAACAATATCAATTTTCAACGATCTAGCGATTGCTAAAAATATACACTTGGCGGCTTTCCCCCAAATTTTAAATAGATTGCTTTAGGTGGACTTAAAGTCCCCGAGAACAAACTAAACTTTAAAATAAAGTTTGGGTCGGAAATCAAAAGACATGTGTCACTATTTTAGTGGCTAAGCCATGAAGCAGAGACTGACACTTCGAAAGATAGAGTCTGACACTTGCGAAGACTGAAACAACATAAAATTAAAATACGTGTCCAAATGCAATTGGTTTGCACTTTACAGTGCTACCAAAATTACAAAAACAAAATTGGACACACATGTGGAGCCTTTTTAATGTTTCACTTTTCGCAAAACTGACAAAGAATGATAAATGCGAAAAGGTGGCTAATCCTTATTGGATAAGCCACTAGCACAAAAGGAAAACCGATAAATGCGAACATGTGGCAAAATCTAATTGGATAACCCACTGCCACACTTAAAAGAAACTGAAACAAATGTGAAATGCAAAGATATTTGGAGCTATACTATTGGCTCAAACTTCACAAATGACAAAAGAAGCTATCAAAAGACCGACACTCCAAAATACAGAGCTACTTGGAGCAATCCTATTGGCTTAGATTTCACAAAGACAAAAAAAGCTAACAAAAGACTGACAATGCAAAATATGGAGCAATCCTATTGGTCTGTATTTCGCAAAGACAAAAACATGCTAACAAAAAACTGACAACACGAAATACTTGGAGCACTCTTATTGGCTCCAAATTTCGCAAGTGTAAGAAAACAAGCTTACACAAAACTGACAATGCGAAAACCAGCGTCTTGGAGCTTTCCTATTCGATCTGATTTCACAAATGACAGGGTAAAGCTAAAACAAGTCTAACAACGCGAAGAAACATGTAAATCCCTTATTGGCTCATGTTTCGCGACTGACAAACAGATAAACAAGAAAACTTACAACATGAAGCAAGATGGAGCCTACTAATTGGCTTGGGATTTACAAAAATGAAAAGGTCTATAAAAATTTGACAAGACGAAGCTAGATGGCGTGAAATGATTGGAACAAGTTTCGCAATAACATAAATTTGTAGAGAACGAAAAAGATCTATTAAAACCTGACAAAGTGAAGCCACTTAGTAGTGAATGATAGGATCGGGACTCGTAAAACACAAATCTAACAAAAAATAAAGATTTATAAAGTTGGTGACGGATTTAAAGCACTTCAAACTAACTGGATCTAAGGATATCCTTTTGCATCCTCAAACAAAAATGGCCCTAAAGGATATAGACAACGTGAAAACTTAAAATATGCTCGCAAACGACAGAATTAAACTGAAAACAACTGAAACAAGATGTAGAAGCACAAATGTAAGAAAGTAAATGCTCAAACACGATCTAAACAACCATTTAACCAATATTTTAAAAAACTATTTGGGCGGGAATCAAAATTTAAACCTGGTTTGCTTGAAGACGACTGTGGATAAACTAGGGCTTCGCAGATCTGTAAATAGACTTCAAGCTTCTTTGCTCTGAGCTAATTAAAAGATTCCAGATCGATCCTGCACATGCATAATCACCAACTTTCGATACCATGTTAGTAAATAAGGAATGCATAATTAACAAATTATAGATCCATAATAAATGCCAAAGATTATAGATTATGATGTACAAATAAATTAAACACAGATTTAACTTATTATAGATGGCACATTACAAGCGTAACAACCATAGCTGAAAGCAAATAACAGGAAAGTAAAAGAGATAGAAGAACACCAGATTTAAGTGGGGAAACTTGAAGGAAAAAACCCCATTGATAAAGCATTGCCTCATATTAAGAATTTATCAAAATTTCACCCAACACTTCCACTTCACCCCTCGGTCTCATAGAGATAAGTGCAGAGCTATGTCTCACAATTATAACAGTTCACATATAAAAATAGCTATGATCATAACAGTCCAACAAATAGCTCTTGTCTGTATTGATCAATCTTTATTATTACCAATCTCGTGCGGGATCATCCTATATATATAGGATGGGGTGAACGGTCAAGCCGTTTCACTCTATTCGAAGCAGTGAAGACCGACTAAGTTTATAAATAAACTTTTAATAAAAAGGGTCGTTAGTGGTGGTCCACCAAATGGTATCCCCACTTGACATTATCAACCCCAACACATTGGGCGCAAAGAAATTTATGAGGCCAAAAGAACACCCATCAATGTTAAGGGTAACTCAAATAACTTGATTTGACGGAGCTTTTCTTGATGTAAACAACTGAAGGTGAAAATTTTAGAGAAATCAAAATATTGGTGCTACCATGTCCCTCTGTATGTGCGGTGGAGTATTGTGTGGCATCTAACGGAGTACACTTCAGGAATGCCTACAACAAAAAGCTTGCAACCTCAAACTTCCTGGAGACATAGAAAGTCTAAAACACCAAGTTGTTAGCAAGTAAATCACACAAATAATTTTTTTGTGAGGACTCTGTGAGGCCTCAAGCATTCCATGAGAGAATATCACTAAGAAAGGTCATCCATGCGAAATTCTCCTTGTCCATCCTCAAAACCTTCCTTGGAGCCCAAAGTTGCAAATTGGTTACTTAAAAGAGGTTGTTGGTTTAGTAAAACGTAGTCTTTCAATGAAATGGAGTGGTGCTTAGCCCCATTTTCTCCCCACCGCGTGTTGTTGTTGTTGTGATGCGGGTTCCGCTAGCGCCGAGAAGGCAGAGTAGCTGTTGAGGAGGTCCAAGCACTCAAACCAACTATTTGCATAGAATACTCTTGAGAAACTCGACTCAAATTGATAACCAGAGGGTCTTGACTGCGAGGGCAAGGAAGGGTGGGGGGAGAACAATCACCGACTTTCTCACATTCTTTGATGTTTTCCATCGGCGATTCTGTCAATAGCCTTAGGGTTTTTGTTCTCAGAAGTGGAACATTTGTTACCAATAGTAGTCCAACCACCATTCTTATTTGTCACCAGATGCATGTCGGTGAGTGGATGCTCAACGGATGGTTTTGAGCAGACCACAAGGGGCTAATTATGAATCCTATGGCAGGGTGCGTGGCACCAAAAACAAGTGTTAGGGATGTTGATATAGGTAACCTTCTGTGTAAAGTGTTCGGGTTCTATCTACATGTTGATGGACTCTATCAAGTTTTCGTTAGGTCAACCTCAACACAAACACATTTGGTCAATTGTGCAGAATAGAAGTGATCAGCCTCATTACAAATCACATTCCCAATGGACTTGATTTCGGGTATGAATACCATGAAGAGACTTGGAGACAAGGTAACTTGACCCAGTTAGGGACTTTGAGGGAAGCTTGTTTGGTGACTATGAAATCTTGAGTCTAGTGTGGCAATATCATCAAGATATTCTGCAAGAACTAGCAGCTCGACTTGGCGAGTAGAGCTTGCACTTGTGAAGGCTCTTTAAAGGAAAACAAGGAAAAACCCTTGGCGAGGTTGCGGAACCCAGTCACTTGGATCCCATTGGACTCTAAATGGTGTTTGATTCAGGTCTGGAGAGAGTCCTTAGAGCGGATACATGTGACATAGCAAGTAATAAGGCAATTATTCTCATACCCTTTAAACACAAGTTCAATAGTTTTAACATTTAAAAGAACATCAGCAGACTGAGGAAGATTTACTGAATCATTACCTCATTGTAGACAATCAGGACAAATTTCCGAGCTCGCTTGGGTGCCATTTTCACCACCGTCTATGTCACAATTTGTGACTGGCTGCTTGCAGGCCATATAAATAGACCTAAACTGCTCAAAGGGTGGTGTTAGTGTTGAATTTATTGTGAGCAGCTCTTAAAATTCCGACAACGGCGGGATGCAATGAAGCTTGACAAGACAGCGGAACATAAGGCTGCCTTACAAAATCCTAGAAGAGCAAGTTTCTCAAGATCCCACACTCTCCCAGATGCTTCATTGTTTCAATATTAAATCCCTATATTTGTTCCCTTTTACTATATTTATATATAAATTTATTCTAAATTGAACAATCCTTGAATTTCAACTCCTTGATCAAGCTTGGAGTAAACCCAGCCTTGCCAATCCACCAATTCCAGGAATACACCTTTTTATAGGTGGATTGTGCATGTTTAAAGAAGCCCCTGGAGGTTTCTTTCCATTGACAAAGAAATTTAAAGCAAGCTCCATTCTTTTCCTGCTAATTTGGACCTGAGAACTACAATCTGCTAAGAAATCCTGTTCAAGTAATTTTGCTGAAAACAGCCGAGCTTAAACTTTTGGTAGATGTTTGTATGCTGACCCACTAATTTGGACCTTAGCATCATACTTTAACGGAGAATTCATGTAACCCAAAGTAAATTTGGAGTGAGTAATGCTTTCCCGTTTATACTCCCAAACATATTTTAAAGAAATCTTAGGAGCTTTATAGTAACAGAAAACAATTAAATCATTTTAGGGCCATGTAATATTAATTAATTCTGAATAATATGCCCCCAATTTAATCAAATTTATATTAACCATAGGCTTAAGAGGACGTAAAAGGATATATTACGGAGACATTAACTAAATAGATATATATGCCAATAGGAGGGTTAATTTATACGAGCATTACTATAAATAAACTTCATTGGCTGTGCATCACTAAAATCTGTGCAGCATATCTTTAGTAGAATCTTTGGATTGTGTTGTGTAACAGTCCATAAAATGTTGCTTCTAGTAGTTTAAGATTTTGGGCATATATGCAATGGAAATTAGAATGATTTTTTATTAAAGTTTGTGAAATTGCGGGAGAAGAGGGGTTTATCACGTTCTTTATCTTGCCTGCTGATTTGCATTTATAAACCAAACCGAATTCTTATTTTGAGCAATTTAGCTTATTTTCTCAAATATGGGTAACTGCCTCATAGTGCGAGTTCCATAAGATCTAGCAGATGGCACTGCCAGTACAAATCCCAATCAAATTGAGCAGCCTTAAAATTGTCTCTTCAGATATTTTCCTCAATCTAAGATAAAATTATGGCTTCTTGCTGCTTTCATTTATATTCATTTTAGGCAACTGTATTTTACATCACAATCTAACTACTCCGACAAAAGTTTGGTAATTCCTTTACCACCCTCAATAATCACTTTTTCCAACCTGAACCCACTCAGCTTGAAAACCTTATCAGTAACTTGTTAGAGTTCACCATGGTGACCCAACCAAAAGCTTAGCCATATATAAAATTTCAGAGTTTTAGTTTCTCTTGCTTCTCATTGTTTACTGATATTTAACTATACAAAAATAAGTTGAAATGATTACCAAAGGCTTCTGATTAGCTTGAGCAATAGAGACGGAGAAGTTGTTATGAGCGCTGCCTTCATTCTCCCATATGTGTCTCTTTTGGTGTTCATGGATTGTGTTTCTTTGTAATGTTGAATTGACTGGTTCTTATAGAGATGTAACTCAAGTAAACATTTTTGCTGAGCTAAGTCACAATGTTCGAGTTCATGTTCATGTTCAACGAGCATAAAGTTCGAGAAAAAAATGTTTTGAAGTTCGAACAATTTTTTGTCTATCATTTTTATTTTTTGAAAAAAATGCATAAATATGTCAGAGGGACAGTGGACAGCTTTCTGTCCACTACTTTCAGTCAGTATATGTATATATACGCACATTTGTAAAATAATGCAAAATCGTGTAAAAAATTCCCCATGCAAAAATAATGGATAAAGTTCAATTTCATGCTCGACGAGACTTGTTTGGCAAAATATGAACTTCATCAATAAAATTCAGAGAACCTTGTGACATAGCTGCTGAGAATACAATGAGTAAATTTACAGAACACTTTTCTGTGCTTGACTTTTCTGTTTTGCCTAGCTAACATCATGAGGGTCTTTAGAGTCTGACAAGCTTGGATAATACCATTACTGTCATGTATCAATAGGGTATTTAGTGCCATGATAATACATCCAAGTTTTTCTCAAGATTGAAGTTATTCTCTCAAGGCTGATTTGAATAGTCTTCCTCACCTGGTGTAGGGTGGCAAAAGTGGAAACCATTCGACTCAAGGAGAACAAGCAAATAGAAGTATATGTCTCAGCCACGTGGAAAAAAGAATAGTGATCTAGCTACCAAAATGGAGTTATAAGAACAAAGAAGTCAATCCTAAATCAGATTAATGATTACATTAATATGATTTACTGTAATTATAATGGTGTAGTTTTGACAAGCAATAGTGATTCAAAGATATCCCAGGATCCCATTTGAGCTGAAATTTCCTATTCTTATGCTCTTTTCCAACTTCCTCCTCCACCATCTCTTTGATGATTTTTAGTACATTTGTTAATGGACACAAATGGAACCGTCCAGCATAAGGATATTTTTCTTTAGCTTTAGAGCAATTTTTCAAATGGACGAATACTGTGAGCTAAATGGAGTTACTATAACTGATTGAAAAAAAATGGAAGTTAATCTGAAATTAAAGTCTACCGATCCATAAAATGTGATTAATTTAAGAAAAAGATATGTAAATCCATAGAGAATACCCTGGACTACAACGTTCCAATATGATAATTCAGTGGTAGAGAGTATCTTCTCCTTGAAATCATTCTTTCCTTAACAATTATGGAAAAACAAAACTAATTATTCTCTTCTTGAGATAGAGTCTTGGTATGAAAAGCTGTGGAGTGCCAAGTATATCCCGCCTTTGTGGCTTTCTAAGAAATATGAAGAACCGTAATTGGCAGCAAACCAAGAGAAAATAGAAATATGAAGAACCTCAATTGGCAGCAAACCAAGAAAATGTCTAAAAATTATTTGAGTAAAAACTTGCTAATTTTGAAATAAAAACTGCTGGCAATTGGCTCATGATATATCAGGAAATAGATTGGAGTAGTATTTAATTTGATTGATATTTGTCAATCCTAACCTTAACAGAATCTATACACATATTTCTCTTGAAAGGAAAGCGAATTGATGAATCAGATCATATTAATTTACTTGTCAATTTAAAGTGATATTAATGATTCTAAGCTAATGGGGATTGAACTGATTGTAGAAAGCTATAAGATAATATAACTAGCAGTAAAGACTGGGACAGGATCTGTGGAAGTGGGAAGTACACAAGATAACAATCGAGCAGAAAAATGACAATGCAGAGAAAACAAAGTCTAAGTGGAACTAGGATTCTCCTTTGTCCATTGATAAATTTAATCTCTTTTACCAGCTTCTTTATAAATATACAAGATCATAAAGGAAAGGATCTTATGCTCTTCAGTGCTTGGAGTTGAAGAGAATGCCTTGTTTCACTTTCACTTTTCTTTGTATGGATCTTACAGAAATTATCAAGGACATTGGGTATTGCTAAGCACATACGGTTCCACTCATCAAATATTATCCATAATTAAACATCTAGATTACTAATTTCATTATCCTTCCTCTATTTTTTTTCCAGAACCCTAATCATCGGATGTGAATCTTATCTGTGTTTAGCTTAAATGCATGCACAATTCCATTCTTCTTTACCTTTTATCTTAGTTTGAAATCAGTTCTTACATGCAAGAATTAGCCAAATTTACCAAAGATCTAATATATATCATGGCTTAAGCTTCAGATCTTGAAAAGTTCTTTGTAAATCTTGCTATGAATCTATGATAAAATTTCATACTCTGTCATTATGGATATGTTTCAGTGGATTATAAAGTACTCAATTAAATGAATAAGAGTGTCAGCTATAAACTGACTCATTAGCAATTTTGTGTGGTTGCATTTGTGCAGGTATCATAATAATGCATTCATTGCATCTCGTTCCTTGCACATTGCAAATAGAATCAACACATCCTACACTTACCCTTTACTTGAGCGTTTTTTCAAATATCAGGTAGGAGATCATTTACTTTTTAATGCTGCCATTTTGAACATTTTAGATTAGTTTGTATATGTTCTTAGTTGAGAATTTCAGTCAAGACTTCAAACAATAAACACCTTCAACTTAGTTATTCTATAAAATTATTATGCTAAAAAATCTCCTTAATTATATATTATTCAATGATATGTTCAGTATTTTGTATATGAGCAACCATCTCAAACTGAACCAACTCTGAAAGCACGTACAGAGAGATCATCAAGTTTATATATCCATTAGGTTTCTTGGCATCTGCAGTTCATCAACACAAATAGATTTCTCTTTGGCATCAATATCTTCATTAAGGGCGATCAAAGGACAACCAATTGGACTAACAGCTGCTGTCACCATGTTGAGAGTACTAGGAGCAGGAGGACAGCCACCTTGCCCTTATCATGTACAGTTTCCTTAGCAAGACTGCAAGCCCGAGTACCAGAATAGTCAAAAGGTGGTCTTCCAGTTACTTCATGGCATCAAAAACTACAAGCCCCAAATGTTTGATTCACACAAGATCTCAAAAATGTGATAAGATGCCCCATCATCTACCCCTGTAAATAGTAATCACATTTGTCTTACCTTCCCCAATTGGTCAATAGTTTACTGATCCCACAATTGCAAGATGATGAAAACCATGTACTGTATATCCTGTAGTGAAGAAGTTTGCAAACCACCACATTCAACAGACTTAATGCCAACACTAAAAGGCAACCATAACCAGACATCAGATGTGCACCAGCATTTCCAGACAAACACAAATTTTCCCCAAGAGTTGGAAAGACTATAAGCATTAGGTATACCATCAAGAGAAAGGCCCCGTGTATTTCCATTTTCATGCCTTTCGAAATTAGTGACTGCACTAGAAATTTGCCCGTTAACATGAAGACATTCATCCAAATTATTAGGGGTGTTTCCTTAAACTATTGAGCAAAAACTTAATCAAGGCATTCAACTCCCCAACCACTCGCTGATGAGCTATCATCCTCTCCTGAAGTACCTCCTTGAGTTGACAATTGAGAATGAGCCAAGTCCTGAACATTTTCAGATGGAGCATGTAGATCCTAGCCATCCCAGGCCATACGCAGATTCTGAACTGGTTGTCTTCAAGTAAGGTTAGTGGGAGTGGGAGCATGACGAATCCTGCCCCTTCGTAGTTATATCCCACATCCTCTCAAGAACATGTCATTATGTTTAAAATAATCTTAAACCATCTTCTAGTATTGGCAATTGGACTGCCATCCGAGGAGAAACATTTAATCTTATTTCACTTGCCAAAGTTAGTAAGATCTCTTTAAATGTAATCAAACACATCCTCATTGCTCACTTTCCGTAAGGTACACAACACTTTCATAAACCAAACAGGTCTTTTTGTACAAAACTGGTCCTTTCTTCACTCCCACTTTATGAGAACCTCCTGATATCACCACGGGCTTGTCAATGTCGGTGGCCTTCTAGTAACCGAACACCGCTATTCCGTTGGGGTTGAAGAAATACCACTCCTTCTCCTCGAACCTTGCCATTCCTGAAAATCAAAAAGCTTTTAAGAAATTCTTTCGAAAAAAACATACAAATCATCAAAAAGGGGCACTCACCTGGAAAATCCTTATCGAAAAGGGGAAAAAATTATATATATCGACATCTACAATAATCGAGAGAGACAATCTACATTCATCAAAGAAGTTTATTCCAAACTAGGACGACAAAATAATCAAGGGTGTAGGTGGACTAGGAAGGCTCGATTTAGTCACAAGCCTTCTCACAAGGTCAATACATGAGGTAGAAAATGTAAACAGTAGTACAAGGTAAAGTGCAAAGTTCCCTTGTTCCCACAAGTGGGTCCCATGCACCAAATAGACGAGCTGCCCAGGCTGGGACTAAAAAAGTCACCTCTCACCTAATAACAAAATTTGCCTCAGAGTTTCAGGCTGATTGAAAATAGAACATAACTCTACCTGCAGGCCAGGCTTTTCTAGCACCATACCTAAAACCGATCTATTCCAGAGTAGCATCCTCCTGAAACAAGATTTCTTAGGCTCCAAACAGGGGGATGAAATTCCACAAACCCTAAAAATTAAAAACAAGTTCTAAGAGACTCCAGCATAGGCCAAATGGAATTTACATTCTGAGTAATGCGAGGAGAACAAACTATCTTCATATCGGTAGATGTGAATGAAACTTGAGAAAATTTCAGATTATCTTTCAACATCAAATCATATAGAATTAGGATGGGCCTGCCAGAAGGCAAAGGTTCTTTATCCACATTCTTCAAACGATATTCACTCTGCATTTCCATCTAGGAAACCCACCTTCCCATAACATTTACATAAAAAAGAATTGATTGCCTTTCTTTATTCACGCATAATTTACAGAGTGCTTATTAGTCCCTGCCCATCAACTACTAATGCAATCAATATTTTATACTGTCACTTATCCAGTGATTAATCTGTGTACCTTGCTGCCAATCAAAACATGTATTATTTTTTATTTTTTCAATTTAAACTGAATATAGAAAATGATTTAGCCGAATATTGATTGATTAAAAATAATTGAGTTCTTAGTCTTACCTGCACTTCATTCGAGGCAATTGAGAATGACATATACATCTTATCAGAATTTATCAGATATAAGTCCATCTACTGTTCTGAAACTGAAGAGATGTCGGTGCATTTAATATATAGTGGAAAGAGTGTTTAGGGAAGGTCAAATGTCATTCAAATTTTAATCAACTAGTAACATTTCATCACTGTAATTACAAATTCCACTGACAATTATGCCTTTTTTAACATTAAAACAAAGTCTATTTTCTGATGTGAAGATGCTTAGAATTCCACAAGGTTATTTGGATTAAAAAAATCTACTCATTAGATGAAAAAAACATTCTCCATAATTTAGCTAAACAAGGAAGAAGTATGAAAAATGGAGGTATTTGATGACAACGGTAGATGGAAAGATAAGAAGATTAGTGCAAAAGCAAACCATCACTTGAACAACTACCTTGTTTCCATTAGAGGCAAGCCAATTGTTCTAACAATGGGGTGAGCAAGGGGAAGAATGAAGCTTCTCTAATATCAATTCCAATTGTTACAAAAAACTAGCTGCTCATTTAAATCCTAGATCTTGCATGAACTGAGTTTTTGTCAAATTTTAGCACATAGAAACACTTAGGACTAGGGGCAATGCCATAGAAGCAAAAATAATTCTAAATTTTATCTTAAAAGATTTATACCAAGCTTTAATCAAAATTTGGAGACTTCCTATTAAAGTTGTTGGCACTTTCGTGCTCAAAAGCATCTAGAAAACATGGGAATGCATCAAACTGTGGCTGCAATGGAAAGGCAATGGCTTTCGTAATGGTCTTTCCATCAATCATCAATCTCTGTGGCGGGCACCTGTCATTTAAGCTCAGGATCGGTGTCTTGGTAGAAGTCCTTGAAATTCCCGCACTCAAGCTTTTCAAGTGCGGAATTCATACCATCTAAGATCTGTTTTTGTAAGCACTCTCAATCTTGGTATTCTTGGCCTGAGCTTAAAGCTCAGTTTCAGCTCGCCACCCCAAGATTGTGCTAGCATTACTGATATCATCAACTCGGTCCTCGACCAATATGCTGCATAAAAATTTCTGTGCATCCCTCTCGCCCTTGGTGGACCAGACTGGAAATGGTATATTGACACCCCCACCCGTTTTGCAATTATTCAGCCAGTAAAGGTTACCGTTGGCTCTCCCCACATTTGCCCATGGTTTGGAAAACTCAACACTCGATGGGGGGTGCATTCTTCCTCGTTATGTTGGAGAAGGATATTTGACACTGTTTGGTCTGTCTGCGTGGAATAAAAAATTGCACATTTTCTATGGTGTATTCTACACCAAGGTCTTCCAATTGGTTCTCACTTGGTTCAAATTGGGGTTTCCGGCTCCCAAGTGTCCGTTCTGTGGCCACTTGGAAACCTTGATGCACCTCTTATGGTTCTGCCCCAAAGCACAATGTGCTTGGAATTGGATTCATTCTTTTTTCTTCCCTCTCAGAACCTGAGTGATTTACCTGGCGGCACAGTTCTTTTAGGAGATAGCCCCAGAATTCCGCATATGTTCGCCCAGATTTGGCATGTTTTTAGAGGGGAAATTTTGTTTTGGATATGGAAAGAACGAAATATTTTTTCTTTTACTAATTCTGAAATTGATCAACTATTTTTAGTGTATAACAAATCTATGGTTATCTCCAATGTGCTTTTGTCGATTCAAGTCCAGGCCTAATAAAGTTGCCTTGAAGGTGGAAGACATTTACAAACTCTTTTGCGGCATTGGGGTGATGCCCCATGTAATGTCGCTCGGCGAAACTCCTTCGCCTTCTTGGGCATTCTCCGCCGCGTGGTGACCGTCCTTGTGGAGGGTCGTTGGAGCCGCTCTTAATGGTGTTCATTCAGGCCATGCTCATCGCTCTCTGTGCAACCACTAGCGGAGGAGTGCTTCCCCGACTAGTTTGCCAACAAGGTTGGGGGCTCCTTCCTACTCGTTAGCTCGAATGGGGCTCGTCGGTTTCTCTCGAGCTATGCACCCCACGATGGCTGGAACTTGCCACCTCCCCCCCCGCCGGCCTTAGGGCAAGTTCCCCCCGGATTCCTCTTGCCATCTCTCCCACGTGGGTGGCAGCTGACAATGAAGAGGAGGCTCCCCCTAGTTCGGGTTGGGACATTCCAGACGTTGACAAGGACCTCCCTGACCCAGACTGACCTGATGATCATGATCCTCCTTCTAGGATCTTTGTTGCAGTAGCTTGATTATGTTTCTTTTGTTTTGATGTATTCCTAGGCTTTGCCTAGTGTTTTTGTTGTTCTCCTAGGCTTGGCCTAGTTTGTTTGTGGTTTTGGGGCATGCTCTCATACTGCCTGTTTTTTTGTTGAAAAACTATCTTGTATCTTATTGCATTCAATATAATATAAGATCCTTTTCATCAAAATTTGAAGACTTTGGCTGAAAATTAATCTCTAGTGAAAGGTTCAATCGTGTGGCTCGTTAAGCACCCAAAATTGCCAAAATCAGAAGTAATTGTCTTTAAAACATCGAACACCTAAAAAATATCAAAATTACTTTGTTCATAACAATATTTTGATGGTGCATTGTTTAACCTCGATGAGGACACTAAATAAAATGTCACGTGATTTTACAACCTAAGAAAATCTTGCCTCCCCCCCTGTCTAGTTATGAAAATAACTACGTGTTTACACTTTTGTGGTTAACATGAAGTTTTGCTAATGGGAAGATCATGTTTTCCTCAAAAAGTTATGTAGTCTCTTCTCCTCTCCTCGTCAAACTTGGCACTTATATCAAATAAACAACAAAGCAAATAGGTCTACCACACGCAAAAGAAAGCTCAACCTCAGGGTAAAATCATCTTGAACCAGAAAAATCAGGAAATGTTTATTGCAGCCCTTGAACAACACCTCCAAGTGATAAGGAATAACACAATAAACAAGGTAACCAAGGAGGAGAAGTGGCTGTGTTTCCAGTAATTTGTCGACCCCCCTTAATCCACAAGGTTTTAAGTGCTTGCAAAAGATCTCGGTCTAGGAAGGGAGAAGCAAATACTTTCCTGATGAACCCATGGTATGACAAAGAGTGCAAGGCTGCGAAAAAACTCTTGAAAGAAAGTGGGATGAACAAAGAAAAACAAGAAGAACTATGAGAGATTGGTGCAATCCAAAAAAGAAAGTTATGTGAACACTAGAAGGAAAGAATTAAATTTTCCTTGGAAAAGAAGCCAGGTATTCCCAAAGGTTTTTGGAAGGAGTTACAACAAAAGAAAAAACACTTAAAGAATAATATCACGGCTACCCATTGGTTAGAATGTGCGAGGCTCCTCTATGAGCGGCCCCAACAGAAGGACACTCCTCCCATAATCAGCACATCGGCCGAGCTCTTCTTGGTGGAAGATATCAAACATGGCATAAAGAACTTGGCAAGTGGTAAAGCACAAGACATAGATGGGCTGCATGCTGGATTTTGAAAATGGGGAGTTGAGGCCCCTTGCTCCACACATCAAGAAGAATGTTCGATAACATCACCCCAGGGTGGCTCCCTTGGGATTGGGAACGACTAGTGTAGTTATTCCTCTCTATAAAAGCGATGATATCAATAATTCAATCCAATTACCGCACGATTATGGTAAATCCTCTTCTAAGTAAACTTTTTGGGAGCATGATTAAAACACAAAATCAACAGTTGGGCCGAAAGAGAGGGTAAAAGAGCAAAAGGGTAGGCACGCTTTAGGATGAGGGCACTTGACCATCGACCATGTGTATCACCCTTAGACACTTAATTGAAAATACATGGTAACACTTGTGGAGAAGGAAGCTTTCTGTTGCTTTGTGGATTTAAAAAAAAGCCTTTGACACCCTCGGTGCCCAAAGAAAAACTTTGGAAAAGGATGGAAGAACTTGGTATTCCAAATGAGTTATAGAGAAGCAATGCATAGATTATATGAGCAAGTCAAAGCTAAAATTAGAACTAAAAAAAGGTATGTCCAAATGTTTTGGTACTAACATTGGTGTCAGAGCAAGGCTGACCTCTTTCCCCCCACTTTGTTTGGTTTATACATTGACAAACTTGAAGAATTGGTTAAGTAAAAACTAATGGGGCGGGGGTGACGGGGGGAGTATCTAGCTGGCAGGCTTACGTGGTCAAATTACTCTTATATTGTCGACTATCTTGTCCTAATCTCAAAAACAACTCATGGGTTGATGGAATGGTTGAAAGTCTTAGAACTATTTTGTCAAGAAGTCCGGGCTGCAAGTGAACATTGACAAGACCAAAGTAATAATTTTTTTCGATTAAAAAGGAAAGAGACTCAAGATAAACTTTCTCTTTGAAGGGAACCCGTTGGAAATAGTGAAAGAGTACAAATACCTTGGGATTGATTTTCACAACAAACTCAATTGGGAGACGTGTAGAGTGAAAATGATACATAGGAGGCTAGAAAGCATCTTACTTATTTCAAAACAAGTGCAGGAAAGCTGAGCTATGGGATTAAAAAACCAAGAAAACCCTTTTTGGGCCTTGTTAGTCACGCCAGTTGCCCTCTATGGATGCGAGGTTTGGGGTAGTAGGTTGTCTAATCATGGATGGAGGCAGTTAGAAAGAATCCAAAAGCATCCAATCACAAACACCCTCAAAGTCAAAACTACGGTCCCATATGAGATTTTACTGGCTGAAGTAGAGATGTTTCCGATGGAGGTGTCGACAATAACTTAAATGTTAAGCTATGTGAAAAAGGATAAAAGCATGGATAACCGATTTTCTGGCCCAAAACGGTCGTGGAGGAGAAATTAGAACGTAGGAAGAAAACTTGGATGAAGCAGAACAAGTGGATGAACAAATGGGGCATCGACTTGCAAGAGTGTCCTAACACCAATGAAGAAATAAAATCTTTTGTGATAGACACATTTAGGACTGCCATGTGGATGGGGCAGATTGGTTGAAAGAAAGCTCATTACATCAAAGAATTCAATTCCTCCTGGGAACACGATGAAAAACATATCTAGGTGCGACCATCAAGGGCAAAACTAGGATGTTAGTTGCGCAGTTGAGGACTGGATCCCATCATCTTCAGTGTGAGACTGGTAGATGGACTATTCCAAAGGAGGATTGGGAGAGGATAACTTGTAATGACACTCCATCATGGAATGTACGACTTATGAAGATATTTGTATCCAATACAAAAGCAACTTGAAAGTGGACAACCTAACGAGTTATTTGAAGAAGCAAGGCTTAACAAGACCGTGGGGGTTTTTGATCAACATCTATTATAGGAGGTTTGATATTGAAAGAAATATGAAAATATCTTAGGGCCTGCGACTTTGGTCCCATAGACTGTTTGGTCTTGTGGACTTTATTAAAATCTTTCATTCATTCATTCTATAACATCTACACTTGGCTTTTTATGTATCGACAATGTTTTCTGCTTCAAACCCTTTGCATTTCTTCACCAGCGTTTGCCATCTCCAGTTTCTCTAACATTCTCCCTTAATACATGCGTCCAACCCAATTCCTGTGTTATCAGAGATACTGTGTACGTGTACGATGGGACGTGTATCTGTGTTATCAGAGATACTAAGAGATAATAAAGCTAAGGAGTACATCGTGGACATTATAGTAACACCATTTCTTCCTTGAGGGTATAACACATGCAGGGTATATTGTATAAAGAATTATCGAAATGCATGCAAATAAATTGCAACAATTGATCTTAGAGTTTCCCCATTTGTCAAAAGTATTAAATTTATTAATTATTTCAATAATATATTTTAGACAACCTTTAATTTTTTCTGCCATCTTTGCTCGTCGGATATATTTTTAGTGGCTACAATTTCTCAATATTTTGCTTTAAAATTTGCACACTAGTACAATCGTATAAAAATTAAAAAACTATTTTTTATTAATTTAAACAATTTTTAATATATGTAACATGTATCGATATTATTTATTTATAGCTTTATATAAAAAATTGCAAATTAGAAAAGATCAAAGATCTTAAAATTTTACAACTTTTTTAATGGTTAAAAATACGAACACATAAACGACCCATAAAAATTTAATTCTTGTTCACACCCTTCTTATATATATTTTTAAAGTTTTACAAAAAAATTAGTAAGATACTCTAGTTAATTTAGATGTGTGACAAGAATATTTATATTCTTTTTTACACTAATTTAATCTTGTGACTAGAATGTTCATATTCTTCTTTGCACAAGACTTAAAATGTTTGTTTAGATTCCATATTGAGTGTTGCATACAAACTATATCTTCAAATGGATTGAACAATTTATATTTTTAAAACTTATTTAATCTTAATGTTTATATTGTTATTTAAGGGTAAATTTTACTACTGTTTTCCATTTTACATTGTGCTTCAAATGGTAAGGTAGTTCATAGTTAATGAAATACTATAAACTAAATTTAATTCATTGGCCACTAGATAGTTATTTTCTTGTAACATAAGAAGATTGAGACTCTATTATAATTTTACTTAAAGATATGTCAAATTAATTGTCTCATAATTTTATACAATATTGTAATTTAAAAAATAACCAGAATTTGCGATTGTCACAATTTAACTCCAACATATGTCAAATCTATTTCCAATATATTCTCAATTCATTAGAAGGGGCAGCCATTGGAAGGGACTAGCTGCTATGCAACCCTTGTTGATAGTACTACACTACCAACAAAATATCAATCACGAAATACTAAATGCATACCACATTACACCATAGAAGGATATGAGAGTAATCATTGCTTTATTCATAAGTAGTGGTCACTACACAGTTGTTCGGTATAAAGGAGGACCTGGTCTTCAATGTCGTTACCCTGATGCACATTGTTATATTTATATGACAAGAAGACCCAACATTTGTTGCATTGTTGGTTAAACAAAACCATCAACAATTGAACATACTAACAAGAGTCAAACTACCTAACTCTGATAACATTAACCACATAATGTTGACTGTAACTAATAAAGACACTCAAAACCCATGAAAAATACTAATAAGGTGATCTACATTATCCCTCCCTAAACAAGTCAGGGTTCATTCCGACTCAACCCATTTACATACATGATAAAAAATAAGATTGAATACCAACCAGCTGAAGCTGAGAAGAAAAGTCTGAATCTTTGATTAGGTTTTGAAGTGTGAATTTGTTCACACAAATACTGCTTGAAAATGGCACTTGAAACCCATAGAATCTTTTTTGTGAAAGTCCGCCATTTGCTGTGAAGGTGGGATATGTTGCTCAATAGATTCCCAAGCATATGATAGTATGGAGGTTGAATATGGAAAACTGTATGGTAAAAGTGTGGCTAGTTGACCGTACAAGTCCTTTTTGGTGGTAAATAAAGAGCCCAAACTTATGGTGCAAAAGTTGGCTTTAGAAGATTGTCATACATTTGACAAGGATCGGATTACGACTCGCAAAAAAGGAGGGCATCCAACAGTCAGCTAAACGCTGCACTATAGCTAGGTGGTGTAACTTCGGGTGCTACAATGTCAGGTTCTACAACATTGGGTGATAGAACATCAGGGGATGCAATGTTAGGTGTTGCAATGTCATATCTATGTGAATTAGTGATGATGTAGTTCTATGTAGACCTACTTTCCATTTGAGTGTAGTGTTGGTCCTTCACTTGCCCCTATATCCTCAATAAATGCAACAAAATGATCCTTTCTCTTGGCACAAGGTACTTGACAACATGCAACTTGATATTTGGATATGCTTCAAATTCGATAAGAGGATCTATGACTCCTTTTGTGGACTTTGGAATATTTTTAAAATTGTATGGCTCAAATAATAATGATTCTCAAGTGTTCCTCTTATGAATTGATCTCCTCATGCACGTGTCTTATTGTAGAATGACTCTTAGAATTTTTCTATATATACGAGACTGTAATTGAATCACTTGCACGTATGCCAACCCTAAAATTAAACCTAGGCCAACCTGAGGAAAGTTCTCAACTGGAAAATTGACTTTTGACATGGAAGGAGAAGTCCAACCGACACCAAACCTATCCACTGCTAAAAGATAAGAACAACTTAGTAAAAGTGGAGGGATATCTGCAGAGATGTGTTGAGTGTTCTAGGAAAACTGGAAAGGATCTTGAGGTTGAGTAAAAAGAAATTAGAGGCGACAAAGGAAACGTGGAGGCAATCAAAAGGGGGAAAATGATGCTTAAAATAGCCAAATTTGTGCTAAAAGTCCAAGTTTCCTAGAAGGTAAAAAATTGATGTTGTCAATGCCTTGTACCAAAATTAGGGTACTACATAATGCCTCCTTAATGTTGTGCGTGCATAACATTGAAGGGAAAAAATGCCTTGAACTTACCTTGAGAGTGTAGCTTAGAGAGAAGATGTTATAGATGCAATGTTTTATTGTCCGTGCCACATTTGTGTACATGCAATCAAGTGAAAATGCAAATAGATCAATGTCTTGATAATTTAAAAGTATGATAACGAATTTGAAAAAGTTTGAAGCGCCATAAAATTGAAAATTGAAATAAGCCAAGGAACAAATACATTTGTTTGTACGTGAACGATGTTGTCACTTCTAAAGCATGTGGAGATTGTCATGGGGTTTTGCATGCCTCAAATGGAGAAAACTAATTGAAACTGCCACTAAAGTGTAGATGCTCTTGCCAAGTAGAGATAGGGCTTTGCTATGGATAAATATCGTTCCCAAGGAGAAATTCTAGGTCACACTTTATCCTATTTTATGGAGAACTTCCGATGTCATTGATCCCAAACCAAAGCCAAGGGGCCCAAGTGTCTACATCATGGTCAAAGAAGTAAACAAAAAAATGAGTATGTTGATACCATCGAACTCAAAAAAAGATGAAGACCAAGCCAAGAGGCAAAATAGATGCCCCCTGATTGGAAAAGAAACCCAAAATCCTGAATACATAGATACTGTAGAACCCTCAAAACTATAACTACTTTCTTGCTAGGAATAAGAAAAAATGGACCAAAAATATATTCGTGACTAGTGTCGTTCAATTTGAAAAGAGAAAGATGTCAACTTCTAACCTAAATGAATTAGTAACTTAATTCATTTAACTCTATGATTAAGCATTCTTCAACCTCCTTAGATTTGGGAGACTTACACAAAACAGGGGATACACATTCCATGAATAACCAAGATTTACATACATAATCATAAACATCCTTATAACCTAATTGTGATTAACCAATTGGAAAAGAGCCACTATTCTATCACCAAGGAAAACTACTTAATATAACTTGAGGGAAGTAAATTCTATATTACCCAAATGCATAAATCGAGAGGATTCACAACGTTTCACAAGATAAACACACGACAACATGATATGGGATTAAGGAAGTAAAAAACCTCTAAATTACACAAGATAAACACATGACAACATGATATGGGATTAAGGAAGTAAAAAACCTCTAAATTAGGAAACACCCCCCCCGCCCTCTTATGAGGATTTGTGAAGTATTTTATTATATCTCACATAAAACAGATTAAACACAATTTACACATCCATATTCCAATGAATCCCAAAATGCTTCTCTTCACAACAACACCCAATGGTTGTATCATTATGCAATCACCATATGGTTGCATTTATTTTCCCCTCATATATCTTAGGAAATTGTCAGCTCAACGTTTGTATTAGTGGCCTAATTGATGACGAGTAACAAATTGACTTATTAACCATCAATTATCTTATATAAGATGTTGAGTTACAGGAGCACAAACTAGGAAACACAAGAAGAAAAATGATTCTCATCACTTTACATTCAATTTCTAATTGGACATACCCAAGTGGATGACTAGAGATGAGTGCTATTATTTAGATAATCATATATCAACAATGGTTTAACCATTCTAAAATTTTAACAAATACCAAACCTCATACATGTAACTTTACATGATTAATCAACTTGTGCTGTTACAACCAAGTGATTTCTACCGTATGCTATACTTGTTTGCACTCCTCAAAACACTACGTCTCCAAAATTAATGCTGTGAGATTGAGATTTAAATCTGCAATATATATCATTGACATTACAAGATTATTCTTGATATCCTCCTATCTTGAAAAAGCCATTCATCATAAAATCTTCCCTATCCAAATAATTTCCTCCTCGTCTCCTTTCCCCATCCCTCGAGATCATGAGTCAAATCCCCCCAAAACAATTATGCTTCTAAAGATTTTCCATTCCAAATCATGTCTCAGATCCTATGAAATTTAGCAACCACCATCCCTAGGGTAAATGTCTCCACTTATTATTTGTTGTATTTTTTATTATTATGGAACCCTCATTACAAGCTCCACCCTTTTCTCTTCCAAACACTTCCTCTTGACATTAACGCCATGCATGACCTTTTTCAATTATTCATTTATGAGTATATCTTGCCAATCTTGTGGATTCCTCACATGGAAAGATGGTCTCGTGGAATTTCGTCAAAGATGGAAAAATGGTCTTGTAGATCTTTAACCATGTTATATTAGATGGGTGGAGTCCCTTGATGCAGCCTAGAATTGTTAGTTAACACCTAGTTGCGCTAGCACATCACTCAGCCTAGGCTAAGCGCCTCACTCGAAGCGCACAAAGGTACCAGGGTTCCTCTTTAAGGTTGCAGTAGTAGAATGGTGGTATGATAAAGTAGTAAACATATATTTTAGGAACTAATCCATTTATTCATCATTATATTTAACTAGATCTATAAGCGCTTAAAGGTAAATCATCATGAAAATAATAAACATGCATTGATAAAAACACATCAAACACTATTTGTTCGGCCCAATTTCCTTTATCTATTCATCGTACCAACAATATAGAAACTTCTTACAATACCAGGAATGCACGCATGGATCTGTTACAACTATCTAGTCGCATGTACTCGTATTTTCCCATTCTTCAAAGCATATGTTTCCATCCATATCTCTATATGTGTCTATATCTTTTTTAAGTAATTCATTACATATATATACATATATATATATATATATATATATATATATATATATATATATATAGGATGGGGAACTAGCCCTTCACCACTTAACTCTACCAGAAAAAGGTCCGGCCTGCTAATAACAACCACGCACCTTCTTACAATTATAGCCATACATGCAAGTATGTTATCTATAGATTGCTGATAGTTAACTAAAGCGATGGATCTATTCTCAACTTATGCCCATGCAAGAGTGAGTTGACATGTCCTTCAAAAATCTCCACGAAGAGTGGCGCGCAAGTCTCCGGCATTGCTTTGTGTGCTCTACACGCCAATTTCTAAGAATAGATATGATCCCCAAAATCGGCTAAGTCCTTGAAAGTCTGACTCTACACCTCCACGTGTGACGCCTTCCTATACCTTCACACTTTTGCTCATGTGCTATTCTTCTGTGTGGACTCTGTGTGCAAGTTCAACTAAGTGTTTTCTCTGATCAACATTACCCCACACTAATCTCATTGTCGCCCTCGACAATGGCGATGTCCAAAACTTATACAAAGAATGGATAAATAAATAATAGTTGTATAAAGAATTTTGAATAAGGAATCTTGAATAAGAATTTTGAAGAAGATATACACAGCTAACAAAACTGTATAAGCCTCAGGTCCCTCTGTCTCATCCTGAAGCAGCAACTCTGGATATTCTTCTTTGATATCTGCTTCCAGGTTCTCCCACGCCCGTTAGCGTTACTCTTGCTATTTCAGGCACGTCTGCAATGATGGACTGCAACTCTT
The DNA here is from genome assembly GCA_019776745.2 of Taxus chinensis. Taxonomy (NCBI): domain Eukaryota; kingdom Viridiplantae; phylum Streptophyta; class Pinopsida; order Cupressales; family Taxaceae; genus Taxus; species Taxus chinensis. Next base: position 979,900,968 of record CM034147.1, read on the forward strand.
CCATGGAGAGTTTCCCTTGCTCATTTTGTATCACAAGCATTATGCTTAACATAGAGGGTTTGCACCCCTTCTAGTACATCCATCTTCTGAGCAATGAGCTTTCCTAGCTCTTCCAACCTCTCCTTATGCGGTGCCTGCGCCGCAGCTAGTGCCTCACGCTTTTGCTTTACCAAGGCTAAGCATCCAACGCGGCCTTAGGGAAGCATCCTTCATCGCCTTGTGGACCTCATTCTCCTCCTCCAATGTTTTCACCCGCGATCAACGCATCTGGTGCTGTGCATATTGTTAGCGCATGATCGGCCTTCTTCAGCTCGTTGCGGGTGGCTTGCAGTAGGCCTTCATAAGTAAGCAATCTTCTTGGCTACTGCAGCCTGTGCCTTTTCCATATTTTCCTCGGAGTCCTTGGGTTGTGAGGATATGCGCACTTTTTCATCTTCCAACATTACTGTTATTATTGTCTTTACATAATGCATTGCAGAAGGAAATTCTTCTGGTACCCGGGATTCCATATGTGGGCGTACCTTTATAACATCATCTCTAATTTCCTCTGCCATAACTGAAAAAAGTGTCATATTTTCTTTTGATTAAGTCCTTTTCCTGTACTAGGCGCGTTATCTCCACATCCTTGGCTTTTAATTTCTCTGTCAGCGCCTTGATGGTAGCAGATTTATATATGTTTCTTCTTTCTACCTCGGAGGATAATTTTACTAGAGCATTGCTCACGCTGCTCATCTGACATCATTATTGGTTTGATTGTCATATGGCGCGTTTCAGGTGCCTTCTTCAACCACCTTGATGCGCACGATTCTTCACCGACATCAAAGTCGGGCCTCGTCCATGTGCATGTGTATAGACCATGAAAGTTGCTTCCTTGTGCACAGATTTGCCATGTCCTCGTCCATGATCGCCCATCCGAATAAATCCTTCTGCTCGATGGTGCTCTGGAACCGAGCGCGAATGATCAGCTTTGGGTCTTCTGCATACCCCATGGTATGTGCCTTGGCGTCCTCCGCACCCCTGTTCGAACGCGGGATCAGGGTCCTCTTGGAATGGCTACATCAAGTTGGGAATACCAGATGTATCCCCACCCTTGTCCTGTGTAGCCTCTGATTGACCCCCTTCTTCTCCTTCCATCTTCTCCTCTTCGTGTTCAGGCTCTTCTTTTCTTTTACCAGTGCTGCTTTCTTCTTTGGTGCCATTCTTCTTTCAGGGTTTTTGTTTTGTAGATCAGGTTGCTATGTGTTTTGAGTAATTTGCTTCGAACCCTAACCAGATTCTTCCGTGCCTAATTTGTAATCACAAACTTGCGCACCCTAGTTCTATTTTTTTTTTGAGCTATGAACCGGTGGGGGAGGGACCCCAACCCAACAACAAGAAGAAAAAAGAAAGAAGATGGAAGAAGGGCGAAGAGAGTGAAGAAGGGGAAGAGAAGGTGAGGGGAGGAAAGAAAGCGCCGAAGACAAGGACATCAATCCAAGCCCGGAGGACAGTAAAAGTACCATCCGATTAACCCGTAGAGGAGCCAGCCTGCGAAGAAGCCGCATGCAACAGAAAATGAAAGGCAGACCTGGCACGATCTTTGAGTGCATTCAATTGATCCACCGCAGAGTGAACAGGAAAGAGGGCCGCATCGATGTCGACCACCGGGAGGAAACACTGGTCCAGGGTAGGGTGGAAGTTTTGGGCGAATGTCACCAGATCCCTGTATTGACCGCAGAGCCACCTAATATCTCGTCCCGAGCCAATAGCAAGTTCGTCGACTTCCTCCACCCACAGGAGAGGATCCGGAGGAGAGAAGTCGACAAGTTGAGCGTGTAAACCGACACGGTGAACATCATAGATTTGATCGATGGCAACCCGTTCCACGTCCGCTGTATCCGAATGAAGCAGAAGGCAAAAGGAGATGAAAGTGGATGCAATATCTGAATCAGTTCTTGGGTGGCGAGCATGGAAACGAAATGAATCTCCAAGGATTGCTTCAATAGCTTCGGCTTCTTCAGGTGAGGAGAATTTGAAGACCATCGCGAGCCGACGCCTATCAATAACAGAGACATCAGCCAATTCACGAAACTGACCCCGAAGCACCACGAAAGGGAAGCCGACGAATGACATTATGACAAAGAAGAAAATACTGAACAAGGGCCAAAAGAATATAATGCCGGAAAAGAAGAAAGCGGCTTAAAAAGAGCAGAAATCATGCGAGAAAGAAGATGAAACGACCCCCAAGAGAGTTGGAGGTGACAAGGAGCCCGCGAACCAGACAGAGAAGACCTGGATCGCGTGTGAGGGAACCGCGGCAGGAGAGAAGCAGAGAAACGCCGACGAGAATGTGAGGAATGGACAATTCGCACAAGAGAACTGCCATACGCAAAGAGACCCCGCCAGGCTACCCTGATGAGCCATCTCGATCATGGGAAAGAAGGATAGGAAATCCGTGCCAATCGTGAGCAGCTCGGGAGGAAATGCTGACAGAAGGATTGTCAATGGCGTAGTTAGCTAGGAAGTCCGCGGCTCGATTAGCTTCTCGATAATTGTGAGAAATACTCCAAAAGTGAATTTTGCCAAGCCAATGAAGGATTTGTGGTATGAATAGATTCAGCTTCCACGAAGGGGAGATGCCTCTGGAAACCGCGAAAATTAAGATTTGGGAATCCCCTTCAATTGAGAGATTTGAACAACCAAGAAGTGCAGCCATCTTGACCCCTTCAAGAAGAGCATGGGCTTCCACAGAGTTACAAGTGCCCTCTTTGAGAGGGAAGGAGCCTGCTCTGATAAGACGACCGCGATCATCTCTGAGAATGCAGCCAGCTCCGGATAAACCTAGGATTACCTCTAGAAGCCCCATCGAAATTCAATTTCCATTGACCCTGAGGAGGAGGGCGCCACCTGGTTTTCTTCCTTTGAATCAATTTTTCAATTTGAGATAGCCCTTTTTTAACAATTGACCCAGGTCTAGGGAGCTTGATAAGGGGCCATAGATGAAGAAGAGAGAGGTCCTTAGAAGAAAAGGTGGAAAAAGAGAGACAGTTGGCACTAACACGCTCCGAAATGGCCACTTCGAGCTTATTGAGAAAGGTAGGAAGATCAGCGGCTTGATCCCTAAAGAGACGGAGGTTACGTTCCCACCATATATGCCAGAGCAAAAAGTATGGGCTGACATGCCAAATAGAGCTGAACAAGCTTTTGACGTTAAAGGATGGCCAAGAAGAAAGATTTGCAACAATACTTTTGCAGGGGACCCAGGTGAGATTTAATTTGTTGAGAAGCCAGTCCCAGCAATGAGAAACAAATGGGCAAAACAAAAAAAGGTGATCTAAGTCTTCCTCTGCAGCACCGCACAGAAGACACTTGGAGGGACCAGAGTAACCCCACGAACGCCTTTTAGCTTGAGTAAGGACCTTCTTATTTAAAACTAACCAGCCGAAATAAGCGACTTTCGGAGTGATGCCAGTGTGCCAGCAACCTAGAGAGCAAGGAGTCCCTTTTCCTGAAAGAGAGGTAAGAATATTATAGCCAGCTTGAACCGAATAGGAACCGGTGGAGTCTCCTAGCCAAAGTAAACTGTCATCTCTGTTGAGATACAAGGCGTTTCTGTCCCGAATTGATTCCAAGAGGAGGGCGGATTCTTGAGCGGAGGCTCCAATAGAAGAGAGGTCTTTCCAGAGCCAAGATGGCGAACCGTCAGGGTGCTGACAACCATAATTTGAGACCAAAGTACCCCAGGACTGTTTGGAAGAATTCATAATACCGTTGAGGGCGGAAGAAAGATTAAGTGGAGGAAAACCATTCCAGCTTTCATCCCAAAAAGAAACAAACAGACCGTTGTTTAGCTTCCAGGTGACCATCTCAGCGATGAGAGATTTTGGAGTTACAAAGAAAATTCCAAATATGTGAACCTCTCGGTAACTCGGAACAAGAAAGAAAAAGATCGTGACGACTGACCATCGAGATATTTATGGGATAGGATTTGGAAGGCGAGTCTACTAGCATTAGAAATGAAGTTCCACACCATTTTAGCTCCAAGGGCCTTGTTTTGAAGAGCAAGATCTAAAATACCCATACCGCCCAAACGCTTTGGAAGCTTGACCAGATCCCAATTAGCAAGGTGAAATTTGCGCTCGATACTGTGACCTTGCCATAAAAAGGTGCGCACCACTTTTTCAATTTTGAGCAGGACTGATTTCGGGATCTGTAAAATTGATAACATATAAATTGGGATAGACAGGAGCACCGAGTTGATAAGAAGAGCGCGGCCAGCCAGCGAAAGCCATTTTCCTTTCCAAGAAAGAAGTTTGGAAGAAAGAGAATTCATAAGCCCGTTCCAAAGGTGCGCCTTACCATTGCCATGGAAGAGTGGAATTCCCAAATAAATATGAGGGAAATTACCCAGAGAGAAGCCGAGAATTGCTTTAATCCTGCACTGAAGTCTAGGAGCCACGTTGAAGAAGAAAATAACAGATTTGTGAAAGTTTAAAACCTGACCTGCAGCAAGAGAATAGGAGTCCAGAATGGTAGAAATTCGTTTGGCTTCTAGGAATAGTCCCTTGACCAAAAAGAAAAGTGTCGTCCGCGAATTGTTGATGAGAGAGAGGAGGAAGGTTGGATGTGATATGAAGACCTTTAAGAGAACCCTCCTGAATAGCGGACTTTATGCTGCGACTGAGAGCTTCCGCCACCAAAGTGAAGAGGAAGGAAGAGAGCGGGTCTCCCTGTCTTATACCTCTGCTGCTCTGAAAGAAGCCTTCCGCGGAGCCATTAACAAGAACAGAAAAACGAGGGGAGGCTATGCAATTAAAAATCCATTTACAGAAATGATCACCAAAACCCATAGCTTGCAAAGATTTGAGGAGAAATCTCCAATTGACACGATCGTAGGCCTTACTGTAGTCAAGTTTCAACAACATACCCGCTCTGGAGGAGTTATGAAGGGAGTGGATCAATTCGTGAGAGATAATAATACCCTCGGTGATAGACCTGCCAGGAATGAAACCACTTTGTTCATGGGCTACCAATTTGGACAACAGGGGGCAAAGTCTATTAGCAATAGCTTTGGAGATGATTTTGTAAGAAATGTTGCACAGAGAAATGGGTCTGAAATCATCCAAAGTCTCTGCCGGGGATTTTTTGGGAAACATGCAGATGAATGTATGATTGAGAGTACCTAAAATCTTCCCCGAAATCCTGGATTCCTCGACAGCATTCCAAACGGAAAGACCAACAACGTCCCAAAAATCCTGAAAGAAGGATGCTGGGAAGCCATCAGGACCGGGCGCTTTATCCCGTTTCATAGAAAAAACTATTTTCCGGACCTCCTCCAAGGAAAAAGGCGAAATAAGCATATCATTGTCAGCATCCGTGACAGCAGCAGGAATCTGAAGAAGGAATTGGGACTGCACTCCAAGGGAGGAGGCCGAATCATTCAGGAGCTTCCGAAAAAAATCCACTGCTTTTGATTTGATCTGAGCTTGGGAAGAAGCAAAGGAAGAATCTTCAAGCTTGAGAGAGGAGATATAGTTGAAATTTCTTCTTGCTTTGACAGAGGCAAAGAAGAACTTGGTATTCTTGTCTCCATCAATCAGCCAAGTTTCTCTGGATTTTTGACGCCAATAGGTTTCCTCTTTCAGAAGGAGAGCGCCCAGATCCTTAAGGAGAGATTTTTCTTTTTGGAAATCATCCTGTGTCATCCCTTGGGCTAGAATGGACTCATTAAGAGTACGAAGATCCTTCTCAACTCTGAGTTTTTCTTGGAAGATGTTTTTAAAATTCGAATAGTTCCAGCATTGTAATTTGACTTTCAGCAAAGACAACTTTTTGGAGAGTTGGAACATCCAAGTCCCTTTGACAATGAAGGAATCCCACCAGACCTTGACTAAAGGCTTAAGAGAGGAATCATGAAGCCACATGTTCTCAAATTTGAATGGGGAACGACGCGGAGGAAGGTCAAAATTTAAATCCATAGAGATTGGAAAGTGGTCTGAGCCGGAGAGAGGAAGAACCGAACTTTTTAGAAGGAAGTTATTTTGCAGCCATTGTTCAGAAACCAGGAATCTGTCAAGGCGCACAGCTAAGGAACTGAACCCAGACCTCCTGTTATTCCATGTGAACCAGCCCTTACAAGGCTCCATATCAACTAAATGAGAGGAAGAAACGAAGGAGGTAAAATCTACCTGAGAGCATGGCTGCCATTGGATACCTCCGCACTTATCACGATCAGAAAGAGTAGCATTAAAGTCACCGGCAACAATTATTTTGGAGATTGCATCGGAATCCAGGAGCAGACTGAGGCTATTCCAGAGAGCTCTTTTCCTAAGCGGAGTTGGAGGGCCATAAACATTACAAATGAAGAAGAAATCCTCAGAATGTTTAATCAGAACTTTGCACCAAATAAAATTCGATTCCACAAGAAGGGGCTCAATAACACAACTGCTAGTTTTCCACAAAATGCCAAGTCCACCCGAGGCGCCTACAGAGTTTGAAAAGCAACCATCCCAACCTTTCCATTTTCTAAACCATCCGTTTATGCAACCATCTTCTGACATTTTTGTTTCCTGAATCAAGCAAATATCTACTGCAGCATCCGTGGCATAGCGTCTTAACAGACGCTGCTTGTTAGGGGCATTAAGGCCCCTAACATTCCATGAAAAAAGGATCATTTGTGTTTCAGAGAGGACTCGCCTCTCCTACTTGTAGACGGGAAGAAAGAGCGCAGTTGAAGTTGCTTCCCGTTTGCAACTTCGTTAAGAGAGAGCTTACATTTGTTGGGACGACCTAGAATGCTTTTCGGACCTAAATCCACATTGAGTAAAGGTGGAGTGGGGAGAAGCGGACCAAGCGACAGATTATTGGAAGAATGATTCACGATAGTGTCCTCTTGGTGATCCGTTAGGTCTCCTTCCTTAGACTGAAGAAGATCATCTTTGTCAATAATCCATTTTTCTAAAGAGGAGGAGTTACCTCCCATTCCAATGGATATGCCTTCGTGGAAAAGGGACAGAATCCTGGTGGAGTCCTTTACAACGGCTGCCGTTTCTTTAACAAGAGAGAAAGTATCGGGGTCCAGGGCAAGGGGTTCAAGAACAGACGGGGGGGAGTGAGGGACCATGGGTAGGGAAGGCGAGGGAGGAGAATGGGGTGGGGGGGGAAGGCGGGCAATGGGCGGAGAGAGGGGGGGATACTTTCCGCCATTGCATGGCGCTATTATAAAGGGGATTTTTACAGAATTTGCGAATGTGTCCGGGCTTCTTACACTTGAAACATAGGTTGGACATTCCTTCGTACTCCACTTTTTGCTCCCAAAGTCCAGAAGGAGAGGTGATATGGATGACTTCCTGAAGCTTATGAGAGGGATTGATAGAAATGCAAATTCTGGCAAAAGAAGAGAGAGTACCGTTCAGAGAAACAAGGTCGATGCGAATGACATGACCCAAGCTTGTGCATATTTTAGTAAGGATTGGAGCAGACCAAAACTCACTGGGCAAGGAGTAGAGTCTTATCCAAACTTGGTGCCCTTCGGCATCCGCTCTGTTGCAATCAAAGTGAGGCTCCCATTCGCGGATCGCTAAACCTGAGTCGGAAAGGAGAAAATCTTTCCTGTCCATAGTGTCGTCCTTCTGAGCATCGCTCCTAAAAAGCACAAAGAAAAAACCCTTTTCAAGGAAACGAATACTTAGGCCGCTACCCCACTGAGTTTCGCACCAGTTTTGAATGCCTGAAATCGATAACCTTCTACCAATAAACTTAGCAAAAATAGCTCTCGAATAAAAACACTTAATTTGGGCCGCAAAGGCCACGTCTTCAACCAGGGACACGATGGGAATACCGTCCTGAAAGACAGGCTTGTCACTATCCGCCGGAACCGAATCTGACATTGAACCTTGGGGACCCAGCCTCTTTTGCAGAGCTTCCGACAGGCCCTGGCCCGCCTGGGGCGCCATCGCCGCATCACGGGGGGGCGAAACCAGGGGACCGTTGGTAGGGACGTGAATTCAAATTATGTGACCATTCTGAAACACGGCGGAACCTCCGCTTTGCCATCGAATTCGATCTCAGTGGTCCAATGAGTTAAATCTCACCGTTATGCATCTATTTTTGGTCATCCTAGTTCTGTTTTATTACTCTGCTTCATCAAACCCTTTTTCCTAGGGGATTCAAGCCCTTCTAATAAACAAATCTCTTCTCTGTGCTTGGTGCACTTGCTTCGTACCTTGAATTAGTTAGCTTTATGCTCTTTGCGTATAGGCTCTCTATCAAATTCTCGTAGTCGCAAGGTTAAAAATGAAATCACATCTTGTCCTTATATAGATTTCTACTTTTCACCGCATTAATTGCTCCACCTACCAAATTCTCCTCATTTATGACCCGCTTTTATCATTTCCGCGCGGTATATTTTCACGCCAAAGCTATAACCTTCTAGCGCGCCTTTTTATCCTTTGTCACAGACTTCTCTTCAGCGTGTGCTCTAGCGCCCGAGTACCTCGTCACTGCACCATCTCCTGGTAATTACCATGGCCGCCGCTTAGCTCGCATTATACTTTCCTTTATCCATATTCATCCTTTCTTATCTTGAGAAGCAATCTTTTGTCAGTTACCCTTAGCAACCTTCTTTCTCAACACCCATAACATGACATCTTCACAGCATATCCCTGAGAGTCACCAACAATCCACCCCACATGAAAAGGATGAACAGTCCTCTGCGCATCAACATGCTTCATATTGTAGTTAGTTTCATGCGCGCAAGCACACTTATTACACAAACAAGAGCTAAAATTGACAAAGCATAGCGACGATGAAAGAAATACATTAAGGAAATGCATAAAGGGAAACCTAACTTATCTGGCAATACTGCCTTATTACAAACACCAAGAAGACTTATTTATAGTAGGGCTTCAACCTATTCCTATTAAAGTAACCGGGCAACCTTGTGCCATCAATTGTTTCCAACTGGCAAGCACCTGACTCAAGTATATGAGTGATAACATATGGCCCCAACCAATGCACCTTGAGCTTTCCTGGATGGCGGAGAAATTTGGAGTCATAAAAGTACCATTTGGGCCACCGCAAGTTTCTTATCCCTAATGTGTCGATCATGCCATGCCTTTTGGCGCGCTTTCTCTTGTTTCTAACTCCAACGTGCGATGGCTCGACGCTCATCTAGTTGAACCATCTTCGCAATCCATTCTTTCAAGGCTTGCTCATCAGCTAGACCTCCAGCGCACACAATGCGCAAGGAAGGTACCATAAATTCTATAGGAAGAACAACTTCCGCGCCAAACACCAATTGAAAAGGTGTGGCTTTGTTCAATCTTTTGTATGTTGTTCTATAAGCCCAAAGAACATCAGATACTTTATCATCCCAATCCTTCCTTCCAACATCACAAATCTTGGTCAATGTGTGGCTCAAAATCTTGTTAAAAGCCTCAGCAGTCCCATTTGCCTGAGGGTGATAGGGTGTAGTTTTATGGTGGGCAACCATAAACTCATCTAAAAGAATTCATATTGTCTCATTTAAAAAATGTGTGCCCCTATCACTTGTTAAACTTAAAGGACAACCATACCTTGTAAGAACATTCTCCCATAAGAACCGTGCTACTGTAGCTGCTGTACAGTCCTTTGTAGGTGTTGCTTCTACCCATCGGGTAAGATAATCTGTACAAGTGATGATATAGCGCGATCCAGTCCTGCATGTGGCTGGTGAAATAGGCCCGACAAAGTCAATTGCCCATTTCTCAAAGGGTTCTGCACTTGTTATTGGTCGTAGGGGCATCTCATCCCTTTGTCCTGGTCGACCGAGACGTTGACAATGGTCACATGTCTTACAATACTCTTTACAATCCTTGTACAATGTTTCCCACCACAAACCAGCAAGTAGGATCTTGCGCACTGTTGCATCACCTGCATAATGGCCACCTGCAATACCACCATGTGCTTCTTCCATTATGTCCTTTCGTTCATGCTCCAAGACACAACGACGTAACACCTCATCTCTGCCTAGCTTGTACAAATCACCACTAATTAACATGAATGGTGCCGCGTGAATAGCAAGTTGTTTCTTCTCTAAAGCCTTCATGCCTTCTGGCACCATACCAGTCTTCAGAAAGACAACAATGTCCTCTAATTCTGATGGCGCGCGTTGTAACCTATACAACTGTGCATCAGGCATGGTCTCTTCTATTGTTTGTGCCTCTTCCCCTGATTGAATTCTAGACAGGTGATCCGGTCCAGAATTGCTTTTGCCTGGTTTTACCACAACCGTAAAGTCAAACTCTTGAAATAAGAGTACCCATCGGCATATGCGCCCCTGTAAAATGGGCTTGTTCACCAAATATTTTAATGCCATGTGATCTGTATAAAACACAAATGGTGTAGCCAACAAATACTGATGAAATTTGTGCAAGGCATAGATCATGGACAAGGCCTCACACTCTGTAGTGGTATAATTTTGTTCTGCAGGGGTCAACTTCCTACTAGCAAAGCAAATGGGATGATCAACGATACCTTCTCCTGGTTGAGCTAAGACAACACCAATGGCTGTGCCAGAGGTGTCCACATGAACATGAAAAGGTTTATCCCATGAAGGAAAATGCAAGATAGGTGCGGTAGTAAGTTTCTCCTTCAATATCTCAAACGCGCGCTGCTGTGACTCCCCCAGTAGAATGTACCTTTTCCCTGGAGCAATTCTTCCAAGGGCGCGACAACTTTTGCATACCCTTTTATAAACTTCCTGTAATACCCTGTATGACCCAAAAATTGTGCACCTCGTGCTGACTGGCTGGCACTTTCAAGCCAATGATGACTGCAACTTTAGCTGGATCAACCAACAACCCTTCCTTGCAGATAATATGTCCTAAAAGTGTGCCAAAGGGAGTAGCAAAGATGCACTTCTTGATGTTTAATGAGATACTCAACTGTCGACATCTTTCAAACATTAAGCGCAGATTGTCACAATGATCCTTAATCAGCCCATAAACGGTCCAATCATCAAGATAGACCTGTAAGAAGTTATGAATAAAATCCTTGAAGGCTTGTACCACTATCCTTGAAAATACAGCAGGTGCATTCTTCAATCCAAAGGGCATCACAGTATAGGCAAAGCTTCCCCATTCAGTAGTGAAGGTGGTCTTCTCTTGATCTTCTGGGGCAATCCTAACCTGATGATACCCTGAAAACCCATCTGTAAATGAATATATTTCACGCCCAGCCACTCCTAATATTTCCTCTGTGAATGGCGTAGGAAAGGGATCTGTAACACATGCTGCATTCAACTCCCTATAATCAACACAAATTTGAATCCTACCATCCTTTTTTATGCTTATCACCATAGGACTGACCCATTCTGATTCATCCAATGGTCGAATGATCCCGGATTTCAACATCTTGTCAATCTCCTCCTTTACTTTCTCGCGCAAATTGGGATTCATCCGATATGGTCACTTCCTAACAGGGCACGCACCTTCCTTGAGCTTAATCTTCATTTCTCCGAGTGATATATGCACGCCTTTAAGTTCATGGTATCCTCTTGGGAATAAGTCCTCATAGTCTCGAAGTAACTCTATGATCTTTGCTACCTCTGATTCTGACCAGTAATCCCCAATTATCACCTCCTTAGGTTCAGCTTTTGTGCCTATATTGACCTTTGTTGTCTTCATAGGTTCATGATATGTGTGCGCATCTACATCCGCACTGGATAACACTTCACGTGTTCCATGTGAATGATCCACGTCCAAGTGCTCAACTTCCTCCTCATCAATTATGTAAACCATCTTCCCCTTATCTTTTTCCAGAGAAGCGCTCAAGTAATATGATATCATCTTCTTCATCCGTAAAATGTGCCCCTGTCTCTGTCTCACCAAATAATTCCTGAACAAGTTCTTCCGCTTTCCCACTGTCTCCCATAGTTAAGCGCTTGATAAAGCTTAAAGCTGTGTTCACTGGTGGTGTAGATGAAAAGAAGTCAAAAGTTTGGATCATCCCTGCAGTCAAAGTTTGCCAACTGCCAGTGTCGCGATGTAATTCAGCATAGACATACCAAGCACGCGCGTAACCTTATAGAGTAGAATAAAACTGATGCACCCAAAGTGAGGGCAGTAATGCTTCCTGTCCTACTGTCCAGAGTCTCTCACACTACTGGATATGATGTTGAGCAGGTTGATCACCATGATAAGGGCTTATTTTTGTAGGTGCATTACTTCTGGAAAACCTGGTTGATAAGGCGGTCCCAATCATTCCCCATTCTAAGAGATTATCCTTGTGGACTACCCACCAGCGTGGCCATCCCACCCAAAGTATATGACAACATATCTCGTCATTTAAGCTGGTCAACCCAGTTTGTTTCCATGACCTATAAAAATCCTAGCCAAATCTTCAGATCCAGTATAGCGGGGTACTGCGTGACCTATACATCGAACAGAGTGAAAACCCATCTTGCAAGTAACCGCGTGCTTAACTTCGCGCCCCACCAGTTCATAAGTGCCATGAGCCCAATTATCACAAGCAATACTAGTAGTATCGCTGATTGACTGAGAATCTTCCCAATGAAGGATTCCTTCCTTAGATGGATCATTGACCTCTGGGTCCCGAATAGCGCGTATATAGATTCTGTTCAAGTCCTCTTTGCTTAAAGGTTCCACATATGGCATGGATTTCCCATCTGTCAATGGTATTATGACCCTTTCCTCCTTGTTCTCGAAGCTGATATACCCCTTGTTAAACCTCAAATCAGCATTGTTCGCATAACACCAAGGGCACCCAAGCAAAGCTGGGAAACTATCTGCTTCCGCAAGCGCTAGCACTTCAAAGTCTCCTGTGAACTTGGCCCCTTGTATAGTGATAGATGCATCCTTCAAAACTCCTATGGGAGTAGCTTTTGTTCTATTTGCCATGAACAATACATTAGATGATGGCTGCAATGGGGGTCTCCCCATTTGTTCCCACGCATCTAATGTAAGTACATTTACTTCCGCACCTGTGTCAATCAAGATATTGCTCAACAACCATCCATCCACAACAACATTCAAAGTGATCTCCTTGTCATAGTCAATGCTATCAGGGGGAAGATTCGCATGAAGTATTTGTCTCTTAGTCTCAGTTCCCACGCACGGAGTATTCCCTTTCAACCAATTTCCTAATAAAGGAATAATATTCTCCTGGCGCAACATTCTACATACCTCTCTGATGTCGTCAATATCCGATGGGGCTTGTTCTGTATCCTTGTGCTCCAATTTCTGAGACTGCTCTTTTAAACCTTGTATCTCACCTTGAAGGCTCCTAAGGACCTCCATCGTTTCCTGATAGACTTCTTTCTGATGAGCTGGATCTGGATATCTAGCATGCAAAACCTCCTCCCTAGTGATTGTCAGTTTCTGTTGCAACACCTCTCTTGCGCGTGCCGCCTCAGCTCGTGTGGTTATCTTGACTGTTACCGCCTCAGGTTCTGGTGTTAACTTTGGCATCCACTGGTTCTCTACGCACGCTAGATTCTAACCATCCCTGCGCCCTTGTTTTCTTGCTTGTGCTGCTTACTGAGATGCTCATACAAGTCCGGACACTCTTCATAACTATGCCCCTTTCCACAAAATGAACAGGAAATATTCTGCGGGCATTCATGCCTATAATGGTCAGGTGAACCACATGTATAGCAAGTTCCTCGAGGGAATTCACTCCTTCCTCCACCTCGGCCTCATCCTCCATATCCGCCTTGATATCCTCGTCCCCTTTCACGAACCCCTTCAAACCTTCCATCATTCCTGTCATAGCACGTTTTATTATAATCCCTATCCTGATGCTCATTCTTCCCTTTAGAATTATCAGCCACACTCACCTGTCTGACCCCAATATCAATGGCATCATGGATCTGGCCAATCAATCTACAGTCCTCAGTATCATGGGTCGTGGACCTACAAATTTTACAAAAGGAGGACACATTCTTCCTGATCGCGCGTTGTAGTAGGGGGCAGTGACTAGCATCATGGTTCAAATGGAAAATCTCACAGTCTAATAACAATGAACGTACAGTTCTGTGAGGGAAACTATCCTTAGTGTGCCCTTCCACTTCACAATCTGTACACCAGATTCCTGAGCACGTTCTCATGAGCTGAGTTTGCCGATAATTTCTCTAACTGTTTTGCCATAGCTGCTATCTGAGCTTCCAAAAATGGACTAACCCCAGTGTCAATACTCCCAACTGCTTCAGCACGTAAAGTGGCTTCCAATGCTTCACGCGGATTGGTATAAGTCTTATGCGACAGTGCTCTTTGAAATGGGGTAATCAATCCCCTGACAAACCATTGTGCATGCTGACTTGCATGAATGTCATAAGAGAGTTTGGATAGAAGTGTTTTAAAATGCGCATCATACTCACGTACACTTTCAGTAGTGCCTTGCTTTATATCCTTGAGTGCGCTTATGCTCTTCTGCTCAAACTCTGGGATGTGGAACTCTTTTAAGAAAGCATCTTTCAATGCTGCATAGTCAATACAAGTTTGATTGGGATCAAACTTCCTATACCAGCTGTGCGCGCGCGCCTGCAATGTAGTAGCAAATTGACTTGCCTTGCGCTCAGAGGCCGTAATACCTTTTGCACGCCACAATATTTCACACATATGAACATGTTCAACAGCATCCTTGATACCTCTGTACTCTGGGAGATGAAGGGACATCTCCATATAAATGTTCTGGGGTTGTTGCGGGCCTTGACCACCTGACCCAGAACCTCCTTGGTTTCCTCTTCCTCCAATACCACCCGAACCACCAGAACTAGAACTGCCCATACCACCTGATCCTCCTCCAGAATTTGGAATAGGGCCCATGGATGCACTCCCCTGTGCCCCAACAGTGGTACTATACTAGACCCCTACAGTCTGGGAAGTGGTCCCTAGCTCCAGAGGTGATTCCCACACTCGGCGCGCTCATATTCTGTGCAGATGATGAGCCTGAAAATGTACCCCCAAAAAATAACGAAGTTGTCTATGCTGCCATTGATGTACTTGTTGTCTGACCTATTTCTGTGCTTTCACTTCCTAAATTAAAATTGTTTTTACCTATTGTACTAGATACTAGAAAACCAAGCGCAAGGGCTAGGTCAACAGGTTGGCTTAGATGCGTGCCCATGTGGCCCAGGTCATATCTACTGACACGCTTCCATGTGAGGCTGAAGAGGGTTCTCTGTCATGCTTTCCTAGATGGGGGAGTTCCTGATGCTCTTGCTCTTCTTCCTCCCCATGAGCCTCAAATCCTTCACGAGCCATCTCTCTCCACAACACCATCCGTTCTGCAATTTCTTGTCTCTTGCATAATTCCCTCTCGCGCGCCTCATCATACTTCAGCCACCTCTCTTCCCTTTTCCGTGTTGCCGCTAGGTCTGCCATCTTTCGCCAATCCTGTTCCTGCCCCCGCACGTGGAGATTCTTTTAGCTTTCCATGGGTTTAGCTTCCAAGTTCAACGTTACCATTAGTATTTTGATTGCCAGTGGAATACCTTGCAAATATGTCCCTCTAGGATACCGTAGAAACTGGAACTCTACTACCTCTGGGCACGAATAAGTCGAAATTGAATACTCCAAAATATAGCTGTTTAGGACACCGCGAAACTAGGTATCTACCGCGCGAGTCCAGCTTAGGTCAGCATCATATAGTGTTTGAAATTCCTCCTGTGTCCAAACAAGTGTGCGATACCTCCAATTCCTACTTAGATGCATATGCAGTCAACCATTCATATAATTCTACTGGAAAGATAGCAAAGAAGCTTTCATATAAACTGTCATACAGATTCTGCTCTACCCAAGTACGTGTGCTAAATCCTGGATCCAGTGTCAAACCTCCATGCGTATTCTTCCTCCAGATCATGAATCCATTCTTCAACACTCGCCAAAGTTAGCCGGTATGTCTTCATCGCGAACCATTCTGAAACAACTGAAAAAGAGGTCCCGGCAACGGAACCAATGATGCAGCCTAGAATTGTTAGTTAACACCTAGTCGCGCTGGCACATCACTCAGCCTAGGCTGAGCGCTCACCCGAAGCGCGCAAAGGTACCGGGTCCCTCTTAAGAGTTGCAGTAGTAGAATGGTGGTATGATAAAGCAGTAAACATATATTTTAGGAACTAATCCATCTATTCATCATTATATTTAACCAGATCTATAAGCGCTTAAAGGTAAATCATCATGAAAATAATAACATGCATTGATAAAACACATCAAACACTATTTGTTCGGCCAATTTCCTTTATCTATTCATCGTACCAACAATACAGAAACTTCATACAATACCAGGCATGCACGCATGGATCTGTTACAACTATCCAGTCGCATGTACTCGTGTTTTCCCATTCTTCAAAGCATATGTTTCCATCCGTATCTCTATATGTGTCTATATATTTTCTAAGTAATTCATTACATATATATATATATATATATATATATATATATATATATATATATATATATATATATATATATAGGGTGGGGAACTAGCCCTTCACCACTTAACTCTACCAGAAATAGGTCGCATGCTAATAACAGCCACGCGCCTTCTTACAATTATAGCCATACATGCAAGTATGCTATCTATAGATTGTTGATAGTTAACTAAAGTGATGGATCTATTCTTAACTTATGCCCATGCAAGAGTGAGTTGACATGTCCTTCAAAAATCTCCATGAAGAGTGGCGCGCAAATCTCGGCATTGCTTTGTGTGCTCCGCACGCCAATCTCTAAGAATAGACCTGATCCCCAAAATCGGCTAAGTCCTTGAGAGTCTGACTCTACACCTCCGCGCGTGACGCCTTCCTATACCTTCGCGCTTTTTCTCCTGTGCTATTCTTCCGTGCGGACTCTGTGTGCAAGTTCAACTAAGTGTTTTCTCTGATCATCCCTCAATGGTGGATAAGGAAGGAATACATGAGCAACTCATATAGAATCTAAAAGGGTTAAGAATCCCTAGAAAAATCCTAAGAGGTAACATGATTAAAATTGATTAAAAAACTTAGGAGCTAAAAGGAAAAATGTGAAAAAGACTTAATCAATGGCGGAGTAAGATTCAAGTTTGGCTCACTAGAATGTATGTTAGCTAAGATGGTGAATGTAACGATCCTCTCTAATTTTAGCTATAAGTAGAATCCCATTCTAGAGCCAACACACAAGAAAAATATAGCTAAAGGGGCATGCATACGCTGGTTGTATGTGGATCTAAAATAGAGTAATCCACACTAAATATCAAAGATATGGGGATGTGGGGTCTAACTAGATTCTAAGGGGGTGGGCTCTAGGCGTAAGCAAGAGCTAATGGTGATATGCAAGAGCAATCCTCACCTAATTGTAGTAATGCCATTTGGTAGTAAGCAAGAGCTATACAAGAACCATAATATAAGAGATAAGGAGACATTATCCTATCTGATACATGATACATTAGATAAATCAATCAAACCAAATGACGATTATAGGCATAAAGATTATTACTTTGGGAAATGTTGTCACCACATTAATCCCCCTCTTTGGCTTGTTACACTAATAGGCGTTCTATAATGGTAACAAGGGTCACAATGTGATGTTGTGATCATGAAATTCTAATTTTCAATATTAACTCTGATGTTTATTTGATCGTCAAAAGTCAATTTCAAACTTAAATTGATGTTCATTTGACTGCCACTTAAAATATTTTCTTTTCGCTTGGAAAAGTCAATTGGAAAATAGTAGATTTTGAGGCCCATTTTTTCCCAAAAATATTTTTCTTGGAACCAACACAATATTGTAGCTAGCTTGATGTCATTTGTCACTAGTTAATAAAATCTTACTAAAGACTGTAGTGGAGTTATTAATCAATATAGTATAGGAAAAATTTAAGAAAAGAACCTTGATATCTATTGACACATTTCAAATATATGTATTTAAGACATTTGTACTAGTAGTACATTATGGTAGATTGTTGTTGGTGAATCTCAAGAAAGATAGGAAGTAAACCTAAGTAGACCAAAGTTGGGGACTCCAAAGACAAAGATAGACCTTCATGACTCAACTCCTATTCTTGATGCTCCTAATAACCCAATGCTCCAATGATGATCTCTAACTATAAGCTCCAATAAACTCTGAACCTCTCTAGACCTTTAAAGGCACATTAAAATGTTTGATGACAATATCGAGAAATGACAATAATGATGCCTATAATGCCTATAAATAGGGGAGCATTACCTAAAGGCATAATTCTCAATTAACTAATGTTTGCAGTTAGGGCAAAGAAGTCGATTAGATACATTTTTAAAAAAATGTCCTTGATTGAGTCTCAAAGGAGAGAGAGAGAGAGAGAGAGAGAGAGAGAGAGAGAGAGAGAGAGAGAGAGAGTAGGTTTGAGAAAAATTGTCTTTTGAATTTTCAAAAACCTTTTTAGAAAGTGTGGAAAATAGTGATCCTTGTTGAAATTTTTTAGGAAGTGTGGAAAATAGTGATCCCGAACTTTGTTACTGCAGTAGCAATATCTGATTCTTTTGGAATCACACTGTTTGTTAAGTTGTTCAACCAACTTCCCAATGCGTTTTCCATTTTAGATTTAGTTCTAGCGAAGGGAGTAGGTTTGAGAAAAATTGTCTTTTGAATTTTCAAAAACCTTTTCAGCTGGGAGAATATTCTCATTAGTCACTGCCATGATCCTCAAGTCTTGAATCATATCAACCCATAGTTTGCAATCCAATTTTTTTTGGGTAGCTGCCAATTTTTCATATACTTTGCACCCCTCATCAATGCATTTTAATCAATTTACTAGCAATTTGTCAACCCAAGCTTTTGTAACTTTGTGTCGTTGAATGTGCTTGCGGACTTATGGGATGGCTTTGATATTAATAACACTCACATAGGTGGAAGATGGAAAAAATGCAAAAGGAGTGGGATGTATAGAGAGAAATACTTTGATATAAGTAGAGAGAGTTTGAACCTATTCTTCCAATTGTTCGTGTGTTTGGTTTCTTTTCTCTACTCTCTCAATTGATCTTGATATTGTTTCTCTCAACTTATGTACATCTCCTTTAGGAGTGGCTTCTTCTAGTGAAATCCTTGTCAATTCACAGTCTGTCACAGTAATCTCATTTTCATTCTTATCGACTGTGGGTTTTACAATTTCTACGAATTGATGACTTGAAGTGTCGGGTACAAGGCGAGAAGTTACCTTGGTTTTCTTAGGGGATGGAGTACCAAGGAGAGCAACCACACCATCATAGTCAAGAACAACAATTTAAGATTGTGCCGTTATTTTCTTCTCGACTAATGGTTAGATCCAAGAGAAGGAAGTCTCAATGATATCTTCTATCGCTGAACTTATTATAGTCATATTGAGGGCGAGGGGAGGAGGAGAAGAAACCTGTGCAAGAATGATTTCTATAGATGGACATTTCTCACTAGATACTTGTGGGGAAGCACAAGGTCTCCTTATATTAAACTTTTGTCTCAAACTACTCCCTCCACCTATGTCCTTGCTAGAAATCTCAATAACCTCATACTCTTCCTCCTCGTTTCCCTCACTTTCTTATTCTCCACCTTCTTCCTCTCCAGTCCCCTCTTCTCCACCTTCTTCCTCTTTAGGATCAACTCTTGGAGTCTGCACATAGAATTTTGTACTTGGTTGTTGAACCGAAGAGGAAGGTATATCTTCATGTGAGATATATTTCTTAGAAGTTTTGAATTTTGCTAATTTCTTCATGAACCACTTCTTGGTTCTTAGGAAAATAGGTGATGTAAGGTCATTAATAGTATCTTTTTTTTTTGGGATAAATCAATGATAGGAAGAGGAGAGTGTTGAATAAAATTTACAAATTTAGGCTCATGCATATCAAATCCATCATCAATCTTTTGGTACTATTGTAGCTTGAAGTCCTGCATCCACTGGAGGATCATCCTCGCAAATAATCTTTTCCTTCAAATTCATCATCACAATCTTCCTAGTAGTCTTCGATGGTAGGAACATGTTGAAAAAAAATTTGGCAGTCAAAGATTATTGTTGATGAAGTTCGTGCTGTCAGATGACGATCTTTCAGAGAAAGGATGCATATTGAATAGAACAATTGTTTCTCTCAACATTTTGAGCATCAATGCATGTCCTACAAATATAATTTCCAAGAGTTAAAGGAAATTAGATTATTGGAACCTTTTTATCCCTATAAATTCTAAGAAGGATATCAAGTTATCTACGTAACTCAACCAAAGTAATTTTTTCGTTGCAGCAGATTGGAAGTTTATAAAGCATCCTTTCGAACCTTGCAACTTTGATATAAGAGAACCTTTGAAATTGGATGAAAAAGCTACCAAATTGAGTTACCAGTTGTTTTGCTTCTTGGGGAAAACTAGTTGGTAGTGCATCCTTCGAACAATTTGACTATGAACATAGTGAATGCATCATTCACCCTCTGGAAATGGCTTTTGCTACTCTCATGAGTGAGTTGAGTGTAACAATCATAGATTGGTTTGGAGAGATTTTGCCTTCCATGACTTGAGAGACCCACCTGGATTCGGTAACTGGTAATTGTGTACATCAAATATGAAGTCATGTAGAATGTCTTAGTGTAATTTAGTGGGGGTGAGTTGGTTGGTCAAATTCTTAGAAATGATTTCTCCCTCAACTCAGAGCTTGTTTTCCTTCACAGATCAAATTGATGAATATGCTCGTCCAACTATGGAATTCTTCGGTGGATGGAAAACCCATAACCCTAGCTAACAAGGGTGATGATGTCAAACAATTCCTTTATGAAATCATTTCGGAAGAGAGTTTTGGCTAGCTTAGAAGGCCCTTTCTTCTTAAACTTCAACCAAGACTTAGCAATCATGGTTTGATATTTACTGGGTGTCAAATCATATTCCCTCTGAGCTATCTCAAGATTCAAAACTTTCGCATTGACAAGAGAAGTGATTGCGAGAGCTAGGTTGATGTGGTGAGAATTTAGTTGAGCAATTACATGTCCTTGTGGGTCCTTTAATTCTTTTTTCTGAGGGTTAAAACATGATGCACAAGCCAATATTGTGTCAGCACACTAAAATGAAGTAGGAATACCACTTGCATGTGCCAGTCTATTGTTGAAAATCCTTTGAGCTAGCAGAGTTCTCTTTCCATCTTCTCTTCTTCTCTAGAATTCAGGTAAGTCCATGTGCTTCACACCATCCCCAATTTCAAGGACAATGGTCTCACGAGAAGAAATGGGTTCATACCCAACATATTGGAACTTCATTTTGGTAGTTTTAATTCTCAAGAAGTAACCAAGTAGAAGATTGGGCAAAACAAAGAGAGTTTTGACAACACATGGGAAAATGGAAGCTTAGAAGAAGGGAATTTCCAAAGCCAAGAAAAGGGTAACATAAACACTCATCGAACAGATGAAAATGAAGAGCTTGATGAGGGCAACCTTGTTGGCATTTGAAAAATTGAATTTAGTTTAAAAATGACTGCATAGGGGGCAAAACAATGGCTAGGGAAACATGGAAAATTAGCTAGACAAAGCTCAAAACATGGTGGACAATTATGCAAATGAATCGAAGTGGGCGATGAGATTAGTTTATATAGCAAGCGAGGAGTCAATGTGTTTAAATGCCCATGGAATTGCTTTAATTTAAAAACCTTCACTGTCGGCTACTCAACATCGAGGAAGAACTATGGAACTGCTCCCATAGTTATGCTTGAAGTTGACTTAGTCGATGGGGCTTTATTTTGCACAACCATTCAGTGAAGCAGGGAATGGGAGGAATCGTGGAATTGTTCCCAGAGTTCCATGCAGAGCGTACAAAGTCGAAGGAACACCCAACTCAAGGTTTAGCCAAAGATGCGGGGATGGGATGAAACCATGAAACAGTTCCACGTGTTGCACTTGCGGTTGTAAAAGCTGATTAATGCCTAGATAAATGCTAAGTCGATGAAGTCACACAGCCAGGGAGTGCAAGAAACAAGGGAATGTTCCAAGAGTTCCACCCAAAGCTGACTTAACCAATGCAATGACCGAAACAAAAGCAAATAGGCTAAAGCACCAATTGGGGAATAAAAGGAAGAATGGAACTGTTATTTCAAAAGTTGATTAAGTCGATCAAACCCAAACAACTTAGAAAAATGACCAAGTCCCAAAAAATAAAATTTGCAAAAGGAACATTGTGGCTCTGCTCTCAAAACCACAATTTTCAATTTCTGGCTCAAATTTTTTCCAATTTTCAATTTCACGACAACAAGATGGAAAGGTGTGATATAAGGAGGAAGTACAAAGTTAAAAAGTGGTGGTATAATGGTATTAGGAAGGGTAGGTACCATAATGATCTCCCATGACTTGCTACGAGTTGCCCAACCCCAATCCCAATATACCCCATAAGGCATGCATTCAAGGAGGATTGATGTGCCGACAATTTGCAATGAGAAATCGTTAATAGGAGAAAAATAAGGTGTATATATTAAGAAATTATACAAATGGAACCAAAATCTTGAAAATCACATTTAGGGGGTGAACCATTACAAGCGTACTTGGGTTTTACATGTAATATACAAGGACTAATGCTAATATATTTTAAATAAATTACATTGGACAAATTGTAGAAGAATCCGATCAATCACATATGAAAACAAGATTTGACCCTAGAAGGTTACAAAGCATGCAAGACAATGCGAGCTCACCAAAATGTTTTATGTGGAAGTAGTTTTCACATTAAAATGTAATACATTTAGCCCTAAACATTGCAATTAGATCTAAATAACTTCAGAAAACAATAAACCCAAACTTAATTGCATAAAAGTATATTCACAAGTAGTAATAAATCACAAGAGGGCATTTTAGAGGAATATTCGTTTTTGTTGCAAATTTGGGGACAATCGTCAGACATAGATAACCCAAAGTATGGTCCAGACGATAGGTGAAGAAGCCCTAGAAAATCGAGCACAAACATAAAATCTTTGCCAAAATCGTTATATTAGTGACTGTCGTATTGTTAGTGCATGGTTTTGAGAATCATCACCTAGGAAAATTATGATTTCATGACCATGTTTGTCAACGTCAGGGCTCAAAAAACATTGCTTGCTTTTCCAACATTTTGTACCGATCTTTGGGAAATTAATCTCCCTTCCTTGAAACCCCAATAGACCAACAACACCTTGTAAGAACACAATAAACTAGTACAAATATCTTAAATACATCTATCTAAAAAATGCCAAGAGATAACAATCTCAAAACATTTATTTTAGATTTTTCGCACACCACGATTATTAATAATTTCATTTCCTTCATGGCATATTTTAGAGGAATATTCATTTTGTTGCAAATTTGGGGACAATCGTCATACATAGATAACCCAAAGTAGGTCCAGACAACAAGTGAAGAAGCCCTAGAAAATCCAACACAAACATAAAATCTTTGCCAAAATCGTTATATTAGTCACTCAGTATTGTTAGTGCATGGTTTTGGGAATCATCACCTAGGCAAAATATGATTTCATAACCATGTTTGCCAATGTCGGCTCAAAAAACATTGCTTGCTTTTCCAAAATTTTGTCTCGATCTTTGGGAAATTAATCTCCTTCTTTGAAACCCCAATAGGCCAACAACACTTTGCAATAACACAATAAACTAGTACACATATCTTAAATACATATATTTGAAAAATTCCAAGAGATATCAATCTCAAAGCATTTATTTTAGATTTTTTGCACACCATGATTAAGAATAATTTCATTTCCTTCATGGCATATTTTCCACGACTAGTGAAAAATGGTGTCAATCTAGATACAATAATGTGAGGCTTGAAAAAATATTCGTAGCTAAAAAGGGCTACACAAAATCTGTCCTTCACATAACAAAATATGGTTTTTTGATTGACATTCTAAAACACAAAGACTTCTAAGTGACAGTCAAATGAATGCCAAATTTAAGGTTGGAATTAAAAGTAAGCAAACTCATGACGTTACAACCCACCACTACCCCCTAGGATGCCATTGGAGAATGCCTCTCAACATAAAAATAAGGGATTATTTGTGGGGCATGTGTTGTCCCTCCATTATTATTAGGTCCTTTAGTTTGAACAATTCTCTAAAGCCAACACACTACATATAATACAAGTTTAGTAGGCAATCGAGTGTTGTTGAAGTTCCTAACCCCGATCACTTTCAATGCGATAATATTTATGCTTGATACAAAATACAATAAGTGCTAGACACTTTTCAAATTTCCTTGAATTCTTGTATATTTGCTCTAAGTGTTTATAGTTGCTTTTGACATGGGGATGCCCTTCTATCACTCATTCATCTACCAAATGCACATTTAAATTAGGACACTAGAGGTGCACAAGATGACACACGAGCATGAAATCTAATAAAGAAGACTTAAAACCATCATGACACTCAAAGATAATGGGCTCACACGGGAAAAGAACCGAGGGTCATATAGTTATAGTTTTGGGAAAACTAGTATACCTATCTTATAAAAATCTATCTAAAATATGCCGAGAGGTATAGTGTATTTTTTCTTATGTAATTAATGAAATGCAACAAGAAAAAATATTAAAGTGCACAAGTATTTTTTTTATTTTCAAAAGGTGAGTGGGCCCTAGTTTTTATTTCATGGATAAAAAATTAATTTAATTTCATAGACATGACATCAGACTCTTTCACTCTATATATAAATTGTAGATGTCTATGGGAATAAAATAATAATAATGATATATATATATAGTTGGAGGATCTAATTCTCAAGAAAAACTTAAATGAATAACAAAAGATAGAAAAAATAAAAGAAGATAGAATAATTGACAAACATGTAAAAATGAAAAATAAAAAAACATATAAATACACTAGTAAGAACTTAATTTATTTAAATAATTGATAAATACAAAAATATTATAGAATAATAAAAATTTACAACTAATAACAAGCCCCCATCAAATTAAGGTGTCCACACTTCTAGACAACCCATAAAGGTTTCAATTTGATTGGAAGGGTAAATGTTATTTGTGACAAAAATTAGGGTCAAGTATGCATTTGAATTGGATTTTCAAGTGAAACCTATTTGTAGCCTAAGGCTCTCTTTACATAAATAATTATAAATTTTTCATTTAAAAAAAATCTATTTTTTTTTTGTCTACCATCATTTATAATTTTATTTTTTAATTTCATTATTATGGATTCTTATTCAATACTTGTTTTTTACATTATATGAATTAATTATATTTTAATGTTATTATGTGCAGCAAAGGTTTTATAATAAGCCAACTTTTCAAATAGCCCCTGCAACTATCACAAAACAAATTATTCATTTTGCATTAGAAAAAATAGGGAATTCTTCATTCGACAAGTTCATTTCTTCCTTTGAAGATAGAACAACAGATTTAGTAACGAGGATCTCATTTAAGGTAATTTCATTAATTCTCAAGTATCAGATTGTTGTTCATTCTTTAATATTTATAATTATAATATAACTTAATGTATTTGACTTTTCGTTTTTGGGTTATATAGTATGGTTGTTCAAGAGGAGTGACAGGTACACCTTACTTCTTTGTGAATGGTATCCCGCTTAATATCGAAGAGACATTTGATTTTAACAAATGGAAGAACATCATTGATCCATTGTTAGCTGGACAAATGAAAGCTTTTGCTTAAAAGTGAACATGTACCATAAATTTTTCCTAACTTTTTGGAATGTTTATTTTCTATAATCGAAGGACATCCCAAAACATTTGATAGAAGTGAACGAATTGTACCACTTCAAAATGTTTATTTCCTATAATCGAAGGACATCCCTAAACATTTGTTAGAAGTGAACGAATTGTACCACTTCAAAATGTTTTATGTTTTATGTTTTTTGTTTTTAAAACCTTACTTAATTCACATACAATTATAAGACTATTCATGTGTCATCTTGTTCAAATATACATTTGATGCAACTGTTGATGTAAGTTTTTTACCATAATTTTTTGAATAATTATATATATATATATATATATATATATATATATATATATATATATATATATATATATATGATTTTCAAATAAGTCAATTATCTCTACCAACATAGTGATTGCTTTAACAACACGAGACCAAAAAATTATTTATCAAAAATGAATAATTTTAGAAGATTAAATAATAATTTTTATAAAATATCAATTGATTTTATTATAAGTCGTAATTGTGAATTACATCAACCAATAAAAAGATAATTAACTAAAATTATTATAAAAGAATAAAATAAAATTATTTTAAAAAATGAAAGATGTAATATTATCAACAATAAAATGAGTTGTGGAAGATGATTATCTTAAATACTTTCCATATTCTATTTCAACCGTGACAACTGTTTTTGCTTGGCATTATTAAACCTTCAAGGATAAAGGTATATTTTATAGTAAGCATAAAACATAAAAAAAAAATGCAATAAAGTGGATTGTATTTTAAATCTATGATGAGTAGTTTGGGATATTTATTTGACTAACTTGTTGTAAATAGCTAGATATTTTTTATAAATTTTGAAAATGAATTTTAATTTTTTTAAAATACAAATTCATTGTCAAAAATCTATTAAGATTTTTTATATGGTGTAAAAGGAAGCAAGTCCAATAAAGTTGTTAGTTGGTTACCTAGTGGAGAGGATTATGTCCTTTTTTCGAGCTTGTTAATCTCTCATATTTGGGATTTTCATATTGTTCGTCAACTCCATATTATTGATCATATCATTTTGGCTTTCATCCTCCATATATGTTTTTAGTACTATCCCCTCTTTTGTGTGTGTAAACCATTTTTGATTGCAACTCAATCCATTTTGATGCTTTGTGTACTAATGATTATATTCCTAGGCTCCTTAATCTTAATAATAATTATCATGTAGTTTCTATTGTCACGACCCAATACAAGATTTTTCATAAGATTTTTTTCATACTCTTAAATAAGTTGCCATGTGTATGATGGGCTAAAATAGATCCCTGCTTGGGTTTTCAAATGTTGGAGATCAAATCTAAGCCTACACACAAGATGTAGATACCAAAGGTGCTCAAGGACCACTAGTATCGTAATAGTAAAGGATAGTAACCCTAACCCTATCGTAGCTATATGTTTCCAAGGCTTATAAAGATACAAATAGATATCCTATTATGATTCAAGATAAAAATAGATAAAGAGATGGATAAAGAAGGGGCTTAACATAATAAGACAAAGCAAACATACATCTACCTTGATTTATAGCAATGAATGATCAATCATCCACACAATAATAAACATAAGATAAATGACAAAGGGGGTTAGAAATACTTACTTGAAGTGTGACCACTGATGCATGATCCTCCCTAGAGACGACAACACCGAGAAAGAATCATTACGGGTGGAGAAGGGAACGCTCAAAAAGAAGACCTCCAGTCCTAACTCACCATGTTGACCCAAATGCAATAGGGTAAGCTCCTAAATTTTCAGTCTAACAAACAAATACGAGCTAATGCGAAAATGCACAATGTGCAAGTGATAATGAATGATGATGATTGATGATAATAATGGTCAAGTATATATATTCAACTCGATCGCTTGTGGGTGATGATGTCAGTTATAGTAGAAATCAAACCCTACACTATCACCCATGGGTGATGGCATCGGCCTTGGGGGAAATTTAAGGTTAGTCAACAATATGAGGTGGAAGTCAGACAATAAATGGAGCTAATGACAACTATCTAAGATGATCAAAAGAAGGGATAATAACACATATGAGTGTAAACGAGTGGACATAATCGTACAAGTAGACATGATGGGCACAATGCGTGAACAAAAGGAGGAAACAAGGAAAGGATATGGGAACTATGGATCAGTAATGATATCTCTCAAATTTTGTGGTCTATCCCATGTGACCAAGTCTGATCACACTTCATTTAAAAGATATGAAGGTTTAAAGGTTGGTAGAGACTGTTGGTGTGAGTCATATTCCACATCAATAGGTAGATCATCTCACTTAGGTGAGGTCATAGGTTTAGGTGTCATTTTAGGGGTTATTATGATAATCCCTTATGCATCAATGCGTCAATGCGTCATATGTGTCATATGGGAGTTATTTCCTATTCTAGAAACGTAACTCCCTCTCTCCACTTGAGAGGTCATCATTACAACATTGGGGGTTACATAACACTCTCTATCTGTACACCACTTCAGATCTATGAAGGAGGAGAGAGATTTTGAGCTTAATAAGGTTTTGACCATTTTTTTGAATCTTTACATGTACCCATGGTTGATGCTCTGCTCTTCATAGAGATCTCGTCATGCTGTCGGTTTGCACCATGGTCGATGTTCATGCGATCCTACATGATCCTCATGCTTCGTGTTTTCACATTCTCCGCTCATGGTATCAAAGCACATGTTATATGGATTTGTGCAACTCTTTCTTTTTTCATCGTAGATCCGGCTCTTTAATTCATGATATACAAGTCTTCTTGACATTCATCATAATGGTTATTCTATCATGTGATCTACTTGCACTGATTCGGGGTTCAAATCTTGTTTTGGGTGCTTGTTAGTGGTTTTCGGTTTAAGTTCGTTTTATAGGTTTTCCCAACATTTGTATGTTTATGGGGTTACTTTCAGGCCTTGCATGGTTCAAATGGAGGTGTTTTAGACCTCAGGATTCCATGGTTGCTCGTTTTGAACCTCAAACCAGTAAGACACCTCGTTTTGTTTGAGGTTCAAATTAGGTTTGCGTGTTTTAAGGTTGTAAAGTGCATTTTTGGGTGCATCTCGGCCCCAGCTCATGCCGAGCTAGAAACCAAGCTGAGCTGGCTCTTAGCTCATATGGTTACATATTGAGCTCCTATTCATCTCAGCTTTCCTACAAATGCATTTTTCTTAGTACTTGAATCACGTTATGTTTTGGACAGCTCTTTTAGAGGCGTCTTGGGCCATTGGGTGCCTTCCACCCCTTGACTCGATCATCTGCCTTCGATCCTCTGCATTTGGTTCATGCTCTGGTCCTGCTTTGTTGCCTCCCAAACCTCTACGTTCATGCACTCATTGAGCTCCTAGATATGACTTCGTGGATTGGCTCCTTGGTTCAAACCTTCCATGGGCTTTCTCACCCTCCTTGTTGCTCGTGCATTCCCTGTGTTTGGCCTTGCCATGCTGCCCATTCAACGTTCTGTGTGTGCTGGACTCTAGTTTCGGCCTCGAATTCTCCACTGGTTCACTTCTCAAACCCGTGTTCCCACTTCTCACACCCACGGTTATGCCTTATCCTCCATGTTTGGTTCCCATCTCGACCCAAGCATTACCTGCCCTCACAATGCCTCGTTGCACTTCACCTCATCACATTGTGCCCTCGGGCTTGGCTCATACTCTGTAGATACTCAACATATATCTCTGGCCCACTTCTATTCTCGCAAACTTATTAACTCCAGGTGGCCTCTCTGTGTCAACTCACCATGGTTTTTTGACCCACGTGGACCCTGAAACCTACCAGCTCGCACATCACTCATTGACATTCTCTATGCTTACTTTGGACTTGTCGACCTCACCTTGTCTTGGTGCTTTGCATGTCTAGCTTGATGCTCAATGCTTCATATTGGACTCCTCCTCGATGCTTTCCTCAGTCATAAATCCATGTGGAATCTAATGCAGTCTCTCACTCACCCATTCTGACGCGTTCTTGTCAATGACCTCGTGGTCCGACCTGCCTCGGTCAGTTGACCCACTTGTTAGGTCAATGGCTTTCACCATAGACTCCACCAACTTGGTGCATCCTATGTGTAACTTAGCCCACTCGCCGAGTCCAACTCGTCAATTATTTCAGCACATGACTTGCCCAAATTGACTGAGTTTCCCAACACAACTCACCACCCTAGCTCGCCCCATAGAGCCATGCTTAGGGCTATCTCGTCAATTTGGTAGCCCTTCTTGGTTTACCCTTTCTCTACGACCCTCCTAGACCCTCCCTCTTTTGGATATTTTTCCACATTTTTCCTCTTCTTCACAATTGTATGGAAGCAATTAAGGGGAAAATATTAAAAAATAATTGTACACAAGGGGGGTATTATTTTTGCAGGATATTTTTATAGGGTTATTGGGATTTTTGGGAAACTTTTTCTAGCTCATCTGCATTGTAGTGCTCCTCTTCACCTTTGGCTAGTGAGAGCATCTGTCTGCCACATCCTTGTGGCCAAGAGAGCCTTATTTTTTGCATTGTGAGATGCATTTTCTCTCATGCTGAGCAGTGTATCGTTGTTCTTTCTTTTTCCTTTTGTTCTTGATTGAGTGTTGTTCCTTTTCTTCTGACTAGGACTTCATTGTAGCCTCTACTCTCATGCAACTCGTTGCACCTACTACAAGGTAAGTTCTCAACTGTCTGACGTCAGCCTAAACGAACCCTATTGTAATCATCCACTACTTATAAAGTTATGCAGATAAGGGGGTTATCACTGTTCTTCTTGGGTGTTATATTGCTTAGAAGCGCATAATCAGCCGAGTCCAACGTCTTGCATTCTTGCACCCTTCTTCTTGTCAACCTTATAGTTCTTACGCTTCCACATCATGAAGGATGCTCTTTCCAGAATTAAGCGTCGCATGATTGCCTTATAGCCTCCTTCACTTCTTCTTGGGAGAGAGAACTACACACATGGTGTACTTCCATGGAACACTACTTAGCCTGTGAGTCTTACACACTTCTTTCTTGGGATAGTTCTTGTGCCCACTGATTTCAGTCATCTTGAGGACTTTATCGACACTTACGACCATGTTGTTGGTTACTTGATGTTTTATGTTACCAGAACCTATCCACATTCACGTGGAAGAATCAGATCCTCCTTACCACATCTAGAGAATATTCTAGTATTTGTTTGGAGACCCATCACACACTACCTTGTTATTGTTGCTGCTGTTGATCCAATTGTCTCTTCTTCTTCTTCATTTGATGGTAGTTTGCGGTGACACATAATCTCTTAGTTATACTTCTGACGAAAATATTGTGCTTCTGCTAGTTTGGATGCTGAGAGTACCATCGAGGAATCCTCTCCTCCTTCTCTCCCTATTCCAAAGAGTGTTGAAACATCCCATATCTCATCATAACATTGAACAATCTCCATCTTAGCTTCATTTAATCATTACACCATCCTTTTTTCCACTTCCAGTGTGCGAGGCCATTTCCACTCCTCTTTCTTCATGCATGGATGAATCATACCTATCCGACATCACACTTCTTTTTTTCGAGGCCCCTCATTGGGGTGAGTATCTACCTAACCTTGGTTCTGTCTTTTTGTAGTAAAGTCCATTTGTGATACGTTATAGGTTCCTCATCCTTCTACAAGTGTTTTTGGAGGAGTTGATCATATCCTTTTGTTAGGAGTGCCCCTTTTGGGACTCTTATCACTTCAACTTTTCAGGAGATCTTCATTGGTCCACCCTTTCTTATGGATCCCTTTTCTATTGTACAGGGGTTGTTTCATTTCCCTCACTTCACTTCAACATCCTTTCTACGAGTGTTCCCCCTTCATACTTTGATAGTTATACACATACGTGGAATTACCTTCAGTCTCTTGTGCACTCACTTGCCAAACCTATGTCACACTTCCGTGGACCAGAATTAGAGTTATTTGTGTTGCTACCATCAGTTTCCTTTATGGGGTGGGAGGAATTCCAACACTTTATTTCTGTCCTTCCTAAGGGTAAGGCATAGAGTTTGGTGCAGGTGGCTCTTCTTCAGTCCAGAGGTAGAGGATCACGTCATTAAAACTCTTCTAGGATACTTCCTTGAGTTACAGAGTTTAGATCCATCCATGGAATCTTCTGTGTTCCTCTCATTTCTCTCTTCTTCTCTCTTATTCTTCTTTTCAAGAGATTTCCTTTTTGTACATGGGTACCTTATCAAGCTCCTTAGTGGCCGGGACCCATTTTTGGCATATTTTTTAGATTCGAGAGTGTGTTTTCATCTCTTGTGGTGGATGTTTTTATGACTAGGTTTTCCTCCATTGCTTGGGATCCATTTTTGTGCATGGGTACCTTATGACTGGATTTAGTTCACAGACCCATATTTCTCCTCTCTAAATTTTTTCCTCATTCTAATTTATGATGAAGGGGGGGTGTTAGTGTGAGTCATATTCTACATCACTAGGCAGGTCATCTCACTTAGGTGATGTCATGGTCTAGGTGTCATTTAGGGGTCATTATGATATTCCCCTACACATAAGTGCATCATATGTGTCATTTGGGAGTTACTTCCCATTCTAGGAATGCAACTCCCCCTATCCACTTGAGAGGTCACCATTACAACACTAGGTGTTACACAACACCCTCTATATGTACACCACTTCATATCTATGAGGTAGGAGAGATTTTGATTTTAATGAGGTTCTACCCATTTTTCAAATCTTTGCATGCACCCATAGTTGATGCTCACTCTTCATGAGATCTCATTACATTGTCAGTTTACACCACAGTCGATGTTCATGCCATCTTGCATGATCCTCGTGGTTTATGTTTTCACGTTCTCCCTTAGAGACCACGTTGAAATTAGGAAGAAAAATTGCTATAAATAGTAAAGGGAGGAATTCATTTGTCATTTTGCTAATTAAAATAGAGAGAAATTGAGCTATGAGATTATCCAATTTGAGTAATTTTGGTGACGACGACGAGAGTACAAGGCGACGAGCGAGATGGTTGAGATGGGGCACACAGTGGTGTGAATCCTGTGGTAGGTTTTGTTTTTAAATTGGGAAAGGGTAACAAGGAGTGAAATGGATAGATGTGTGCTGGGGAAAATTTAGCTAGGGAAATTTACCTTAAAGGTAGTCAAAATGTAGACCGGGTCGAGTTCTAGGTGGGTTTGGGAGCATTTTTATTTTTAGAGTCGTTAGGATGAGTTTGTTGATTTATTGCTAGGAAATTTGCACACCCTTGGTACATATATGATCGGCCATACTAGAGTAGCCAATCACATCATGGCCAATAACATTGAGGTTGTTGAGCATGACCAATGGCGTTTGAGCATGGTTGGCCGATGCATTGGAGTAGTTAAGATTTTTCATGTTGGTCGTTGACGTTATGCTAGGGTGGCCGATGTAGTAACAAAAGTTTGAATTTTGCTCATGGGCCGATCCTGTAAGAGGTTGTATGACTGATGGTGTTTGAGAGTAGTTTATTGTTTGGTTTTTAGTATTTTGAGTTATATTTTTGATGATTATTTTAGATTGGGATATGATGGGTTCTTTTTTGATATTTTGCAGGGTCCACAAAGGATTTGATTGCGGAGATAACTAGATGTGGTGTGGCTACCATAGTTATTACATAATTTATTTGTGTAGGATGCATCACAACTACAAGGTCTTGAATTTGAAGGCATTATATACATAGTGCAGATCTCATTGGATCCGGATATAATACAAATATTATTGAGCCACTAGGAGTTCAGGTCAGACAATTTTAGATGGAGAGCCAAAGGATAGGCCATAGAGGCCACCATGACATTGTAGGATGTGCACACAATTCTTGAGTTACCCATTTAGGGTGTGCGGATCTTTTGTGACATGCCTATAAGTACGATATAGAGGAGGTCATTAGCAGAGTGGGCCACTAGTAGCGATGATTCTCAGCCATGCTCATTGGTGGTTTGGTTGCGTACCCTGTTTGCCATGTAGATTCTAGATATCTAAAATGTGATAATTGGTATGGTTGTGGCACACATCTCGTGCCACAAGGAAGATGGAGATGTGCATTTATTTATGAATGTTACATGTAGGGATGGAATTGTCACTTGGGTGCAGTTGGCACATGATCTTTACAAGATTCATGTGATGGCAGTAGAAATTAGTGAAACATATTATTCTTTTAGTAGCGTGGATCTATGAGCACTTTCCCATGTACATATGGACATAGAAACTACTATAGGTATTAGGGGATTCCCCAAGGATACGAAAAATGGGATAGGCCCAACCGTGAGGGATGTAATTGGATACAAGTGTTTGATTTATGTTACACATGATCATGTAGTGTGGGAGCCAATAGGGGCACAATGGATTAGTGGCCGAGTTGGACGACGATGGTTATTACTGAGGGTATTTCACAGATTACATGGCATTATGTGTGGTGGGTGGAGATGCACCCAATTGGTAGAGTTTCGTTGTAGTTCGGGTGCCCGACCTATGTGGTGCCACCTTCCCTCTTAGAGTATCATTAATGACCCACCAAAGAGAGAGAGAGGGGTAGGAGAATAGGGCCGATAGTATTTGTTCCACCATTGAGGCCACGTTGAGTAAGGTGTGCCCCACAATCAGGTACCAAGTAGTAGTGATAGAGGGGAGTGGGAGGAGTAGAGGGACCACATGTTATAGAGGTGGGGGGCAACTCGAGAGATAGGTTGCTGATGAGGAG
This sequence comes from Taxus chinensis, assembly GCA_019776745.2. Classification (NCBI taxonomy): domain Eukaryota; kingdom Viridiplantae; phylum Streptophyta; class Pinopsida; order Cupressales; family Taxaceae; genus Taxus; species Taxus chinensis. Next base: position 979,935,275 of record CM034147.1, read on the forward strand.
AGAGTGTAGAGACCTAGGGGATGACACAATGGGTGGTAGTTGTGGAGAAAAAGAGGAGGATATTTGTTAGCAGTAAGTACACATATTACAAATTTTGTGATGCAACAAACCAGGTAGAGAGTGGAGGCTCCGAGGGGATTGTAGATGATTTTCTACCTTGAGACAGGTGGGGAAAATTGGTAGGAGCCCACATCTCAAGATATGACGAGGATGGGGCAGTTTTGGGAGGTCAAGCAGATGGAGTTGTGGTTGAGTGACCTGGAGAGCCAGGTGAGCCTAAAAATGATTTAGGTAGATTTTTGTTTAGAGTGCTATGATAAAGTATATTGATTATGGTATAGATTGCTAATGAGTTATGGGTTTTATGTTTGTAGAGTAGACCACAATCAAGTGACACTCATTGATTGAGGGTGCACACCACAAGATCTTGGATGACACATTTGACCTGGTAGATACATATGTGATGGAAGAACTCGTATTTGCGACTGACAAAGATTCAATGGGTGTGTTTAGGATTGTAGGAGAGGCTGCTTGGGAGTTACGAAGATATCATGATGCTCATACAATTACTAATGTAGGAGATGTGAATACATTGGTGTAGGGATTTTTCCAGGAATAGACAATGTTGGCTTGAGAGAAGACAACAAATTTGTTCGACGCACAAGTGAAGGCTGCATGCTAGGCAACATACGTGGCTCGTATTTTTGAGTTGGAGGTTTAATCGGCTAGAGAAAAGGGAGAGATTGTAGGGGCTCATTCCAAAGTCACATCACTAGCACAATCCCTATGTGCTACGAGTCGGGAACCATCAGATCAAAGCATCAAATGACCTTTAGTTGAGGGAGGAGATGCTTGAGTCATGTATGATGTATTTTTGGGAGATATATTGTATTGATGATGCATAAAATGATTGATTTGATATATATATATATATATATATATATATATATATATATATATATATATATATATATATATATATATATATGAGATAGCCTTGTTATGTATTGATGTGATGTTGATGTAGTGTTACTTTGATGATTCCATTTTCTTATTTGCACATGAATGTATGAACACTAATGGATATGAAAAATTCAATAATTAAAGGCTTAAATGAATATAATAAAGTAGGTAATATGTGTAGGATAAAGGTTCGGTTTATTGGTTGGGGACCAATTAGAGGGTTAGCCCAAGCGATAAGAGGCAAATCCAAGGGGAAGATGATAGAAAAATTACCAAAGTATCTAAGGTAGGAAGCAATGGTTGTAGAGACCCAAACGAGAGGTGATAGATAAATTACCAAAGTATCCAAAGTAGGAAGCAATGGCCTTAGAAACTCAAGCGGGAGGTAGGAACCCAAACGAGAATCATAATAGAGAGATATGAAGTACGCCAAATAACTCTAGTGAATAAGATGACGTGTGAAAGATTGACATGCGTCATTGTTGATGTTGGTCACTTGATGTAGAATTTGATGGCAAGTGTGAATCACGAGGTCCTTTAAGTTATCCTAAATAATGTTGATACCTCAATGAACTTAAAATCATGTAGCGATTAGATAATCGTCAATCTGTTCATAGATCAAAGTGAGAATGTCACAGTGGACATCATTAAGGGAGGGATGATGGGGGAAGAATGAGTAGGACGAGATTGAGATGATGGTTGGAAGATTGTGGTCATGATGGAGGAGATCAGGCTCATCATTTAGGTTCACAAAGAGAAGGTTCTTGAGCTCAGCACTTGTGAGAGATAACAAGTATCATTTATATGTGAGCAAAAACCATGATAAGAGCAATAAAGTGGTGTAGAAGAATAAGGTTGAGTGGATTTCTTTTTTTTGGGATCTCGCCTAACTTTTTGTTCAAATTTATTCATATGTCGGTTGTAGGCTATGCAATTTGAAACATCATGCCCAGGAGCTTCATGTCATGTACAATATGGTTCATCCATAGGCGTGATGGAGGCCATAATGGAAATAAGAAACCATATGTGATCTTTGTTAGTGTAGGTATTATTTTGCTTTTTGTTTAGTTATTGAGAAATTTTCTCCTCACTTATGGTGAGTCATCTCACTTAGGTGAGTCGTAGGTATTTTAGGGAGTTGTATGACATATGCCAGATTTCGTCATAGAATCTGTCAAACTTGCCATATGCGTCATTGTCATATGGGAGTTACATGTTATTCTAATATTGTAACTCCTCACTCCATGGGAATATGACATATCCATGCATGAGAGTTACACAACACTCCCCATATATACTCTTCCTTTTGATCTATGAGTATGAGCAGACATATTCTTTTTGCATGAACAATTTGTTTGTGGTTAATTTTCTTGCTAATTACTTGGAGCATTTTCTCATTTCTGTTGGAGTGCAAAATCCTTGATGTGCATGGGTTCCATTGATCCTCGTGGTTCACTCTCACATGGTATCAGAGTTGCCTTGTTTTGGTAAACATGTTTTTTTAATTATTGGTAAATGGTTTTTTTGGGAGGGAAATTACCCAAATAGCAAGAAGGTTCAAAAACCATATTTACAAAGAAACATCAGTGGTTTTTTGACAAGTGGGGACCACGTCCCAGAGCAAAAGGGCCTAAAAGCCAAATATAACAGTTAAGAACAAAATCAGGGAGCATCCTACCAAAAGGAAGCATGAAAACAATTACACTGCAACACCACTGCATTTCCAAAACCACACAAAACCATCAATAACATAAAACATAGGAGAAACAAAGATCTTCACTTAAGTATCTTGTTAAAACATATTTTGACCTCCTCTAGGGCATTAAAGAGATTGAGAGATGTGGTTTGTGAGGGGTCGTACATATTAATGGTGGAAGTAACAAGGATCTTATCTTTTCCACCTTTCCATATTCTAGGATGAATATTGCTAAAGTTACATACCTGCTTGACTTGAATTTCTATGAAATCCAAGAAGGCCATATGCATAGCCAAATGATCAATTTGCTTAGTCCCGATGTGCCCAATAGACTCCTCCAAAGAAGCCAACTTATAAATTTCCTCAAATTTTACCTCATGAGGAAGAGAGTTCTCAAGAGACTTTTTGCCCTTAGGACCTTTTTTCTATAATTGAGCAACATTCTTCCTCAGATCCCTGATCTAGTCATCATGCTGCATGATTTGTGCCTTAAATTCAGAGGGTATATCAGAACCATGAGGAGTTTGGCCAATGGATAAAAGACTCTTAACAATATCTAACTCCTTCCCTTCGTTACTGCTATGGAGAATGCACTTCGATGGAGGGTAAGTGGCAGGGGATTTGTGATTCTTAGTTTCACCTTACACTGAACACGAGGTTCAGGAGGTGTGATATAATATGTAGGAATTGTTATCACCAAATTATAACACCCTTTGAATTGCTTGCATGGTAATCTTAATTGGTAGTCAATGTAACTGGGTAACATGGAATTATCTTAAGGTGTGGGACCTTGCAGTTGAGATAATTCTCCAGAGTAGGCTGGTTCCTCTTCCTAATCTAATACTAAAATTAGCCCTAATGTTGGAAATACACTTATCTAATTATATTCTATGATTCCACGGGACCAGGGAGAGGAAAATGCATGAAAAATAGAAAATCCTACACTAAGGAGGTGATAACACCAAGAAAAGAGGGTGAGATACATTGCCGAGGGATAAAATTGAAGAGAAATGCAATTGAGAGAGGCCAGGATAGCTTTGACATAGTCCCAAAATAACATTTAACACCAAATCCCTATGAAACCCAACAACACAAGCCTGGAAATAATAGAAACATGCACATAATAGAACAAAAATAACAAAGAGGCAAGGAAAGATAAGAAAATAAATTAAAGGGTTGGAAGAACACCACAAACACAAATTTTATTACTTCAAATGGTTGCACAATCCATTATATCTGCAAAATAGAGGCACAAATACATTCTACAAGACCATGTGAAGGATTACAACTCAATGGAATTGAGAAAACAAAATGCAAGAGTTTCCCCTAAGTTCCAGAATATCTCCCCTCAAAAATGAGAAGAGTTTACAATATATAGAAGTGAATGAGAAAAGAGAGAAAAGTGTAACTCGGATTTCTGCTCCCACCAACCAACAACTGTCATTGAATTCTTTGAAAAGGGCATGAGAATTCTTACAAATCCTCCCTGCACACACTTTAGCTTCTGGAAGAAGAAATGTGTCATACTTCATTAATTGTGGTGGTTGGACTTGGAATTGTGCATTTTTTGTGTTGGAGACGTTTCCCAATTTTCGCACATCTAACCTCAGTAAAATTGAGAAATACAATTCCCATTGCATAAAGGATGTTGAGACTTTTCCAACGATATAAAGTTTGCAAAAAATGGAGCAACGGGTCAAAAGTTATGGCCATTTTAAGTTTTGCGCGTAAAACTGCCGTTTTCCTTTGTGTTGTGAATTTTCATGTTTTTGCAGCTTTCTAGTTTTCTACGGACTTCTTTTCTACGGTACTTTCCATAGACTTCTATTATGCAACACTTTCCACAGACTTCTATTCTGTGGCACTTTCCGCGGACTTCTATTATGCGGCACTTTTCCTGCAACTTTATCCAGTTTCTGTATTTTTCTTCGATTTTCTCTAAGTTTTTGGATTTCTCTTGATTTGAGGACTTAGAAAAATGAAGTACAGTGCCCCAAAGCCAAATTTTCTCATTTTACTGATTTTTACTCAAATTTGGCTAAGAATTTAACTCCTTTCCCACTAGAAGAAGGGAAATGCACCAATGACCCCAAGTGCTCCCAAATCAACTGCAAGTGTTAAAGAACATGGGAATTTACCTGACATCTCTAGATTCTCCATTAAAGTCCAGATCAAATGCCCATGTCCAATTTCCTTCCAAGTTGTCCATTTTTGCTTGGGGGTAAAAATGGATAACAAAAATGTTGGCTGAGAGAGTATAACAATACTGATGAAGCAGAAGAATGACACCTTGATGCAGAGGAAAGCCATGCTGGTGGGTGTGCACTTCATGAATAGATTTTTCTAGAGACTATAAAATATAGTAGGGAATGCTCACCTTAGGGCCACTACGAAAGTGATTTAGAAGCACTAAATGATGCAAGTGATGTAACAACCCTCTAGAGTAACATACTGAACCACCATGCGAATAACCTCATCATATGGGGTTGGGATGGAGGAACAAACCGAACTGGCTTTGACAAAAGCAATGGTTTCAATTCCTTCAACAAATTTCTTTTCCTTAGCACATTTGTCAAATTTATTTCTATAAAATTTAATGCCCTCCATGCTAAGGCCAGTTACAAAAGCAATGATATTCTCAGTTATGGTGTAGGCCTTACCTATGTATATAACTACCCTTCCTTGCCAATTCTTGGCAAAAGAGACCGAAATGTGCTTATTGTGCCCTTTGATTCTCTACATGAAATTTGTGAAACCACATACGTTCAAAGCCCTCCACTGATCTTCATTATTTTTCCAAGAATGGTCGCAAACAGGTTCAACTCGATAAAGGGCTTCTCCCATGGCAGTGATTAAGACAGTGAAACCTATTAATAAACAAAAATCAACCTTCTGAAGGCACCCAAACCACTTCACAACATCCCGATAGCCAAAAGGATGAAGTGATCTCTGTTTGTAGTGATTAATAAGAATGGAGGAGTTGTGATACAAGTGTGTGGAGTCATCATGATTCCATAAGTTCACAAGATCTCCTCGATTAATTATAGTATACCTTGGTACAAATGACATTCTATTCATTTATGATGATAACATTAGAAATTTGGGGGACGTTGTCATTGATATGCCAATAATTGAGGTGCTTACTAGTTACCCCAAAGTTAGCAAAGGAATCAACCACTTTATTTTTGTCTCTATAAGTGTGGCAAATTTTGTAATTGGAGAAGGTATTACAAATGCTAGTGGCCTTGATAATATACTCTTTTATAGTCCAACTAGGAGGGTGGGTTCCATTGAGATGTTTGAAAATATTGAAAGAACCCTCAATAATGAGATTAGTAATGTTACAATCCTTAGCAATTCTTAAGCCCCAAAGAGCTGCAAGTGCTTCTACATAGTGATTAGACTGAGTACCCATAGGGCCTATATAAGCTGCAATAAGATGACCATGATGATCTCTAATGATTCCACTCTCACCAACAAATCCCGGATTGGCTTTAGAGGCACCATCAAAGTTTAGCTTTGAACCAATTCATTGGAGGAGGAATCCATTGAATGATAGAATGATCAGTGGAAGAAGTTCTGTCCTGAAAATCTCCCATGATAATATTCCAACTTAAAAGAAATTTCTCCTCACCTTTAGGAAAGTTTTGTTTTTTAGGAGGTTTAAATTTGAGGATATTTTCCTTTATTTCAATAGTGAGGTTTTAGTAAACATGTTACTCGTATTGGTTCGTTGCTACTTACTTCCGGTTTAGTGGCTTATTAGTTTCTTGTGCAAGTTTTATTAATCCATTATTGTTTTGTGCATTCTATTACTAATTCAAATTAATCTCATTTTTTGGAGTTGCTCGTTTTTTGGTTCTTGTCTTGGTGTTTGTGCATATAGGTGTTTTCCAGCTAAAATTGGCTATCCACAACTAATTTTGGCGGAAAACTAGATTTGGAGGTATTTATGATTTTTAGTATTTGGTATTTGGTTTTTCCATTTGGCTTTGTTATGAGTTTTTTGGTACTCACCAAACTTTTCTTGCCTCCTCCCTGTCTCCTTCTCTACTCATTGTTCTCACCATGTCCTGCTCTACCTATTGAGCTCTAAATCGAGCTCTTCTTCAAGACCCAATTCTCCCCAGTGAGATGAGCTCTAACCTTGAGATCTTCAAGCTCCTCTCATCTAACTCGTTCGATCCACCTTGGGCTCGACCTACCTCACCCCCCGCAAAGCTCTGTTCTGAGCTCTCTTTGGCTCAGACATCACCGAGCCCCCCTTATTGTGCTCTGTATCAAGCTCAAGCTCTTCTTCTTTCCGAGCTTGTTCGTTTTCCTTCTCGAGCTCAAGGGCTTGGCCCTATTTTGTCCTAGAAACCCTATTTGGTCTCCCTGTAAACGTCTCGACCTCCTCCTGTCAATTGCAGCTCTTTCTCCGTTGGTATTTACCCTGCTCGGGCACTCTCTGGCTCGACCATTTCTCGATTGTATCCTCCTTGTGAGCTCGCTTCAAATGGCTTTGTCGTGCTTTACCCTCCCGCTCAGCCTTGAAACAACCCTGTCAAACCACCGTGTCTTCCCTTGCATGCGTTGAAACCGCTCTAGATCGCTCGTTGAGTTGCGCCCATGCAACTCGCCTCGAGCCCCTCCATCATGCCACTTGGCACTATCTTTAACCAAACTTTTAAATTAAAAATTTTCCTTCCCATTTAAACTAAGCCCGTGGTTTCTAATTAAAACTTTGTTTTTTTAATAACTAGTTTATAATTTTTTAAAAACTTAGCTTTAATTTTTTTTAACTATAGTGTTTAAATTATTTAGAAGGGAAGCTTTAATTAATTAGGTGATCAAATTGGTACTATGGGTAAGTTAGTTTTTGAATGCATTATTATTATTTTAATCATATAGCTTAAATTAAAGTAATCAGGAAAACTATTAAAATTTAGCGTTACTGGGCATTTTTTCTAACGTGTGTTTGTGAAGGTAATTATCATTTTTTGGAGGTTTTTTTTTGTGTTTTGGGAGGTTATTGGCTCTTTCGGGAGTCATTTTGTGTTGTTTTGAGCTCTTATTATTACTTGCGGGTTAGTGAGCGTGTCCTCCATAACCTTGCGACAAGGGAGCTCCAAAGGAATGTGAGATGCATCTTCTCACACAACTTATTTTTTTCCCTTCTTGTTTGTTTTTTATTTATTTTGTACTTATTACGGTGTTGATTTGCCGCGATTCACATTTTTACGCCAATTGCAAGGCTAGTGGCCAACTGTTTCATATCGAACGAACACATGTAATTGTAATCAACACACTAAACTATAAAGTACTGCAAACAAGGGGTGAAAATATTGTTCTGGGGTGTGTTTGTGTTTCCTTTATTTCTGCATTCTTGCTTTCTATCTCCTCACGATATATGCTAGTGTTGTTCCTTTTCTCATGTCGTTTAACACCATGGGGTAAAGAGTTATACCACATCACCATGGGAGTGGAGAAAGAACTAACAATCGAAATCGAGAAATCTAACTTGTTCAACCGATGTGATGAAGTCTTAGGTCTGTTAGGAAATAAGGGATAAAATACACAGAACAATCCCTCACAAAATCACAACAATAGAAAACTAATATGTAGAAATTATTACAGATCTGAAATAAAAGTGCACAATAAAAAGAACACAACACAAATAAACAATATTTAATGTGGTTCACCCAATTTGGGCTACGCCCACCAAGAATCATTTGCTTAGATTTTATTACAAACCAATTCTTCCCTTAATACAATACCCAGATCTATTGGAGATATGCTCAACAAACTCTATAGAATTCACGCACATCTGTAATGTTACATCAACCCTACCATATGCAAAAAACCACATAAATAGGTAATTGTTTAAGTAGTTTTATAATACTGCGGGTATCAAAACCATGGGCCAAAATCGGCCCATAAACCAATGGGTCAAAAATCCTGCCCATATGAGAAGAGCATTTCTTGAAATATTAGGCATATTTTTGGAGGTCAATTTTTTTTATTAGAGGCTGCGCCCCCCAACCCCTGCTGCCAGGGGCTGCCACCCCCCGGACCCTCGCTCAGGGCTTGACCTGGCCCTGAACCCCGACGAGACAATTGTGGAAAGTGTACAATACTTTTAGTGTACAATCTTCAAAACTTCCACACATGAAAACAAACTCCATAACTTTACAATCTCCCACTTGGAGATTAGTTTTCCTATGAGTAAGCTTCTCAACCCTTCATTGTCATCCGCGAAGACCAACCAAAGGTGAACACAACTTCAATTTCTCCCTTGTGACCACCTTGCTCATCATGTTTGCAGGATTCTGTAGTGCCCACTTCCATTTGACACCTTTTTTATACTAATCATGATACTGTTGATTATATTATGGACATGATTATGGATTTTATTGTAGTATGATGTTAGATGTTAGATCATGGACTGTTGTTGACTTGATTTAGTTATGTTGCATGATGATTATTAAAGACATTTTGGATATTGATATTGATATACTGTTTTACATGGTTATATTATGGATGTTGTTTGGACATGTAATATTTGGATATTGTGAGTAAACCTAAAAATGAAAATTATTTAATGATGATATATTTGTTGAGTAAAATTGTAAATGATCTTGTTGGTTGCTTGGATGTTGTTGTGATTCATATATTTAGATGATCTTGGAATTTTATTTATGTTATTTTGGATGTTCTGATATGGCCATGAGGTCGAAGGAGATATTTGTGTTTTGCAAGTTAAAATATCATAACAAACATCAGGGGATTGGAGACCAACCACATTGGAATTCTAGATGAATTCAACAAGGTCACCATGACAACTAGTATTTGTTTGTATGTGTTAGGGATTCCCACGGGGGGATCACCTTTAAATGTGACCAAGGGATTATGTGTTTTTAATTATTTCACCCTTTTGTTTAATGTTGCATGTCTTTATTTTGTAATGTATTTGGCCCTTTATTTATTTATTAAATGTTGTAATAATTTTGTGGGTAAGCATATTGTTAATATTAATTAAATAAAATATGTTATAAGAAAGTAATTAATAGAGTTGTTGGCCTTAAATTAAAGTGTTGTAAGAGATGTGTAAGTTAACTTGAGTGTGAAACACTCCACCTTCTTGGAAATTTGAAATTGTCCTTGGAGGCTGATTTTGGAGGATTGTGAGACAAGTTAAACTTGTCACATACCTCTTAAATTTAATTACCAACCATACCTATGGTTAGTGAGTTGAGATTAGACTTTTATAATACTTTTTGAGAAGGTAATTTATAGGTTTTAATTACACTTTTCTTACATGATTTAATTTCAATCCTTTGGGGTGTGGGTTGGATTTGAGTGTGTAAGTAAACTGTCATTTTATTCATCCACCTATTTATTATGCATTGGAGAATGAAGTTGAATTTTGAGGTTGAGGTTGAGGATGTGTGATGTGTCATCCTACATGGATCCACCTCATCCTCTTCCCTTCCCTCTTCTATAAAATTCGAATTCCTTGCCTTGTTTTGGGTTGCTTCACTTTGGAGACTTCATTCTTAGGTGAATTCTTTTACTGTTTTGGAGCTCTTGCTTTGAAGAAGTTTTTGGAAGATTGTTACATGCTTGTGCTTGGCTGTTTTGGATTGCTTGCATTGGGATAAAGCTCGCTGCTTTGGAACTTGGAACAACTCCATCATGGAGAGGTAGGAGCTTGGCTCTTGAATTTTTTTTTGTTTATAAAAATTTTGATGTGTGAATGGTTTGGTATGTCTGTGGGCTGTTGGATAGATGGCCTAGGAATGGTGTAGGAGAAGTCTATGGGGTTTATTTGGTCGGAGACACAAGTGTGTTTTAGGGAGGTATAAGGGAGGAGGGTGTTGTGATTTGGGTTCCACCTTACAAAGAAATAACTTGCATTTCTTTACTCATTATGGGGTGATATAAGAGGTTGGGGAGGCATAAGGAAATGTGAGGAATAAGGGGTACTTGGGGAGGCATAAGGAATGTCAGGATTTTGATATACTATATTTTGGCAGTTTGTAATTCAGGTGGTGATACCCATTTCCCCTTTTGGGAGGCATAAGAAGCACCCGCCATAGTTTTTTTCTCCTTTGGCTTGTTGATGAAGCCTCAGCAATGTTTGTTATGCTTTAATGTAGCTGTAAACTACATTCTATTTTGGATTGTGTTTTGTTGTGAAAATGTTGCTTGTGTGTTTGTGGAAGCCTGTTGTTGCCATGAGTTGGATCACATATTTTATTGTATTGTGGTTAGGGCTCAGGGGCTAATGAAGAAGGATGACTTCTCCTCTTCATTGGATGTCTTGGTTTGGTGGAGAGCATTGTCTTTCCCCTACTCTTGTTGTGATCACAATTTGGAAGAATGAGAAATACGTATGTTGCTGTTCTGGAGCTGAGAAAAAGACATTTGACTGTCCCTTGTGAAATGAAATCTTATTGTATCCCTTTCCCACTTTGAAGTGAATGATCTGTATATTAATTGTAATGGAAAGATACTTTGTATTGAAAATGAAAGTTGAAATTCAAAATGTAAAAGAGTTATACTCTATATTCTATTTTTTGGAAAGAATGCGAAAGAATGATACACATTTTGTATGTTGTATTTTGAAATCAAATGGAAAGGAAGTTGTAAGAGTTTCATTTGAATTAATGGAAGTGTTTGTCTTGTTCATATGATATTATTTCCATTAGAAATCTGTGTTTAACATGCACTATGAAATCCCTGTTTAGAAAGTGGAAAAGTGAAACACGTGAGGAGAAAATGTATTATTCTGCCTTGTTTATAATATATGATTTTGGAAAGAATAGAAACTGCATTCTTGTTTTAATATTTGATTGAAAGAAAGAAAACTATTTATAACCAACATGGAATGAAATTTAATGTTTTATTTCATGGCAAAAGAGATAGTTAATTTCTGTTCTGTAAATGTATACACTTCTTTTAATTTACAGTATAGTTTGTAAAATTCCTTTAACAAATGTTTAAATAACCCTGCAGATAGATAAGAGGCAAATGAAATAATCAATTGGACTTAACGAGGACAAAATGATCCCAAACCAGACTAAAAACACTTAAGGCAATGTCTTGAAAATCTTCCGATCGAGCCAAGGTAAATCTGCAGATTTTTACTGTAAAAAAGAAGAAACTTGTAATTTCGAAATGCATATCAAACCAACAATTTTTCACTTGCTATATATCCTAACACTTTCCTAATAGAAACCTCCATGTTTGTTTGACATGTTGAAGGAGAAATAATGACAAATTTGAACAAAATTTGATAAGTTAAAATTACCAGTTCGCACTGTAAAGTCCTGCTGAAAGTTTTCACAAAATTGACTCCTTAAATTTTATCAAAATTAGAATTTAATGAAACCTATGCAAATAGGATGTGAAGAGCTTTCTAGAAATTCCTCGTTTGACCAAAACCAAGCTCTCTATTAAAAGTTATGACCTTTTGAAGTTTTTCTTCACTTGGTGTCAAAAAATGTTTTTGGGAAAAATTTCCTTTGTGGGCCCGAATTTTTCCCTTAGCACTTCAGAATTTTTTTTTGAAAATTTTCTTAGTTTTCCCCGCTTACCCCCGCAGTTAATCAGAGGCTGCCATGTGGCACCACGAGGCATCGGAGGAGGTTCGGATTCCTCTTTATCTTAGCGCTTCAAAAAAAATTTGGGAAAATTTTCTAAATTTTCCCCGCCGGTACGCCGGCCCGCAACCAATCAGGAGATGCCACGTGGCATTGCGAGGCATCGATGGAGGAGCAGGTCCCTTTTTACCTTTTTGTGTTTCGAATTTTTTTCCAAATTTTCCCCACCACCCCTTCGACCGAAGCCAATCAGGAGCTGCCACGTGGCATCGCGAGGTGCTGGCGAAGGTGTGGGTGAATGTTACCCCTTTTTTCCCTTCGGGGCGTTAAACAATTTTTCTCCTCGCGGCCCGTAGATCCGCCCATGGGAAAATTTTCCTCCCCGCGGCCCGCCGACCCTGCCCATGGGGAAATTTTCCTCCCGCGGCCCGCCGACCCGCCCTTGGGGAAAAATTTCTCCCCTAGGCCCGTAGGCCCGCTCTTGGGGAAAATTTTCACCCCAAGGCCCGGCGGCCCATAACTTGAAAAATATGAGGAGTTAGGAGGACTTCTTTATATCACTGGAAAGGTGAGGAAATTTCCTATCCAATGGGAATGATGTAGAGAAATTTTGAATTCGTTAATTTTGGGTAAAATCAAGTTGAATCTTTAAAGCCCGTTAGAGAGTGGGTATGGTGAGGAATTACCCTCTTAACCTAATTGAATCTTCTAACCCTAGATTTTGGACCCTGTAACCTCTAATAAATGTTAACAAAAGAAAAATATATTCTAGTAGATTAGAATTTATCTAGAACTTTGTCGGTGACAACTGCTGTCTTGTAAACTGGTTGAAGACTCTTTTAAACAAAAAAAATTATTCCATAATTTTCCCAGCTAATCCTAGGTTGTTCTTGGGTCTCAAGTGGGTTGTTTTAGTGGGCATCATAGATTTTGACTAGTATGAATCTTCTCCAAGTTCAAATTCTCTTCCTTCAAAGGTGTTTTGATGAAATGGTACCTAAGCTGTATATGCTTCATCCTAGAGTGGAAAGTAGAGCTCTTGGTTAAGTGTATAACATTTTGACTATCACTATGCAACTTCCCTTCCTCTTACTTATGCCCCAACTCCTCAAGTAATTTTTGTAACCAAATCATCTCTTTGCTTGCCTCTGTGGCAACAACATACTCAGCCTCTGTGGTTGACAAAGCCACAAGCTTCTATAGTCATGAAATCCAACTCACTGTTGTCCCACCTATAGTGAAAATATAATTTGTTGTGCTCCTCCTATTGTCTACATCTCCAGCCATATCTGTATCTACATAATCATGAAAAGTGGTGTCCTATCCACTGTAGCACAAAACTGTCCCCATGGTCCCTCTTAAGTATCAAAGGATCCATTTTACTTCCTGCTCGTGATCTTTACCTAGATCACTCATAAATCTACTCACTGCTCCCACTGCATGTGTAATATTAGGCCTAGTGCACAACATGACATACATGAAATTGTCAACTGCTGATGAGTAAGGTACCTTAGACCTTTGGTTTCTCTCCTGCTCTGTCTTGGGACACATCTTCTTTGATAACTTGAAATGGCCTGCCAAAGGAGTCCCAACCGATTTAGCATACTGCATATTAAACCTCTCCAAGACCTTCTTAATGTACTCTTATTGAGATAAAGTTAGCTTCTGTTCCCTTCCTATCCTGAAATATCCTCATACCAAGAATTTGTTTGGCTACCCCCAAATCCTTCATAACAAAGGAGTCACTTAGTTGCATCTTGATTACTTTTATTTCCTGCATGTTTTTACCTGCAACCAATATGTCATCCACATACAAACACATGATAATATAATTTTCATCTTCAAATTTCTTTATATACACACAATGGTCGTAATGACATTTAATATAACCTTGCTCCATCATGGAGCTATCAAATTTCTTATACCATTGACGTGGAGCTTGTTTCATGTCATACACGCTCTTCTTTAGTTTGCACACCATCTCCTCTTTACATTTGACGTCATAGCCATCTCGCTGCTACATGTATAGATCCTCCTCCAAATAACCATGGAGAAATGCATTGTTTACATCACGCTGCTCTAAGTGCAATTATTCTACTACCACTATTCCAAGAACAATTCTAATACAAGTCATTTTTACTACAGGAGAAAAAATCTCAACAAAATCTATACCTTTTTTCTGTGCAAACCCCTTGACCACCAACCGAGCCTTATATATTTTCTTGCCTCCTTCTTTAACTCTTTACACCCCAATTGTTCTGCAATGCTCTTTTTCCTTCGGGTAGCTTCACCAAATCCAAAGTCTGGTTCTTCATAAAAGCCTGATGCTCCTCATCTATGGCTTGCTCCTACTTCTTCCTAACATCTACCTACATTGCTTCTTCAAAGCTCTCTGGCTCTTTACTATCAGTGAGTAATAAATAATAAAGAGAAGGAGAAAAACGTTCAGGTTCTCTTCTTACCCTAGAAGACCTCCCTAATATAGGAGTTTGGGATTCCTGTTGAGTAAGTTCCTGAACTGATTCATGTGTCACTTTCCCAAACTAGAAGATCCTTTACCATTGCACATTCTTTCTTGGATTCTTCCATAGTTTCCTGCAATTATTGCTTATACATAACTTTCTCATTAAAGACCACATCCCTAGATCGAATGATTTTTTGTACTTAATACTCCAACATTTATATCCAAAGTCATCACCACCATAACCAATGAAAGTTCAGTTTTCTAATTTAGCCTCTAGCTTGGTCCTATCATCCTTGTCAATATGAGAAAATACCTCACATCTAAAGACTCTAAGAAATGAGTAATCAACTTTCTTACCATACCAAGCCTCGTCAGGTATGTCTCCATCCAATGCATTTGAGGGTCCTCTATTTATCAAGTACACAGTTGTGCTCACCGATTCTACCCAAAAAGAAAGAGACAGTCCTGCATGTAACCTCATGCTCCTAAAACGTTCCATTATTGTTTTGTTCATCCTTTCTGCCACTCTATTATGTTGCGGAGTTCTTGGAACCATATTTTATCTATGGATTCCATTCTTAGAACAATAATCGTCAAACTCATTTCTGTAATACTCCCCGCCATTATCTGACTTGAGACATTTTAGCTTAAGACCCATTTTATTCTCTACCAAGGCTTTCCATTTAACAAAAGTGTCAAATAAATCAAATTTATTTCTAATACAATATATCTAAACTTTCCTTGTTACATCATCAATAAAAGTAACATAATAACTTAAACCTCCAAGAGATGATACTTGATCCGGTCCCCACACATTATAATGTATCAGCTCGAACTTACTCTCTTTCTTTGTAGGTCCAACCTTGAGAAACCTTATTCACTTCTGTTTCCCATATATGCAGTCCTCACAAAACTTCAATTTTTTTTCTATATATCTAGGAAAATTATTCTTTATGATCTCCATGTCATTATGGCTCATATGACCAAGCCTATAGTGCCAGAATGTTGTATCTACTTCTGAAGCCATAAGCTTACAAACATTAGTGCTATCAGTGATTAAGTACAAGGTTCCAACCTTCTTACCTCTTGCCACTATAAGATCACCCTTGGTAACATTCCAAGAGTCTGCTGTAAATATCACAGTACAACCTGTTATCCAAAATTCACCCCCCAGGGTAATTTTGATAACATGCATCAAATTCTTCAATCCTGAGAAAGTATATTGATTCAAGGCAAAAAATCACATTTTTGGGGTCCCTCGGCTTCTCTCTAACTCTCTCATCCAAGAAGAAATCCCAACGAGTTAGAAAGAATGGAAAAAATGCAAAAATAAGGTTGCAAGACTATTTTGAGGCATTTCGGGTTCGAAGGGCTCGGGTTGTACCAGTTCACGTTGAACTGAGGTTCGTCGTACCAAGCTTGGGGCCAGAAAAACAAGAAAATCGGCTAAGTCATAGCCCAGGTAGCATCCGGGACAGTTGGGACATCGGGACGCGAGGGACGCGAAAAGCCGAACTGGCCGAAAAAATGAAGAAAATTGCCTAAGTCTTGTTTCGCTCGGTCTGGGACAGTTGGACCAAAAGTACGCGAGGGACGCGGACGGCCGGTTTGGGCGCAAGTCAGTCCAATTTTCGGGCGGTTCGGAGAATTTTGGTCCCAAGCAGTCCAGGACAGTTAGAACAAAAGTACGCGGAGGAGTGCGAACTGGCCAGGTCGGCCGAACAGAGGACTTTCGTTTGGGACATTGGGCCAAAAGTACGCGGAAGACGCGAAAAGCCGAAAGAGCCGAGAGCAATGGAATCTCGCCACGTGTCTTCACCGCAAAGAGGGACAAGGAAGCCCGAATCAGGCGGTCGGAGAATTTGTCCCAGGGAGTTTTAGGACAAACCGGGGCCAAAGGTACACGAGGGACGCGAAAAGCCGAAAGAGCCACCAACGAATCAAAACGTGCCACGTGTCACAAGGGGAAGTGTAATGGAAATTGGCTAAGTGTTTTTTGGCCAAAAAATTTCAAAGGGCAAGGTTTGAAGGGTCGGCCCGAGCTAATAGACACAAGACACGTGTCTTAAGGCGGGGGAGTTTGGAGCCAGGGAAAGACTTAGGAAAATTTGACACAACTCTTGGGCCAAAAAATTAAAAAGACAGGATGACCCCGCGCCCCTGTCCTCCAACCAGATCACGCCACGTGTCCCGAATGGCGGGGGCGCAGGGAAAAATGGAAAATTTCCCAAAGTTATAAAAGTCAAAATTTTCAAAGGAAAACCCACGGAAAGGGGAGGAGAGAGAATTGCGCGCCCAATCAGCGCCTGACATGTGTCATCCAAGTGGCAGAGCGCGGGGAAAAATTCAAATATCCGTTTTGCCTGTTTTTGCCCTAAATCTTCAGATCGCCATAACTTTCGATCCAGAGCTCGGATTTTCACGTTGTTTATATCAATGGAAAGCTGGTGAAATTCTCTGCATGATTCCGGGGTCAATCTTGAATTTTTGTTCAGTTTGGAGAGAGAAAATTGAGAAACGCCTCTGGCACGTAATAATAGACAGAAGTGACGTTTCAACAACCAACTTTAATACAACAGACAGTTCGCCGTTTCTACTAGACAGTCCGCCATTTTGCCAAGATTCGCCGCTTCTGCCATAATGAGATGAGTTAAATGCGACCTAGAAGTGGTTGGGGTAGATCTGATTTTCCTCTCTCTTCCCTCTCTCATTCTTCCTATATATTGTAAAGAGGGGCTTCTTTCTAAGGGTTGAACATTCGAGTCGTTCATCTTTTCAGCTCTGCCCTCCCTTCTTTTCTTCTCTAGGGTTTAAAATGGAGTTCGAACCTCCTTCGCTTCTCTGTAATGGCGTTTTTGCCTTTTACCATTAAAATGATGTTCTGTGTAAACTTCTGAGGCAACAAAAACATGTTTCGTGATGCATCTGTCCATCCTTGCTCGTTTTTCGCTTGTTCTCTTCTTGCCTCCTTTCATTGCAGGTATTTGTGCACGTTTGAATGTTCATTGTAGGTTTGGAGCTGTGTTCATGGAGTTTTGGGACATTTTCTGTGTGAAATCTATCCTTGGGCCTGTGATGCATCTGTCCATCCTTCCCATTGCTCACCTCTCCTTGTTCATGGCAGTTTTTGATAGATGTTCAACATTTTCCTTCTCTGGTGTATCACCGTTTTAGTGTAGGCTCTGTTTTTTCCTTCTCTCTCTCTCTCTGTCTCCTTGGCATGGTTAGATTAGGATTAGATTAGCTTGCCTGCACTGGAATAGCTTGTGGCAGGTAGTTTAGGAAGAGGAACCAGCCTTCTCTGGAGATTCCTTTTTCATTCTTGCAAGTCCCACACTTGGAGGAAGGTTTCAATGTTGTGCAATCACACTGGATGCTAGAATGATCAAACTAGAAAATCTGATCAACATCCAGGGGTGCTGTGATTTTGCATCAATAGTTTTGGCACGCCCGGTGGGAGACTGAGGTTAGATTATTTCATCTTTCAGAGGTGTCTCATTATCAACAGCAAAGTTTAAGCCACTGTGCGTTTGCATTAACAATTTTGGCACGCCCGGTGGGACCTTAGAGGTCTTCCACTTCATCTTTTGTAGGTTGGTGTGTTCCTGTGAAGATTTCAGCCTTTGGAGGCACTTGCAAACACATCTGGCAACTCCATCTGATCAACAACCCATTTCTGAAGTTGCAGACCTATTTTTCATCCATTTCCATCCATATTTCTTTCCACCCCTTTCATTCTTTTCCATTCCATGAAGTTGTGCAATCATGACTTCATTTCCATCATGGAACTCACATTTACAATAACAACAATGTTTTCCACCTCCAACATGCATTACAAATCCTCCAAATCAGCATTTTGAACAAATTCAAAATCAGCATCCATACCCATATGAGCAGCAATGCCAAAATTAGTTTGGCTATGGAGCTCTCCAAGAGCAAGAGTATGCATATAATGAAGACAATCAGATGCAAGATGCTGGTTTGTTAGAGAAAATCCAAAAGATGGAGGTAAAGATGGTGCAGTCCAGAGCAACAGCTCAAATGAGAGCTTTCAGAATTGGTTGCAGGACTCCTTGTCCATGGGGAGGCCCTTTTCCAAAACACTTCAGCCCTCAGGAGAAGCTGGACTTCATGATGAAGATGCTGCCCCAACTTGCACAATGGACAGTAAAAATAGAAGCCTATACACTTGTTGTTGAACAACCTTGTCAATGGGTAAGTTCTACACCATCATCTGGTTTTTCTCTTCCCATTACTCAAGCAACATCATCTCATTTGGAATTACAAATTCTAAACTCCCCATCTGCTGTCCTAAATGTTGATCCCATGTCTCCACCTCTCAGTCTTCCACCACACCTCAATTCTTCTTTCCTTTTTCCTTCTAAACAGTCATCCCCTCCACAAGAGCTAAAAGAAATACCCCCTCCTCCAAAGAAATAAGAGGTTTCATCTCCTCTACCACCACAAAAAATTGCCAAATCAATTGAGTTACAACCCATCCCTCCTCTTGCATTCCCAATTCCATGTGGGGAAGAAGAAATTGCAAAAATCGGCCATGAAGGACAGCAAGAAGAGGATCCTAACAGAAAAGAAATGACAGACAACTTGAGGGTTTGGGCTGCCAAATTTGGGATGACAAAGATCCCCTCAATGGTTAAACCTACAGAAGAGGCTAAGGTTGAATAAATGGTGGTTAAGACTGATTTTGTGGCAGCAGAAGAAGAGCAAAAAGAAGAAGCAGATCAGCAGTCAGTTTGCTCAGAAAGTAGTGTCCATGTTGGCACTCTATTTGAAGGGAATGCTGATTCAATTCAAGCTACACAATCAGCCATAAAGGAAGAAAGCTCAGAAGAAGATCTTGCAGTCCCAACTTGTCCTCTAGAGCAGCAGATTGAAGAGTTTGACTTGAAAAACTTCATGCTAGAGGAAGAGTTCAATCAAGAGCAAGATTGTCTTCAAGTAGTAGAGAAAGGAGAAGCTGCTCCAGATCCAAAAGAAAAGGAGCACATTCTAGTTGTGGAGGAGAAAATTGCAGATCCAAGGGCTTTGAGCACAAAGCAGGCTACAGGAGAACCTTCAGTTCTTCTTTCTACTTCACCTCTCTCAAGTTCTAGTACTGAAGAGGAGTTTGATCTCTCAAACTCAATGTTGGAGGGTGAAAGAAACCATG
This sequence comes from Taxus chinensis, assembly GCA_019776745.2. Lineage (NCBI taxonomy): Eukaryota > Viridiplantae > Streptophyta > Pinopsida > Cupressales > Taxaceae > Taxus > Taxus chinensis. Next base: position 979,955,155 of record CM034147.1, read on the forward strand.
GTGGTTAAGTTACAGATCAAGAGGACACCATGGAGGAAGTTGAGCATTTGCAGCAGGACAGCCATGAGGCAGTTTATCTGTCAGATTTGGAGGACTGTTTTGATGGAGAAGAGCCGGTTTGAGTTTCCACCATTCTCTCTTTCATCATCCACATTCCAAACACTTGAGTCTACTGTCATGAAGGAAAACATTCATTTGCAGCAGCCTGTATCTTATAGTAGCTCCTTGGAACCAAGATTGGAAGATTTTAATCTTTCATGTCCTTCATTGGAGGAAGAGAAAGGACAAAGGAATTTCACCATTTCTTCCACACCATCCATTCAAGGTCTACAAGAAGACTCCATTCTTGAAGTTGAAAATCAGAATTATGGGCATACTCAACGGATCAGACCTTGCCCAATCAGGGATTTGGCTTCATTGGAGCCAAAGGAGAAGCCACAACCAGTCATGCTTGCTTCTAAGCATGAGGGTGAGCTACAAAGTACCAAGGATCAGCTGTCATACCTCTTCAATCCAAATGCAGAGCAACTAAAAGAGGTATTAGATTCACCTTCAGCTGATACCTTGATGATTTGGCTGGAAGACCAGCTTCTTTTTGATTTTCCATTCATGCAATCAGCCATGTTCAATGCCAAATCAATTGCATGGCTGCCACTTTTGAGAAAGGGAAGCTATTTCTCACAACCAATTGCAGGGTTTGTTTAGCTTGCCTTTGCTTCCAGTTAGAGTAGAGTAGGTAGGTTTGTTTTTAGCAAAAGAAGTGCTTGTGCACACTCTGCATGTTCCATTTGGAGCATGTATGATTTTCAGTTCTGTACATAGTTTTTGTGGTGCTGGTTTTGCTTTTGTACAGTCCATTTCAGTGGCATTTTGGTGAGAATGACTCCATTTCAGTGGGTTTCCAAGTGGCTCAGAGAGGAGGTTTTCAAAGTTTAGATCAGTTTCCAGGTTATAACTCATGACTCCATGCCCAATGGATTGCTTCAGGCTACTGATCATTCATCTAGCAAGCAGATAACCCCGCTGAGTCGCCAAAACTGTTATCCAAAATTCACCCCCAGGGTAATTTTGATAACATGCATCAAATTCTTCAATCCCGAGAAAGTATATTGATTCAAGGCAAAAAATCACGTTTTTGGGGTCCCTCGGCTTCTCTCTAACTCTCTCATCTAAGAAGAAATCCCAACGAGTTAGAAAGAATGGAAAAAATGCAAAAATAAGGTTGCAGGACTGTTTTGAGGCATTTCGGGTCTGAAGGGCTTGGGTTGTACCAGTTCGGGTTGAACTGAGGTTCGTCGTACCAAGCTTGGGGTCGGAAAAACAAGAAAATTGACTAAGTCCTAGCCCAGGCAGCATCCGGGACAGTTAGGACATCGGGACGTGAAAAACCGAACTGGCCGAAAAAATGAAGAAAATTGCCTAAGTCTTGTTTCACTCGGTCTGGGACAGTTGGACCAAAAGTACGCGAGGGACACGGATCGGCCGGTTTGGCGCAAGTCAGTCCATTTTGGGCGGTTCAGAGAATTTTGTCCCAGGCAGTCCGGGACAGTTGGAACAAAAGTATGCAGAGGACGTGAACCCGCCGGTTCGGCCGAAACAGAGGACTTTCGTTTAGGACATTTGGGCCAAAAGTATGCGGAAGACGCGAAAAGCCGAAAGAGTCGAGAGCCAATGGAATCTCGCCACGTGTCTTCACCGCAAAGAGGGACAAGGAAGCCCGAATCGGTGGTTCGGAGGAATTTGTCCTAGGTAGTTTGGGACAGTCGGGCCAAAGGTACGCGAGGGACGCGAAAAGCCGAAAGAGCCGCCAACGAATCAAAATGTGCCACGTGTCACAAGGGGAAGTGTAATGGAAATTGGCTAAGTGTTTTTTGGCCAAAAAATTTCAAAGGGCAAGGTTTGAAGGGTCGGCCTGGGCTAATAGACACAAGACACGTGTCTTAAGGTGGGGAAGTTCGGAGCCAGGGAAAGACTTAGGAAAATTTGACAAAAGTCTTGGGCCAAAAAATTAAAAAGACAAGGATGACCTCGTGCCCCTGTCCTCCAACCAGATCACGCCACATGTCCCGAATGGCGGGGGCGCGGGGAAAAATGGAAAATTTCTCAAAGTTATAAAAGTCAAAATTTTCAAAGGAAAACCCGCGGAAAGGGGAGGAGAGAGAATTGCGCAGCCAATCAGTGCCTGACATGTGTCATCCAAGTGGCAGAGCGCGGGAAAAAATTCAAATATCCGTTTTGGCCTGTTTTTGCCCTAAATCTTCAGATCGCCATAACTTTTGATCCAGAGCTCGGATTTTCACGTTGTTTATATCAATGGAAAGCTGGTGAAATTCTTTGCATGATTCTGGGGTCAATCTTGAATTTTGGTTCAGTTTGGAGAGAGAAAATTGAGAAACGTCTCTGGCACGTAATAATAGACAAAAGTGACGTTTCAACAACCAGCTTTAATACAACAGACAGTTCGCCATTTCTACTAGACAGTCCGCCCTTTTGCTAGGATTCACCGCTTTTGCCATAATGAGATGAGTTAAATGCGACCTAGAAGTGGTTGGGGTAGATCTGATTTTCCTCTCTCTTCCCTCTCTCATTCTTCCTATATATTGTAAAGAGGGGCTTCTTTCTAAGGGTTGAACATTCGAGTTGTTCATCTTTTCAGCTCTTCCCTCCCTTCTTTTCTTCTCTAGGGTTGAAAATGGAGTTCGAACCTCCTCCCCTTCTCTGTAATGGCGTTTTTGCCTTTTACCATTAAAATGATGTTCTGTGTAAACTTCTGAGGGAACAAAAACGTGTTTCGTGATGCATCTGTCCATCCTTGCTTGTTTTTCGCTTGTTCTCTTCTTGCCTCTCTTCATTGCAGGTATTTGTGCACGTTTGAATGTTCATTGCAGGTTTGGAGCTGTGTTCATGGAGTTTTGGGACATTTTCTGTGTGAAATCTATCCTTGGGCTTGTGATGCATCTGTCCATCCTTCCCATTGCTCACCTTTCCTTGTTCCATGGCAGTTTTTGATAGATGTTCAACATTTTCCTTCTCTGGTGTATCACCGTTTTAGTGTAGGCTCTGTTTTTTCTTTTCTTTCTTCTCTCTCTCTCTCTTCTCCGCTTCCTCTCTTTCTCCTTGGCATGGTTAGATGGATTAGATTAGCTTAGCCTGCACCGGAATAGCTTGTGCATGTAGTTTTAGGCAAGCGGAACCATCCTTATCTGGAGACTTCCTTTCTCATTCTTGCAAGTTTCCCCAACGTGGATTGAAGGTTCAATGTTGGTGCAATCACACACTGATTCTACGTGATCAAACTAGAAATCTGTAACATCCGGGTGCGGTATTTGCAACAACATAACCATCCACTCTCAACTGCCCTGCCGTCCGCCGTCAATATCATATTTCATCTTAGGTTAGCCATTTTTGCATCCTTCAATGGCCATGTATTCTAATTCTACATCTTACCGTGAACAAAACCTTTTTCAACTATGCTAAATGCCATCATCACCAAGAAAAACATGCCCAGAATCCCCTAATATAATCGACAAAATATTGCCTATGGATAGCATGAAAGAAATCCCCAAATCTATAAAAACCCAAGATTCACAGTTGTGCAAATAAATAATCAAAGCATCCTGACTACATAGCACGTTGCCACATTTTCCAGTCCTTGTTTTCTTCTTCGTGTTGCTTCTTGTCTCGAAGGGCCTCTAACTCCCAACCACCCTTTTTTTGCATGCCCATACTATAGTGCCAACATAACTATCTTTCTTTGATTTTGACCTTGCTCGATCTTTGTGATTTTCCATTCCACGGCTTCCTCTTTCTGGTTCTTTCTCCCTCTATTTTCCATGTCAAGCATTCCTTAAACTAGAAATTCCCCCAAGAGCTTTTTTCTTCACATTTTCTCAATTAAAACACCTATACATCCTCAACGTCAACTTTATTTAGCTAGAACCGAGTTGCTTCTACCATTACTAGGCTATTCCACTCTAGGTAAAGAACACAGAATTAATAAAGCCTTTACTTCTTAATCAAATTTATATGGTAACCAAACCCACATATTTAAAACGTATTAAAATCATTTTAAATGATCTGATACGGAACCATTCTCAGCCATCTTCATATTAAACAATTTTTTCAGTAAAATATCTTGTTAGAGGCAAGAGGGTTTTTCATAACAACTTCCCTAATGCTTCCATGAGTTCTTTTGTACGTCTTTTCCTTTGAACCTTATACACTGAAGAGGCAAGACATCCATATTAATTCATGTGCTTCTTATCCAACAACCCATTCCACTCCTTTCTTTTTGAGGGTTGTGATTTTCTTAGAGCAACGAAATATAAAGATCCTTTTTATAATGACATCTAATCTTTCCAGCGGCAATCTTCCAAAGATGAAATTCTACCCTTGAATTTATCAACCCTTAATCTTCCATCATCTTCCATAGGCTCCCTCTCAAGCTAAATTTTCCCTGCGATTCACAACACTTCAACAAACCAAACCAGACTTTGATCAACCATTTGTTAGGATAGGAAAAATACGCGGAACTATCCCTTACAAAATGACAACAATAGAAAAGTGATATGCCTAATTATGACAGATCTGAAATAAAAGTGCAGAATAAAAGAACACAACATAAAAAGAGCATATTTAACTTTGTTTCAATCCATTTGGCTCCGTCCACCAATAATCATTTGCTTCAATTTTTATTACAGCCACTCTTCTCTCATACGATCCCAGATTTGTTTGTAGCTAGCTCAACAAACCTCTACAATAATTCACTCTTGAATTCACACATATTTTGCAATTTTACATCAAACATCAACCCTCCATAGCAAACAAAACCACATAAATAGAACACTACTTAAGCCATTTTTTACAATATGTGGTTACCAACACCATGTGTGACAAACCGCCCACCACTAACCTCTGGGTCAAATCCCCCGTCCCATGTTAAGAATAACACGTTTCCCAAATATCAATCACATTTTTCGAGGCCTTTGTTTTTTTCTCTCGTAGTCGCGCCTCCAAACCTCTTGTAGAAAACTGTGCATTGTACGTAACTTTAGTGTACAATCTTCAACACGTTCACAATGAAAATATGCTGCCCAGCTCACACAACCTAACAAGATCTTCTTTGTATGTTTCATTTCTCCCAACCCGCTCTTTCACAATTGAGTCTTCCGCAACCTTGATGGAACCTAGAAAACTCTTGATGATATTTTGAAGAAAACAAGATGACTTGATAGCCCATTAGTTAGAGACTGGACTACTTATTATGTAACTCTTAGTAACGTTTGAAACTCTACAGGCTTCTTCTCAAATTTGTTCCCACTAGATGATTGCTTGCAGAAATGGTGGAGTTTGACAGAGAGGATGTCAACTTATCTTATCCATTCTCTAAGCTTGACCCCGAGACTTTGTAGTCGTTTCTACTTACCTTTCACACCATGAAGCAGCTTTAGGATTGCTTGGAAGATTCCCGCTTGACACCTTTTCAATCCAACTCTTTGAGAACTGGAAAAATTGATTCAAATGGGAGCCAATTCAATCCAAGTCACCTGCCCAGTTTGCAAGTATGCTAAAGAAAGAAAAGAAACAGGAGTAAAAAAAGAGAAAAGACCAACATTGAAGAGACCTAAGCACACCCAACCAAACCTACCACAACCCCTTCTAACTTCTAATGCAAAACCAATAAGGAGTGTAAGTGTTGCTATTGCAAAAGTCAAGATACGAAGATGATCAATGCATGAGAATTTTTTTGACCACCTAACTCATTTAACTTGAGAAAAATAATATAGGTGTTCCAGAGTCTATCAAGCAAAATGCTCCAACTCGAGTATTCCAAAACAATGGAATCCAAATCTAAAAGAAAAGTCAGGCAAGGCATTTGTAAGGGTCCGTTTTGATCCATCATTGATGGGGTCCCCTATATTCCAGTGCCTTTACCACTGGGTTCGTCCACATGTTGAGTTTTCCGACATTGAAGTGTGTGGTATGTCCAAATCACTTTGGGTGATGACACTTCTGTGTCGGTTTGGTAGTGTATCTTTAGAAATTAGAAGTTGGGACCTTTAACAATGCTTTAAGTGGTTCCAACTCTCCCCTATCTCCTATATTTACCAAATCATCACTCATATTGGTGAAGTAATGTGATGAATTTAATCCTACTCGGTAATCATTAAGACTTCCATATTGAGACTACGATGATAAGGGAATGCGTAGCACCAGTCCTCAGTTGTACCATTGTTTCCCACTTTACTACTACTTCTGATTCTTCTTTGGCCCATTGCGATTACTTACTGAGATGTGGATGTTCGTAGTTATGCATTAGCATTTTATCCATTTTAAAACTTCTTCCATTAAAACAACTAATCCAACATGAGAATGGTCAACGAGTTACCTTGAGGAGTCCATTTTTCTGAGTCTTTTTTATGAGGGTTGTGCCCTTGGGGAAGCAACCCCGAGAAGTTGGGGCAAGGGAAAAGTCTGGAGAGCTGCTTATGCCCTAGTTTTTGTTCATAGTGACATGTTTTTGGCCCCTTTCCTTCTTCATTTCGTTCCCTATAGCTCTTATATACTTACCTTCATTAATGAATTTTCACGTTAGACATGGGTTACTTTCTGAAGCAGAATAGGACAATTTTTGATCATTTGAGACTTCATTCTCTCATTGAGAAACAGCTGAAATTCTATCAAGGTTCTTAGAAATGACAGGAGGCGAGTATTTGAGTAATAGGTTCGATGATTTCTGTCTGCACCTTCGAAGGATTCTTTTCATTGTACATTTGCTTACACCCCTTCGGCAAATGAGTTGAAGAAAGGAATAAACATAACACTTCAAGTGGATGATCTTTGCATGGTTATTATAAATCCCATTCCTCTATAGTCTTTTGGCCAAACCCTTGAATTGTGGCTTGAACATTTAAACCACATTCACACAAAGCAGGAAAAAGTATGACACCCTCTGAGGCTTGGTATGGAAAAAAAACTTGAGTTGATCCCTTTCGTTGTCTTTGATCAAATGCTATGCTCAAAGTCCGAAAAAGAAAGCCGTGTTGTCATGTAAAATGTTCTAACATTCCATAATTTTCAAAATTTGGTTCCATACAACAAAACCCACACTTAAAATTCCCTTTTTCCTCCTGGTCACGTCGACACATTTCAAATAATGTCACCCTCATTTTGGTCAAGAGGAATGGGTTAACATGATTTCAGGTGTGTTGCATTTGGAAATAAGTTTACCTAACTTGATTGGTGAAGTTACTCACCCCTAGATCTATTAAAGAACGGCGCTCAGAGGTTCAAAGGGGCCATTTTTTGGTCTCTAATCATCGGAGGGCATCCCTCAGAGCTTACAAAGATTTCAAACCTCAAAATATGTGTGGGGGAAAATGAGGCGATCCAAGGTATTTTAGGAATATTTATGTGGAATAATTGAGGTCATAACACGTTAAGGCAACCAGATCTTTTTGGGCAGTCACTGTGAAAACATTTTTCCAAGGAACTAGTTACTTTGTTCGTAATGGTTTTATGAGCCTCGTGAAGTTTTGGGATATCATTCTAGGCATGAGAAATAAGGACAACGCAGACATCATGGTGGCAATCATCAAAATAGAATTTTGGGAGTGTAACATATAGAAAACTTTTCCCATTAAGTTCAACACAACAGTCTTTCTATAAGGTGGAGCTTGCTGCGAAGGGATTCAAATACGTCGAGAGAGTTATGAGGCCTAACGAAATGGTAAACAGTGGAGTACATTGGTACCCTCTTCATGGGTACATGTTTAGATTGTTTCACACCATTCTGGATTTTGTGGTTAACTTTGCTTACTAGCGCACAGCACATGGGAAAAATTTGAAAGGTGATTGAAAAACAAATTTTTAATAATTATAACTTGAAAATGGTTGGAATGGATTTAGTGGGTTCTTTGGGAGTCAAATGTATAATTTGGACCTCCGAATTCACACTTGAATTCACACATAATTTGCAATGGTACATCAACCCTACCATATGCACAAAACCACATAAATAGACAACTACTTAAGCAATTTTACAATATTGTGGGTACCAAAACCATGGGGAAAAACCGACCCATAAACCTATGGGTCAAAATCCCCGCCCATATGAGAAGAACACGTTTCCCAAAATATCAAGCACATTTTTCGAGGCCATTTTGTTTTTCTCGGAGTCTGCGCCTCCAAACCTCGGTAGAAAACTGTGGAAAGTGTACAGTACTTTTAGTGTACAATCTTCAACACTTTCACACATGAAAATATGCTCCACAACCTAACAAGATCTTCTTTGTATGTTCATTTCTCCCAACCCGCTCTTTCACATTGAGTCTTCCGCAACACTTGATGGAACCTAGAAAACTCTTGATGATATTTTTAGAAAACAAGATGACTTGAGAGCCCATGAGTTAGAGAATGGACTACTAGGATTAACTCTTAGTAACTTTGATAACCTACATGCCTTCTTCTCAAAATTTGTTCACACTAGATTATTGCTGAAAGAATGTGGAGTTGACAAGAAGGATGTCCAACTGATCTTATCCATCTCTCTAAGCTTGACCCCGAATACTTTGTATTCGTTTCTACCTTTCACACCATGAAAGAAGCTTTAGGGATTGCTTGGAAGATGCCCTCATTTGACACCTTTTCATCCCAACTCATTTGAGAACTGGAAAAATTGATTCAAATGGGAGCAATCAAGTCCAAGTCACATGCCCTAGTTGCAAGTAATGCTAAAGGAAAGAAGAAGAAACATGAGATGAAAAAAGAGAAAAAGACCAACCTATGAAAGAAGCGAAGACCACCCAAACCAAACCTACCACAAACACTTCTACTTCTAAGGCAAAACCAAATAAGGAAAAGTGTAAGTGTTTCTATTGCAAAAGTCAAGATACGAAGATGATCAATGCATGAGAATTTTTTTGACCACCTAACTCATTTACTTGAGAAAAATAATATAGGTGTTCCAGAGTCTATCAAGCAAAATGCTCCAAAACTCGAGTATTCCAAAACAATGGAATCCAAATCTAAGAAGAAGTAAGGCAAGGCATTTGTAGCAAGTTTTGATCCATCATTGATGTGGGTCATATATTCCAGTGCCTTGCACCACATGGGTTCTCCACATGTTGAGTTTTCCGACATTGAATTGTGTGGTATGTCCCAAATCACTTTGGGTGATGACACTTCTGTGTCGGTTTTTGGTAGTGGATCGGTAGAATTAGATGGTGGGACCTTTAACAATGCTTTAAGTGTTTCCAATCTCTCCACCGATCTCCTATTATTTTACCAAATCACTCATATTGGTGAAGGAATGTGAGTGGAATTTAATCCTAACTCGGTAATCATTAGAGAGCTTCATATTGAGACTACAATGACTAAGGGAAATGCGTATCACCAATCTCAGTTGTACACATTTTCCCACTTTACTTCTGATTCTTTGCCCATTGCATTACTTACTGACGATGGTGATGTTAGTAAGTTATGGCATAAGCATTTTAGCCATTTAAACTATCATTACATTAAACAACTGATCCAACATGAGATGGTCAACGAGTTACCTTGAGTCAATTTTTCTAAGAGTCTTTATGAGGGTTGTGCCCTTGGGAAGCACCCCGAAGAAAGTTTTGGCAAGGGAAAAGTCTGGAGAGCTTCTTATCCCTTAGATTTTGTTCATAGTGACATTTTTGGCCCCTTTCCGTCTCTTTCGTTCCCTATAGCTCTTTATATACTTACCTTCATTAATGAATTTTCACGTTATACATGGGTTTACTTTCTGAAACAGAAATATGAAATTTTTGATCAATTTTGAGACTTCAATGCTCTCATTGAGAAACAAGCTGAAAGGTCTATCAAGGTTCTTAGAAATGACAATGGAGGCGAGTATTTGAGTAATAGGTTCGATGATTTCTGCACCTTCGAAGGGATTTCTTTGCATTGTACAGTTGCTTACAACCCTTCGCAAAATGGAGTTGAAGAAAGGAATAACATAACACTTAAGGGGATGATCATTTGCATGGTTCATTATAAATCCCTTCCTCTATAGTATTTGGCCAAAGCCTTGAATTGTGCTTGATACATTTAGAACCACATTCCACACAAAGCAGTAAAAGGTATGACACCCTCTGAGGCTTGGTATGGAAAAAAACTTGATGTTGATCACTTTCGTGTCTTTGGATCAAATGCTATGGCTCAAATTCCGAAAAAGAACCGTGTTGTCATGTAAAATTTCTAACATCCAAAATTTCAAAATTTGGTCATGACAACCAAACCCACACTTAAAATTCCCTTTCCTGGTCACTTCGACCAACATTTCAAATATGTCACCCTCATTGTGGTCAAGAGGAATGTGTTAACATGATTTCAAGTGTGTTTCATGTGGAAATAAGTTTACCTAACTTGATTGTTGAAGTTACTGAGATCTATGAAAGAACAGCGCTCTCAGAGGTTTCAAAAAGGCCATTTTTGGTCTTCTATCATAGGAGGGCATCCCTCAGAGCTTACAAAGAAGATTCAAACCATCCAAAATATGTGTGGGGGAGAAATGAGGCGATCCAAGGTAGTTTAGGAAGATTATGTGGAGATAATTGAGGTCATGAACAAGTTAAGGAAAACCAGATCTTTTTGGGCAAGGCACTGGGAAAAACATTTTTCAAAGGAACTAGTTACTTTGTTCGAAGGGTTTTAGGAGCCTCGTGAAGTGTTGGGAGATCATATCCTAGGCATTAGAAATATGACAACGCATACATCATGGTGCAATCATCAAAATAGAATTTTGGGAGTGTAAAAATATAGAAACTTGCCCATTAATGCAACACAAAAGTCTTTCTATAAGGTGGAGCTTGCTCGAAGGATTTCAAATACGTCGAGAAGAGTTATGAGCCTAACGAATGGGAAACAGTGGAGTACATTGGACCCTCTTCATGGTACATGTGTTAGATTTGTTCACACTCATTCTGGATTTTGGTGGTAACTTTGCTTACTAGCGCACACACATGGGAAAAAGTGGAAAGTTGATTGAAAAAACAAATTTTAAGTTGAACTAAGCCTTGAAAATGGTGGGAATGGATTTAGTGGGTTCTTTGGAGTCAAAATGATATAATGTTGGACCTCCGAATTCCATGTCTTGCTCCTGGAATCGAAAAACCACTCCTTAGTCAATTTTCATGTTGAGATTTATGACATCGACATTCCAAGAAGCTTGGGTGTAGTTTTGGAGGCCTAATTTCCCAAAAATTTTACACATGAAAAATGACACAAGATTCCCTGCATACTCGACTTCCCGAGGTCATGCCGAGACAACTGAAATCTAGAATATTGGATTGGAAAATGTAGTTAAATGATAATCAGAGACTATGAACGAGTAGTGTGAATTCCTAAAAAATAAGTTGGTCCAAGGAGAATCAAAGGCTATGAACGTGTAACACCAATTCTTAATGGGCTAGGTTTTTTGTTTTGATTTAAGCTCCTAAACTATACTAAATTCTAGTTTTAAATAAATAATGAAAAGAAATATAATTTAAATAAAAGAGAAACAAGTTTAATCTTTTAATTAAATAAAACAAATGTAATTATCTATTCTATTTGTTTGTATCGTGACAAGATTTAAAAAAAATGAAATTAAAAGAAGCTAATTAAAAAACTATTGATTTTGCACTTTTCAAGATTAATAAAATAACATAAATTCTACAGACACAAAGAATGAATTAAAATAAATACTACCACTTTTAATGAAATAAAACTAAAACATGGAATAACCGAATGCAGCTATTCCTTTGTTGCACGGTTGTCTGATAACATTTTTCTAAGAGAAATTATTCGAAGGTTATTAATATGATAAAATAAATATTCCTCTAGCAAAGCTTCTACCTCAAATTTCTCGGATAGGAAAAAGCTTCTCAGAAGATTTTTCCTCTTTACCATATGAATTTTCCCTGGAAAAAGCAATTCTAAACTAATCAAAAGAAATGAATAATAAAATAAATACAAGGATTTATTCATTTCTTCCTCTAACTAAATTCCCGAGAAGATCCATAGGGATAAGCTGAAAAGAAGTTATCAAGGGAAGATTTATGTAAGAAATATTTTGAAAGTAATACTAAAATAAATAATGTATACGAGAAGTGATGGAATCTTCTTCTTCTAATAATCTAAATATGTAATTTATTCTAATAACAATAAATAACAATAATGCAAAGATTTAAATAATTGAAGTACAACCCCAACCTAGTTACTATTGTACTATGGTAGCTTCTTAGAGGTGAGATGCACTTTTTGTCTCAGCTTTAGATCTTCTTCCAATGATGAAATCTAATTGATCCAAGGATTCAAGAATAGTGACTAGTAACAATGAAACCAAGAAAGCTAGTTGTGGCTGACTTTGTTCAAGGAAATGACAGAATGTGAGCAACAAGGAAGAACAAAGTAAATGTATTAGTTTATCTGTGTGATCCCTCTCCAAATTTTAGCAGTGTAACACTTTACTAAAGAATATAAAATGCCCAACCCATCAGATGGGTAAAAATGTGACTTTTATAAACTAACGGGAGAGAAGATGTCAACTACAAGTGTCAATCAAGAAATGAAAAATCAATCAAATGAGATGATTCAACACTCTAAATTTAGTAAATGAAGAAGAGGAATTCAATACAAATCTAACAAGCCCCAAAATAGACAATTTAATTGAGAAACAAGGGATAAAATCATGCCCAAAATCAAAACACACGTTCCAAAATACATGTTTTAATTTCGTTCTAGACGATGACAGGATCGCTATTGTTGCCGGAGGGGTAGCTGTGTAACTGCCGCTCTATGGAAAGGGGCGGTTGTGTAACCACCGCTCTTTGGCAAGTGGCGATTTAGCAACCACCACTAAAAATAATGGCAAAATCCAAAAATTAGTCTTACAGGTAAAATTGAAGTTTAGGGACAAAGCAGAGGGGTTTATTTGAGTCAAAGGATGGATGTAAAGGAGAGAGGGAGGGATGTGGATATCATTTTCATCTTGGAAGAATTTTTTTTCATCATAGGAGATATCACATTTCAATGTTGCACTACGTAATTTTTGGGTGCGTACATATTGCCTCCTCAGAAGATCATTTTAGCCATGTTGTCATGTAAATGTGCAATGAGGAAATTGACAATTTCCAAGCATGACAACTATACCCCTGTGTTTTTTTTTTTTTTTTTCATTTTTTACCCTTTCAAGGCACCCTAGGTCTACCCAGTTAGTCTAAGTGACCTCCTAATTGATGTTCGATCATCACCCTAGGTGATTTAGGAAATTTCAATCATTCCCCCTAGGTGATTTTAGGAGTTCATTGAAAAATGCAAACTTCGGGCGGCTATGGGAAGGGCTATCACTGGCCTTCTTAGGACTGGTGCAACACCATGGAGTGGAACAAAAAATATAAACTAGATGCGGAGGTGAATTAAAGGCATAGGAACATCATGGAATTTATTCAGGAAGATTCAGGAAGAATCCAAAGAAGTTGGGATAGTTTCACTAAAATCAACATTCACAGGCCTAGGTAGTGCACAAGCCAAAACAACTGCTGAGCTTCCGAAAGTAATTCTGGGAGCTTCGGATGGAGTTAGGAGAAAAATGAAACATCATCAGAAATGGAATTCCAAGCCCTACAAGATGATGAAATTAGTTTTATCACAACACTTTGGTGCAATGGGTCTACAAGCAATGTTTCTCATGCAAATGTGGAGTACCAAATCAAAAATATGCATTTTCAAGAATAAAATGGAGAAATAAAGACCTTAGACCCCACCATTGGATTCCAAAGGCCATATCCAGTCAATATCATATAAAATTTCATCAAAACAGTCCATCGAGAGCTCAAGTTATCGCCGTTTCAAGTTCCCCTCTTGGAGCGAGTTCGGGAGTAAGTCAAATTTTGGAAGGACATGTGTTAGTTCCAGGAGCCTGGTGTGATTTTGTGTCCCTCACGTCCCTCAAGGTCAGGGACATCAAGGTTGGAAAAATGTTCCCTGTCCCTAAGGAGACTTCTTGTCACCCATGTGACCAACTTCCAGCCCCTTAGTGCTTTAAAGCTACTTTTTGGCTTTAATCCCCTGCCATTGGATCTCTGCCATGTGTCAAGCTGAGGCGTGCTATGAAAATTGATGTCCCTCATTTCCCTTTGTGGTGAGGAATGTTAGGGACATGAAAATGTGCCCAACTCAAACTCAAAAATTTGAATTTTTTAACTGTTTGCTGCTTCTCACAGCTAGAAGAAAAGTTGCAAAGAACACCTCAGTCCACCATTGTTACTCCAAACCAGCTCTACCATGGCAAAAAAAACCTTCCACTCCATGAATATTCATAGGTTTCAAAGAAGAGATTGATCGAAAGAGCTAGAGGAATGAAGAATGAAAGAGAAGAGCGAAAAAATTCTTCAGAAATATCCATTGCCATGAGACGAAGATTTAAACATGTCTTGCAAGCTAGTGCACGAAACGAAGAACTGTTTGTTGCTAAGTTTTCCACTCTTAAAGGACATTAAAAACTCACCTTTAAACCTCCCATTTGGAGAAAGGAATTCTCACAATGAATAAATTTCACTTCCGGCTCCACGAAGAACAAAGTTCAAATTCTCATCAAATCGATAACCGAATCGAAGAGAAATTTCACCAGTGAGACAAGAAGCAAAAACGTATCTCAATGGAGTTCATTTCATCGTGAACGGAGACAAAAAATAGAATTGCAAATTTCAAGCTCCATTAATCGCCGCCATGACACAGTAGTGGAAAAAATCAGCGAGTTACCTCTTCACTACTCAGGGTTCCAGTGGGCGAAATCATGTGAAAATTGGAGGGAATGATCATTGAAAAATCTAGTTTCGCGTGAACTAGTTTTTGCGCCATGAAGTCCATATTTTTTAGGGATATGGAGGATTGATTTTTTATCAGAGTTTTTCCTTGTCACATGAAGAACAACTTTGAAAAAGACAACGATCTACCTCTTCACTTCTCAAGGTTCAAAATGGCGAAATCGCTCGAAAATTGGAGGGAATTATCGTTTAAAAATCTAGTTTCACGTGAACTAGTTTTTGCGCCACGAAATCCCTAATTTTTAGGGATATTGAGGATTGAGTTTTCATCAAATTTATACCTTGTCACATGAAGAATTTTGGGCCTAAAAAATATTGGCTAACTACCAAAGGGCACGTGCATGCGCCCCCTACTATAAATAAGACTTCTGTGTAATTATAAATAAGGCAATATTTCCATTTAGCCTAGGGTTTCCTTTAATGCATTTTCCTTTCGGTGTGTTTTCCCTTCTCGTTATTTGTTCCCTTTCTTTTTTTTGTGTGCATGTTGTGCACTGGTAGCCACTTTTTATTTTCAAAATTTTTCTATGTGTAGAGGACCGCACATCCATTTTAGTGTGGGGTGGATTAGTACAGAACATAATAGAAGCTGGTAGTGGAAGCTATGTTTTGATGGCCCATATTGAAGAATCAAAATCACTAAGTTTGGAAGATCGCGCATGGAAAAGGTGGACATAAGGAGTTTGGTGTCAGGAGAGCTTTACAAAGACCACATACAAGGATGAGAAGCAAAGGAACAACATGGTGAGGGAAAAAATTAGGGTAAGGATAGAAGAAGTGGCTTTGACGCTGTATGTGCGCGCGTGAGGACCTTTGGTCAAGTAAGGATTTTTGAATGTCAGAAGGATGTAAGGGTTTTTTCGCGTAGGGTTGGGCGAGGGGGTAAAAGCGCTTAAGGTTGGCTTTAGTAGAAAAAATTTTCTTTATTGCAAAGGTATGATGGTAGGTGGCATTGCATTTATTGCGGGAAAAGAAGAAAAATCTATAAGTACAAGGTTGGGATACATTGTTATTACCTTGCATTTGTGATATTGAAGAACTCTTATGAACTAGGGCATCCTTGAGAAAAATTGTGTGAAAGGAGGTTGTGAAGATTTGAGCGCATAACCAGTTTGAGAAGCGAACTAGTGTGGAAAATAGTACACGGGTGTGAAAGGAGAGGGTTGTTGGAATTTTAGAAACCCGTAAGTGAAAACAACATGTTGTGGAAGGAAGGGTTTTTCTAGGTTAGGGTTCTAGAGCTAGGGCACAAGATTGAATGAATTTTCACGTAAGGGTAAACCCGTAGAGTTGAGTAGAGCCAGGATCAGAAGGAAGAAAGGATTTTTAATAACCTGATAGGAGAGATGGCACCAAGGAAAGTAACCACCGTTTCATCAAAGAAGGGCAAGGGCAAAGGAAAACAAGTTGTTTCCACTAGCTTTAATGAGGAATGGCATGTAAAAATGCAGTACCTAGATGGCGTATTACTGGGAAAAGAGTGGGTGTCTCACATAATAAAAATGGTTGTAAGTGACTACAAACATCGAACAAGCACCACAAAGAAAGAGATGACGTTAGAAATGGTTGGACCTACAAACAAGAGGACACCTAACGGAATGCCCATCTATGACGATGAAGTCAAGGTGAAAATGGAGAAGGCCGAATTATTGCAACTATATGAATTTTCCTATTTTGGTAAAACCCGAGCGGTTGTACCAATGGCTGATGTCATGCATACATGAAGACCATTTCTATTTCATGGGGAGAAGAATGAGGATAACTTCCCAACTGATCTCCAAATTTACTAGTCTTACCTACGAGGGAGATTTATTTGATGATGAGTTGGAGGACAAGGAGACCATAAAGAAAACTATGGAGGCCTATGACTATAAGAAGGGGTCATGGTACTTCGACATGCTATTTTTAGTAAGTGCACCGCAGATGTCAGATGGCAACAAAATAGGTCTCAAAACTCTAGGTTTTTTTCCGGGGTTCCACGCTCCGCATTTGGAGTAATTCCTTCATCTGAACAAGTGGAAAAATGATATTTTCATCGGTGGGGGCAGAATACTGACAAAAAACACATCCTTTCATATCCCTAAAAAATAGGGACTTCATGGCATGAAAACTAGTTTACGCAAAACTAGATTTTTCAACAATCATTCCCTCCAAATTTCATGCAATTTCACCGACTGGAACCATGAGAAGTGAAGAGGTAGCTCGCTACCTTTTTCGTAGTTGTTCTTTGTAGCCATTTTTCATGTACACTTAGTAAACATTTCTAATCCCATGTGCGTCGGCCTATCACCTAGTGGGTGCTGGGCACTCACTCGAGGCATGCGCGGGTGCCGAGCCCCTCCTTTATATGAGCATTGTGGGAAGGTCTTGCCATTGATGGAGGATAATTTGTAGAATGAGAATACATTTACTTAGTTTAGATAAGGAAGAAGAAACATCTAACATATCTGTGTCTTAAATGCATTATAGAGACAAAGTACTAAGCATGCTACAACATATCTGAACTATGATAGCCATTTAACAAGAGGGTTTACACACTTAAACATGATATACAAAACAAACCCTTAGATATATATTCATTTAGAGTGATTTTGGTAGCCACATTACAATCAAAAAGGTCATCATAGACCATACATGTCAAAAGACTAGGACTCATCTCTTATAGATCTCCCTCGTATGATATTCTAACTATGCCTTCCTAGTTCATCCCTTATTACAGACTCTAATGTCATACAAAGGCTTATTACATCATTGAGAACCCTTAGCACTAAGTGTCTCTAAACCCTCTACTGCAACATTTGGCTATGGAGCATATTACTTTCTATGCATCCTCTATTCCGCTCACGTCTATCACTATATGTCCTTCCTTGCTTCAGAACATCTCTCTTTATAGGTTCATCATCCACCACCATGCCTTCTCTTCTGAACAGATCACATGCCAAATGTCAATGTGGTCCTCCAATGGTGCATGCTTATCTCCTTGTGAACCCTCCACCTTATGTAATGATGTCTTTTAAGAATATTCCATGCGTGGAATATTCTTTTCTTGACCTCCAAGGTTCAAGGCTGGCACCTTATCCACTCAGCACACCTAGTCGGGTCACGTTTTTCCTCAAGTGCCTCCAGAACGTTGAATATGGCTAAGTCCTTTGAACTTGATGTTCTGCCTTCCGCACACATTTTAATTTCTCCAAAACCCTTCTTAAACCTCTTTCTTCATGTGCACTTCTCCCCACACGCCCTTCTTCTTATAGGTCCCACGTGTGCACACACCCTTTGGTACTTAGCCAATATTTCAAGGCCTAACATCACCCCATACTAAGTGTGTTCTTCGTCCTTCGAAACATCCTGCTTCGCAAAGAATAAAGAATGGTGGGACTCGGATAATTTGAATGAAGAATGAAATAATGGAGGAATGGAGGAATTAAGAATGGAAGAATGGAAAAAATATGCTATTGAAGCAAGAGGAGTGGGAAATCCTTCCTTATTGTTGCCTCAATCCTCTCCCAGGCATCCACTTCACCCTATGCCTGCTGGAGTAGGTCACCCACTAGAGCGCTCACCTCTTCAAAGATCAATTCATCACCCTTAGCATTTAGTGTATCTACAATTCCTTCTAGCTACTTACTAAGGTCATCCAACGCATCCATTCTACGAGTGACCCAGGGGTACAACTCCTTAAGCTGATTTTTAACGAAACCTTGCAAGGTTTCGATTGCTTCCATTTTCTTCTCAACTTCAACTAGGATTTTATCCTGCTCTACCCTATTTTCTTTGTTCTTTTCTTGGAATTCTTTCAGATCCACCTCATGTGTAGCAACTAGTATACTTTCTACCTTGTCTCTGTTAGTGCAGTTATCATATACGACATCAGCCATTCCTACGGCGGTCTTCACAGTGGCAAGGAGCTTGGAATACTAAGCAATTGTCTCCCTGATCTTCTGCTTCTCTTCCTCCTTATAGAGTGCTAATGCCTCTTCTGTTTATTCCAATGCGAGTGGCCGCCTCTCCATGGTAAGGATGTGGGTTAAGTCTTCCAAGCATTACAAGTTGACTCGTATTTTTACTCAAGCAGGGTCAGGTCTAGGATTTTAAAGATGATCGTGTTTGTAATCATCTCTATCTTCTTGTACACCTCATGTACCTTTTCCTTCTCCTCCCTTAGTTTGCACCTTAGTTGTGTGCTAATCAACTCTTCCTGCTTTAGATCGTTGCTCTTCTCAATGATTTCTTCATTCTACTTCTCCAGTTATTCCTCCAAAACCCTTACTCTGTCATTCCTCCCAAAGAGTCTTGACTCAACCTCTACAGACACCTTGTTGAGCATGTTGTAAACTTGCTCATTAGATAACTGTTGAGCGTTTATGAGGGGGTTCACTCCCTTGGTCTCTAGTATCTTCATATGTGCCCGTTTACTGACCTCAAACTCAGGCTCATCAACATGGGACTCAAAAATCCCAAGATAGAATCTTCCTCGTATGTGGGTAAGCACCTTATTCTTCGAATGAAGACCTTGTAAGGATTTTGTATGTATACATGGTACTTTGGAAGCACGTGTGTAGTACCTTACTTGGATCATTGATGTGACCCATTCCTTGCTCCTGTGCCGCTATCACACTCTTCTCTCCTATGCATATTTCCTTTGGAAAGTTGACTGCTAAGTTGGGATATCCATCCATGCTCCCATACTCCCTTGACGTTTTTTCTCTCTATTTCCTTGAGCACTTCTTCGGTGATGCACTCTACCTCCTGCTCCACCAATTCCTTTATTATGTTTGCTACTTCCCTTTCCGTGGCCTCCTCTATTTGCTCCTTAGTGAGGCTTGGGGTCCTTTGATCCTTAGTGTTTACCTCCTCACTTCCCCCCTTTCCATGAGCATCTCCTTCCTCCTCTGAGTCATGTACATTGTACACAGGATGGTCCTGAGCCTCTTCATGCTCATCATCATTCTTCTCACCTCTGTAGGCATTCAGTCTCTCTATTTCTTTTGAGTCCATCTCCTCCGCTACCTGTCGCTTCTTCCTAATTGACGACTCTAGTATACGAGATTATTCCTTCTCATCTTCTTCAGCATGTGATTCCTTCCTCTGCGAATCTTCTTTTGCAGGGGGCTCTTCTTTCTCTGGCACCTCTTCCTCAGGTGTCTTTTCTTTTTCCTTAACAGGGGACTTATTCCTTTATGCATATGTGTTTGGCTTCACGCTTGACTCCTACGCACCTAAAGATTGTGTTGTTTGTACACTCAGTGCCTTCTTCTCTCATTCCTCCTCTCTCTCCCTCTTCCTCGACATGACTTTCTTTCTTATGGTAGGGTCTTCTCGGATTGAAACATCATTTTCCACATAGGCACCCTTCTCATATTTTGGCCTTATTCATAGATATACCCTCATTGTGGTCCTCCCAGCAATAGGCAAGGTCATTGTCTTCACCATATGCATGTCATGGGAGACATACTTCTCCACATAGGTGTGCTTCTTCAGGTAAATCAGAGTCCTTTACAGCTCACGGTAATTCTGGTTCACTGTGCTAAGATCGAACCTCAGCCTTTTTTCCTCCTTAAAGTGGTTGACCCCGGCTTCGAAGTATTGTTTAGTGAAGGAGAAAGGTAATTTGCACCATAAAATATTGGTGTTGTCTGCCAAAGTGAACCTACCAATACATAAATGATGGTAAATTGCAAACTTGACTTCTCCTTGCACTAGAGCTTGCAATGAGTAATATGTTCATCTCTAGCTTGCAGTGGAAAACCTCAGAATAATGTTTCTATGGTCCATGATTTTACAGTCATCACTAGATTGGGAAAATGATTCAAAGTTATTCAAGGGATTAATCTTCATCAATGTAGAAGATCACCAATGGCAGAAATCTTAACTCAATGTTCATGACTTCATCAAGGCATTCAAAGAATTTCATCACGAGGGGTGTTTTACCTTCATTCCTTCATTCTTCCTCTCTTTCACTCTCTTCTTTCTCTCTCCATTCTAATTCTTCATTATGCGTCATTATTGTATTTTGTCCATTTCACTTAAGTGACCTAATTTAAATTTGTAAAAAGTATTTTCTCAATATTATAAGAGAAATACTTAATTCATGGAAAACGAAAGGTCACGAGTGGAATATGGAAACAAAGAGTCATGTGAGGGAGGTGAAAGGACAATTCATAATTGCTGTAAATTGGGATGACCTCTCTATTCCAAGGATTCCATATTTTGGAAGAACTCTTACTATGTAGCATTGTGATTGATAAGGCCAAAATATGTCTCGTTAATGCACAATAAATGATCTTATTATACTCTCCTTTTTACCAAGCTTGACTGCATTTTGTGACTTTTTTTTGATCTAATGTAAGTTACGATGTAATTTTCCATCTTTTGTTGAATTTAGTTCTAATGTCTAAAAACTCTATAATTCCTAACAAAGTGTGTGGAAATTCTTTTTTTTGTAATAAAAAAGGCCGCAATCAATCAAGAGAATGAAGTATGAAGAAATCAACATGTTTTTGGGAGCATTAACTTCAATACGACTTAGTTCTAGAACTCCATCACATAGTTTACGAGATCTATCACTTAGTTCCAAAACTTTCAGACTTAGTTCCGGAACTCCTGCATTTAGCTCCATAACTTCTCCAAAGTTTTGGAACCAATGGGAATCTATTTATTTTGACGACATCCAATGATAGAGAAATCAATGAGCCTTTCAATTAGGAGCAGATCAGAAGATTTCTGATTCTTCATACTCAAAGATCCAGGGATAGCTTATCATACAATTGTACGTCCAACAAGATTCCAAATTCAACATCTATTTTGGGCGTAATTTGGTTCCATTTGAATCAGTAGAACAACTATGGCTATAAATGCATCTTTGAATGAAATATATATATAAAGACCTGTAGATAGATTTATAATAGTAGAGATATACATACAAATACATAGAGATAGAGATATAGAAAGATATAATACGTTTTTGTAAGACATAATATTTCAGCAATAAAATAGCCACTTTATTTTGAGTGAATATTACTTTGTCAAATCCTGATTCAAGGTGGAGTAAGGGCCCACTCCTCCAAGAACCAGGATCCTCATTTTATTGGTATTTATATTTCTAAAGTAAATAGTGTAGATCTGTTAATTCCTTAAATGCTTTTGATTTTTTAAGTTGAACTTTGTTTTATACTTGTCCCTGCAGGTGTTATAGACTAGATTTTCATTTCCTTGCAAGATTTTCACAACATTTTCAACCGTGTGTTTATTTCCAAGAAAAGTGTGTTTACTTCTGCATTGTGTATTTATTTCCAACAATCTATTTACTTTTGTATGTGTGTTTATTTCTAGCAATTTATTCTAGCAATGAGTGTTTATTTCAGCAAGTTTCTTTTAGCATAGAGATAATAAGGCTTTGGCCATGGAATTCTTAGGACACTGCAACAAAACCTCTAGAAAATAAAATAATAAATACCTACAAAAAATTACTAGATCAATAGGATTTTATTGTTGCATATAGCTTTAGACACACCCCCTGGTTTGAATATGACATCAACAAAGAGTTGATTAAATGAAGGGAATAATGACACCCATCATTTTTGGCACCGTTTTAGGGGACCCACTAGTTAGAATTGTCTAATTAGGTGTCAACAAGAGAAAAAATCATACATCTAGTAATTAAAGAATCTTCCGTACGTCATCATAAAATTTATGAGTAGACCAAGAGACTCCAAGGGTAGATTCCTCCCAAAAAAATCTGAACAATAATCATCAACATCTTCTCGATCAAAAATAAGTAGACCAAGAATTAGAAGCACCATTATCCCCTGTTATAAAAGAAGTAGCATTGCCACCTTTAGAATTCTTGGATCAGTCACCAGAGGGAAGTGGAACCTTTAGAAAAAGGATTATATCCCAAGAACTGTTTAGATCAAGTTTTGATTAACAATTGAGTCAAGTTTTGATCAAGTTTTGATCAACCTGCTACTCCCGATTTTTCACATTCCCCAAAATAGATCACATACCACATTGATTGGGATAAAATCCTAGAAGGTACTGCACAAATGGCATAAGAAGCTGAAAGAGAACTTGATAGGACCTTTACTTATCTAATTCAGTTGGATGATGATGATACACCCATGAAGAATATTTCACCTGCACATTTACCCACATTTAGAGTAATGTCATCTGAAGATCCTGACCAATTTTTGTTTGAATTTAAAGTACTGTGTCAGACTTGTGATTACAAAATAGATAATCAGAAGCTCAAGTTGCTTCCATCTACCCTGAAGGATGCAACAATGAGGTAGTTTATGAGATTAACATCTAATTCTATTACCACTTGGGCACAAATGGAAACAACCTTCTTAGAAAAGTATCAAGATTACTGTAGATGGAGAAACAAGAAGGATTTTTTTTTCAAAATCAAACAGGAGGATGAGAATATGAAAGATTATTTGTGCATATTCCTCTTTGTAAGTAAAAGGTGTGGATTTGTACTTCAAAAAGAGTTAAGAAAAACCATTTTTCTTAAAGGTCTGGATGATGAATCTAGGGAAGCCCTTGATTTAATAGGAGGCAGAAACATTGATCAATTAAAAATGAATGATATTAAAGACATTTGTAGAAGCTATTCAAGAACAAGGGGTGGATCTAGGAAATGAAAAATAGTTAAAAGTCTGAATCTAGATATGAACAAACTAATGGATGAACTAAAAAACTTTAAAACAGACATTCTAGTTCAATTAACCTCCACCATGGATGGATTACAAGCTAAAGAAAATGCTAAAACAAAACCATTAGCTATGTATTGTCCTAAATGCAAGAAGAAACATGCAATAAAAGATTGTCCTCTAGATAAAACAGAAACGTGTCTTATTTGTGAATCTAGGGACCATAAAAAACCAACTTAGACAAACCAACACTCCATCCACATCAGAAGAAGTAAAAATTTTCCAGAGATAACCTAGCCAGGGGTGGTTCATTCCCAAGTCATTTCCTAACCCTTAGATGATGCCATGTGTAGCTTAGACATTACCAAAAATTTGGGGATAGCCACCTTGGGTCCCTCAACTAATATGGAATCCTCAGGATTGGTCAAGACAATCTTGGTATTCCCAAGGACACCAAAAACCATGGTCGGGTCAAGCTTACCTGAATACTTGGTCACAACCTAGGTGGAGCCCTAATAATTACGCTCAAGGAAAGACATATCCCAATTAGAATCAACAAGCCATAATGGGTTCTCTAGCACAAAATTCACAAAATGAAAATGTGTTTTAAACACAAATACTAGCACAACCAATTGTTAATCCCAGAAACAAACAAACAACACCTGCCTATGGCGTAGAACAAGAAAAACTAGTTGATCTAAATGTCCTGGATTGTAAGGATATTCAAACTAGATCAGGTAAAATAATTAGCATTCCACTTGTTATAATTAACGAAATGACAGAAGAAACTAAAACCCTTTGTGCAGTTGTTCCCAAGAAAGATGAAAAAGAAAAATATAAGGAGCCAGATAGAAACTCTATTGAAACTCCATTTCCAGAGAGATTTAAAGAATTTATAGGGACCAAGGAATATGAGTTGGTGTAGGAGTTGAGGAAATTAAATATTGAAATACCATTGTTACAAGAAATCAAGGACATTCTGGAGTTGATCAAGTTAATCAAAATACTATGTTTAAGAAGACATGGAAGGAAGAAGCAGTACCCCAGGACTATTAAGGTATATGAGAAACTTTTTGATTTATTAGTAGGGAAAATCCTACTTCCCAAATATGGAGATCCTAGTAGCCCTGTTATTTCTATCTCTATAGGGAATAAATATATACATAATGTTTTGGTTGATTTGGGAGCAGCTATAAATGTGATGACAATGCACACTTTGAAAACATTACCATTAATAGGTATTCACCTACTAACACCATATTGCAGATGATAGACCATTCTGTAGCAAAACCAGGAGTTATTGAAGATGTGGCAGTTATGGTGGAGTCATGGGAATATCCAGTGGACTTCCTCATATTGCAGCCAAAAGGTAAAACACTTGGTTATCCCATTATTTTAAACAGACCATGGTTAGCTACAGTTGCTACCCTAATTGATTGCGGATTAGATGATATGACTATCTAAAATAGTAAGAGTTCTAATAAAATTTCCTTATATCCCTCTGCATGACCTTTTATTGATAATCAAGAACAATTATGGGTTGATGATCCTGACACTAAAAAACAAAACTTGTCTTCTTTGGCTATGATAACGTTGCAGGATCACGTATGGGAGATGGAAGATATGATTAATCAACCATTGAACGAACACCAATTGTCCTTGGAACAATCTGGGTTAGTTTTGGAACCTATGGATTTAGTTCCGGAATCATCAGACTTATCTCCAGAACCAAAACAACAATAACAATCCCATGAAAATGCAAATAATTTCACTCTGGAGGAATGAGATTTATTTTGGGGAGGATAAAAAATAGCTACGAAGTTAGTAGCTTTAGTTTCAAAGATATCAAAAAATGGTGAGGAATTTCTTGGACGAGGAGTTTGACCGACATCAAGATAAGTATCATACCTCTTCCTACTGTCCTTTGTCTAGTATTCTTTCTCAAGGGAATTTTGGAGATGTTGATACATATCATATGTTATTACCACATCCATGTCCACTAAATACCTTAATGGAACCTTTTCAACAAATCAGTTTATCACACATTGGAACCAAACATGTTGAGATTCAACTGGGTAAAATTTTGAGTATTAATAGCTGGATGAAGAATGATGAAGAAGCTAAATTGTTTGATGTTATGAAAGATCATACTAGAGCTTTTGCTTAGGACTATAAAGATATGAAAGGAATCCATCAAATTATTTCATCACATCTATATTGAAACATTAAATCAGTTAGGCAACCTCAGAGAAATATTAATCCAACCTTAAGGGACATAGTCAAGTAAGAAATTGAAAAAATATTACAAGGAGGTTTTATCTATCCTATCTCAGATAGTCAGTGGGTGTATCCTCTTGTAATTATGCCTAAAAGGAATGGAAAATGGATAATTGTTGTTAATTATAGGGAGACAAATAAAGCCACACTGAGATATTATTTTCCCTTACCATTCATAAATCAAGTTTTGGACAACCTTGCAGGTAAACAATACTTTTCTTTCCTGGATGGCCTTAGTGGATATAATCAAATCAGAGTTGCTGCTGAGGATCAAGAAAAAACTACCTTTACTTGTCCATGCGGTACCTTTGCATATAGGGTATTGCCATCTGGACTATGTAATGCTCTATCAACCTTCCAAAGAGTTGTATTAGCAATTTTTGCAGACCTAACGAATGATTGTGTAGAGGTATACATGGATGACTTTACTATACATGGAGACACATTTGATGATGCTTTGAGGAATTTGGATAGAGTACTAATAAGATGTGAGCAACACCATTTGTCTCTTAGTCATGAGAAATGTTTAATGATGGTTAATGAGGGGATTGTATTAGGACACCACATTTCAAAAAGAGGAATTCAGGTTGACCAAGACAAAATCAAGATTATTTTAGACTTACCTGTTCCTCAAACCCCCACAGATATCAAGTCATTTTTATGGCATGCTGGATACTATAGGCATTTTGTTAAGGATTTTAGTAAAATTGTTGCCCCCACGTTTAGTTTACTTACCGAGGACTGTGAATTTTGTTGGGATGAAAAGTGTTAACATGCTTTTGAGGAAATTAAAAAAAATTAATCACTACCCCAATATTGAGAGGACCTAATTGGGATTAACCTTTTCACATCCAAAAAGATACCGCAAATAACTCAATTGGTGTAGTTTTGGGACATAAAGATGAAGAAGGGAAAATGTATGCTATTTACTATCTTTGTAAAAAATTTACTCCCACTAAAAGAAATTAAACTACCATTGAAAAAGAATTTCTTGCTTTGATCTATGCAATTAATAAATTCAGACATTATATTACAGGGTACAAAATATTTGTACATATAGATCACTCAACAATTAGATACTTAATGAACAAACCAATGGTTGGAGGTAGGATAATTAGATGGTTATTACTTTTACAAGAATTTGATATTATTATAGTAGATAATCTAGGAAAATCTTATGTGGTAGTTGATTTCTTGTCAAGATTGACCACTATAGGGGAGAAAGATCCAGTTAAGGAAAAGTTTCCAGATGAACAATTGTTTTCTATTTCAGCTGATACACTATGGTTTGCTGATATGGAAAATTATCTTACAACAAGGAAGTTTCCTCCTTCTTTCACTAGGAAACAAATGAAGAAGTTGATCAAAACCAGTGCACAATTTAAATGGTTAAATTGAATTTTTTTAAAATGTGGTCCTGATTTGGTTTTACGCAGGTGTGTAAGAGAAGATGAAATCTTTGACATACTCAGGGCATGTCATTATGAACCGAGTGGAGGACACTTTTCAGTAAAAAGAACAACTCACAAGATACTTGGCACTGACTATTATTGGCCATCTCTGTATAAATATGTGAAGAGATATATCAAGCGGTGTGATCCCTGTCAAAGGATGAGATAACCAACTTTTACCAGTGAAATGCCTCTACAACCTCAAGTAGTGATTGCACCATTTGAAAGGTGGGGGTTGGATTTTGTTGCTCCCTTTAGTCCTCCTTCACAAGGAAAGGAACACATTCTTGTGTGCACTGATTATGTGACAAAGTGGGCAGAGGTACATGATTTAATAAATGCCATTGAAGAAGCAGTTGCTGATTTCCTTCGACAAAAAATTATGATGAAATTTGGTGCACCAAGGAGTATAGTTTCAGATCAGGGGCCACATTTCATGTCTAATATGATCTAGGCCTTCACAATGTACTATTAAATTAATCATAGGAAGCCATCTCCCTATCACCCACAATCAAATGGACAAGAAGAAGTAATAAATAGAGGATTGGAAAACATCCTTACCAAAACAGTTGAAGCAGGCATAAGAGATTGGGTAAAGAGACTACCTGAGGCTTCTAGGCTTATAATACAACTTGGAAGAATACAACAGGGTTTTCACCATATGAGTTAGTCTATGGGAAAAAGCCCTTGTTACGTATTGAATTTTAACTACAAAACATTGAGGACAACAACTAAAGTGGGTATGGAATTAGATGTGGCACAAAAGGACAGAATTCTTCAACTCAATGAATTGGATGAGTTGAGAATGGACGCACTTCAACAGAAAAAGATAATCCAAGAGCAAAAGAAGCAATAACATGACACACATATGAAGAAAATATAATTCAAGGTAAGAGATTGGGCATTACTATTTGACTCCAAGTATCAGCAATTCAAGGGCAAATTGAGAACCAAATGGTTAGGACCCTATCAAATTGAGCAAATATTTGACAATGACTATATTCAACTACTGCCCATTGATGGCAGCAGAAGGACACTTTTGGTCAATGTACATAGGCTAAAACTTTATAGGAAGCCTCCTACTAGGGATGAATTTTTGAAGAAGACAAAGAATTTGATCATACGGAAGAACCCGATTCTTCTCAAATGATCAAATAATCAGATGCATGGATCCAAAATAAAGGTAAGAGAATGAAAACCAGAAAATGGCATTCTCTTCCCAAAAAAAGGAAAAATAAAAAGGGAAGGAATGAAAGCCAGTTAATGACGTTCTCCCCCCCCCAAAAAAAATGTCTCAA
The DNA here is from genome assembly GCA_019776745.2 of Taxus chinensis. Classification (NCBI taxonomy): domain Eukaryota; kingdom Viridiplantae; phylum Streptophyta; class Pinopsida; order Cupressales; family Taxaceae; genus Taxus; species Taxus chinensis. The sequence continues at coordinate 979,983,672 of CM034147.1, forward strand.
AGATCAATTGAAAACCAACAATGACGGTTGATCTCTTCAATAAATGGCTAATGCAAAATAAAAATAATTTGTTTGAATTCCATTTGTCTTTTCTAACCTTTTTTTTCCTTTTTCACTTTTAGGAATGATGAGTCATCAAGGTGGAGGGATTACATCAACAAAGGATGGTAATTATGTCTTGAAATGATTAAAGGTTAAATTAAAAGTTCGCATGTGTGATTAGAATTGATTTAAAAAGTCAGTATGATGAGTCATTTATTGCACATTATGATTAAAAGCAAGTAATCATAAGGGTGATGTTTATGGAATAAGAAAGTGGCGGCATATTTTTAATTAGCTATCATTTGGGTGGAATAAATGAAGTTGATAAGCAGTTGCAGGAGAATTTCAAAGAAGAAGCAAAAGGATTGTATTTGAATTCTGAAGCTAAACCCATCAATTCCACAGATAAACACAAAAGTTACGCAACTAAACACAATAGTTCCACAAACTAAATCCAGTAGTTCTACATGTAATTCTAAATTTGAAGAAAAAAGAATTTGAATCGTCCTCTTTGCCATGGGGATTAAAAAGAAGTCAGATCTAGAGGATGATACCCAACTTCTTGTAGATGAAGAAGTGGCATCCATTTTTGGACGAGAAGGGTGGCTGGAGTTCTTGAAAAAGTTCTCGAGGTAAAATGACAAATTGGTAAGGGAATTCATTGTAAATTTTGAAGAATCTAGAACTAAAGTTAGAAGCATTGTAATTCCTTTTATTGTTTATACAATGAGTAATGTGTTTGGAATACCAATTGTGCATGTCCCAAACCTTGTCAAGGGAACCCTTAAAGATCTGGTGGAAACCTTGATACAAGAGGGGAAATTTGAGCCCCAATATATCTATAACACCAAGAAAATCATAAAGGGGGTCAAAGGGCCAGCTTTCCCCAAACCCTTTGACAAGGTAGCATTTTGGGTAGTTAAGTATTTAACTTGCGATTGTCAATTTGGGACTGTGGGAAGAGAAGTCCTTAAGATGTAATATATCTTAGGTATGAGAATTCAAAACTAGAATATATAGTAAATCTTCCAGGATTCCTTTTTGAATCCATCCAGACAATGGCTTAGAGGTATCTCCTAGGGAGTTGGAACAATCAAACATCATAGGTTAATCCATTTGGTATACTAACACCATTTTCTTTCAAAGAAAAATGGAGAAAAAATATGGGAAAAGTTTCTTAACAAGTTTAAGCAAAACCTTGATATTATCAGAAGGGGAATACCAACCCCTTTTTCTACTACAAGTAATTTGGAGATTGGTGCCTCTGCAAAGGAAAAAAAGGAAATAGGTGGGGGTATTGTACCAAAAAGAGGGAGATCTAGAAGAAGGATTAAAGCTTTAGAAACCTACTGTCTATCAATGAAACTCCTTCCTATGTAACAGTACTAGGAGAACTAATATATGTCTCTGACAATGATAGTTCACCTAAGCTAGAGCATGAAGTGAAAGTCAGAAGAAAGCTCTAGGAGGAAACCCATTTTTGGACATTTTGAAGCTCCTTAAAGAAGAAGAGTTCATAAGAGGTCCAGGGAAATTCCAGAGGAGATGGAAGAACATGATGGCGTTGGAAAAAGAAGCTACTGATATTTTGGGTAGCATGGCCATGACTCCTCTTGAACCAAGCCAAATAGAGGTGGAGAAGGAAGATGAAAGATTTGAAGAACATGCTTTTAAAGAGTTGGGTGAATCAACAAAACTGTCACATGAAGAAGATGAATTGGCATCTTGGAAATAGAAAGGGAAATCCCCCTTTGGCGGAAGAGGAATGCTCATTCCCCAAGGAGATTTCAGAAAAAGAGGAGGAGAAACAACAAGTAAGACATGATCTATTTTTGTCCAGAGCAGAACTCATCATTAGAGAGAAGGATGAGGAATTAAAATTCCTCAAATTCAAGTTAGAACAGAGGGAACTGCTCATTGAGCAACTAACAAATCAACTCACAAATAGGACTGCAGAATTGGCAATGGTGAAACAATAGATAATGGAAGAAGAAGAATGTCAATCTGCTAGAAGACCAAGTGCTATGTCGACAGTATTTGCACAGAATGAACTGACTTACTAGCCACTCAAGTAGTTGTGGAATGATACCTATAGGGAACTTAATGAATTTAAAACATCAAATGAGGACCTGAGAAATAGGATGGAAGAAGAGAAGAAAGAAACAAAGAAATGAGAAGAAAAATTCTACAAAGAGGAATAAGACAAATTTAAATGTTTTTTAAAAATAGAAATGGTTTGCATAATGAGTGAAAAGTTACTCACATGCAGGAGAACTTCTCCTGCATACATTGTCTTTTAGGAAGAACAATTTATTCGCTGGTAGGCTGTCAAGAATTACATGTGGCCTTCCACATGAAATAAAAGATGAATCTAAGTTCATGACAACCTATTCCTCAACTAGTGCGGAGTAGAAAAATATTCTCTGTGAATTCTATCCCTGCAATATTATGTTGGAAAAGAACACAGGCTTCATGATCAATTTTTATGTAGGGGAAAGCCAGCTGAATGCATTTGTTTCTATTATTCAAAATCACATTACATGGAAAGAGAGGGATTCTGAGCATATATTAAAATCTAGTTCATCTAGTCTTTGCATAAGGGCTCACTATGATAAACCATCTGCCTTTGCTATACATTTCAGATCCCATGCCTTTGATAGCCGGTTCAAGGCACATTATTTGTCCAGTTTACAAAAAAGTATTAATGCCTTCACCTCTAATGAGGAAGAAATTTTTGAAGAAATTTATGATGGATGTTTGAAAATATGGTAGTTTCTCATAGTTTCATTGAGAAGAAGAGAAGTGATATCTGCCACAAACTTAATATGGAGCCTAGAAAGAGCTAAAGCCTTATGCACACTAATCCCTCAAGTCAACGAAAAACGTAGGGGTATATGGATGGGAATGAGAACAAGTCCTCCTCTCCTTCTCACCCCCATATCTCCATGGTAAAATAGAGAGCCTCAAGATCCCACTCAATTTGAGGAATGAAAGAAGGAAAGTAGAAGCAGTATCAGGGTATAATACTTCTGAACTAAATCACTAGGATATCCAGTTTCAACCATTTGACGTGAGTAGTCAATTGGAATACAGAATCCACAACCCAAGATTTGAAGAGTAAATTTTGTAAGGGGACTTACAAACAAGTAAGTACATGGGAGATGATAAGGCCAGAATATGTCTCATTAACGTGCAATAAATGATCTTATTTTACTCTCCTTTTTATCAAATTTGATTACATTTTGTGACTTTTGTTTGATCTAATATAAGTTAGGATGTGATTGTCCATATTTTGTTGAATTTAGTTCTAACACCTAAAAAACTCTATAATTCCTAACAAAGTGTGTGGAAATTAGTTTTTCTAATAAAACAAGTCACAATCAGCTAGAAGAACAAAATATGAAGCGATCAACATGTTTTTAGGAGCATTGGCTTCAATACGACTTAGTTCTAGAACTTCCAGACTTAGTTTTGGAAATCCATCACATAGTTTATGAATCACTTAGTTCCAGAACTTTCAGACTTAGTTCTGGAACTCTAATACTTAGTTCTGGAACTCCCTACGTTTAGCTCTGGAACTTTCACGGTTAGATTTGTAACGGTCCCCTTTAGTTCTAAAACTTCTCCAAAGTTCCAGAACCAATGAGAATCTGTTTATTTTGATTACATCCGATGATAAAGTAATCAACGAGCCTTTCAATCTGGAGCAGATAAGAAGATTTCTAATTTTTTCATACTTGAAGATCTAGGGATAGCTTATTAGACAGTTGTACGTCTAGCAAGGTTCCAAATTCCACATCTATTTTGGGCACTATTCGGTTCCATTTGAATCGGTTAGAACAACTATGGCCATAAATGCATCTTTGAATGATATATACACACACACACACACACACACACACACACACACACACACACACACACACCCCATATATATATATATATATATAAAGACCTGCAGATAGATTTAATATATACATACATACATATACATAGAGAGATATAAAGATATAGAAAGATACAATAAGTTTTTGTAAGACAACATTTCAGCAATAAAATATCCACTTTGTTTTGAGAGAATTTTACTTAATCAAATCCTGATTCAAGGTGGAGCAAGGGCCCACTCCTCCAAGAACTGGGATCCTCGTTTTATTGGCATTTATATTTCTAAAGAAAATAGTGTAGATCTGTTAATTCTATAAATACTTTTGATTTTTTAAGTTGAACTCTGTTGTATACTTGTCCCTGCAGGTGTTATAGACTAGCTTTTTATTCCTTGTAAGCTTTTTCACAACATTTTCAACTGTGTGTTTATTTCCAAGCAAAGTGTGTTTACTTCTGTATCATGTGTTTATTTCCAGCAATCTATTTACTTCTGTATGTGTGTTTATTTCAGAAAGTTTCTTGTAGCATTGATATATTAAAGCTTTGACCATGGAATCCTAAAGACACTGCAAAACCCCCATAAAAATAAAATAATAAATACCTATAGTCAATTACTAAATCACTAGGATTCTTCTTGTTGCATATAGCTTTAGAAACACGTAGGGGCATATGGATGGGAATGAGAACAAGGCCTCTCCTTATTCTCACCCCCATGTCTCGATGGAAAAACAGAGAGCCTCAAGATCCCACTACATTTGAGGAATGACAGAGGAAAGTAGAAGCAGGATCAGGGTATAGTACTTCTGAACTAAAACATTGGGATATTTAGTTTCAACCATTTGACCTGAGTAGCCAATTAGAATGCAAAATACACAACCCAAGATTTAAAGAGTAAATTTTGTAAGGGGACTTACAAACAAGTAAGTACGAGGGAGATGATAATGCCAAAATATGTCTCATTAATGCGCAATAAATGATCTTATTTTACTCTCCTTTTTACCAAGCTTGACTGCATTTTGTGACTTTTGTTTGATCTAATGTACGTTAGGATGTAATTGTCTATATTTTGTTGAATTTAGTTCTAACGTCTAAAAACTCTGTAATTCCTAACAAAATGTGTGGAAATTTGGGTTTTTGTAATAAAACAGGTCACAATTAGTCAAGAGAATGAAGTATGAAGAAATCGACATGTTTTTGGGAGCATTGGCTTCAATACGGCTTAGTTCCTTAACTTCCAAACTTAGTTCCAGAACTGCATCACATAGTTTATGAGATCTATAACTTAGTTCAGGAACTTTCGGACTTAGTTCCGGAACTCCAACACTTGGTTCCGGAACTCCTGTATTTAGCTCCAGAACTTTCATGATTAGATCTAGAACAGTTCCCTTTAGTTCCGAAACTTCTCCAAAGTTCCGGAACCAATGGGAATCTATTTATTTTGATGACATGCAACGATAGAGAAATCAATGAGACTTTCAATCAGGAGCAGATCAGAAGATTTTCGATTCTTCATACTTGAAGATCCAGGGATAACTTATCAGACAATTGTACGTCCAACAAGGTTCCAAATTCAACATCTATTTTGGGTGTAATTCAGTTCCATCTGAATCAATAGAACAACTATGGCTATAAATGCATCTTTGAATGATATATATATATACATATATATATAGATATACATATATATATATATATATATATACACCTGTAGATAGATTTAGATATAGACAGACATATACATACAAATATGTAGAGATAAATATATAGATATAGAAAGATACAATACGTTTTTGTAAGACAAAATATTTCAGCAATAAAATAGCCACTTTGTTTTGAGAGAATATTACTTTGTCAACTCCTGATTCAAGGTGGAGCAAGGGCCCACTCCTCTAAGAACCAGGATCCTCGTTTTATTGGCATTTATATTTCTAAAGTAAATAGTGTAGATCTATTAATTTTGTAAATGTCTTTTAATTCTTTAAGTTGATCTCTATTGTATACTTTTCCCTGTAGGTGTTATAGACTATATTTTCATTTCCTTGCAAGATTTTTCACAACATTTTCAACTGTGTGTTTATTTCCAAGAAAAGTGTGTTTACTTCTCCATTGTGTGTTTATTTCTAGTAATCTATTTACTTCTGTATGTGTGTTTATTTCAGAAAGTTTCTTGTAGCATATGATATAATAAAGATTGGGCAAAGGAATCCTAAGGACACATTACAAAAACCCCCATAAAATAAAATAATAAATACTTATAGCCAATTACTAAATCACTAGGATTCTTCTTGTTGCATATAGCTTTCAGACACACCACGTAGGTTTGCATATGGATGGGACATCAGACTACAAGGCCTCTCCTTATTCTCACCCCCATGTCTCGATGGAATAACAGACACCCATCAAGATCCCAGTACATTTGAGGAATGACAGAGGAAAGTAGAAGCAGGATCAGGGTATAGTACTTCTGAACTAAAACATTGGGATATTTAGTTTCAACCATTTGACCTGAGTAGCCAATTAGAATGCAAAATACACAACCCAAGATTTAAAGAGTAAATTTTGTAAGGGGACTTACAAACAAGTAAGTACGAGGGAGATGATAATGCCAAAATATGTCTCATTAATGCGCAATAAATGATCTTATTTTACTCTCCTTTTTACCAAGCTTGACTGCATTTTGTGACTTTTGTTTGATCTAATGTACGTTAGGATGTAATTGTCTATATTTTGTTGAATTTAGTTCTAACGTCTAAAAAACTCTGTAATTCCTAACAAAATGTGTGGAAATTTGGTTTTTGTAATAAAACAGGTCACAATTAGTCAAGAGAATGAAGTATGAAGAAATCGACATGTTTTTGGGAGCATTGGCTTCAATACGGCTTAGTTCCTTAACTTCCAAACTTAGTTCCAGAACTGCATCACATAGTTTATGAGATCTATAACTTAGTTCAGGAACTTTCGGACTTAGTTCCGGAACTCCAACACTTGGTTCCGGAACTCCTGTATTTAGCTCCAGAACTTTCATGATTAGATCTAGAACAGTTCCCTTTAGTTCCGAAACTTCTCCAAAGTTCCGGAACCAATGGGAATCTATTTATTTTGATGACATGCAACGATAGAGAAATCAATGAGACTTTCAATCAGGAGCAGATCAGAAGATTTTCGATTCTTCATACTTGAAGATCCAGGGATAACTTATCAGACAATTGTACGTCCAACAAGGTTCCAAATTCAACATCTATTTTGGGTGTAATTCAGTTCCATCTGAATCAATAGAACAACTATGGCTATAAATGCATCTTTGAATGATATATATATATATATATATATATATAGATATACATATATATATATATATATATATACACCTGTAGATAGATTTAGAATAGAAGACATATACATACAAATATGTAGAGATAAATATATAGATATAGAAAGATACAATACGTTTTTGTAAGACAAAATATTTCAGCAATAAAATAGCCACTTTGTTTTGAGAGAATATTACTTTGTCAACTCCTGATTCAAGGTGGAGCAAGGGCCCACTCCTCTAAGAACCAGGATCCTCGTTTTATTGGCATTTATATTTCTAAAGTAAATAGTGTAGATCTATTAATTTTGTAAATGTTTTTAATTCTTTAAGTTGATCTCTATTGTATACTTTTCCCTGTAGGTGTTATAGACTATATTTTCATTTCCTTGCAAGATTTTCACAACATTTTCAACTGTGTGTTTATTTCCAAGAAAAGTGTGTTTACTTCTCCATTGTGTGTTTATTTCTAGTAATCTATTTACTTCTGTATGTGTGTTTATTTCCAGCAATTTATTCCACCAATGAGTGTTTATTTCAGCATAGAGATAATAAGGGTTTGGCCATGGAATCCTAAGAACACTGCAACAAAACCTCAGAAAATAAAATAGCAAATACCTATAGATAATTACTAGATCACTAGGATTTTCTTGTTACATATAGCTTTAGACACACCTCTGGTTTGAATATGACATCAACAGAGAGTTGATTAAATGAAGGGAATAACGACTACCCATTAATGATAACTTGGTCCATTAATGATAACTTGGTTGAAGCTTTGTATTCATCACTACACATGGAATAAACGCTACACTTCTTCTTTTTCCCTTTCTTGTTTTTCCTCTATTTCTCTCTTTCATGCACTTTGCAAGCATAGTTGATCCTATATGGAATTGAGAGGAACTTGGTGTCCTCGATAGATGAATTTCATAAAACTCTGTGTCTTTATTCATTGGTCCCACTAGCTTCATTGTGTTTTCCTCTATATTGAAGGTTGAACTACTATGGTTACTGGGTGTGATCTCTGCAATCTACTCACGACAGTAATCTTCCTTGCACAATTTCCCCTTCTTTACATTTATCCCTGTATTTTCCTCCCTTGTACCCACGTACAAGTATTTTTCCATAGATTTAGTGGAGTGTCCCTGTGTGATCCCCGACCAATTTTGCCACCCACAACATTTAGATAGGATTATGATTAGTTTAATTTCAATAATGGGAGTTGTACCATTCAATGTCGAGGGGCGTAGCCCTGTGAACGTTGGTGAATGCACCTAATTTGTCCACCTGACAAATTTTTCTCACCAACAAGCCATGAATGAGATAAAACATGATTTTTGAGAATGGAGCTTCCCAAAATGGGAGGGATAGAAATTTACCTGATATGGCATTGTGTTGAAATGATGCCAACCGTGTTCCACATTATTATTGTTAGTATTCACATGTAATTGTAAGTGTGAATACATTTGTTAGAATAAGGTTGTTTGCATGGTTGGAACAACTTGTTCAGTAATTGGAGTGAGTTGTTATGGGAGATATTTTAGGACATTTTATTCTTAGGATATATTTCTCATATATATATGTATTCATTTGTTTGTAATAAAACAACAAAGTTTAATTGTGTGGATCTGAACCAAACTCTACATTCGGTATGAGAGCAGGTCTATCACAACAATTCTAATCTTGCATATTGTAATGGAAAATAAATGTTTTGGAGGGGAAAATTGTTCTTTTTTATTGCCCTGAATAATGGTGTCAATAATTTGTTTTGATCCATTAGTGTAGATATCAAGGAAGATTTGCAGTAAAAAATAAAAGCATGGTAATAGTTTATTAGATATGGAGTTTGGATGTTCAAACTTGTATTCTATTGGTTTTGTAATTGTGGCTCCCTATAGTGGTAGGAAATATCAACGAACTACATTTTGGTTCTAGAAGTTCAGTCATTCCAATTCTTACATGTTGCACTTACTAAGATCCACATTCATCACCCGATGAAGAGGTGTTATTAACAAAAAGTCTAATTAACTAGATCACATGTAAGATCAAATCAAAATTGTAGATCGAACCACATTTCTTTCAATTTTGGAAAAGGTTGAACAATTAAAAAATCATGTACACACTAATCATATCAATTATTTCAAGTTGTTAGACCTGGAATCCGTAAGTGATTTGAGTGTTGATTACAACACAACATATTTTTTCTTGAATTAGAAAATGCATATTATACTTTCGTGTGAAGAATTATTGAAGGCATTGTGACATCTGGTTTGGAGGAGAGATCATTTTTAATTCGATCATCATCAAGCTCAACAAATGCCTAGAACCACATTCCATCATTCTTGACTTCAAGTAATCATACAAGAAAGAGCATTTTTAAATAGGATGTGTCATTAGAAATGTCTTTCTCATATGTGTCACTAACAAAGAGGTTTTATTTACCATCATTTACAGAGAAACTTGTCAGGTCTATTAGGCACCCATGCATCTTGTTTATTCAGGCATTATTATTTTTTATTGAGAGTCTTGTGTATTTTACTATTGAAACTTTCCATTATATTACCAAAAATATAAGAGAGTTGCATAGGAGGGGCGATTCAGAAAACTCACGATCCCACAAAAACGCCATGAAGGCAACAGAAAATGCCCAAAATGAATACAAAAAGTATGAGAATTACATAAGAAAAGAGAGCACTAGGCATAAAGCCGCCAGTCTAGAAGGAAGGGGAGGATCATCTCATGAAGGAATGTACACTCCACTAGATGACTCGGCTGAAGGAGGGTCCACCTCCCAACCATCTTGGTCAGGAATCTACATCTGCAAAGGAATAATTATCATCCCACCTAAGGGGTGCAGAGCCAGCTAGGGTGTGAATGCTAGGCGGAGGAGAGGACCACTTTAGAGAGCTAGTAGCACCCTTCCCCCTCAGAGGACAGATCCTAATGGGACTAGAAGAGGAAGGAGTTGAAGGATGATCCCGAGGATAGGCAGAGCAGTGGATGCAAGAGTGGATCCTGTGACGTGGTCTTGGAGGAGGCGGATTCCGAGATAGAGATGGTTGAGGTGGTGGAGGCAAAGGGTCCAGAGGGACTCCAAATCATAGTGCATGATGCACTCCCTTAGTGTGTAAGTAACTCCTGCAAATGAGAAAACTCCAAGGAAAATTTCTCTGCTTGATCTTAAATATGTATGCACACAGTAGAAAATATAACCACTTTATCATTAGTGGAAAACAAGAAAACAAAATGATCATTTTGGAATAACATATAATTTCATGCTTTCCAAATATGAAATAAAATGCAAGATCTAAAAAATGCCACAAAGTATCAATATAACAAGGCCACAAGATGAAATCCCCAAACAAAGCTAACCACTAATGAAAGAATATGGGGTGAAAGGGTTGCAACAAGGAATGAATCCAAGACATGGTGGCCTTGGCACAAGGGAAAGACCAAAATAAATGCTTAAAAGATTTTGGTTGGGAATAGAAAGGGAATTTAGGATTGGGGATGCCAATGTGACTTAATCATTCACTGACAAGAAGGCTATGATAAATAAGACACCACAAAAAATGATTAACTTTGGGGTATAGAAAAGAATTCCAAACACGTGAAATTCTGAGAAGGTAGAATGAACAGAGTGTAGGACCCAATGGGCATTGAGTTTAGAAATTAAAGAGGCAAGATAGGGATCAAAAAATGGTAAATGGTGTCATCATTGTAGTGGAGGAAGGAAATTTATTGATTCCATCTCCAGTCCCGCCACCATGCATTCAAAGGTTTAAGCCTAAGCTCTTGGAGCATAACGTCTGTCATCAAATCTTGAAGTTTACAGATAGATGGGAGGTCCAAATTGGAAAGATTAAATTTCATCTTGATTTTGGGCTATGACACTTAGTCTCTATGGGAGACCAAATTCATAATGGTGTGAATTCCTTTGCGAGAGAGTCAGAGAGCTTTGATTCTCAGAGTTTCCATAAGTGGAAGACTATCATTAGTGATGATGGGAGACCACCAAATATTCTTAGAATTGAATGAGAGCCTAGTACAAAATTCATCACCAATCCAACACATCAAGGGTTTCACAAATTTAAATGCTTTCCATATGCTTTTGGCCATGAGGGTGCCAAAAATATTGATCGGGACCCTTGTGATAATCAAGGCGCACAAATTGACATTGTTCCAAGATTTTTTTTTTGTATGGAGCACTAGAAGAAATACAATGTCAAAGGAGGATTTTCCAGGATTGATTTCCTAAGAGACATCACATGACCCATTTAAGACATGAAGCCACACTTTTCTCGTACACATCAATAATTCCCATGTCACCTTGATCACGGGGGAGACAACATACATCCCAAGCCACCTGATGAAAACCATCTGAACAAGAAATTTTACACCAAAGGTAGTCCCGAAGCAGCTTGGAAAGCTTATCGAATGAAGCATGAGAAGGGCACCAACACACAAAATAATACACATGGGTGGCAGCGAGAATCTTGGAACATAATTGAAATTTACTAGCAAGAGAGAGGGGTTTAGAAGATCATCGAGAAGCTTTATTTTCAACTCTATCAATCACATACCGCCATAACGAGGTGGCGTTACTATCAAATGTAAAAGGAATGCCCAAGCACTTAAACTGTTCACCTCTTCCAATCCATTTCTAGGGGTAAAATTTCAACCAGTCTGGCATAGGCAAAAAACTCTGTTTATAGCCCAACGTCTTAGCCATATGAATGTTGGATCTTGAAGCAAGGAAGAAAATATCTAGGAAATCAAACATTGTAGCCACATTCTATTCATACTCTGCTAGGGTTAGAAATGAATCATAAAAAATGACCATTAATAAGTTACATCATATCATCCAGAAGGAAAATCTCCTGAATGCGACCTTGATCGGCTTGGTGAGCAATAAGATATCCTAAGGTATCAACAACTAAAACAAACAAGGCAGACGTAAGAGGGAACCCTTGTATGATAGAACGAAAGAGGCCAATCACATCAGACTTATGACCATTGATGGTTAGGAAAGAAGACATATTAGAAAATAGAGTTTGGACCACTGATGTGAAGAGTTCGCTAAAACCTAAGGCTTTGAGCATAGCCAAAATAAATTTCCATATTATGTGATCATAGGCCTTTTCAAAGTCAAATTTGAAAAACAATGGTCGCTGCAGAGAAATTCGAGCCCATTCCATTGCTTCTCACACCATTATAAGATTATCCATAATGTACCGGCCTTTGACAAAACTAGTTTGTTTAGGGTGAACAATTTTAGGTAACAGATCAATAATACAAAGAGCCAAGGCCTCCAACTAATTATCTACTCTAGATTTCCAACCTTAGGAATGAATTTGATGTTTCTTTGATTTATGAAACACCCAAGATAATTGGAATGGAGAGCTTCATTGTAGACACGAAGTAGGTCAGGGGTAATAAAATACCAAGTTACTTTGTAAAATTCACATGGAAAGCCATCTAGACTTGGAGATTTATCATCTAAAAGGCACATCAGGGTGACGTAGAGCTCATCCAAAGAAAGAGGGGCATATCAACAGTCCCGATCGTTAGGAGAAAGCTTGACCGACACCACCTCGATATATTGTTGTAAGGTGGAAGATTTCTCATTCATAGCCTTTTGAGCTTGGAAGACTAACCGACAATGCTCAACGAAGGCATTAGAAATCTCGAGAAACTCCATGAGCCGCTGATGTGAATCATGGATAGCTTTGATATGTTGATGAACATGCTTGGCTCAAAGGGATTTGAAGAAGTGCTTTGACGCTTTGTCTCCCACCGTTGACAACATTCTTCATCAAGTTTTGGATCAACATGTAGAAGTAAGGACACAACTGTAAAAAAAAGAAACATCCACCAAAGACTAAAGATAATCACAGAAGATTGAAAAACCACTAGACACATGGCAAAGCTACAGAACAAACAAGGTCAGAAACAGAGCATGGAGGAAGCCGGCATAGTCACGACCAAAAGAAGTTTCTTTTGGCATTTTTTTAATTATAAGTAAATGGTTTTCAGAGGGAAAATACCCTAAAATACAAAAGAAGGTTCAACAACCAGATACACATAGTTACATCAATGGTTTTTTAACAAGTGGGGACCACACCCCAGATAAAAAAGGCCTAGAAGTTAGAGTATGAAGATAAAAATAGAAGAAGGGGACAACCTGCTAGTACAAAGAAAAATAACAACATCATTATAGCCTCACAACCACAAAAACCCAACAAAAAGGACAGAGTAGAAACCAAAAATACCATCACTTGAGCACCTTGTGTAAACACTTTTTGACCTCCTCTATAGCATTAAAAATATTGAGGGAATGATTTGTGAGGGGTCATCCATGTTGATGTTGGGGATAACATAATTCTTCTCTTTTCCACCCTTCCATATCCCAGAAGGAATATTGTTGAGATTGTAAACCTATTTAACTTGAATTTTAATGAAATCCGGGAAGGCCTTGTGCATGGATAGGTGATCAATTTGGTTTTTAACAACATGCCTAATAGAATCTTCTAGAGAAACTTGCTTCTTAGAAATTTCTTCTATTTTTGCCTCAAGCATGGAATTATTATCCAGAGCTTTCTTTCCCTTAGGGTCTTCTTTGAGTAAATGAGCCACATATTTTCTTAGGTTCTTGATCCTTTCTTCATGTTTCATAACCCGAGCCTTCAGACCAAATTGGGTAGTGGTGTCATGAGAGGTTTGGCCAATGGAAAACATGCTCTCAACAATGGCTAGTTTTTTCCCTTTGTTGCTGGTGCAGAGGACACGCTTGGTCGGAGGAGGAGAAGGGGGTCTGATATACTTAGTATGCACCTTTTTTTGCAGAGGGGGGCTCATTAGGAGGAATGGAGTGGGTGGGAACATTAGGTGAAATGGTGTAGCAGTATTGGTGTAACAGGATAATAACACCCTGATGAAGAGGGAGGCCACATTCGTGGGAATGGAATTCTTGAATGAATTCATCAAGGGGCAACAAGATATAGTAAGGTGTGATCACTTTAGGGATCATGTGAAAATGGTTTACAAGAACAAGATGATGCAGGGGAAGGGTTATAAAGTGGAACTCAAGAGTTACATAGCGCACCACCATGTGGGCAACTTCATCATAAGGGGCACGAATTGAAGAGAAAACTAGCCCAACTTTAACAAAATTAAGGGTTTCTTATCCTTCAATAAATTTATTTTCCTTAGTCCCTTTATCAAATTTGTTTCTATAAAATTTGATACCATCCATGCCAAGACTAGTAACAAAATCTATAAGAGTTTTCGTGACGGTATATTCCTTACCTTTGTAAGTGACAAACCATTATTTCCAATTCTTTGCAAAGGAAAGCATGATATGCTTGTCATGGCATTTTATCCATTGCATGAAGTTTGTAAAGTCATCAACACTAAGTGCCTTCCAAATATCTTCATTGTTTTTCCATGTTGGGTCATAGACTAGTTCAACTTAGTAAAGAGGACCTCCAATGGCTGTGAAAGAGATAATGACACCCGTTAACAGACCACAAACCTATTTTCTAAGAATAAATATTTATTGTACTTAATTGAAAGAATGTAGGGTTCCATATGAGTGAAATATGTGTGCCTTAGGAGCGAAGTGTGTGATATATGAGATATAGAAGTTAGAGAGAGTATTAGTGTATGAGGCTAATGTAATCTATTTTGATATTTGAATAAAGACAAATGGTTGATGAAAAGTGCATAATCAAGGATATTACATTCTTTCTGTTCATTTGTTTAAATATGTTTTACTTTTCCCTTACACATAATTAACAAAAGGGTGAAATTCTTAACCCTCGCACAGTCATTGAGGCTTAAGGTCAACATTTGATGTCTGAGCTCAAGTTCATTTTGTTAAGCAAATGTTTGGAAAAATTTCACCACCAGAGTATTGGAAGCCAACATTAATAGAGATTGAGGATTGGTAGGAAAATCAGATTGATATATTTGTTAAGGGAAAAGTAAAAAGACTTAAAATATCATTTAAAGGAACTAAAACTGAAGTACTTGGAGAATACAAAGAGGAATTTTGGTCTAAATTCCCACACTTATTTTGGCCTTGCATTTTAGCACACACAAAAATAAGAGATTGGTCATGTTTATACTTGAGGAAACCATTCGAGTGGACTCAGGAGAAATTAAACATACTTTGAGATCTTGACAAACCATGGACAAGAGCGATATACTACTAGTTTGAAACCACTCTAGATTTATATATCATTACTTGGCCATCCAGGGTTGGACTAGTTTCAATCACAAAATATTGAAGTTCTAAGTGGAGCAAGAGGTAGATTTCTCAAAGAAATTCCATTTTTAATCAAGATTTTATTAGTACAAAAAGAATTAATTGGATGCGCAAAAAATTTCCTTTATGGTATAGGCACTGTGAGACGATGTACATGAGGGGGGGGCGATCCAATAGATGTAACTGATCAAAATTTATGGGGTAATGGTTGGGACAATAGAAATATAACGATATGAAGAAAAAGAAAAAGAAAAAAAAAACTACCTAACTAACAAAAAGAAGGATTAGTTGGAGTCGGTGAATTCCTAATAAAATTAAAAAGTAATAATGTTGAGGAGGTCAGAAAAGAGGGCTAGGATAACCACAAAGAAAAGGGAATTAGAGAAAAATATAGAAAAAATCTTAACAAGAGAGGACAAGATTAAAAATTTTAAATTAAATAAAAGGGAAACTAAACAAAGTTCAGTAAATAGAAAATAAAGATAAACCCACTTCAAGTGGAGGCCAACAAATGGCTACCCCAGAAACAGAGGTAGACACTTAGATTCTTGCTATCATTCCCGCACAAGGCAGAGACCAACACATATTTCTTGCACCACGGATCCCCATGGAAAAATATCCATTAGATAACCCAATACAACACTCATTATCAAGGAAAGCAATGTTAATGAAATATTTACGAGAATTAGTAAGTAGACTAGAACTAGATCTTGAGTAAGTATTATGAAGAACAAAATGGGAATAAGAAAAAGAATAAGCCCCATTACTGATTAAATAAAAATGTGAAGATGAAGAAGAAATAATTAGATTGGATGAATTAGCTGAGGAGTTCGAAGAAAATATAAACATAATAGGAGAGGAGGATGAAGGAAAAAGTAGCTTTGAGAAACATGATACAAAAGAAGTAGAAAATAAGAAGTAATGAAGGATTAGAAGAAAATTATAGGTTAAGAGATGTTAAAGGAAGGAAATTATTTGTGGAAGAAGATAATTATGAAAAGTCACCAATAAAAGACATGTATTCCAACCATCATACTAGCCCAAAGGAGATGACCCCCCAGATCGGACACCATTCCATGTGTTGCTTTACATACCACTTCAAAAAGTACAAGAGGAAGAAAGTTTGATGGATATGTACACCAAATTACAAGAAGAGAGTAGAAAAAGAAAAGAGATTGTAAGAGAGTTTAGAGAATTATTTGGAGACCTTAACTTTACATTGAATTATCTATAGACGAAGACAAATGAAGAAAATGTAATTTGTAGAAATAAAATAATCAACCTAAGAAGGTGAAACCTCCAAAGCAAAACCAATTATTCAGAAGCAATCAAACCCACAACCATCTAGAAGGACGGTAAAAAAAATTAAATTACCAATATTTGGGAAAGATACCAAATATGTAGAAGAACACTTGTTCATTTTGAATTCTTGTTGTCATAAAAATGCACAACAAGAAATTTTTTAATTTTTAAGCATGACAATGATAACCCTATGTCAAATTTTTCAAATTTTTTTCTTTTTAAGGCATGCCAAGTCTATCCATCCTTAAAACCAAGCCTTACTCAGTCCATGGAATGGTCCTCAATTGGATGTCCATCCAATTCCCTAGGTGATTTAGGAAAGAAAAGTCATCCCCCTTAGTTGATTTTAGCAATTTGTGAAGAATGCCAAGTTTTGGGTAGTTTTGGGAAGGGCTACTATTGGCCTTCCCGGGACTAGTGCACTCCCCTGGAGTAGAACGAAGGAACAAAATACAACATGGAGATACATTCAATTTCCAAGAGCATTAGAAAAATGGTTTTGGGAGATTTTGGAAAGATTAAGAGGTTTTGGAGCCATTTCAACAAAATGGGTTTTCGCACCTAAAGGAGTATACACAGCGAAGGAGTGCCTAAAATTCAAGAAAATATTCTGGGAGATTTTTGAAGATTCAAGAGCCCAAAAAAGTACCTATGGAAGGTATTTTTCATGCCCTAAATGGTGGAAAAAATGAGACATCGTGAAACATCATGCACCTCCCTAGGCAACTCATTCTTCTGGCATGAACCTGAGAGTCCCCAAGAAAAAAGGGGTAATTGGGAGGTGATGCAGTCAGAAATGAAGCTCAAAATCATCACCATTCAACTAACTAGGTGTTTTACAATCTAATTCATATAAACTTTCACCTCCAAATTCATCTGGAAGCTCGAGTTATCTTCGTCACAAGTTAGATCAAGCTAAGAGTTCGATACTTAGCCAATTTTTGAAGAGGACATGTGTCAACACCAGGAGCCTAGAGGGATTTCATGTCCCTTGGACACAAAAATGCACCAAGCCATTTTTGTCCCCAAATACACCAACATGACCTCATGGATTTCCAGTTTAGCCCCCTGGGAGCTAATTAGAGCCTTTCCTCTCACTGCACGGATGATCGCCAAGTGTCACAACCTGGCGCGAAGTGGAAACTGATGTCCCTTTCA
Organism: Taxus chinensis; assembly: GCA_019776745.2. Lineage (NCBI taxonomy): Eukaryota > Viridiplantae > Streptophyta > Pinopsida > Cupressales > Taxaceae > Taxus > Taxus chinensis. The sequence continues at coordinate 980,001,638 of CM034147.1, forward strand.
TCTCTTTATAAAAGGTAAAAAGGGACAAAAATGTTCCCAGCCCATATCCTTGATTTTTGGATGAATATAGATCTAGACTTAACCATTTTTCATGTTGTTTCATCCCCCCACATCTCCACACCCTGCCAGAACTCTGGAATTTTTTTTCCAAACATCCCAACCTCCATTGCTGCACTCAACCAGCTCCACCAAGTCCTTCTCAAAGTGAAAATAAAAAGATTTCAAAAGAAAAGCACAAAAATTCGCAAAAATAACTAATCAAAATTGTGAAGAAATGAATTTTTTTTTTGAAGAAAACCCTAAAGTCACCAAACGAAGATTCATTCATATCTTTCGAACCGTTCAACATAGATTAAGATGAATTTTTTGTAGACCTCATTTTTGAAGGCCTTCATGATGGAAAAGATGGAGGGTCAAATGATGTTCTAGATCATTTTTTACAACAAAAACTCATTTTGGTGCCATAGCTCTCATTCGCCAGATTTCCCACTAATTTGATAGTCGGATCAAGCTAAAAACTTGCACATGATACTCCAAACGAAAAAACCTATCGTAATGGATTTAATTTCATCATGATCAGAGGTAAAAAATAGACTTGCAAATTTTGAGCTCATTAATGGCTGCCATGACAGTTCTGTGCCCGAAGCCACTACTAGGTGAAATTTTTAAATTTTATTTCCAAGCATTTTGGTGGGGAAATCGAGTGAAATTCTGAGGATAAGATCACGACGATAACCCGAGTCTGAAAATATGTGTTATCGTCGCAAGCCAAGCACTGGAAATCCACTTTCCAAAAATAGTAAGATTTCCTATACATGCTTGCTATGTTTGGAATGTCATCATCAAAAGTGGTTATGGGTAAAGGAAGTGTGCACTGAAGATCATTAGGAAGTCAGAAGGATTGTCTAGAGCAAAAAACAATGAAAATGAACACTTACTAAAAATAGTAAGTTCCCTAGATGGGTGCTTACTAAAAATGGTAAGTTCACCCCTAGAAGTGGTCGAGGCGAAGGAAGTGTGCACATAGGTGAATGAAGAAGCTCATCACATCAGGATGGTCAAGAAGAGGAAAAAATCACCTCTTACTAAAAATAGTAATTCTCCCATCTGGGCACTTGCTATTAATGGTAAGTCACACTCAAAGGGAATTTTTTGGCAAAATGGGACACAAAGGGATGATCATTCAGGTCAACATCATCATTTGAGATCAACACAAGTATCTCTCACAGGTCATTTGGAATTCATCTCAGGGAACCCCGAAAATTGTCTTTTCGTTTTTTTTAGTGGCAAATATTTTCATGGTGCCATTTTTGAAAAATTTGTTGACTTTTTTGGCATCATTAGTGACCTGCTAAAAAGTACAGTTTAATTTTTTTGTGCTTCATACCCTGGTGAACATTCCATTTAGCCTAGGTAGAACATTCTAGTTTTTACAAGCACAAAGGTGAATGAAGAAGTTCATCCATTAGGATGGCAGAAGGGATCTTCGTGAGTTGTGTTCATGGTCATCACTCAAAAATAATTTGGCAAAATGGGAATGTTCTTAAACATCCTTTAACCCAAGTATGTCTGTGAATTCATCCAAAGGAGTTTCTTAGGGTGCAAAGAATTCAGAGAGGTTGCAAGAGTTTCATCACATTGGAGCTCTTATCTCCCATAGATCAGTTGTGTTCCTGATCAACAAAATTCAAAAATGATAACACTTCATTAGATATGAAGTTTTCTTCAAGGCATATCAAAGTTTCATCACTGGAGCATTCTTCAGGAACAGTTCTTCATCAGATACTCTTCAAGGTATCTCTTTCTCTCTCTTTCTTTTTCTCTCTCCTTTCTAATTCTTTGTTGGGCCTCATCATTGTATTTTTTCCTATTCACTTAAGTGACCTATTTAAAATTGTAAAAGTATTTTCTCAAAATGATAAGATAAATACTTAATTCATGGAAAATGAAAAGTCATAAGTGGAATATGAAAATGAAGAGTCATGTGAGGGAGGTGAGAGGTCAAATTGAAAGTGTTATAAACCGGGATGACTTCTCCATTCTAGAGGACTCTAAATTTTTGAAGAATTTCTACTCTGTAGCAATGGTGGATTGTATATAGATTGGACTTTGTATCAACACAAATGAAAATAAAGGCTACACTTCTTCTATTTCCCTTTCTTGTTTTTCCTCTATTTCCCTCTTGTATGCACTTTGTAAGCATGGTGATCAAAGAGAGCTTTGAATCTTCGATGAATGAGCCTCAGAGATAACTTTGTGTTTATGTGGGTTTGTTTGTCTCACTAAAAAGCTCTATTGTTTCTTTCTTCTATATCGGATGTTGAACTACTCCTGTTACTGGGTGTGAAGCTCTGTAATCTACTCACGACAATAATCTTCCTTGACTAATTTCCTACCCTTTTCTCCTCAACGTTGTAATTTCCTCCCTTATACCCCTGTACAAGAACTTTGCCATAGGTTCAAGTGGAGTGTCCCTATGTGATCCCCAACCAATTTGGCCACCCACAACATTTAGATAGGAGTAGGATTAGTTTACATTCAATAATGGGATGTTGTACCATTCAATGCAGAGGGGCGTAGCCCTGTGAAAGTTGGTGGAGACACCTAATTTTTCCACCTGACAATTTTTCTCACCAACAAGTTTTTGGTGACTCTATAGGGAGAGATTTTCCCAAGTGCACCTAAAAAGGAATCTCTACCCAAAAAATAAAAAAATACAAAACAAATAATAAAAAAATAAAAAAAGGAAGAAGTACTTGGATGATCAAAAGCCTCTTTGCAATTCTAACTGAGAAATCTGCACTTTTCAAGAGTTGGAGAAGAAGTAGCTGAAGAAGAAAAGACAATGGTGGACGAAGAAAGAGAAAGATTCCAACCCATTGTTCCATGGGAAGGAATATAGGTCCACTTTCTCTTGCACCTCCTCTTAATGATCTTCTAATGTGTTCCCATAAGAACCTTCCAAAATTTAAAGGTGATGGCACACAACTTCCTAAAGAGCACGTAGCAGATTTCATCACTACATGTGGTGTGTTAGGCGTCAAACATGAAGACGTATATGTAAGATTGTTCATGGAATATTTACAAGAAAAGGAATCCGAATGGTTCTATTTATTACCAGTAAGTTCTATCACTTGTTGGAATGATATAAGAACCAAATTTGAAGCCAGATATAAAACTACAGAAGACTGTCAAGGATCTCTTAGTTAAACTGATACAAATGAAGAAGGAATCTACAGAATCTATGAGAGACTTCATAGCCAGGTATAACTGGATAATAAGAAGGATTCCTGAAGATACCATGCCTTCTGACAATAATCTGAAAAGATTCTTTATCAGTGTTATGCAACCAGAAGTTGGGTTCTTCTTGAGAAAATATCAACCTAGAGATTTGAAAGAAGCACAAGATTATGCTATTAAAATAGATGACGATCTAATCTTGTCTGGTAAGGTAAAGAATCCCCATGGTAAATAGAAAGGTCAAAGTTTGAGTTCAATACCCACTGATCCCGTGATTCAAAAAATGGCTAATGATATGTTTTCCATGAAGAAATAAACTCTCTCAGATCATAGGAGCACCTCAAAGGCTCTCCTTGGAAGCCCCATCAGTCAATGTAATGTACGGGAGCTATGAGGACGAATAAGAAGAAAATGTTTACTATGAAGAGGAAGGAGAAATTGAATATGCTAGGATCAGGTTTTGTGAATGCATGCTTGATGATGAGGAACCCACTGATAGTTACTCATATGTACTATTCACCTAATCCCAAAAGGAGGAAAAAGGCTCCTCTTCCACTACCCAAACTAAGAAATTGAATCCTCCAATGGTGACTCTAAGAAAATTAACAATGAAAGGAGGATCATCGAAGCCTGCTTCAACAAAGACAACTAAGAAGAAGCATAAATGCCACCCTGACCAAGAATCCTTCTGCCTCTTCAAGTAAGTCCTCTTTTGCTTCTCTTGGAAAATCAGTTTCTAAAAACATCTGTGTTAATGCTTGCCATAACCCATGATTTTCCCACCACCTCTTCATCCTTAGATATCATTGACCATTTCAAAAAGTCTAAGATCCAAATTTCTGCGTTTGAATACTTAAGAACTCATCCTAAACAATTGGAGAGACTCATTCAACATGTCAAAGGTAGTAGCCCTGTTTCTAAAGATGCCTCCACCAAATAACCACCGCGTGCATCCCAATCCACTCCATCTCTGAATTTCCTCGCTTCCACACCCTCTACATCTAATAAGGTTGATCCATTCTACATTGCCTTGTTAGTCAATAGGTACAAGCTAAACAATTGCATCATTGAATCTGGTGCCTCAAACAACGTCATGCCCACAAAATTTGCTAAAGCTCTTGGTCTCTCCCTTTCCCCTACCTCTGGTAAATGTATCTCCATGGAGATGAAATGAGTGCCTCTTTTCAGAAAAGTCAAAGATGTTGAGGTAACATTGGCAGACTTCCCTGACAAGAAAATCACAATGAGAATCCTTGTAGCAGACATGCCTACCTCATATGACATGTTGCTGGGATGAAGCTTCTACAGAGATGTTGGAGGAGATATGCAGTTGAATTGGTCACATGCCACCATCCGGTCAATGGTAAAACAAAGAAGCTACTTCCCATCAGAAAAATGAAGTATATTGTTCAACGGACCAAATGACCCATAATGATAGACATACTCGTGCCACAATTCCAAACCTGACAACTTCTTCATGACCTTCAAGGAGGATCTTGAGCCACCCTTGTTGGTAGAGGAATTTCCAAGAATCATAGATCCATTCAAATAACACAATGAAGAGTTGATGAAAGTCTGATTTTGAAAGGGTGTAATTTTCATGGGACGAAGGTGTAGACAAAGTTTCCACAGTGGATGTCTAAGGTTGGTAATGAGAACCTTGACTTGCAACAAAGAAATATTGAAGTGATGAGATATGCAGACCAAGAAGAAGGAATGATGCTCAACACCTTCTTAATAGACAACTTCAATATTTTCAATGATTCTCCTGAGGATCAACATGAGTCTTTATGTGATGAATGTTCCAATGAACTTGAAGGCTTATCTTTCTCATTGGAAGAAGATGACGGGGAATGCAAGAATGATAGTGTACCTTACCTCTCAAACTTGAAATGGAGCATACCCAAGAAAATGATGATTTCACTACGGAAATGGACCTCTCAATTTTTGGCGATCAAGAACGGGAAGATGAAGATGCTGAATTTTAGCTCCAGTGTTTGCTCATTTCCTTTTCATGAGGATGGAAACATTCTCAATGAAAAATAGAGAAACAGATTGTTGCTTGATCCTAAAGTTGATTTTACTCAAAATGGAAACCTTCTCAATATATTTCAACCTTTTAGTGCTCGCCCTGATCAAGAGATGGATGCCCTTGACACAAAGATGGAGGATGAAGCCCAAAATGGACAAGGCAAGGAAGATGCGACAATTTTCAGGTTAGAGACCCAATTTTGAACTCATTCTCTTTCCAAGAGGGTAATGCAATGAAAGTAACACACTGTATAGGGCAACACATGAAAAAATATTTGGAGCATGAGAAAGGTCACTTCATGGAACAATTAAAAAGTAGAGAAAATAAGGAGGGACATGATGCCAAAATTCATGAGACATCTGCTGAGAATAAACCCATGAAAGCAGTGGTCATGAAGCAGATGCATAATGAAGAAAAAATGTCTTGTAGTAAAAATGAAAATGGCAAGTCACGAACAATCAAGGTATGTCTTCATGAACAATGGCAAAAAATTAGCAAATGAAAAGAACCTAAAATACAAGCAGAAGACAAAAAGAAGGTGTCAAAGTAATGAAGGAGGTGGAATGTACAAGAAGACAAGCAATCAAGATAGATTTATCAAGAATCTAAGAAGAGGTTCATACTTCAGTGAACTTGTAAATGGATTTGAAGAAGAATGACATTCAATGACACCCATTTATGGGTAAGCACTCAATTCAAATTCACACTTCAGTGAAAGTGGGTCCTCCCCCACATGTACATAGGTGATTTAAGTTGTTTCCCTTGTTTCTGTTGTGTGTTTCCTTTCCCTTTTGTGTTTCCCTCATCGTGTTTGCATGTGTGTGTGTGTGTGTGTGTGTGTGTTTGTGTGTGTGTTCAATAAAGAAAGTTGTGTAGCCTATCTTTCTAGTGACTCCATAAAGCCCAACGGATAAGGCACTGGTCCATGAAAAAAAATTGAGATTCTAGGATTCTCATGTTATGTCCTCACTGTGCTCGATCCACAACATGTCCCCAAGCTAGAGCCAGTTGTTTTCATGCAAATGTGCAACAAGAAAATTTCTCAATTTTCAAGCATGACAACGATACCCCTGTGTCAAAATTTTCAAATTTTACCTTTCCAAGACACCCAAGGTCTACCCATCCTTAACACCAAGCCTTACTCAGTCCGTGTAATGGTCCTCAATTGGATTTCATCCAATTCCCCTAGGTGATTTAGGAAAGAAAATTCAGTCCCCCCTAGGTGATTTTAGGAGTTTGTGAAGAATGCCAAGTTTTGGGCAGTTTTGGGAAGGGCTACCATTGGCCTTCCCAAGACTAGTGCATCCCCTGGAGCGGAAACGAAGGAGAAAAATTCAACATGGAGATGCATTCAAGTTCCAACAACATCAGAAAATTTTTTGGGATATTTTGAAATATCATGGAGGTTTTGGAGCCATTTCAGCAAAAGTGGGTTTTCGGGCCTAAAGCAGCATACACCGTGAAGGAGTTCTTAAACTTACAGAAAATATTCTGGGAGCTTCATGAAGTTTAAAGATCCCAAAAAATTACCCATGTAAGGTATTTTCCATTCCCTAAATTGTGGAAAAAATGAGACATCGTGAAACATCATGCACCTCTCTAAGCAACTCATTCTTTTGGCCCGCAACTGACAGTCCCAAGAAAAATGGGTAATTTGGAGGTGATTATGTCATGAATTGAAGCTTCCAAACCATCACCATTCAACTAATTGAGTGTTCTCCAATAAAATTCATATAACATTTCACCTCCAAACTTATCCGTAAGTTTGAGTTATCGTCATCGCAAGTTGGCTCAAGGTAAGAGTTCGATACTTAGCCAATTTTTCAAAGAGGACACGTGTCAGTACCAGGAGCCTGGTAGGATTTCTTGTCCCTTTCATCCCCTTTGGAAAATGGAAAAAATGGGACACAAAACTGTTCCCAACCCTTTTTGGCCCCCAAGACACCAACGTGACCTCATGGATTGCTAGTTTAGCCTCTTGGGAGCTAATTGGAGCCTTTCCTCTCATTGCATAGATGATCGACCAAGTGTCGCAACCTAGCGATGAAGTATAAAATGATGTCCCTTTTGTCTCATTATAAAAGGGATAAAGGGGAAAAAAAGTGCACCCAGCCCCTATGCTTGCATTTTTGGATGAATACAGATCCAAGAATTAGCTATTTTTCATGTTGTTTCATCCCCCCACATCTCCACACCCTATCAGAACTCTAGCAAAACTTTTCCAGACATCCTAACCTCCATTTATACACTCAAATAGCTCCACCAAGTCCTTATCATAGTGAAAAAATAGAGGTTTCAAAATAAGATCACAAAATTTTCAAAAAGAATAGATCGAAGTGGTGAAGAAACAATTTTTTTTGAAGAAAACCCTGAAGTCACCACACAAAGATTCATTCATATCTTTCAAACCGTTAAACAGATTAAGATGAATTTTTTTGCATACCTCCTCATTTTTGTAGGGAATCATGATGTAATAGATGGAGGTTTAAATGATGCTCTAGATCCTTTTTTATAACAAAAACTCATTTTGGTGCCCTAGCTCTCATTCGTTGGATTTCCCACCAATCTGATAGTCAAATCGAGCTAAAAACTTGCACATGGAATCCGAACAAAAAATCTATCACAATGGAGTTAATTTCATCATGATCAAAGGTAAAAATCATACCTATAAATTTTGATCTCCATTAATGGCCGCCATGACAACTTCGTGCCCGAAGCCACTGCTAGGTTAAAAGTTTAAATTTTATTTCCAAGCATTCTGGTGGGTGAAATCGAGTGAAATTCAGAGGATAATATTTCAACGACAAGCTAAGTATAACAATATGTGTTCCGTCACAAGCTGAGCACCAGAAATCCACTTTCCAGAAATAGTAAGCTTTCCTATACATGCTTGCTATGTTTAGAAAGTCATCATCAAAAGTGGCTATGGCAAAGGCAGTGTGCATTGAAGATCATCAGGAAGTCAGAAGGATTGTCCAGAGTAGAAAACAATGAAAACAAACACTTGCTAAAAATAGTAATTTCCCTACATGGGTGCTTACTAAAAATACTAAGCCACCCCTAGAAGTGGTCGAGGCGAAGGCAATGTACACATAGGTGAATGAAGAAGCTCATCACATCAGGATGGTCTAGAAGAGGCAAAAATCACCTCTTACTAAAAATAGTAAGTCTCCCATCTGGGCACTTGCTTTTAATGGTAAGTCACACTCAAAGGGAATTTTTGGCAAAATGGGACACAAAGGGATGATCATTTAGGTCAACATCATCATTTGGGATCGGCACACACCATTAATCACTCACAGGACATTAGAAATTTCATCTTAGGGAACAACTATCTCAGATTATAAGAGCACCTCAAAGGCTCGCCTTGGAATCCCCACTAGTCAATTCAATGTACGGGAGCTATGAGGACAAAGAAGAAGAAATTTTTTACTATGAAGAGGAAGGATAAAGTGAATATGCTAGGATCAGGTTTTGTGAATGCATGCTTAATGATTAGGAACCCACTGATAGTTACTCATATGCACTATTCACCTAATCCCAAAAGGAGTAAAAAAGATCCTCTTCCACTACCCAAACTAACAAATTGAATCCCCTAATGACAACTCTAAGGAAAATAGCAATTAAAGGAGGATCATTATAGCCTACTTCAACAAAGACAACCAAGAAGAAGCATAATGCCACCCTGACCAAGAATCCTTTTGCCTCTTCAAGTAAGTCCTCTTTTGCTTCTCTTGGAAAATCAGTTTCTAAAAACATCTGTGTTAATGCAGCCATAACCCATGATTTTCCCACCACCTCTTCATCCTTAGATATCATTGACCATTTTAAAAAGTCCAAGATCCAAATTTCTGCGTTTGAATACTTAAGAATTCATCCTAAACAATTGGAGAGACTCATTCAACATGTCAAAGTTAGTAGCCCTATTTATAAACATGCCTCCACCAAATAACCACCACGTGCATCCCAATCCACTCCATCTCTGAGTTTCCTCGCTTCCACACCCTCTACATATAAAAAGGTTGATCCATTCTACATTGCGTTGTTAGTCAACGGGTACAAGCTAAACAATTGCATCATTGACTCTTGTGCCTCAAACAACATCATGCCCACAAAAGTTGCTAAAGATCTTAGTCTCTCCCTTTCCTTTACCTCTGATAAATGCATCTCCATGGAGATGAAATGAGTGCCTATTGTCGGGCAAGTCAAAGATGTTGAGGCAACATTGGCGAACTTCCCTGACAAGAAAATCACAATGAGAATCCTTGTAGCAGACATTCCTACCTCATACGGTATGTTGCTAGGATGAAGCTTCTGCCAAGATGTTGGAGGAGATATGCATTTGAATTTGTCACATGCCACCATCCTAATCAATGGTAAAACAAAGAAGCTACTTCCCATCAGAAAAATGAAGTATATTGTTCAACGGAAAAATGACCCAAATATAGATATATCGTGCCACAATTCCAAACCTGACAACTTCTTCATGACCTTCAATGAGGATCTTGATCTGCCCTTATTGGTAGAGGAATTTCCAAGAATCATAGATCCATTCAAAGAACACAATGAAGAGTTGATGAAAGTTGACTTTGAAAGGGTGTAATTTTCATGGGACGAAGGTGTAGATGAAGTTTCCGCAGTGGATGCTAAGGTTGGTAATGATAACCTTGAATTGTAACAAAGAAATATTGAAGTGATGAGTGATGCAAACAAATAATAAGGAATGATGATCAACACCTTCTTAATAGACAACTTCAACATTTTCAATGATTCTCTTGAGGATCAACTCGAGTCTTTATGTGATGAATGTACCAATGAACTTGAAGGCTTATCTTTCTCATTGGAAGAAGATGACGGGGAATGAAAGAATGATAGCGTACCTTCGGCTCTCAAACTTGAAATTGAGCATACCTAGGAAAATGATGATTTCACTATGGAAATGGACCTCTCAATTTTTGGCGATCAAGAACGGGAAGATGAAGATGCTGACATTTTAGCTCCAGTGTTGGGCTCATTTCCTTTTCATGAGGATGGAAACATTCTCAATGAAAAATTGAGAAACAGATTGTTGCTTGATCCTAAAGTTGATTTTACTCAAAATGAAAACCTTCTCAATATATTTCAACCTTTTAGTGCTTGCCTTAATCAAGAGATGGATGCCCTTGACACAAAGATGGAGGATGAAGCCCAAAATGGACAAGACAAGGAAGATGCCAATTTTCAGGTTAGAGACCCAATTTTGAACCCATTCTCTTTCCAAGAGGGTAATGCAATGAAAGTAACACACTGTATAGGGCAACACATGAAAAAATATTTGGAGCATGAGAAAGGTAACTTCATGGAACAATTAAAAAGTAGAGAAAATAAGGAGGGAAATTGATGCCAAAATTCATGAGACATCTGCTGAGAATCAACACATGAAAGCAGTGATCATGAAGCAGATGCATAGTGAAGAAAAAATGTCTTGTAGTAAAAATGAAAAATGGTAAGTCAATAACAATCAAGGTATGTCTTCATAACAATGAAAAAAAATAAGCAAATGAAAAGAACATGAAATACAAGCAGAATCTGAAAAGAAGGTGTCAAAGTAATGAAGGAGGTGGAATGTACAAGCAGGCTAGCAATCAAGATAGATTTCTCAAGAAGCTGAGAATAGGTTGATAATTCAATGAACCTATAAATGAATTTGTAGAAGAATGACATTCGGTGACATCTGTTTACGGGTAAGCACTCAATTATAATCCACACTTCAGTGAAAACGGGTCCTCCCCCGCATGTATATAGGTGATTTAGGTTGTTTCGCTCGTTTCTGTCATGTGTTTCCTTTACCTTTTTTGTTTCCCTTGTCATTTTTTCATGTTTGCATGTGTGTGTGTGTGTGTGTGTGTGTGTGTGTGTGTGTGTGTGTGTGTGTGTGTGTGTGTGTGTGTGTGTGTGTGTTCAATAAAGAAAGTTGTGTAGCCTATCTTTCTGGTGACTCCATAAAGCCCAACGGATAAGGCACTGGTCCATGAAGCAAACTTGAGATTCTAGGATTCTCATGTTATTTCCTCATTGTGCTCGATCCACAACATGTCCCCAAGATAGAGCTAGTTGTTTTCATGCAAATATGCAACAAGAAAATTTCTAATTTTCAAGCATGACAACGATACCCCTGTGTCAAAATTTTCAAATTTTACTTTTCCAAGTCACCCCAGGTTTACCCATCCTTAACACCAAGCCTTATTCAGTCTGTGTAATGGTCCTCAATTGGATTTCCATCCAATTCCCCTAGGTGATTTAGGAAAGAAAATTCAGTCCCGCTTAGGCGATTTTAGGAATTTGTGAAGAATGCCAAGTTTTAGGCAGTTTTGGGAAGGGCTACTATTGGCCTTCCCAAGACTAGTGCACCCCTGGAGCGGAAAGAAGGATAAAAATTCAACATGGAGATGCATTCAATTTCCAAGAGCATCAGAAATTTTTTTGGGATATTAATGAAATATTTGGAGCTTTTGGAGCCATTTCATCAAAAGTGGGTTTTTGGGCCTAAAGGAGCATACACCACGAAGGAATGCTTGAACTTTAAGAAAAGATTCTGGGATCTTCATGAAGATTCAAGAGCACAAAAAATTACCTATGGAAGGTATTTTACATGCCCTAAATGGTAAGAAAAATGAGAAATCATGAAACATCATGCACCTCCCTAGGTAACTCATTCTTCTCGCGCACAATTGACAGTACCGAGAAAAAGGGGTGATTTGGAGGTTATTTCGTCATAATTGAAGCTCTAAACCATCACCATTCAAATCAATTGGTGTTTTCCAATCAAATTCATATAAAATTTCACCTCCGAACTCATCCGGAAGCTCGAGTTATCGTCGTTGCAAGTTGGCTCAAGGTAAGAGTTCGATACTTAGTCAATTTTTGAAGAGGACACGTGTCAGCCATGGGAGCGTAGCAGGATATCATGTCCCTTTCATCCCTTTGAAAAAGGGATAGAGGGGACACAAAAATTCACCCAACCCTTTTTTTCCCCCAAGACACCAACGTGACCTCATGGATTTCCAGTTTAGCCCTTGGGAGCTAGTTGGAGCCTTTCCTCTCATTGCACGGATGATCACCAAGTGTTGCAATCTGGCGTGAGGTGGAAAATGATATCCCTTTTGTCCCTTTAAAAAAGGGAAAAAGGGGAAACAAAATTTTCCCAACCCCTATGCTTTCATTTTTGGATGAATATAGATCAAGACTTAGCCATTTTTCATGTTGTTTCATCCCCCCACATCTCCACACCCTACCAAAAATATGGCAAAAATTTTCCACACATCCCAACCTCCATTGCTACACTCAACCAGCTCCGCCAAGTCCTTCTCATAGTGAAAATACAGATATTTCAAAATTAAATAACAAAAGTTGCAAAAAGAACGGATCGAAATGGTGAAGAAACGATTTTTTTTGAAGAAAACCTCGAAGTCACCAGACGAAGATTCATTCATATCTTTCGAACTGTTCAACGGATTAATATGATTTTTTTGGTAGACCTCCTCATTTTTGAAGGCCGTCATGATGCAATATATGGAGGGTCAAATGATGCTCCAGATCATTTTTTTACAACAAAAACTCATTTTGGTGCCCTAGTTCTCATTCGTCGGATTTCCCACCAATCTAACAGCCAGATTGAGCTAAAAACATGCACAAAAACTCCAAAAAAAAATCACAATGGAGTTAATTTCATCATGATCAAAGGTGAAACCAAGACCTAAAAATTTTGAGCTCCATTAATAGCCACCATGACAGCTTTGCGCTCGAAGCCACTGCCAGGTGAAAATGTTAAATTTTATTTCCAAACATTCTGGTGGGTGAAATCAACTGGAATTTGGAGGATAAGATCACAATGACAACCCGAGTATGAAAATATGTGTTCCATTGCAAGCCGAGCACTATAAATCCACTTTCTAAAAATAGTAATCTTTCTTATACAAGCTTGCTATGGTTGGAAAGTCATCATCAAAAGTGGCTATGACAAAGGTAGTGTGCATTGAAGATCATCAGGAAGTCAAAATGATTATCCAGAGAAAAAAAATGAAAAACAAACACTTACTAAAAATAGTAAGTTCCCTACATGGGTGCTTACTAAAAATAGTAAGTCACCCTAGAAGTGGTCGAGGGAAAGGTAGTGTGCACAAAGGTGAATGAAGAAGTTCATCACGTCAGGATGGTCAAGTAAAATCATCTCTAACCAAAAATAGTAAGTCTCCCATCTGGGCTCTTACTATTAATGGTAAGTCACACTCAAAGGGAAATTTTGGAAAAATGGGAAACAGAGGGATGATCATTCGGGTCAGCATCATCATTTGGGATCGACACCAGTATCACTCACAGGCCATTAGAATTCATCTTAGGGAACCCCGATAGTGTCTTTCAACACTCGCTTCATGGCTCGAGTTATAGGATCATCATGTGTAAGGAAGAGGTTGCAATCATCGGTGAACATTCTATTTAGCCTGATAGGGTCATTTTTTGAGCTCTTATCTCCTTAGAAGAGATCTTTGTGAGTTGTTTTTGTGATCATCAACAAATTCATTCAAAAATGTTCTTAAACACTTAACCCAAGGTGTCTGTGAACCATCCAACGAAGTTTCTTAGGGTGCAAAGAGTTCAAAGATTCAAAGTTTCATCACATTAGAGCATTCCATAGATCAAGAACAGTGGATCTTCATCAGATACAAATTTTTCTTCAAGGTATCTCTTTCTCTCTCTTCTTCTTTCTCCCTCTTATTTCTCTCTCCTTTCTAATTCTTCATTAGGCCTCATCATTTTATTTTGTCCTATTCACTTAAGTGACCTATTCAAAACTGTAAAAGTATTTTCTAAAAATGATAAGATAAATAATTAATTCATGGAAAATGAAAAGTCATAAGTGGAATATGAAAATGAAGAGTTGTGTGAGAGGTCAAATTGAAAGTGTTATAAATTGGGATAACTTGTCCATTCCAAAGGACTCTAAATTTTTAAAGAACTTCTACTCTGTAGCATTTTCAATTGTGGGAGATGGATTGAAGCTTTGTAATCATCACTTCGCATAAAATAAAGGCTACACTTCTTCTATTTTCCCTTTCTTGTTTTTCTTCCATTTCCCTCTTGTATGCATTTTGTAAGCATTATGATCAAAGAGAGCTTTGAATCTTCGACGACTGAGCCTCAAAGAACTTTGTGTTTATGTGGGGTTTGTTTATCTCACTAAAAGCTCTATTTTTGCTTTCTTCTATATTGGATGTTGAACTACTCCAGTTATTAGGTGGGAAGCTCTGCAATCTACTCATGGCAATCATATTCCTTGACTATTTTCCTCCCTTTTTCTCCTCAACACCGTGATTTTCTCCTTTGTACCCCCATACAAGCACTTTTACATAGGTTTAGTGGAGTTTCCCTGTGTGATCCTTGGCCAATTTAGCCACCTACAACATTTAGATAGGATCGAGATTAGTTTACTTTCAATATTGGGAGTTGTACTATTCAATGCAGAGGGGCGTAGCCCCATGAACGTTGGTGGAGACATCTGATTGGTTCATCCGACAAATTTTCTCACCAACAATTTGACAACTAAATTGTATGATTTTATAAGAACTTTGAGAGAGGATAATATACGGTGGTACATGAAAACAAATGCACATGACACTAAAGATTGTGATATAATTGAAAAATAATTCAAAACGAATTTTCACTTTCTAAACGCACTTATAGAGAGTGTTAGCAAAACGAGAGATCTAATCTAGAAAGAAGATGAAATAGTTAAAGAATTCAGTTAAAAATTCAAGAATGTCACAGGGAAGTTAGAAGAACCAATGACAGATAAATAAAGAATTGAAAAATCAGAAGTATAGTAAAGACAAGGAGTTCAAGAATTTTGACCACAAGAAGAAGGGTAAGAAGAGTTTCTACAAAAAGAAAGAGACTTGTTCCTCTTAAGCAAGTAGTGAGAGTGATGTTTTAGATTTTGAATCTAAACTAGATTTAGGAGGTATTGGAGATGAGGTATTGTTCATGACTAAAGATGTCATTAGATCTACTATTTGTGGGTCTACACTATTAGGTGACTTCATATAAGATTCTTGCAAATATTTTAAAGAAGATAAATTTGAGACTGAATTGGTATGTGTCGAATCTGAATTGAAGCATGCTAAAAAGAATGATAAGAAACTGAAATATCAAGTCAAATAATATGAGGCAAAGATTCAGGACCTAGAGGAGAAGCATTGGGATATTACAAATAAACTTGATGAAACAATCATAAATCTAGAGATACATATGAGTGTTATGACACTAAACTTACAATCTAAGGAAGAAGAAGTGACCCTTCTTAAGAGATAGTTGTATGATGTAGTCAACAAGAAAAAATCATTTCAGAGGTTTGAGAAAAGTATCAAATCTTAATGATCTTCTTAGCAATCAGAAATGAGTAGGTGATAGAGTTGGTTTGGGTTTTAAAGTGGACTCCAAAGGAAAAGAGATGAAGCAAGAGAATGGTGAACGACCAAACATCAAGGAAGGAAAGAAGGAAAGTTCCACTAAAGAAAATTTGAATAAAAATCCCATTAGACGGCCTAATTCCTCAAGGTATGAGAAATATTTCAATGATTATTGTTTTACTTGTAATGGATTTGGTCATAGGGAAAAGGATTGTAGGAGGTATGATAGAGATGATCATCCATGCAGAGACAATATGAGTGAGAAAGCTAAGAATGTAGTGTGCTACAATTGTCATGAGAGAGGTCATGTTGTTAGATATTGTTTGTATGATCCACCTAGTCAAGTTGAAGTCTATAAAGGCAAGAGTTCAGTTATGTGTTTTAGTTGAAATGAAGTTTTTCATGTTTCTAGAGAGTATAACTATAGTTTCTCAAGGAAAAAATAGAGATCTCAAATCTCTAGAATGCAATAAAGAGGCTTTCTGGGGTCTAGATTGCTTATTAGCAGTCAAGGTAGGATACGGGAGCCTATAAGGAATAACAATGATCCATCAAGAGCTGATGTGAATGCGAGATAAGGTGTGTAACATAATATTGATAATAATTAAGTGTTGGAAGCACAATGGACTGAGATCGAGTGTGAATCAATCCTTCAAAAAAAACCTTAAACAATTTCAAATTAACTTTTATACACTATTAACATTCAACCATGCATTAATGTGATCATAACAATAAGCAACAACCATACATCATATCATAAAAAAGAAGAATTACACAAGAACACAAGATGTAAGTGGGAAACCCTATTGGGGAATAAAAATCACTTAAAACTTTACTTATATTACACACAACAAATATTCAAGTGAATATTACACTTCACAAGAGGTTTCTTTAGTGAGGCACCAACCCCACAAGGAGCACCAACCCTTGAACCCTTGCTGATATTACTCACAACAAGATACTTGAATAAATATGACTCATCACACAATATTATGATAATAATATCACTTAATGTATGTTGAAACAACTCAGTTGATGGTGATCACAAGATTCATATCCAAACTCCTTCAAACACACCTCCTTCTAGCTCACTCAAACTTGGACAAATTTTACTTGATTTGATCTAAAACAGTTTACACATGCTCTATAACATTAATCACCCATTTACACACTTCCTTAGATCTGAAATTATTTCTTCATACTTATTTCACACTCACACGTGGGTCACACTTTTTCCCTCTCTCTTGGCTAGTTCAAATTTGAACTTAAACATTCACTTTATACCTTTCTCAACTCAAAAACATAAGGGAGGATGGTCCTTCATCATTATTTAAAGAATTAAAAATTTAAAACATCTCGATACATTCATAACAGACTCATATCATTTGGTCAATCTCAAACACACTAAACAAACTCGAAAACAACTCAAAACCCCATCACCTAGATGACCAAAAACCACAAACATCATCACCATGATTATTCAAGATCTTAAATTGATAACAAAGTTCAAATATGACATAAAAACATCATCCATGGTTTTACATTATCTTTTACTAATCAAATTTATCATAACTCAATCAAGAAGGCTCATATCCTTCTTAAAACAGTTGCTTCTAGGAACTAGTCTTCACCTATGGCCCTCAAGACAAAATAAAAAAATCACAAATATGGCATGTAACAACTAATTGTAATCCCCTTGAAATTTATATCACATAAATTCTTTATATAACTCATTAAACATCCATACATGCAAGCCACAACAAATTTCCTCTTCACCAAACTTATCTTCCCAAAAAGTAGTTATAGGAACTTAACTAGTTTGTACCCTTCCTACCACTTTCAAGACCTCAAAAGGAATTCACTAGGAAATTTTTTTGTCCCTCTTCACTCTAAAACTGATATCAAGCATCAACCAATCCATCTCACGCATCTTCTACCTTAATCTTTCAGCATGAGCAATCTTGTTCTGAAAAAATAAACAATCTTCTTCTTCACAAATATATCTATATGACCTATCAAATGTCATCATCATGAGACAACTCATATACCATTGGAAATACCTAGTAATCCTCTTTCTATAACATCTTACATTTCCTTCCAACTCCAAGTGGAAGGCCTTGAACCAGGTTTGTCTCTGAAATTACCCCAAAATAGCCTTAAGACCAGTATTCATAAATAGGGCACACTTTTCCCTCTAAAATTTTAACCATGATCTGAAAAACCATAATTTAAATCAAGTAAAAATCCTAGGCTAAAATCAATGTCAATTTCATTTAATACCTCCTTTGGGAAAATTTGTCTCAAAATGAACTTCTTCGAAAACATTCTTGTTTGAGTGGGGTCAACCTATCACCACATTCACTATCATACCTTTTTGGAATGATAAAGGAGTCCTCTACAACATCTAATCATCTTACTATCACAAATAATCAATTATGGGTACTTATCATGAATATCTCTCCTACCGCTTTTGAGCTAGGGTTTTAAACTTATAAAAACATTACCCTCTTAACATTCATTCATACAAACATGACAATGAAAACACTTCGTTATTTTTGTGAAATGATCTTAGCTCAATGTAAAATCAACCCTAAAATCCACAAGATCCCATGAAAAGCACACAATTCATGGTGAGAATCAGAAGTTTGTAATTATAGCTTTAATTACACTCTCAAGCACCCTATTTCACGAAAAACATCATAACCTGCTAAATATTCATCATGGAAACCTGAAATTTTTCCCATGGAATCATGACATACCCTAATAAAATCTCCAATCATCATTATGTCACAAATAGCTCTGCATCTTCTCAACCAAAGTCATTTACATGACTATCCCTTAGGGTTTTGCATGGCTTAGGCTAGGTCATCATAGAATAACCTCATATCTCATCAATAAACCTCTCCAAAATGCCCTAACATACCTGAGAAAACATGTCTCACACCCTTGCATGCCTTCATGAGATCTCATGGCTCTGTAAATAATCCTCATGCCTCCAAGAACCTACACCAGGTCTAGATGAGCTCTTGGAACTAAATCTTGCACCTGTACCTACACTTTAAAACTCATCTAAATGTTTAAACACTCTCCAAACATGCTCTTCGTTATACTACTAGGCTCCTTAAGACACCAAAAATTGCAAACCAATATGTTCCATCACCTAGCTTAGCTAGGTCATTTGATTGGGCTTGTTAAACCAAGCCAAATTCACTAAATCAACCCATGTAATCATGCAACCACCTGAATCTCCATGTCGTCATCCTAATGAGCATCCTCTGACACTTCTCCAACATCCTCATTGTCATTAATGAGCTTCTACATCAATGAAAACACCTAGAACTCAACATGTCAACAATATCCCCATTTGTCATTGATGGAAAACCATATAATCTTCTCCCCCTTTTACATTAAATCCAAAGAATACCTTTAACAATTGATCTCCGTTTTTATTAGCCTCTTAGGATCACCTCTTAGTTAGAAACATCAACCAAAGTCTTCAAATCAAGCACACACACACACACCTATTTTTCTTCACGTTACATAGCTTGAAACCACTAAAGTCCCCCTAGGAAAAAGCATACATAGACTCATACATGTCAAAAATCATGACTCGGGGCTAAAAACAACATCTTGCCTCTTTCTTGGTCCATCCCAACTTGATAAGGCTCATATTTGACTTTTTTCTTGTATACCTTGGTCAAACACCTCTTTTAGGGCTAAGTGTTGGGGTTAACACACTGGTTGTACAGACAATATATCAGATCTAAGCATACATGAAAATAAAAGCATATATTCTACCAGAAGAATTATACAAAGCAAGAGACATAAATCAACACCAGATTTAACATGGTTCACCCAGTGTGGGCTACGTCCACCAAGAAATAAGCCAATCTATTATCCAAAGATTTGACAAGATATACAATGAAGATTTACAATCTTCTACACTTCTTAGATGTTCAGTACTTTCTTCCTTCAATGTTTTTTTGATTCTTCACCAAGAACTCTCTCTCACATAATTATCTTGTAATTATGATACATCCATTACTTCTAAACCCTAGCTTTTATGCTTATATAGTTGTTTATAAACTTAGGGAACTTAGCCATGCAATTACATTCAATAAATCTACTTTAATGCTAAAAATATATTTAATTCCCGAGAGTTAATTAAAACTTTCTCACACAGGTAATCGACACCAATTAACCCTGACCGACGTCGGTTATGCCTGATCGGCGTGGGTTACTTTTCTTGACCGGGACTGACCGACGCTAGTTATCCCTGACCGACACCGGTTACTGTATTTTCCAACAAGTTCCAATTGCTTGCTAAAATGAAGTAATTAAGCTTCACAACTCAACAATCTCTCACTTGGAGTTTAATTACTACACCATACATGTATACCATCATTCTTGGATCCTTCCTTGGCTTTGTTTCTTCCTCTCAAAGTTTCAAACTCGAAGACCAACAAAAGTGGAGTGTAGCTCCAACTTCTCCTTTGCTAATGGCTTCGTTAGCATATCCATAGGGTTCTTTCGTATGAATCTTTTCCAAATTCAACTTTCCATCCTCCAATCCCTGTCATATGAAGTGATATCTCAACTGAATGTGTTTCATTCTCAAATGAAATGTTGAGTTCTTTGCCAAATGAATTGCACTCTGATTGTCACTAAATAGTTTACAATTACTTTGCTCCTTTCCCAACTCTTCCATGAACCTACTCATCCATATCATCTCCTTGCTAGCCTCTGTAGCTGTAACATACTCTGTCTCTGTAGTAGACAAAGCCACAACCTTTTACAATCTCAAAATCCTGCTAACTGTCGTTCCACCTTCTGTGAAAATATATCCATTAGTGCTCCTAATACCATCCAGATCTCTAGCCATATTTGAATCAACATAGCCACGTAATGAAATATCTAAACCTCCATAGCATAAATTCATTCTAGATGTCCCTTTCAAATACCTGAGTATCCATTAGACTGATTTCTAATGCTCTTCACCTAGATTAGCCATATATCTACTCACAACTCCCACTGCCTGTGCAATGTCTGGTCTTGTACAAACCATAGCATACATGAGACTTCCAACTGTTGAAGCATATGGCACTCGTGTCATGTATTTGACCTCCTCTTGTGATGAAGGACACTGATCTTTACTTAATTTGAAGTGTCCAGCCATAGGTGTGCTAACAGGTTTTGCATTTTGCATGTTGAACCTTTCTAACACCTTGTAGATATAATCCTCCTGAGACAAATACAATTTCTTATTTTTCATGTCTCTATGTATTTCCATGCCAAGAATTCTTTTTACAGCTCCCAAATCCTTCATTACAAATGTGTGAGCTAACTTTCTCTTAAGCTCACCAATGTCCTGCATACTAGATCCTGTAATAAGCATATCATCCACATACAGTAACAAAATAATATAGCTCCCATTTTCAAGCTTTTTGAAATAAACACAATGGTCAGATTCACATCTCACGTAACCATGCTCATGCATAAAACTATCAAACCTCATGTACCATTTCCTTGGAGCTTGCTTGAGTCCATATAGGCTCTTTTTGAACCTACACACTAATTTCTCCTTACCCTTGACTTCATACCCAAGCGGCTGCTGCATATAAATCTTTTCATCAAAATCACCATGAAGGAAAGCCATCTTCACATCTAGTTGCTCTAAATGTAAATCTTCTACTGCAACTAAACTCAATACAGTGCAAATAGAAGTCATCTTAACAACATGAGAAAATATTTCACCAAAGTCAATACCTACCTTTTTTGCAAATCCCTTTACTACAAGCCTTACCTTGTACTTTTTCTATCCACCCTCTTCTTCCTTAATTCTATAAACCCACTTGTTCTGTAATGTTCTCTTTCCTGCTGGCAATTTAACCAAATCCCAAGTCTGGTTCTGTTCCAAAGAGTTCATCTCCTCATCCATGTCATGCTCCCACTGAACATGATTCTTATCCTGCATTGCTTCTTCAAAGCTTTCTGGTTCACCACTATCAGTCAATAATAAATAAAATAGAGAAGGTGTAAATCTTTCTGGAAGTTTTCTTACCCTTTGTGACCTTCTCACAAGAGTTTGGGGTACCGAAGGCTCAATCTGGACCTCCTGGAAATTAGTATCCAAATTCTGACAGTGACCGATGCCGGTCACCTCTAACCGATGTTGGTTCTGCTAACCAATGCTATTTTGGGATCCTCTGTAACCGTCGGTGATTGGTTTGTCTAACCAATGCCGGTCAGGGCCTAACCGACCATGGTTACTGTGTATTTCTAACTGCGTTTCTTTAAAACTTGAGAGTTCATTTTCATTAATAAACTTCTCAATTGGTCTCATCCTTGGGTACCAAAATTTGATCCATGTACATTCTCTTTTCATTCCATTCAACATCATGAATCCTAATAATTTTAGAATTCTCTAAATCCCAAAAATGGAAACCGAAATCACCAGATCCATAACCAATGAAAGTGCACCTCTTGGATTTTACATCCAACTTTTTCCTATTTTCTCTATCAACATGCACAAAAGCTTTTGAACCAAAAACTTTAAGAAAAGAAATATCTACCTCTTTTTTGGTCCAAGCTTCCTCTGGTATTCCTCCATCTAGTGAACTTGAAGGCCCACGGTTAATCAAATAAACCGTTGTATCAACTGCTTCTGCCCAAAACTATGCAAGGGCAATCCAGAATGTATCCTCATACTTCTAGCACGTTCCATGATTGTCCTGTTCATTCTTTCTGCAACACCATTCTCCTATGGTGTTCTTGGAACCGTTCTTTCTCTACGTATCCCATTTACCGAACAATAATCATTGAAAGCCTTGTTACAATATTCACCACCATTGTCAGATCTAAGGAACTTTAACTTAGAATTCGATTCATTCTCAACAAGGGCTTTCCATCTTTTAAAAGTCTCAAAAATATTAGATTTGCATTTAATACAATAAACCCATACCTTTCTTGTAGCATCATCAATGAAAGTAACATAATACTAGGATCCACCATGAGAAACTACCTGAGCTGGTCCCCACACATCTGAGTGTACAAGCTCCAATTTTTCTCCTTCTTAGTTGCCCAGACTTTGAGAAATCTCACTCTCTTTTGCTTTCCAAAGATACAATGCTCAAATGAAATCAAGATCTAAATCTTTCAAATCTGATAACTTACCCTTAGCCTTTAATATCTGCATTCCTTTTTGACTCATATGACCCAACCAATTATGCCATATGCATGCATCTGAATCTGAAGTAGATAATGCAGAAAAGGAATCAGTAATACATGTAGATAAATATAACGTTCCTACCTTCTTACCTCTTGCCACAACAAAAGAACCCTTGGTGACTTTCCAAGAGTCTCCTGTAAAAGTAACCATGCAACCAGATTCACCTAGTTGCCCTACAGAAATAAGATTCCTCCTGAGGCTTGGCACATGCCTCACATCTTTTAATACCCATGTATTTCCATTCTACAATTTTAGATGAACTTCCCCTTTACCAGTAATACTGCAAGGTTCATCATCACCCAAATAAACATGCCCAAAATTTCCCTTGACATAATTTCTGAAATAACCCTTATTAGGGGTTGCATGGAAAGAAGCTCCTAAATCTAAAACCCATGATTCAATTCTACTATCTAAAGAAAGAATAAGAGCATCTTGCATTACCTCTGATGTAACAAGATTTACTTCTTTACCTTTGTCTGGTTGTTGGTTCTCTTTATTCCTTTGACCAACAATCTTTCTTTACATGTCATTTCTTTCCACATTTCCAACAAGTAATTCCCTTACTTCTGAGATTTAGATCTGACTATCCCTTGACTTTGATTTCCCATTACTCTTACTCTTGGTTATCTCATCCTTCTCATGCCCTTGCTTTCTACATTCAAAACATTTCCAGATGATGATTCCTCTGTACTCTTCCTACGAATTTCTTCATTCAAGATTATACTAACCACATCATCAAACTTCAAAATATTATTAGCAGATGTTGTATTACTAACAACCATTACCAAGTTGTCCCGACTATCAGGCAAAGAACATAAGAATAAAAGTGTATTTTACTTCATCATCAAATGGTATATCAACCGATTTTAACTGATTTACAATAGAATCGAAATCATTCAAATGACTAGAGGCAGATTCACCTTCATGCATCTTAGAACTAAATAGTTTCTTCATCAAATAAACTTTATTTGAAGCACTAGGTTTTTCATATAAAATTAGCAAGAGATTTCATTAATTCTACCGTAGAAGCTACGTTTCTGTAATATTGGAAGCCACGGATGTTGCCAAACTTAATCTTATAGATCCCAAAGCCTTTCTTTCAAGAATCTTCCATTATTCATCAGTCATCTTCGTAGGTCTAGAATTATCATCCAACAATAAATACAAATCTCTTTGATACAGATAATCCTCAATCTGCATCTTCCATAATTTATAATTTCAGCCGTCAAATTTCTCTACCTTGTATTTGTTTTCTTCTGTCATTGTTGTGGCTCCCACTCAATCAGGAAAACCCACTGTGAGTAAATTTGTTAACACACAAAACCCTCAAACAAAGCTCTGGATACTAGTTGTTGGGAGTTAACACATCGGTTGTACAAACAATATATCAGATCTAAGCATACATGTAAATAAAAACAAATATTCTACCTAGAAGAAATATACAAAGATAAGAGATATAAATTAACACCAGATTTATCGTGGTTCACCCAGTGTGGGATACATCCAACAAGAAACAAGCCAATCTATTATCCAAAGATTTGACAAGATATACAATTGAAGATTTACAATCTTCCACACCTCTCAGATGTACAATACTTTCTTTCCCTCAAGCTTTTTTGCTTCTCCTCCAAGAATTCTCTCTCTTACCATAATTTTGCAAGTTCTTAATTATTGTTACATACATTACTTCTAAACCCTAGCTTTCATGCTTATATAGTCGTTTATAGACTTAGGGCACCTAGCCATGCAATTACAATCTAATAGATATACTTTAATGCTAAAAATAGATCTAATTCTCGAGAGTTAATTAAAACTTCCTCGCATAGGTAACCGACATGTCGGTTAACCCTGATCGACGCCAGTTATGCCTGATCGGTGCAATGTTACTTTTCCTGAACTGGACTGAGCCGATGCCGGTCCCTCCTTAACCGATGACGGTTATTGTGTTTTCCAGCAAGTTTTACATTACATGTTAATATGAAGTAATTAATCTTCACAACTCAACACTAAGGTCCCTATGTCTTAAGTGCAAAATGACTTGTAAAAACTTGCGGTCCATACAGGAGATTCTTAGATGGTGATATTTGACAATTGACTGCACACATCTTGTAGAGCTTCCAATGATACTTTTAATGCTTGTATCGGTTAGAAATACAAGGCACATTAGCAACTTTTGGTACCTTGAAATCTACAATGTTAGTCTTAAACCTGACTAAACACATATGATATCTCTACACTGATGTTAACTTTATAGCATTGTTATGACAATTTAGACTGCTAAAAGTGTGGTTGCAAACTCATGGGACTTACAATGTCACTTGAGTATACAAGGCTAAAGTGGCCATGAGCATATATTGTGACACACAAGATTCTCACAAACCTTGCATTAACATGCAATGACAAAAGTGACATACAAGATATCAAACAACCTTAGTAGTAAAGAGTTCCTACACCTCAGACAAATGTCTATGGAAACACCATTCAGTATGTTAGTAAAGATAACCACCTATAGTACTGTCTAGAATGTGTGTACTCAGAAGTACAAAGAGCCTTGCGCATGCATATTAGAACCTTGTAAACATAATGGATTTCAATAGCACCTGTAGATGTTATGATATTGTATATTCTCCCAGGAACCTCACATGAGGACTAGTAAAGCTAGGAGTTCAAACATTTTACTAACCACTTGTAATGATCTGTTGTAAAGTTATGCAATTTCAACTAGAAGCTCCAATTGCATGCAATGTGTCTTAGAAAATAGTAGACATACATTGTATCAACACATAGTAGCAAAGTCTGCAAGTAAAAGCTGCAAGCAGAAGAACAATGAGCAACCTAAAGATATTGAAATTATCCTTCTCATGAAGTGAGATGAAATATTACATGACATGAATCACACTTCATGTGATATGAAGCATCAAAAAACCCTTCGACTAGACTGTCTTGTATAGCTCATAGATTGAGGCACCACATCTTATTAATGACCCCTAGTAATTAAGAATCAGACCATAAAACTAGATTTTAGTCTTCAAGAAATGAACATTAAAGACACATTTTAATGTGTATCTATACAGATTGCATCGATAAAGATGTAGAGAGGAAATCACACCTGAGTCTTGCACTAATTTATGCTTCACTTTTTCATAGCCTTAACAGTCTTGGTCATAACTGTGGATACTTGCGTATGAGGGTGGTATTAGTGCCCACAATGACGTGTGCTCTGAGAAACTAGCTTGATAGCTTAAATGAAGCGTAGAACTTGAGAACTTAGGATTCTCCATGATGATTAGCTTTGAGAATAATCATTATAGTTAACAGATAGTACCTGAAAGTGCATCATCTCCATAAACCATCATATTGAAATGATCCCTTACAGTCTTTCATGAATCAAACCCTTATACATCTCTTAATGACTAGTACAAGTGGACAAGATGCTGCTGAAGATCTCTTGAAAGTTGTTAGATGAGTTGTAAAAATTGGGAAATATTGAAAATTAAATGTTAAATTCTAATTAATACACACAAATATTTATTGCAATGAAAATAAATTTGGAATCTATCAATTATTCCACATCAACCTTAGATTTACAACCCTATCAGTTATGCAAGAGAGACTGGTTATATACTTAGCTGATTATTTCACAATAGATTCTCAAATCCGTAGAATGCTGAGCTAGAAAATTCATATGGAAATGTAGAGTGTCACAACCGAGCCCAGAAAAATGTACTACATAGGGAATCCTCTAGGACCTATAGGTGGTTTCACAGACTGGTCAATTAATCTATGGTTGCATGTACAACTATACATTCATATGTGATCCTAAAACCACAGAAACTCAATTTCGCAGGGTTTCATGAGACTAGCTCACATGTCAAACTTTGGTTACAACATGTACTAAAGCTTTTGATCGCAGAGTTCACTTGAGACCTTCAATGAGATCAGTGTACTTATCCAAATTACCTAAAAAAACATAATCAAATTGATAGAAAAATCATTCAACACTTGGATCTCAAGATACCTCTAGACTGTCACTCGATTGAGTTGAACTTAATCTAGGGTCCTGCACTATATTTCATTGTCCATGTAATAGAGGCATGCTTGCGTGGTGTAGAATTATCCCCTCTATTGCAGAACACCTCTTTATGTCCTGACAGTTTGACCATAGAGTTATTAAATCTAGATGTTCCTAAATGTATTAGCATGTGTGCATGATAAAATGAACTTCCCCTCCTATGAAGTTTACTGTAGAAGAATGCAGCTCTACCTTGCACCTTTAGCATGTTTGCTAGATGGATGCTTTTCTATCTCTTGATGGCCTGTATGGATGCCAACCTTAGGTAATGCTCAAATTCTTAGATCTTATGAGGAAGCCTTTGTTAAGACCACAAAGCTTACATATTTACATGAAGCTCTTATTTGAATTTCTGTAACTTACCTACTAAAAGGCCAACTATCTTACCAAACAAAGATTGTTAATAACTATAAAAGATCCATTAAGATTCATAGCCAGATACTTACTTAGGTTTGCCTTTAAGGGGACGGGGACACCTAGGCACTTCTCTAGCTGGAGCGATGGAATGAACTAGATTTAGAAATTTCAAAGTCTTCAACTATTCAGATGGTTGGCAAACAGTTGTTCTTTTCAAGTGCATTCAAGTGCCTTTCATGGTTAAAAGCACAAAGATGCCAAAACTAATGAACAATTAGTACTTTTCATCGACTCAATGATGTTAGGAAATAAGGGATAAAATATGCGGAATAATCCCTCACAGAATCGCAACAGTAGAAACTAATATGCAGAAATTATTACAAATCTCAAATAAAAGTGCAGAATAAAATAACACAACACAAAGAGACAGTATTTAACGTGGTTCACCCAATTTGGGCTACGTCCACCAAGAATCACTTGCTCAGATTTTATTACAAGCCACCACTCTCTCAATACAATACCCAGATCCGTTTGGAGCTATGCTCAACAAACTCTACAGAATTCACACCCGAATTCAAAACACATCTGCAATACATTTGCTTGTATATCTATCATATGCATAAGACCATATAAATAGACAACTGCTTAAGCAGTTTTACAAAACCGTGGGTATCAAAAACCATGGGAAAAAACAAAACCGTCCCATAAACCTATGGGTAGCCGAATAGGTAGTTTTACAAAACAATGGGTACCAAAAAAAACGTTTCTCATGGGCCCATTTAACGAGCCCATAAAAATTACCCATTACGCCATGGGTTAATAGACCACCCATGAAAATTTGCTTCGGGGCTTCAGCCCCCGAACCCCTTCGATCAGGGGGGCTTCAACGCCCCCGAATCCCCTTGACGAACGCTCACTGGTGAGTGGGAGCATCATGAAAAGTGTACAGTACTCTTAGTGTACAGGTCTTCAACACTTTCTCACATGAAAACAAGCTCCACAACCTAATAATCTCCCACTTGGAGACTAGTTTTCCTCTGAGCAAGCTTCTCAACCCTTCACTAGTTTCTGTGAAGGACCAACCAAAGCTGAACACAGCTTTAGTTTTCCCTTGTGACCACCTTGGTCATCATGTCTGCAGGATTTTGACTAGTATGAATCTTCTCCAACTTCAACTTCTCTTCCTCCAAAGCTGTCCTGATGAAATGGTACCTTAACTGTATATGCTTTGTCCTAGAGTGGAAAGTAGAGTTCTTAGCTAGGTGTATAACACTCTGACTATCACTATGCAGCTTACATTCCTCCTGCTTATGCCCCAACTCCTCAAGCAATTGTTGTAACCAAATCATCTCTTTGCTTGCCTCTGTGGCAGCAACATACTCAGCCTCTGTGGTTGACAAAGCCACCAGCTTCTGTAGTCGTGAAATCCAGCTCACTGTTGTCCCACCTACAGTGTAAATATAACCTGTCGTGCTCCTCCTGTACTGTCTACATCTCCAGCCATATCTGAATCTACATAACCACGTAAAGTGGTGTTTGATCCACTGTAGCACAAAAACTATCCCCATGGTCCCTCTCAAATACCGAAGGATCCACTTTACTGCTTGCCAGTGATCTTTACCTGGATCACTCATAAATCTACTCACAGCTCCCACTGCATGGGCAATATCAGGCCTAGTGCACACCATGGCATACATCAAACTACCAACTGCTGATGAGTAAGGTACCTTGGACATCTGGTTTCTTTCCTGCTCTATCTTGGGACACTGCTCCTTTGATAACTTAAAATGGCCTGCCAAAGGAGTCCCAACCGGTTTAGCATCCTGCATATTAAACCTCTCCAATACCTTCTTAATGTACTCTTCCTGAGATAAAGTCAGCTTCCATTCCTTCCTATCCCGAGATATCCTCATACCAAGGATTTGTTTGGCTGCCCCCAAATCCTTCATAGCAAAGGATTCACTTAGCTGCTTCTTGAGTACTTTTATTTCCTGTATGTTTTTACCTGCAACCAACATGTCATCCACATACAAACATAAGGATAATATAACTTCCATCCTCAAATTTCTTTGTATACACGCAATGGTCAGAATGACATCTAATATAACCTTGCTCCATCATGAAGCTATCAAATTTCTTATACCATTGACGTGGAGCTTGTTTCAGGCCATACAAGCTCTTCTTCAGTTTGCACACCATCTCCTCTTTACCTTTGACCTCATAGCCTTATGGTTATTGCATACATATACTCCTCCTCCAAATCACCATGGAGAAATACAGTCTTTACATCTAAGTTTTCTAAGTGCAAGTCTTCTGCTTCCACTATTCCAAGAACAGTTCTAATAGAAGTCATTTTTACTATAGGAGAAAAAATCTCATCAAAATCTATACCTTTTTTCTGTGTAAACCCCTTGACCACCAACCGGGCCTTGTATATTTTCTTGCCTCCTTCTTCCTCTTTAACTTTGTACACCCACTTATTCTGAAATTATATTTTACCTTCGGGTAGCTTCACCAAATCCCAAGTCTGGTTCTCCATGAGAGATTGATGCTCCTCATCCATGGCTTGCTCCCACTTCTTCCTGGCATCTACCTTCATTGCTTCATCAAAGCTATCTCTATCTCTCCACTATCAGTGAGTAATAAATAATAAAGAGAAGGAGAAAAATGTTCAGGTTCTTTTCTTACCCTAGAAGACCTCCTCAATGTAGGAGTTTGGGGTTCCTGTTGAGTAGGTTCCTAAACTGATTCATGTGGTCACTTTCCCATCTGGAAGATCCTCTACCACTGCATATTCTTTCTTGGATTCTTCCCTGTTTTCCTACAACTGTTGCTTATACATGACTTTCTCATTAAAGACCACATCCCTAGATCGAATGATTTTCTTGTCCTTAATACTCCAACATTTATATCCAAAGTCATCACCACCATAACCAATGAAAGTAAATTTTTCTGATTTATCCTCTAGCTTGGTCCTATCATCCTTGTCTATATGGACAAACACCTCACATCCAAAGACTCTAAGAAATGAATAATCAACTTTCTTACCATACCAAGCCTCCTCAGGTATGCCTCCATCCAAGGCACTTGAGGGTCCTTTGTTTATCAAGTACACAACTGTGCTCACCGCTTCTGCCTAAAAAGAAAGAGGAAGTCCTGCATGTAACCTCATGCTCCTAGCACGTTCCATTATTGTTTATTCATCCTTTCTGATACCCCATTCTATTGCGGAGTTCCTGGAACCGTATTTTTCCTGCGGATTCCATTCTTAGAACAATAATCATCAAATTCATTGTTGCAATACTCCCCTCCATTATCTGACCTGAGACATTTTACCTTAAGACCTATTTCATTCTCTACCAAGGCTTTCCATTTAACAAAAGTGTCAAATACATCAGATTTGTTTCTAATACAATAAACCCAAACTTTCCTTGTTGCATCATCAATAAAAGTAACATAATAACTTGAACCCCCAAGAGATGATACTTGAGCCGGCCCCCACACATCAGAATGTACCAGCTCTAACTTACTCTCTTTCTTTATAGGTCCAACCTTGAGAAACCTTACTCGCTTTGCATTTCCCATATATGCAGTTCTCACAGAAATCCAAACCTGTTTCTGTATATCTAGGCAAATCCTTCTTTATGATCTTGCATGCCCTTATGGCTCATATGACCGAGTCTATAGTGCCACAATGTTGTATCTACTTATGAAGCCACAAGATTACAAACATTAGTGCTACCAGTGGTTAAATACAAGGTTCCAACCTTCTTACCTCTTGCCACCACAAGAGCACCCTTGGTAACCTTCTAAGAGTCCATGCTGTAAATATCACAGTACAACCATCACTTCCCAACTTCCCTGCCTGATATCAAATTTTGTCTTAATGTAGGCACATGTATGACATCCTTCAATAGCCAAGTATTCCCATTCTGCATCTTAACCTGAACAAAACCTTTTCCAACTATGTTGCAAGGCTCATCATCACCAAGAAAAACATGCCCTAATCTCCTTGAACATAATCAACAAAATAATGCCTATGTGGAGAAGCATGGAAAGAAGCCCCTGAATCTAAAACCCAAGATTCAGTAATATTGTGCAAAGAAAGAATCAAAGCATCCTGACATACATTACCTGTTGCCACATTTGCCTCCTTGTTTTCTTCCTATTGTTTCTTCTTATCCCGAAGCTCCCAAAAATCCTTCTTTGAATGCCCATGCTTTCCACAGTGCCATCATACCATCTTGCTTTTGGATTTTAAACTTTCCTGAATCTTTCTGATTTTCCATGACTTCCTCTATTCTTTTGTCTCCCTCTAATTTCCACCATCAAATCATTCCCTGAAGTATAAAATTCCCCAGAGCTTTTTCTTCACATTTCCTTGGTTATAATCACCCCTACAACATGTCATCAAAATTAAACTTTGAGTTAGCTAGAATTGAGTTTCTTAGCACCATTATCAGGCTATTCCAACTCTCAGGTAAGGAGCACAAAATTAATAAATCCATATACTTCTTCATCAAATTCTATTATAACCGAAGCTATCATATTCACAATTGTATTAAAATCATTCAAATAATCTGCTACTAAAATATTCTCAGACATCTTCATATTTAACAAAATTTTCATTAAAAATATCTTGTTATAGGAAGAGGGTTTTTCTTATAACTTCCCTAATGCATCCATAAGTTATTTTATAGTATTCTACTTTGAAACATTAAATAATATCGAAGATGAAAGACATAGCTGGATTTTCCCAAGTGCCTTTCTATCCAACAAATCCCAATTTGCATCCATCATGCTCAAGGGTTTGTTCCCTTTTTCAAACAGTGGAATGTAAAGATCCTTCTGATAAAGTTAATATTCTATCTACATCTTCCAAAGACTAAAATTATGGCCATTTCATTTATCAACCTTTTATCTTCCATCATCTACCATAGCTCCCACTCAAGCTAAAACTTTTCTCACAATTTAACACTTTAGCAAACCAATCCAGGCTATGATACCAATTGTTAGGAAATAAGGGATTAAATATGCAGAAAAATCCCACACAAAACTGCAATAATAGAAACTAATATGCAGAAAATATCACAGATATAAAATAAAAGTTCAGAAAATAAAATAACACAACATAGAGACAATATTTAACGTGGTTCACCTGATTTGGGCTACGTCCACTAAGAATAACTTAGATTTTATTACAAGTCACCTCTTTCTCTCAATACAATACCCAGATCTGTTTGGAGTGTTGCTCAAAAACTCTCATGAATTCACACTTGAACTCACACATCTACAATCTTATGTCTCCATATATCGATAGGCAACTAATTAAGTAGTTTTTACAATATCGTGG
Source organism: Taxus chinensis (assembly GCA_019776745.2). Classification (NCBI taxonomy): domain Eukaryota; kingdom Viridiplantae; phylum Streptophyta; class Pinopsida; order Cupressales; family Taxaceae; genus Taxus; species Taxus chinensis. The sequence goes on from CM034147.1 coordinate 980,034,365, forward strand.
GTACCAAAACCATGGTAAAAAACTGCCCCATAAACCTATGGGTCAAAATACTACCCATATGAGAAGAGCACATTTCTCGATGTATCAGGTGCATATTTTGAGGACAAAAAATTCTCAGGGACTGTATCCCCACTAGCGGCCTGACCCGGCCTGACCCCGAACTCCGAAGAGAAAACTGTGAAGAGTGTACATTAATTTTAGTGTACAATCCTCAAGACTTCCACACATAAAAATAGGCTCCACAACATAACAATACCTCAAATCGAAAGTGACACCTCCATGACAAGGAAAATCAAAGGGATGGCGTTGCAAAAGGAATTTACAAACTTAAAACACCCCTAAAGTAGAGAAGAAAATACAATGACAAACAAACAAAAGGAAGAGGATTGTGTTCTATTTTGTTTGGCCATATTTTCAGTGTAGATATTTATATTGAGTCTATAAAACAAAACTTTTTTTGTTTTTTTTATTTTTATTTTAACAACATTTAAAACATGCATGCAATTTTTTTAATGGTCTTATTACAATTGTTTATTTAAGTAAGAATATATATATATATATATATATATATATATATATATATATATATATATATATATATGCCTAAAATGTTGTGTTTATTTTTTTTTTAAAAAGAAGTTTATATCTGGTTACAATAGATTGTCAAAAATCAAATGTTTGAAAAGCCAACATGTTTACAAAATTAACAATATACATATGAACCATGTGAGTTATGGAAACATTTTATTTGATTTAAGATGCAGTTAAATTTTTTATTACGTTGATTAGTGTTAAAGGATAGGCAAGGCATTTTTCAAATTTTAATATGAAACCATAAAAAATGAACAAATCAAATTTGAAAGAGTTTAAAAGAACTTAATTTTAAAAAAATTACTATTTTTTTCTAAATCACTAAGTAAATTAATTTAATGCCCGTGCTTATCAAAATTTGACTTTCAAAATCCTTTTTCTATTGTCTATAAATTTCACCTATATACATACTTGAAAGTTATAGCACGCTTCAAAACTTGCCTATTTACATACTGTCAATGTTCAACATGCCTACAACTGTGATGAACAATATTGAGAAGATTCAAAAGCACTTTTTATGGCACGGTACTGAGGACAGATTCAGATATCATCTTGTGGCTTGGGAGCAGGTTTGTAAACCTAAGAGACTTGGGGGGTTAGACATCAAAGATATCAAACATATGAGTACTGCCCTTATTGCAAAATTAGGATGGAGGCTTATAAAAGAGCACAGACCTTGGACAGAGTTGGTTAAGATCAAATATCTTTCAAACCAAAACAAGATTTCCTTCATTTATGATCAGTCTCTTCCGAGTGGTTCTATTTTCTAGAACAACCTTCTTCGCAGCAGACACATTCTCTCTCAGGGGTGTAGCTGGAAGCTTGGAGATGGGAAAAACATAAACTTCTGGACTGATAAGTGGACTGATTCTAACTGGATTTCTGCTTATGATCACATTAAAGACAAATTAATTACAAAGTATGGGCACAAAATTTAGGGATACATTGAGAGGGATGGAAACAAAAGAAAATGGAAACAACTAAAAGTGGAGAATGATAATATACAGGCTGATATTTCATCTTTACAGAATCAACTTTCTCTAATCCATATAAGTAATCAAAATCTTAAGGATGAACTCATCTGGAAAGATTCTTTTGATGGGGAATACTCTGTTAAATCAGGATATAATTCTTTCTTTGTATCCATGGAAAGTGAAATTAAGTGGCACAAGTTGTGGATGCCGGAGTTAACCCCTAGAGTGAACTTCTTTTGGTGGCTAATTATTAATGGCAAGATCCTAACTAATGACAACCTCATCAAGAAGGGATTCATCATGCCGAATAGATGTTGCATGTGTCAGAAAGAGGCAGAAGATATAAAGCATTTATTCCTCCATTGTGAGATTGCTTCCAAAATTTGGCAGCTTGTTTTTGCAAAATTTAATCTGAGATGGATTTTTCCCCTTACCTGTCTTCAGGCTTGGGAGCAATGGGACTCTCCATTTAAGCATTGTGTGGTGAAAAGATTGTGGCAACTTGTTCTACCCCACACTATGTGGAGAATTTGGAAGGCTCGTAATGATAACATTTTCAGAAACAATAGACAGGCTTGTAACAAAGTCTACAAGGAAATTATCATTGTTGTGCAAGATAATATTGCTAGATTTAAACCCCCTAAAAATAGACTTTACCCGGAGAATGAAGAATACATTCTGACTGATTGGAATATTGACACTGTCAATAGGAATAACAATGGTATTGATAGAAACACAGTCTGATGGATTAAGCCTCCCACTGATTAGCACAAGTTAAATTTTGATGGGGCCTCAAAAGGCAATCCGGGTGACTCTGGAGGAGGGGGAGTCATCAGAGATCAAAGAGGCTGTTTTGTTGCTACTTTTTCTGGGAGAATGGGCAGAGCAGACTAATCATTATTCTGAAGCCCTGGCGGCTCTTTGGGGTATAAGACTTTCCAGAGATTGTAATATTCCAAATATTATAATTGAAGGTGATTCTCTGAATATCATCAATCTTTTAAATAAAAAGCAACACCCCAGCTGGTCTATCAGGCATTATATTGGGGAAGCTATTGATATATGCAAGAGATTTGAAAATGTTCAAAACACCCACACCTATCGGGAAGGAAATAGGGTCGCTGACAGTTTGGCTAACTTCGGTGTTAATAATTCCTTTCAAACTTGGCTTAGGGGGGACGTTCTACCCGCTCAAATCAATAAAGCCATAATCATTGATCTACATGGCAGTGAAAATCAACACTAACGGCTGTAATTTGGACGCTAATGTGTGGATCCTCAAGTACATTATGATGACATCACAAAAGATATGGATGATTGATGCGATCTGTGCGGGATGGACTGTCATCATTTCTTGGCATAGGAGGAAATCCGAGGAGCGGGGCAATAATAACAAGTATGGCATAATAATTAAACCTACTTTCACGGAAAGGAAAGATTCAAATACCAAAATCAAAGCTCGGCCTGTCCTGACATAGTGGTAGCTATTTTACTATTGAGAACAGGAAAAGGAGCAGAGGAAACATGGGGGGTCCGCCTTGCAAAACTGAACCGACCCACAATCCTGCGTGGAAAGAGAATACGGAGCTTTGGAATTACCTGCAAATCAGGGGTCTGTCTAATTTAATTGAAAGGATTCAAGGCTTCGACCAAGACATTTCTATCAGATTCACCCAGGGATGGAAGAATAGGATTGTCAAATACAGTAACATGGAGATGGAAATCACGGAAGAGCTCATCGCCCAGATCATGGGCCTCAGCCTGGAAGGCACCAAATTCTTCAATAAGAAGGTTGACAGGGAGGTGGAGACCAAGAAATTTCTAGATGAGGGGGAGAATCTTGAATTCGTGACTGCTGACATCAAGGTGGCGTCGATTCCTGAGCCTTTTGCTGAGCTTGCCAGGATGGTGGTTAGGTATGTAACTCTTGAAGGAAGATTTGTGACTATACCTCAAAAACATCTGATATTTCTAAATCACTTTCATAGAAATATCATCATCAGCTTTCCTCACTATTTGATAAACTCGCTGGAGAAATCAATTAGGGAAGTTCAGAGCCACTCTAGGGCTATCCCTTTGCACCAGGGACTTATCCTCCTGATCCATCGCCACTGTTCTTAGCTGCCCCCCGTGAATCCTACCCCACCTCCTTCCTCCATACCTCCACCTGCTCGCACCGCTTCCACTCCCCCCTGCTAAAAAGAAAGATTGAAGCTGTTGCTTCCAGCAAGAAAAGCAAGAGCATCAAAGCTAAAATCCCTGCTTCCCAATGGGTCCTAAGGAGCCACAAAGACCTGGAACTTGCTGAAAACCTCCTGCATATTAGCAAACCGGTGGAGGAGCCCAAGGAGGAGGAATTGATGGATAGAGTGGAAAGATTAGAAAAGGAGATACAAGAGCTCAAAGGGACTATAAAAAATATGGAAAGAGCTAAGGGAAAAGGATTCTTCAAAGTGATGAGGAAGAGGGGGTTATTGCTGAAGTCTTCAAGAAGTTACAGTCCTTAGATGGCAGAATGGGGAATGCTAAAAGCTGCAATGACTGCATATTGTCTGCCCTCAAAAGCATTTATAATTTCATTGAACAACATGTTCATAGTGTTTGCAGTTTAAGTGGGATTAATGAGGACATTTGGGGCCCTAAAGAGAAAAGGGATATTGCAATTGCTCAGGCAGATATGCAAGACTCCTCTCAGGCCACTGCCATTGCCTTCTTCATGTCACTGCAGGCTATCAAGACCAAGATTGACAGGGCTATCAAGTAACGGGTTGCTTTGATGCTATTTTTTGGCTGCGAAGTTGCTGTTATCAGGCGGTTCTGGAGCTTTTTTTTGGCGGAGCTCTATATGTTGTTTCTCTTTTGGTTTCTTTTTGATCTTTTCTGCTTCTTTTTGGATCATTGTACGTTTGGATCCTTTTTTCACTTGTATTGTCATATTTGGCTGTTGAGCCTTCTTTGGTTGGCAGTTTTGCCCTTCTCTGGGTTGTTTCTCTCACCTTTACTATCTGGCTTTTGAGCCCTTTTGTATACAGGGTATAGTCCCTTCAAAACTATTTGCCCTTAATAAAAAAAACCTTGATAATTTTCATCAATGAACATGTCATTCCTTTATCTTGATCCTCGTGATCCTCCTTCAATCCCCTTGACAAGTGCATCAAAGTTGGGAATATCACATACAAACCCTAGAAGTCCATAATTAGGTTGATAACCATGGTTGTCAGCATAATATTTCACCTTTTTCTCGTTTCACAAATTTAAGCATGTTAGGATATTCTCCAAACCTTTTCAAAATGAAGGCACACTATAAAGACTTCAAAACATATATGTTACTATCCCATAGTTGTAAAAAATAAATAACCAGTTCTATGGTAAAGTACTTCCATGACACAGTTCATATGAGCTGACTATGTATGAATATTCTTATCTTTTAAGTTGTAGGGGCCCAAGATGTCAATTTCACAATGTGTTGATTAAAGATGAATCATTATGATTTGCATTACCATTACTATTAGTAGCCTTCAACCATTTATGAACCCTGACCATGATGAATGCAGACCCAAATATTTTACTGTAAAAATGTAGATAAATATTCCTTGTGATGAAAACACTACGTGGGGCTATGATATATATTGAATCCACATTACATAAAATTGTAATTATTTAGGCTATGTAATAAGTATTGAATTCAAATCCCTTGATCAATTAATGAAGTAATTATTGTCAATTCATATACATGTTTATGACCTTAACTTATTATACTTATACGGGTTAGATCAAACAACATGATTTGGTATGGACTAGTAATTACAGAAATAATCATACTATTTGCATATTATCTCTACAAATATATACTCTATTTATAGACACTCTTATGTAAATGTTATTAATATGGAATGTGGACGATGATATAATTGAATAATACTAATTATTAATTATGATAATCATCTTAGATGAAATGATATCTGAAACTTTGACACAAACCTTGAGACTAATCGTAGGACTCGTCTGAGGCATATACTTTCTCAAACCATACTTGGACATAGACCAGTACCAGTTGTTATAAGATCAAAAACAAGTATGAAATAAGATACCATATGAGACTTTACGATTACCTTCACATTCTTTAATTGCATGACAGGACTTACATTTTATGAAGATCCAAATTGTATCGTCATATGAAACAAACTTGATTTCAATGTGAAAGAAGATACAATGATATCAAGTCCTCATGGGAAAGTACATTGATGATCTGATCCATTAAGTTTCTTCATGTTGCATGATATGTTAAAAATAAACTAAACAACAACCTAATACCTGCTGAGCATTTGGCTTATTAGAAACAATGTTTAAATGACGCTAATAAATAATGACTATGCTTGATTTGTTCCTATCCTCTAAAACATAGCTTTCCTCCATCTGCAGTAAAATGATATATGACCAACCTTATCATGCAATAGGATGTAAGTAATCAGGACTGCAATGTCTTAAAGAATTCCATCTCTACATACTCTATCCAGGTGGGTCATGATTGTAGACCCTGAGCATAATGGCCAACTTGATTACATCTAAGACATATAACCTCATGTGACACATTCATTCATGTCCATGCAAGTCATGCGTGATCCATGTAGATTCAGGATGGCTAGCTATGGGACCAGGGGTCCATCGCAATTAAAACATAAAACTTTACCCTAACTATTGAGCATATGTAAATTTTCAAAAATAGGTATCCTAAAGTGGTGCATATAAATGATACCTTACAATGTGACCTTTAGGATGCCGAGTTACGATAGCATTGTCAGCATTCTGGTCTTTCTCACTTTTAATAACTAAGTACATGGATGTTCATCTTATGAGGAATAAACCTTCTACAATCCTTAGCCCTAAGCCCAAAACCATTGCAAGTGAAATAATAACCATTGAATAGCCTATGATACCTTGAGGCATTGGGTTATGCGATGAATGTAGGGACATGTCTTCACAGTGTTCTTGATCTGACTCATCATTTGAAGCCAGCAATATTACCAGTGCAATGAAAATAACTATGGCCGTGGTAGTGCAAAATGACTGATTGCATTGTCTGAATCACCATTTCTATCTTGGAAACTTATTGACGTGAGTGAGATGCTGATTTTCAACCTTCTAAGATTCATTTTTGACACCCATGACCTTACTTTGTGCACTTTAATGTATATGGCTAACTCAAATGAATATCATCTTAGTATACTTAGTACTCGTGTCAGAGAATTCTACTACACTTTCAGGGATCTTGAAGTAAGATATAAACGCGTAGAGTTGCACATGGTTATCATAGCCATTGTCAATACTGGATTCTAAACATCTCATGTTGGGTTGATACGATGCTTGTATGTTAATCCAATCTGAAGGCATTTCATGTTGGAGTTCACTCCTTAACTTTGCATGTTAAAATCATTGAAAGCATCAAGATAATGGTAATTGAGTCCAAGAATTTTAATTTTAACTTTAATTTTGACTGAATGATAATAAAGAGGTGTTACACCCTTAATACAATTGATTCCAAATATCTCCCATAATTGCCTGGAAGATTTAGATGATGCAACCATCTAACAACCAGTGGATGCTCACATATTCTTCCAGAAGAATGTGAAATGATGATATCCTTGGATATTTCAACCATTGGATATGGAAAATTGAATGTCACCTACATGGAAGAAAGGGTAACCAATGTTTATTTAGATATATCTTCATTATGAGCCTTCATAACGAAAAGATGAATGCTATATGGGACTTAGGACCTTCATATGGTAAGACCAATCTTCTCCAAACGTGCTCAACTAATAACAATGCTTTAATGTTAGAATCTCCTGGAGGAGTGGGGATAGAAACATCTCCATGAAGGACCTACTCTTATACTAATTTTTGGAAGCACAATGGACTAAGAGTGTGGGGTGATTTAGTCCTTGACCAAACCTTTAATTTCTTTTTCCATAATAAACATTCATACATTAATTTAACCATTCATCATCCATGCACCACATGTGATTTTATTAGATGTGCATTAACCATTCACCAAAGTTCATGCAAGATAGAGAGAGAACAGAGAGGACACCATGATGTCAGTGGGAAACATCTCATGGGGAAGAAAACCCACTGAAAAAATTTGTATTATATTACTCACAAGCAAATATCAATTGTAAGAATATAATACACATCGTACAAGATATTTCTTAACTGAGGCACGAATCCCAACAAGGAGCACAAACCCCTAAACCCTGTATTGATATGACTCACAACAAAAGTTACTTCCTATGAATATGAAACATCACATAATATATTTTGATAATAATAATGAGCTGAATATATTCTAAAACAACTCATGCTAATGGTCATCACGTGGATTCTGATCCAAATTCATCTCTAAACACATGTCCTTTTAACTCGTTTAAATCTTGAACAATACTAGAATTGATTTAATCACTCAAACCTCTTCTTCACATGGGCTCAATAACATTAATATTCCATTGCACACACTGATCCTCAAACATTAGCTGAATCATTCGTATATATTATTACATACCTTTCTTAAGCCCTGCTTCACTCCTCTATAGGTCACATCATAACCCTCATGGACACTTGGCTAGTTCGCAAATGACCAAATAAACATTCACTTATATACCCAACTCAACTCTAAAACACACCTAAGGCCAGCCATGACCAAGTATATTTTGTCATCTCAGTTTTACAAAAATAACTTTAAGAACATCCAAAGACATTCATAAATACATCTCATAATGGAACCAAAGTAGGTCGGACAGTGGTCAAGAACTCTCTAAACAAGCTCAAGGATGCACAATTCAAAGCTCAAATAAATCTTCTCAGATGCACCAACAAATGCTACAATAGCTCGTCACCATATATTATTAACAGCATTTTTCAAGTATTTATAATCATCAAAAATGTTAGTAACATCATGTTACGATAAAAACATCATTCTCGTTAAACATCCATCTCCATCTATGAAGCACATCAAGAAGCATGTAAACCCCATTCAGGTCTTCAATGCCCAGAGCTTTTAGTCCTAAAGAGTGAATAACTTAACATAGAAAATATCATCATTGGAACTCATGTTGTATACACATGTGGAAATATATATAAGTCTACTTTCCATAAAAACATCACATTTTCTTCCAACGTCAACTAGATTACATCCACTAGATCTGGAATCTCTACAACGGTTCCAAACTGGCTTCAAGACCCCAAAACTAGGTCTTCTAAACTGAGCATATTTACCTCGTAAAAACATCTTTACCAATAAAAAACAATATAACAAGTTTGGAGTTTTCTACCAAACGTATATTTTCCATATTATCTTACATTTCTTCCAACTCATATTGGAATTTCTTCAACTAATCCAATATCTAAAATTTCTCTAACGACCACAAGAAGGCCTTCAATATTGAGAAGAAACTTGCTTCATCACCTCGTCAAACTCTAACTTCCAAGATCAACCACCAACTATAACATATCAGGTATAGCATCTCCTACCTTAATCATGTACAATCACTAAGTAATGCATAGCTCATGTGGAGAAAACTTACCCATAACATATATTCATTCACAACCTGGTCTTGATGAACCCAACTAGGACTTTCCAAGCCAATCATGTACATTCAAACCATATATCACTTCACCACATAAAACTAGTAATCAACTTTTCAGAACATCTTAAATTTAGGTGCAAATTTAACTATACATGTTCATCATATGCAGGTCCAACTAAGAAAACTGATCAAACACACTGCCAAAGCAAAAGACTAACATTTTAGTGGTTACCAGGCTAAAATCAATAGGGTCACCGTTTGAGCACACGTATCTTCATTTATCTCTAACCATATATGCCTGAAAACCAGCATGGACATCACTTATAACATCTCACAATGACTCTAGAACAATGTCAAGTTATTTCATACCTCCTTAGAACCAACTATCTCAGCCCTGAAACTATAAAAACTTCACAAAGATTCAGGCTTCTAGTCTCTTCCCAAAACAACTAGAGCACCACATTCTCTATCATAGCTTTCAAAAAGATATTTGAATGATTCCTATCTACATATCCAAAATAATCATAATATTACATTTACATGTCAATTTTGATTCACATACCAATGAAAATATATCCAATTCTCTTTGTGAGTTAGGATTTTAGGATGATTTTAGAATAAAGTTGTTTATCTTCTTAACGATTTCATTCATAAAAACCTGACGATCAAACAACTCCATTGTTCCACTTGGAAAATATCCTTAAGTGAACCTAAAAAATCTATTACAAATATCTTAGATCCTCATGCAAATCACAACATTCCACAACAAGCATCTGAAAGTTCTCAATTTTGAGGTCAAATCTTCACTCTTGCACACCCTGGTTTTACCAAAAACATCATAACCTACAACATCTTCATCATGGAAACCTGAAATTTTTCCCACGGCATCATGACACATCCTACTAATATCTCTAATCATCATCGTGTCATAGATAGCTCTGCATTTTCTCAACCAATCTCATTTTCATGACTATCCCTTAGGTTTTTGCATGGTTTAGGTTAGGTCATCATAGAAAAACCTCATATCTCATCAAGAAACCTCTCCATACCTGAAAAACATTTCTCACACCCCTTCATGCCTCCATGAGCTCTCATGGCTCTACAACTCATCCTCATACCTCCAAGCACCTAGACCAGGTCTAGATGAGCTCCTGGAACTGGGTATTCCACATGTACCTACACTTTGAAACTCATTTGAGTTCATAAAAACTCTCCAAACATGCTCTCCATGTTGCTACCATGCTCCTCAAGCCACTAAGAAACTCAAACCAACATGTTGCATCACCTAGGTTGGCTAGGTCACTTGATTAGGCTTACTAGACCAAGCCAATCTCACTTAATCAACCCATGAAATCATGAAACCACCTAAATATCCATGTCATCATCCAATGGATAATCCTCTAACACTTCTCCAACATCCTCTTTGTCATTAATAAGCTTTTACATCAATGACAACACCTATAACTCAACATACCAACTGCGAGATGAAAAGGGTGAGGTGTGGGTATTTAAGAGTGCTTGGGATCTCTTTAGGTCACTCTTCTAGATGTACCATGTTTATATATGCCTATACTAGGATTCTCAGAGGTGTATCGATCCAAATGAAGCATTGAAGAAAGGGGGAGTTCTCTATGTTGTTGAATGAATCCTCCATGTTGTCAAGGTATGTTTTCATAGATCCAAAGTGTGTCATGTTATTGTTTCTTAGTTTCCCAAATGGTGAAAATGGTTTTTAAAGTTGATGATTGAAGTATATTTATGTCTTGATTATTCAAATCATATTTATAATTTACTCCTGAGCATGAAGAGTTGTTAGTCCTTTTAAAGGTGCATAGTCAAGTCTTAAGTCTGTCATGACGGTGTGTCAAAGGAGGATCTTGTGTCTGTTTCTTTCTTAGTGTGGTGCATTGATGGTGGAATTTTTTTTAAAGACCTATATTTATCTTTCAAATTATGGTTAGAGAATGCACCTGGGTAGTCATGTATATCAAATGTCTTAGTTTGAAATATAGTCTCCTCTAAAGATGTCTATGGTCAAAGTATGTCATGTCTGAGTCTAAGTATGATGTGTTGTTAGGTATGTCATATTGTCTAGCTATGAAATCACATGTGGTGTGTTCATGTGGTTGGGATCTTGGTTCAAAGTCCTAAAAATTGTATGTGGTCAAGTGTATATGAAAGAGGAGTCAAATAAGTGTCAATTTTTTATTCTGAGTGAAGGTCTACAAAGTGGTTTGTAGTATGTCAATGTAGAAGCTTATGGGTTAAGATGTTGGTTGATATATCAATATATCTCTAGGATTCTTCAAAAAAATATATTTGAAAGGTGAAAGGACCGAGGGATATATATGATGCATTTTGATTTTTAAGACTGTATATGTCCTGCTCAAAGTTGAAAGGCTTGATACTGAAGCAAATCACACTGTTGGAATGCATTCATAGTGTTTCATAAAAAGACATCTAAAGGAGAAAGTTTCCTCAAGTGGCTATAGACATTTTGATGTTATTTTAGAGATTTTCAACCATAGAATAAGTAAGATATTGCAAAAGGATCCTTTTCAGGCTCCGAGAAAACCCTAACCTAGGGTTTATGATAAAAATCCATAAAAGGAGATGGAGAGAATTGAATTATATGAAATTTTCATGATATTTTCTCAAAATGGTTAGGAGAGAGATTGGAAAGTCTTAGGGCATTCTGAAATTGTATAGTCACTCATTTTCTTGCCAGTCTGAAACAGTGCTATTGAGACCTAGTTGAAAGGATAAAATTACAATTTGGGAAAAACTTTTCAAAAGACACGGTACAAGGTTGATGGAGATGATAAAATGACCAAAAGGGTAATTAGAACAGGTATGTATTCCTTTTGAAAATTCATGCATCAAAATCTAGGAGTGGATTTCTCACGAAGTAGGGCTAGTAGCCTGTGACAATAAAATGAAGAGGTGAAAGTGAAATGACAGGCATCGTGATGATTTACAAAGCTTCTTGACCATGAATAAAGATGTACATATTTTTAAAAGCCTTAGGAATCTGTGGAGGGTTATACACATGTGTTGTTTTATCTTAATGCACTCATGAGGTAACATGGTATAGTCTCTGTCATAGATCGATATGAGTTGCTACAAGTGTGAAAGGTAATCTATCATCACCTATGATGGGTTTGAGATCTTAAACATGTTGAGAAAGAGTGCGAGTTGATAAGGTGTGTCTCTAGGTATTGGATAGAGATTGATGTATAATTGATAGGATATTTACAAAGATAATTTCCTATGGTCTCTATTGGAGCTCAAAATTGCACCCGTCCCAAATCATGATGAACTGGGGATTTGAGGCAACATGGGACTATCCCCAAGATGTGGAAATTTTGCTTGAGATAGACCTCCGAAGAAGGATTAATTCCTCTACCTATTTCTACTACTAAAAACTACTCCTAGTAAAGGAAATGTAGCTACCTATCAATACTCTAGGATTCCAAAGGACTAGTGTGAGAAGAAGATGCATAAAAGGAAAACCTTAACTAAGGGGAGGTGGTAGAAATAGAAAGAGGTGGATGAACAGACTTGGTTGAGTGGAAATGAAGGACAACGTGTGTAAAGAGGGAAGAAATACGTGCCATAGTCTGAAACGCATTCATGTAATCATTCTCATGGATCACATCAAACAAAATCCCTCCAAGAGATATAAGATATGCATAGCAAATCAACAATGCACAAGAAGGTAAGAAGATGCAATAAACTTGAACCAGGGAAATAAATAACCACAAAATAAAACTTTTTTTCTCACAAGAGATGTACAGTTGATTAAAATGATGATAGGGGTGAGGATCTATATGCAAATGGCTCATATTTGAGGCCTGCAACTCATAATGCAAAGGCACTACCAAGAATTTCCAACCTTTTACAAGGAGCAATGCTTTACAATTTATAGAAGAAGGAGAGAAGAGGAGGAGAAAGAGAGGGAAAAATCGGATTCAAACTTCCAACCACCAAAAACCAATATTGAATACCTACAAATCCACCTGTAATATTTTCAAATGTACCTCCCCATGTTTGTTTTTCTTTTGGAAGAAGGAAGGAGACCAAATCAGATCAAATCTGGGTGGTTGAGTCAACTAGATGTGTGCATTAATGGCCCGACTGACATTTACACAATCCCGTAAAAATATGATTTTTAATATCCCATCGTGTAGCTCACATCATCAACTTTCCAATAAGATTAAGAGCATTATAATCTGAGCTCTGTAGCAAAAGTTACAGAAATTAGAAGATATGTTATACAAGTTGAACATAAAAGACACATGGCACGCTCTGATTAGCTGAAGGATTCGGCTGACTATATTTTATTTCATCCTTTCTTCCACATGTTAGGCACACATTTAATGTTAGGATTTGGTGTGCAACTAGCATTATCTGATAGGTTGTGTGTGATACACTCAATCTGACAAGTTGACACATGACACGCAGTGACTAGCACAAAATATTATTTTTGGCACATGCCCAAGAGCAAGGGGCGTGAGGAGGAATGCAAAGGTCTGTGAGCGGGTGCAAAGGGTGTGTGAGAAGTGGGAAAAAGGGTGAATATCTACAAAATTATACAAGTATGCAAGCAGGGTCGCGAGTATCTAATAGAAGGGACACGTGGAAACAAAAGGAGGAAGAGGCGCGTAGAGGAAACACAAGTCCTTGGAAAGGTGAGCACAAATATATGATATGCCAAGGAAGAAAGAGGAAGGGGAATGAGTGTATGTGATGCAATGCATAGGACTTAGGAAGAGGGAGCATCCGCAGGAAGAGCATGTAAGGGACTTAGTGAAATTGGGTGGAAAATCCACGGAGGAGCGTGAAAGCATGTGCAAGATTGTTGGAATGAAATTGTATTTGCAAGGGATGCACATGAGGGGAATTGAAAGAGGTTATAATAATAAAGGAGAAGGATGGAAGTGCATGAAAGGAAGCAAGAGAAGAGAAATCACAAGGAAGAAGCAATAAGGGCGTGCGCAAAGAACTACAACCATGAAAAAGTGCCAAGGTATAGAACCTGAAAACTTGAATTCAGAGCCAAATGGATCTACAAGTTGTCAAAATAACCAGGGGATTTATTTTGAATAAAATTCTCCATCAAGGCAAATTTGGAATGCTACAATGTTGTAAGGCTCCGAAATGAGAAGCTACAAGTCTATGAAGTGCCATCAAGACAGGGGAAGACTCTTTTGTCAGCTATTTAGTTGTGCAAGGTGGTTAGAGTTGCTTGTATAGTAGAATTATGGTGTGTACAGGTGTACTTCAAGAGGAAATGTTTGATTGATACTAGGAAGTTCAAAATGGCATGAAAGGAGTACCAAAACACTGAGGAGGAGCTTTAGGGTAGTATTGAAGTGATTGGCATCTCTCAAAGGAAAGAAATCAAGGTAATAATCCAAGTTTTGTGTTTGTCTACTAGAGTTGGATGGTATGAGTCCAGGGGGATCCATAAGGAGGTGTGTCATAGAGTGCTTGAGCTTCTAGGGATTTGAGAAGTTGGTTTAGAATACACTAAAAGATGGTCTTAGGCATTTCAATCCTAAGAGTAATGTGAAGAAAATTTATGCAAGAAACTAGCCAAGATTGTGCTTTCTCAAGTTTTGAAAAGGTAAGCATGGTGTGCTAAGCTCAAATTCATGGATTTTTGGCATGATTATTAGTAGTATGTATCAATATAAGTTTTGTTACAGTGTTTCCCATGGTGAGAAAGAAGGAAAAAATAGAGTTTTAGTGATAAATGTTAGTTTTGTATGTTTGTATGAAGGCTCGATGATGTCTTTCACTCAAGAAGTATTCAAATGATCCATATTTCATGGTTTTTGGTATGTATTGGTTTTGTGTATGCTCTTTCCCAGGGGGAGCTCAGATGTTTCAAGCTACTCAAGATAACCAAATTAGGTTAATACGAGGAAAATCATGTTTGTGTGCCAAATTTGATGATTTTGGTTGATGTTTCGAACCAAGAGGTGGTATATGAAGTTGATAAAGATGAATATCATGCAAGTACAGGTGTTCTTTATCATTAATGTAAAAAGCGGGAGAAGACTAGGTGTTTTCCATTAATGACAAAGGGGGAGATTGTTGGCATGTTGAGTTCTAGGTGTTTTCATTGGTGTAAAAGTTCATTAATAAAAAATAGGTTAATGGAGTAAAGTCATAGGATGCTTGTTAGGTGGATGACATGGAGATTTAGATGGTTTCATGATGACATGAGGTGATTCAGTGAGATTGTCTTGGTCTAGCACACCTTGTTAGGTGACCTAGGTGGCCTAGGTGATAGAGTATGTTGGTTTGAGTTTCTTTGTGGCTTTAGGAGCTTGGTAGAAGTATGGAGATCATTTTTTGGGAGTTTTTAGAAACTAACATGTGTTTTAGGGTTCAAGTACAAGTTGAAGACCAAGTTTCAGGTGCTCATCTAGACCTAGTCTAGGTGGTTGTAAGCATGAGGATGAGTTGAAGAGCCATGTGAGCTCATGGATGTATATAGGTGAGTTATTCATGATGTGTTAAGGTTTTTAGGACCTTTTGGATAGGTTTCATGATGAGTTATAGTGTTATTTAAGTTGACCCTAGCCTAAACCATTTAAAACCCCAAGGGATAGTCATGCAAATGGGATGGTTTGATAATATGGAGACCTATTTGAGAAATGTTGATGATTGGAGATGATGCACTTGGGTGTCCTAGAGGTGTAATAAAAATTTGGAGTCATTCTAAAGAATATTTTGCAAGTTATGTTGTTTTTGGTGAAACAAGGTTAAGAAGAGAGTGTTTTCTAGCTTGAATTGCACCTTCCAATGCTCACCCTGAATTGTGTTATTTACATGAAACCTTGTGGCTTTCAAGGATCATTTTCCATTTGACAAAGAATTTTTCACAAAAATAATGAATTCATTTGATCGTCAGGTTTTTATGAATGAATGTTAAGAAGGTAAATAACTTTTTGTGTGCTTGAACCCCTAGCTCAAAATTTGTAGAAGATATATTGATCATAAGTGCCTAGAATTGATTTTTTGTGATAGTATGCTTATTGTATGTTTTAGAATACTCATTCATATTTCTAGAAAGGTATAATAGATCATGTGGTGATGAGCAGACCCCACCTGAAAATGTAAGTTTTTGAAGAAGTTTAGTTTTGGACAAGGTTGTCCAAAGGAGTTGCAAAATAAATTGGCATTGTTTTTAGTATGGGAATTTTACTTGATTTCCATTATTATTTCAGATAATGGTGGTGCTTCTAAATGACAATGTTCCCTATTTATGAATATTGGTCTTAAGGCAGTTTTGGGGCAGTTTCCAGTAGTTTTCATATATGGACTTGGTTGAAGGCCTTCCACTTGGAGTTGGAAGGAAATGTAAGATTCAATGGAAAGAGGATTAGAGGGATTTTCAATTATATAATTTTTGTGTTTTTATTATGAGGTTTGATAGGTAAACCAAATCAATTTGTAGAGATGAAGGTTTGGTATTTCTCATAAAATAATCAATTTTGTTGAAAGATTGAGGTAGATGAGGCATGAGATAGAATTTTTGATGCTTAATATCAGTTGGAGAGTGAATAGATATGACTTTTGTTCATATTTAAGGATTTTTGAGGTCTTGAAAGTGATAACAAGGGTGAAAACTAGTTGAGTTTATAAAACTACTTTTTGGGAAGCTCAATTTGGTAAAGAGGAAAAAGTGTGTGGTTTACACATATGGATGCTTCATGAGCTATAGAAAGCATGGTTGTTATCTACATGTCTAGGGGATTCTAATTATTTTTTACGTTCCATATTTGAGATGTTCTTAAGTGGTCTTGAAGCCCAAAGGTAAAGACAGGGTCATAGAAATAAATGTTTTGTGA
The DNA here is from genome assembly GCA_019776745.2 of Taxus chinensis. Lineage (NCBI taxonomy): Eukaryota > Viridiplantae > Streptophyta > Pinopsida > Cupressales > Taxaceae > Taxus > Taxus chinensis. The sequence continues at coordinate 980,051,378 of CM034147.1, forward strand.
AGGATGTGAGCCTTTTTGAGTTAGTTATGATAAATTTGATTGGTGAAAGATAATTAATGACCATTTATGATGTTCTTATGTAATATTTGGCATGTTTGGTGAGTTTGGGATCTTGAATACTCATGGTTTTTGTGTTTGTGGTTTTAGCTCATCTAGGTGATGGGGTTTTGGGCTAGTTTTGTGCTTGTTTGGTGCATTGGGGAATGGCTGACCTATATGGGTCCAATATGAATATGTTGGGATGTTTTTAAGTTATTTTGGTTGAAATTATGATGTATGACCGACCTCTTTTATGTTTATGAGTTAGAGTGCATATAAAAGTGGAGTTTGAATTCAAATTTACTCTAGTTCTTTGATAGGGAAAAAGTGTGACCCAAGTGTGTGTATGTGTGTAACAGGTATGAAGGTATGATTTGAGATATGAGAGAGAGTGTGCACAAGTTTTTGAAGGTTTTGAGTTGAATAAGTGATCTCCATCAGTTTTTGTAACAATAAGACATCAGAGATCTTCATTCAAATGTGGTTGAGTGGGTGCTTGATCATCTTAGGGGGTCGTATCCTCCTTGTGGAGTTGGTGCTTCACTAAAATATGGGTTGGTGCTCCTTGTGGGGTTAGTGCCTCACTAAATCATGGATTGGTGCTCCTTGTTGAGTTGGTGCTCAACTAAATTTGAAGCATAGCTATAATAAAGTTTTGTTTTAGTGGGTTTTCTTCCCCTTGAGGGTTTCCCACTTATCTCTTGTGTTATGGTGTCCCTTGTTAGCATACGTAGCATATCTTATATTTTAAGTGTGTTTCTATTATATTATCCCTTTATTCTCTCCTAAATTGTTGTATTCCATTATTCTCTCATCTTATTCATATCTTCCTCCTCCAGTTTAGGGGAATGTTGTTTACTATTTCTCCTATAAATTATACGTGCTTCTCCATAATAATATAAGATGTGTTGAGAGTTATTTACTCCACATTCTTCTGATCTATTTGATTCCCACATTTTGGTATCAAAGCATGGAGATATCATACAAATGTGTGTGTGTGTGCGTGGAGAGAATTACTTCCAGTTCTAACTTGGAAGGAGGCTTTTTGAAACATGTTGCAAGGAGCTAGTGTGGAGATCCTATTGTTACTACGTTGAGGATTCTTCCAACTACCTGCGTGGAATTGCATGGAGAAGGTAGTGAAGCTTTCAAATAGAGTGTAAAGTGGTAAATAATAGACCAAAAGTGCGGTAGTCTTCAGCAAAAATGTTGGATAGTCAAAAAACCTGCGTGATTTATTTTTTACATGCTGCTAATTATATTGATTGGCTAGAAGCAACTTTTCTTTCACATGAAAATGTGAAGTCAATATTTGAATTTGTCTTGATGTGAAAAAGCGTAGAAAATAGCACATGGATGGAAAGAAAAGTGTGTGGAAATCAAAAATCTGCGAGGGAGATTCATTTATTTTGTCTTATTTGTTTATAGGTTAAAAAGCATTTCAGTATGGATTTCTTTGTAAGTAGTCACTCTTCTACGTGGAGCAAAAGAAGCACCTAAACCTCAATTTCAATGTAGAAGGTTAGTTTAGGACAAGGCAAATTTCAACGGAAATAAAATAAAAAATGGAGCTACGTGGAATCTTGCTGGAGTTTATTCTTGCTAGAATCATGTGCATTGGGGAATAGAAGAAATACATGGAGGAGTATTCAACAGAGATTTGAAGATCAAAATGTGGATGATTCTTTGACCAACATGAGGTGATTTTTTTTCTCTGCGTGGAAGTCTATCAGCAACCAGTGAACTGCAAAGAGCCTACGAGGGATTCTCCATTCAAAGCTGTGTGGAGTGTTGTATGCAAAAGTTGTTAAATAAATAAAAACATGGAGGCCTAGCAAAGAAAACGTGGAGATTTGACAACACTATGTCGAATGTCGAGTGTAGATACAACTCAATTGATAGCATGAATAACACGATAGACACTGCTGAAAGCCAGAACATCAACTCACAAGCTAGAGAACACTGTGAAGAAGCTCCTGAGAGCTCTGGGTTCTACTTTGCTTTGCTGAATGAAATATTCGGAACACCAGCAATCTAGTCTTCAACGAGCTAGTTCGACAAGGACTTCTTGAATATTTCCTTTTTGATGTCAGCTGCCAAGCAAAGTGGGTTCGGGAAAAGCTAGAAGCCGGGTACGACACCGACTGTGAAGACGTAGAAGAAGATCACCCCACCAAGCATCGTCGTCTCTCAGCATGTGAGTATCGAGAGCATCTACGAGCTAGTACTACACAACAGTGAGTCATTATTGTAATATCTCTTAAAATAAATAAAAAGTTTTTTTTATTATTTTATAAAAAAAAATGTCTACTCCAAAGTTACTCCTCTCCGATGCTCAGTTGCTTAAAGGGCCTAATTTTACGTAGGCCTGGAAAACCAAGATGTGGAAAATCCTTCAGTTTGAAGGATTATGGGGCATCGTGACCAGATCTAGTGCTCGTTCCCACTGCTCCTGATGAATTAATAAAGTATGAGATGGCTAGTGCCAAAGCCTTGATGTTGATAATGCTCAGTATCAGTGATGATGTGCAAACGCATGTTCAGAATGCGGAGAAACCAAAGGAGGCCTGGGACAAGCTGGAAACAATTTATGAAGCCAAAAATCAGACTAAGATCCTCCATCTTCAGTCAAAGATGCACACCCTCTCTATGGGTTCAGATGAGAAAGTTGAGGAGTTCTTATGTCGCGTGGCTGAGCTGTGATTGAAGTTATTAGCACTTGATGAAACATTGGACGACAAAATTCTCGTACTGATCACCTTGAGAGCACTCCCTTCTCAATTCCAAGTGTTCGTTACGACACTAAATGTATCAAAACAAATAGTGGCATTCAAAGAACTTGTGAATTTTTTGCAACATGAAGAGGCCATCAATTCCTCCCAAGAGGAGTCTCAGGATAAAGCCTTGTTCTCAAAGTCATACCATCAGAAGAATCAGAAGGGTCCCCCAAAGAAGACAAATCAAGCGCAACCAAAAACAACAGCAGAAAGATCAAAATTCAAAGAGATGGTGTCACATTTGCAGAACGAACACTCACGACACTGATCACTGTTGGTACAATAGCTTGAAACAAGGGTCTTCAAGTCAAACAAGCACATTAAGGTGCAAAGATTTTCAAAATTCCAAATGACGTCCCCACTGGAGAAAGCACAAGGGGCATCTCACAGCCCAACAAGATGATGAATCTGATGAGGAGACATCAGAAGGATACCATTATGGTAAGAATCTTGTACTTGTCTCTTAGACTTCACAGCCCATGAAGAGAGTTCTGGCTGATAGACTCCGGTGCAAGTAAGCACATGTCAGGTGACAAGGAGTTGTTTGATTCACTAGATAAACAACCCACTAGTGATCGGGTTTGAATAGCTGATGACAAAGAGTATGTTGAAGAAGGAATAGGAAGAGTCACCATTCCTCTGGGACCACAAAAATGTACACTTACAAAGGTACTATATGTTCCTGGCTTGACTAGCAACCTCCTGTCAATAACTCAGGTATTGAATCATCACCTGAAGGTAGAATTTCTTGTCCAAAATGGCATCAAATCATGTTTGATCTCGTGACAAGGTAATATTATTGCTAGAGCATTTATGAAAGATAAGTTATTTGCTTTAGATATTGTTTCATCTTCTGCAATAGACTTTATCTACATCAATAGTACAATCCACTGCACTCTGGCATTTTAGATATGGACACTTGTCGATTAGTTCATTGCACCAGATGAGTTCAAAAGCAATGGTCCATGGACTACCAAAATTGTCCAGTTCCTTGCCTATTTTCCCTGGTTGTCTTGAAGGAAAACAACACAAGGATTCATTTCAGACAAGCACCTTCCATGCCAAGAAGTGTCTGGAGGTAGTTCATACTGATCTGAATGGACCCTCTGCCTACTTCATTTTCAGGATACAAGTACTTTCAACTGTTCGTGGATGACCACTCCCGCAAGATGTGGGTGTTTTTCCTGAAGAAGAAAAGTGAGGCTCTTCAACATTTCCAGAACTTCTATCATCGTGTTGTGAAAGAGACCGACCAACCTCTTCTTCTACTTCACTCAGATCGAGGGGGGAATTCACATCAAATAAGTTCTTGGCATTCCTGAACCAACAAGGCATTAAGAACACCTCACTACTCCCTACACGCCCCAGCATAATGGCATTATTGAGTGTCGCAATCGCACAGTGATGGAGATGGCTCACTGCATTTTAACAATTGCAAAGCTAGAAGAACGCTATTGGGCTGAAGCAGTACAAATAGCTGTATATCTTCTCAACAGGGAACTGAAAAAGATTCTACAAAATAAAATGCCAGAAGAGGTATGGAGTGGTAGAAATCCATCAATTTTTCATTTGCAAGTATTTGGTTGCACATCATACATGCATGTCCTAGCTCAGAAGAGAAAGAAGGTAGAGCCAAAGACGCTCCCATGCATCCTACTTGGCTACAACACTACCTTGAAGGCATATCATCTCATGGATCCTGAGACAAAGAAAATATACAAGAGTCAGGATGTGGTTTGTGATGAGTCATCCTTTGACTCAATAGTATCAACAGGAGATCCACTTCCAACCACCTCTCACTGACTAGTCTCTGAATCAGATGATGAGCCAGAGGAGACTACTCAGAGAAAAGAAATGTTGTCAGGAGAGCTATTTTTTGACCTTGGAGAACTGGAGAATGTGACTCCACATCAATCCACACGAAAATGATCACAATTCTTCTCAAAATCAGCCAAGTTCTCATCCGAAGTGGGTACAAAGCACCATCAAGGACTCACATTTGCAACAACTCCCAGATACATCATCCATAGTTAAAACAAGGAGTCAAACAAGAAATGAGGTAAACTTTACACTCATGAGTTCACTGATTAATAGCTCTGAGCCTGAAAATGTTCATGAAGCACTCAGTCAACCTCAGTGGAAGGAAGCCATGGATATAGAATATGACTCACTTATGAAAAATCAGACATGGGAACTTGTCAATCTACCTATAGGAAAGAAACCCATAGGCTGCAAATGGGTTTTCAAGACAAAATATAAGGCAAACGGATCCATAGAAAAACATAAAGCACGTCTTGTAGCAATTGGATATGCTCAGAAAGAAGGCATTGACTATGAAGAAACCTTTGTACCCACTGCGAAGATCAAGACCATCAAAGTTGTTTGCGCACTGGCAAGCACAAAAAGGATGGAGACTTCAACAGATGGAAGTCAAGAGTGCTTTCCTAAATGGTGATCTGAAAGAAGAAGTATACATGACCCAACCTAAAGGATTTTTTGATGAAGAGCATCCTAAGAAGGTATGTCATCTCATCAAATCACTGTATGGACTGAAACAAGCTCCAAGGGCATGGTATATCAAGATTGGTGATCACCTTTTACAGCATGGGTTCACTCATAGCCCCTCAAATTCAAATTTGTATATAAATAAGGTAGGCAAAGAAATTGTCATTCTTGTTGTGTATGTAGATGATCTTGTGATCACTAGCAGTTCAAAAGATCAGGTTGATATTGTGAAGAATGATCTCAAAAGAACCTTCGACATGACAGATTTGGGGCTACTACATTACTATCTTGGCTTGGAAATATGGAAAAAGGAGCATCACATTTTTGTCTCCTAGATAAAGTATGCCAAGACACTCTTGGAAAAATATTTAATGTCTGATTGTAAACCTATATCCACTCCCATGGAAAAAGGCTTGCAACTTTCAAGATTCTAGGACTCAACTCAAGTAAATGTTACACTCTACAGACAACTTATTGGAGGGCTCATCTACTTGACATATACTAGACCAAATCTATGCTTTGTCATCAGTTATCTTTCCAGGTTCATGTAGGAGCCAAAGTAATGTCACTGAATAGCAGCAGAGCTTGTATTGAGATATGTCTGAGGAACATTTGATTATGGTCTGGAATATAAGAAGAATGGTCAATTCTTCTTACATGGATACATCGACTCAGACCACATCGGATCTGTTGATGATAGGAAGTCAACTATAGGATACATATTTCATCTTCGGATCTGGACCCATCTCGTGGATAAGCAAGAAGCAGAATTTTGTTTCTATCTCATCCATAGACAAAGAATATCACGCCACACAAGGAGGTGTGTGCGAAGTGATATGGCTACGTCACATTTTGGATGACATGGGAATTCTTGAAAAATAGTCACCTGTTCTCTATTGTGATAATCAAAGTGTGTTGAAGCTCGTGTAAAATCCATTATTTTATGAACGAACGAAACATATTGAAATTGACTATCATTTCATTCGAGAGAACGTCTTGAACCATCATATTCAGCTCAAGTATTGTCCTACAGAAGCACAAGTAGCTTATATTCTCACCAAGGCACTTGGAAAAGTCAAATTTGATCTCTTTAGAGCTCACATTTGTAAGAATAATGTAATAAGGGGGGAATGTTAGCATACGTAGCATAGCTTATATTTTAGGTGTGTTTGTTTTATATTATCCCTTTATTCTCTCCTAAATGTTGTATTCCATTATTCTCTCATCTTCCTTCATATCTTCCTCCTCCAGTTTAGGGGAATGTTGTTTACTATTTCTCCTATAAATTGTATGCACTTCTCCATAATAATATAAGATGTGTTGAGAGTTATTTACTCCACATTCTTCTTATCTATTTGCTTCCCACATCCCTTTCATGGTTATGTTGATTTTTTTGAATTTTATGCACACATTAATGAATGGTTTAATTGTTTATGTTGTAAGTAATCAAATCTGAAATTGATTAATGTTTTGTAGGGACTGATTCAGCCCCCCTCCTCTCAGTCCATTATGCTTCCAACAATCCACCTCCACTAAAAGTACTTGGTACTTTTGTTCTTCCTTGCCCATTTTTCCTTAGGCATCTATCTATTACATGTTCACCCTTCACACAATGGTCTTCCTTTGTGCCTCCTACTTCCACACCATTATCATCTTCATGTATTCTTCTTGCACATTTTCTTCTCTTCTTCCTCTATCCTGTTGCAACCCTTATTCTACAACTTCTCTTCTTTGTGTTATCTTCTATTGTGCATCTTCCTCTTCCATTTTCCAGTTCACTTGTGGGTTTCAACTCACCAAAGGTCATTCTCATAGTTTTCTTCCTCCTCTTTTCTATCCCTTCTACTTGTGCCCTTTTATCTCCAAGTTTTTCATTCATTTCTCATTTCCTTCACGTATTCTTCACATTTATGGCCAATACATGTTTTTGGGATCTCTTATTTCTACTCATCCTATGAATCAATAAGCATATGTTTCCTTTCCTGCAAAATCCTTGATTTGTGGATTCTTCATCATATTCACTCTTTGGGTGTGCTATATTATTTTCACACACTCTCATTTTCCATAGTATCCTTTTTTTCGTGCATGCTTCTCCTATTGCGGCTATAAATCACCTTCCCTTGTTTTCTTGGGGCAGATTCATTTTTTTTGCACATCCTCCTTGGTGACTTCCCTTCACCTTCTCCTTCAAGGTCTACTTTGATATCTTTCTCATCCACTTCTCTTATTGTGCTCTACTCCTTACGTAGTTCTTATGTTTCCTTCTCTTCATGTTACTCTTCCTCTATTGATTTTAGGCTAATATTTTCCCCTCCTATTAGTTTTTTATTGTTGTCACATAATTGTTATTGCTCATTTCCTTTGATATCCCTATAGACCTTTTTCTCTCCTCATGCGCCTTACTCTTTGTGCATTCTCACAATATCCTCCACGAACCACTCTTTAGTTTCCTTCAGGGAAAAGTTTTCTCCTCTTATCTCTACTTTCTTTTTCAATGTGCTCCCTTTGCCACATGCACCTTCATATGCACACTCATTTCCCTCCACTAGGGGTTTTTTCCTTTATGCACCCCTCTCGTCCTTATGTTAGGACTTTGTGCACTTCCTATCATTCCTTATCCATTTCCTCCAACTGTGACATCAATTCACTCTCCTCTATGCGGTTTTGGTATTCTACGACCATCTCCTTCTCCTCAACTTCTTTTGCCTCCTGCACAATATCTACACACACTACCATCAAGTTGAAATTCACTCGTTTAAATTTCTTATCTTCTTGCATTTTTTAATTTTTATAGTCCCAAGTGATTCCATCTTCTCCCTTCACCCCTTTCTCATATCTTGAGTTGGCCTTCTTTTGATCCTTCTGTGCACCACTATACTGGTTACTTGCACACATTTGGCATTCATTTATTTTGTGCATTATCATATAGCTTTGGTGCTTCATACCTTCTTCTCTTAATGGGAGTAGATGGGATATTTTCCCATCCTTACACACCTTCATAATATTTTTGCTCCAATTGTAAATAATTTCTCTGTCATATTGTCATAACCTCCCCAAAAATATATTTTGTGCATCTATCAATAAGATTCCACACAACACTTGATCGGTGAATCTCCTAATCTTCATCTCCACCTCACATTGCTCACACACAATTCCTTCCTTATCTTATGCTAATTAGGTCACTTTGCATGATTTGGGATTCCTTCTACATGACAATCCTAACTTCTTCACCATATCCTCTACAACAAGATTTTTGGTGTTCCCGTTGTTGACCACCATTGGGTAATATTTTCCCTTGTTCTTACACCTTGTGTAAAATATTTATCACCTCTTCTTTTATGACTCCACATTGGTTATTTTTAGTATATGTACTTCTCACGATTTCTCTTCACATCTTTATGATTTGGTGTCCTCCGTCTATGCATTCTCTACACACCTTCGATAATGCTATCCATCTCCTCACCGCGCTTTGGGATTGTAGTCATTTTTATAGCTTTATATTAACAGTAAAATCTCATATACATCGGCCTATCACCCAGCGGGCATTGGGCACTCACCCAAGGCACACATGGGCACCGAGCTCCTCCTTTATGTGAGTCTTGTGAGAATGCATAATCTTACGACAGATATTCAAGTGCAAAAGAAAGGAAGAAAATAAGCGTTCATTTTTGATAACCTATGATGGGTTATCACATCAATGCATCCATAGAAGAGAAATAACAGACAACATATAGAATTTATTCAGACACAAAGGAAATACACTAGGATTATTCTCATGAACACATATATGATTCAGAACAGAGTCTTATATTCATATTGATGAGTTCAGTAACCACATTACATTCCTTCATGCCATAACAGACCCATATAACAATGCAAAGTAAAGTCATGCATCATAACTATACTATGTCCTTCACATTACAAAGATGAATACAAACCCATCCCTCTATATATGTTATCACTCCTAATTTTCACTAGTCCCAACCCATAGAATCCTCCATACGATTTTTGTAGAGCTTCGCCCCTTTTCCAGCACATCTACTCTCTCAAAATGATCCATTTTCTATTCCATTCTCCTCACATCTATCTGTGCACCTCTATATATAGATTTTTTGTATTCATCACCATGCCTTCTAAGGTAACGGATTGGTTACCAAGTGTCAATGTGGTCCTCCGATGGAGCATGCCTCCTTTGATATGAGTTCTCCACTCTATGCAATGATGTTCTTCTAGAACCTTCCATCGCATGCATGGAATATTCTCTTTTTTATCCTACAACTGTCAGGCTGGAACCTTATCCACTTTGCATACTAGATGAGTCACGCTTTTCTTGTGTGTTGCCTAGAACTCCAAATATGAATAAGTCCCAAAACATATCATGCCTTGTTCGCGTGCCGTGTTTTTTGCAAAACCCTGCTAGAACCCTTCCCTACATGCCTTCAACCCGTGTTCCCTTCTTCAAATAGGTCCTGCATGCCCATGCACCTTCTTATACTTAGCCAATATTTTGGATCCCAACATAACCCCACACTACGCTTGTTATCCATCCTCGGAAACACTCTTTAATAAATTAAAGAATGGTGGGCTCTTAAAATGGTTGGAAAGAAAGAATAAAGGAATGAAGAATTCGGAAAAAGAATGAAAGAATGGGGAGCTTGTTTATTGTTGTAGGAGGAGAGGGAAATTCTTTCCTATTTCTACCTCTAACTTCTCCCAAGCATTGACCTTGTTCTGAGCTTGCTGACAGAGGTCACCCACTAGGGTTCTCACCTCCTCAAAACTCAGCTCCTCCCCTTTGGCACTCATGGTCTCAATAATACTTTCCAGTTACTTCCTCAAGTCTTCAAGCGCATCCATCCTGCAAGTGATCTAGGGGTATAATTTCTTTATATGGCTTTTGATCAAGCCTCGTAGGGTCTCGATTGCTTCTAAATTATTCTCCACCTCAGATAGGATCTTATCTATTTCCGCTCTATTCCCCTTATTTTTCTTTTGGAACTGCTTGAGTTCCAAGATAGGATCTTATCTATTTCCACTCTATTCCCCTTATTTTTCATGGGTGGAAACCAAGATGCTTTCCACTCTATCCTTATCAATGCAATTTTCATCAACAACTTTAGCGACTTGAGCGACGACCTTTACCTCTACAAGAAGTTTAGTGTATCGAGCCACAATCTCGATAACCTTCATTTTTTTATCGTTCTCTTGGTGTGCTTACGCCTCTTCTATAGACTCTAAAGCGAGTGGTCGCCTCTCCATCATGAGAATAAGAGTCAAACCCTCCAAAAATTGCAAGGATGATTCATACTTCTGCTCAAGTGGCACTAAGCTGGGGTGCTTCAGGACAAAAACTTTTGTAATCATCTCCACCTTCTTGGAGACTTCATGCACCTTTTATTTTTCTTCTTTCATCTCATGCCTCAACTGAGCGCTGATCAACTCCTCTTGTTTTAGGTCCTTGCCCTTTTCCATGAGATCCTTCTTTTTCTTCTCCAATTCCTCCTCCAGGAATCTCACTCTATCATTTCTCCTGAACAATCTGGCCTCAACTTCAACTGAAACCTTGTTGAGCGTGTTATAAACCTATTCATTTGATAGTTGTTGAGCGTTAGCCCCCTTTGGTCCCTTGACAAATAAGCACCCTTCATCACATTCACCTAGCCATGGCCCCCTTCACCTCACTAATATTAATTTAATTAAATTAATTCATTATCCTCACCATATTTATTATTTAAATATCTTAATTTAAATAATATCCACACATACACTTCACCTAGACACCTCATCAAGCCAACTCACCCTAAGACCTATTCTTAGTAAGTTGCCATAACTAACTAAGACTTACCAAAACCCTAAAAATCAATGCCTACATTCTCTCTAACCACATTCCCGCATGCTTACAAGAAGATTCCAGTTTAATCCGTGGGTTAACGACACGAGATCCTGAGAAAATCAAGAGGATCTCCCTAGTTTAGTAAACCTAGGAAATCCCGCCTTGACCGACACCGGTTAGCCCTAACCGTCGCTGGTTAGGCCGGAACTACCGTCGGTTACCCTTTTAACCCCCAAAACAACCTTATTTTCAAGGTTGGCAAAGATTGGAAAAAGTTGGCAAACATTGAGATCTTCCTGAGAGATATCACATCTTCTGAGATGAATTCCAGTGAGAACACACATGCAAGGAAGGAGATCAAGTATTTTCTCCTGCACAGCCACCCCAACAATGATCTGATCTAACCAAGCAAAGAGGAATGCACATGCAACCCATGCAGAAGCTCTCCTACGATTGGTGATCACCTGCAGCCTTCAACCTCTTACCAGCACCCCCATCCCTCACTCACAGGCGTCCAGGACCAGAATCCAAGTAAGTAAAACATTCTACTTCTCTGGTTCACTTCATTTTGTCATTATATTATCACCTATTGTTTACCTAGCCACCCATTGACCTCCTTCAACATTCCCCCTCCATATACCCATTAAAACCTCACCAAATCCCTCCCAAATCACCCAATACCTCATCCCGACCAACCAAAATCCTTTGTGCAATCACAAAGGAGACCCCAAAACCCATTCTGTGGCATCCCCAGAACTCCACAGTAATTGGCACCAGTTACCCTAAACCGTCGGTCACCCTTAACCGGCATCGGTTACTGTATGTGCTCATACAACCCAGAACAGGGACCTATCCACCTAATTTTACATCCCCTTAATCACCTGTGACCTACTTGAGACTTTTGTTCAGACCTACAGAGACCCAGAACCAACTATTTGACCTTCGGATCCTATTCTAACCTAGCCTGTTAGATTAGATCTTTCTTATTGTGTTTTAAGTGAGATACCTAAATCATTTCAAATTACAATAGGATTTACTTCATTTCCCACATTAAATTGTTTAAAACAGTGGACTGACAGCCATCTAGGAAGTATCACACTTCCTGGATCTAGCACATGCTAGGCAGTTCACTGCACATATTGTTTAACTCTTTCTGGTGGTCTTGCTTTTCATTACAGGTAGTTCCTCCTAGCCAAAAGGAAGCTCTCACAATCAGCTGTGGATTCAGAAGTCATACACACAACAACCCATCAACCAACATTAAAACAGGTATTCCTCCTACGCCCGTTACCCTATCTGTTTCATCAATACTTCAAAGAAACGTCTAAGAATCAGGTGAAACATTTTGGCATGCCCGGTGGGACCCATCTGGGGTTCCTTGCATTTTATTCATTCCTAGGAAAAGTTGTGTGTTTGTTTCCCTTCTGAAAAGCATACACATTAATTTTCTTCCTTGGTAACCTACCTTTTCTTTCTATTTTCTCTAAAAGAAATCTTTCTCTTGGTGTAATTAAAAAGAACCATTTCTTCGTGTTTTCTGCATTGTAGTGAAAGAGCATCCCTCTTCCTCTTCATCTTTTTGTGTCATCCAACTTCACACTTCGATTTGGGCTTAAAAATAAGTGCATTGCATTCTGATTTATCGCATTAGCTCACATTAATTGTGGGCAACCTATACGCTGGAAGTCATGACCAGCTGATGGTTGACAAACGAACAGTAGAAAGCACTTTCTTTCTCTTTCTCTCTCTCTGAGTCTTACCAAACCTCACAAAAATTGAAAATACACACATTCTTAAACAACATCTTACCTGGAAGAAGTTGTAGGTGATCACACGATCATGGCACAGTGGGCACCCAGCTCGCTGCTCTGTCGAGTCATACTTCAGAGCGAGGCCCGCCCCCACCATAACATACCTGAAACCTCACCTTTTAGATCTCCTTCTTCGTAGGAAGCCATCCTCACCAAAAAACTCTATTTCATAGTTCATGTGTCAGTCCTTAAATAGCATAAGCTCAACAAACATAATAGAAAAGGCACTCCTAGGATGGCATTTTTCTTAGTGTTTCTGCTTGGCTTGTGTTTTGAGGTGAAAGAGCACGTTCTTCATTTTTTTTCTTGTTCATCCTTGCACGCTCCTCATCACAGCTGGTGTATTCCAGCTTCACCTGAGTGTGCCTGGACCATATTATCATCATTCTCAAAATTCTGGGTCTGATTCCACATCAAATTTTAATTCACAACCACTATTCTTTCATTACTGTTTCAATTTCACAGTAACCATCGTCGGTTACCCTCTGACCGTCGTCAGTTATACCCAACCGACGTCGGTTCCAGGTCCTTTTGTTAACCTACCCAAAGGGACATTTTTATTCATCTTCTTCCACTTTTCACAGTCCCTATCACTGCCATCATTCCCATTGACATTGTAAAACTCATCAGATTTGGCATACCTGTCAGATTTGACCTCCTACCTTGTTTTTCACTCACTGTCCATTTTCTACAGTGACCGGCAGTGGTTACCCCTGACCGGCGTCGAGTTTTTCCCTAACTGGCATCGGTTAGCCTGTTTCACTTTCCAACCCACATTTGGTACCTAATACACTTTTTACCGTCAGATTCACCTGTTCCTGTTGTTTTTCTGTGTCATTTATAGAGAAGCAACTCTACCTGATCAGTACTGGTTCACATGGTGCTGACCCGAAAAACAAGCAAGTGCACTCATATTTCATGCCAGTTGTCAACCACTCCCACCTAGTCCTTCACCACCTTCCATTTTATCACCAGCCATGGATCCCATCCAACCTATCACTATCGCTACCAGAGATGAGGAGTTCACACGACTCCTTGACCAAAACCCTGTCGCTTTGTAGTTTTACCTTTCCCATTCATCTACTCGAGATGCCTCGGGTCAGTTGATATATGGCATGCCCGTATCTATCCCCCCGACTCTCGCTCCCACTCCTGCATCGGCCCCATCTGGCTCTGTGCTGCCTGCATCTACCTTACCCCCAGTCGTTTTGCAGCTAGGTCCTATACCCGCTATGACCACCGCGTCTGCCACCTCTGTGGCACCCGCCACATCCACCATACCCTCGACAACTACCCACAACGCAACCTCATCCACCCCTAATGTCTCACACATACCCATAGCTACACTGCCACCTCCGTGTCGGTGACCCCTACCCCTTTTTAGAACGTGGTCCTTTCCATTCCACAATCATTAGCCCCCATTACCACTAGGGTTACCATGACCCTTCCACCTCCATATACATACTATCATCTGCCTCCCATTTCATCTATTATTCCCTCCGGGTACATACCCCCTATTTCACTACCTTCTTCTCAATCAACCAACATGGCAGCACCATACACTGGAGTGCCACCCTCGTTATATGCCCAAAACCAACCCTCTCATGCTACAGGAGGCCCCCAATCATCGCAACCTACCAACGACCTAATCAAATTGATGTTGGACAAGATGTAGACATTGGAGGCATCAGTTTCTGGCTCCCACAACACTCTCACCTATGACAAGATTTGCAATGAACCCATCCACCCATCCATTCCTATCCGCCCATATCCCGTGCATTGGGAAATGCCTAAATTCAATCATTTCAATAGCAAAGAAGACCCGCAAGCAACATTTGCGGTCGTTCAAACATGGGTGTTATCTGATCACTCACGATGATGCCTTGCTCTTAAGAACCTTTCCCATGTCTCTGACTGGACCTGCATTAGATTGGTATAGTGGGTTACCTAGACACTCTATATTCTCATTCAATCAGGTAGCCCAAGCCTTCTTGGATCATTTCTCTATCAATATCGTCAAGAAGGTTACCATGACTGACCTATACTCCACGCGTCAGTATGAGGACGAATCTATCACAGATTTTGTCACTCGCTGGTGTAGCTTGATCAATCAACTCACCTTCCAACTGCCACAAATAGAACTCATTGAGCTCTTCACACGGGCTTGTGCTAGACATATCTCACCGACCTTGCAGGTCCAAACCTTCCAAACATTCGATGAAGCATTCACTATGGCACGAAAGTTAGAGATTTGGGCCATCGAAGAGAAGAAAATCCAATTACGCAATAAGAATTTGGCATTCAAGTCGAATGATACCTCTTCTTCTTCCAAACCACAAACCAATTACTCAAAAGCTAAGGGCACCGCTAACGCAGTGGTACTCAAGGCTGGCCCAGCTCATCCATCAAATCAGGCTACCCCCTCATCTAATCTCTCACCATCCAAACTTTTCAATTCAGACGAGAGCAGTGGAAATACACCCCAATTGGGGAACCTTACTCTTCTGTCTTAGAAAATCTTATCAAAGCCAGGGCCATTACCCTTCCACCTATAAAACCACACACTGGTTTTCGACCCTGCTCACCCCATGCCCACATGGTATAAAGAACATGACTTCTATAACTATCATCGAGTAAAGGGTCATAGTGATGGCAATTGCATCACTTTCAAAAATATTGTCCAAGAAATGCTCGAGAAAGGTGAGTTAACCATGGATAATCCTAACGCACCTACCAACCAAAACCTACACATCTTCAAGAAACCATTTCCCAACCATGCCCCTTCGTCTGATCAAACCGGTGAGACCTCAACTCATGATACTCATACCGCATGAGGTTCACGCTATTTTTACTGACGTACCTGTCACCTCCCAGTTACCCCATATTCCTTCCATAGAGGAAATCCTAGCCCAAAATCCTCCTTCCACATTGGAATCCACCGCACCTACTCCTCCACCCACAGAGGAACACCTTTCATCTCCTTCATCACCTACGGAGGAGTCTTCTGCTAACATCGAGACCATTTCACCTTTGGCTTCTCCACTTAGAGAACCGGTACCCACAGTACCTCCTCCACTCACAGAGGAGCACCCATTACCTCCTCCACCCATAGAGGAGCACCCATCATCTCCTCCACCTATAGAGGAGCTCCCATCATCTCCTCCACCTATCATAGACCCAGTTGAGATACCTTTGCCTCTTGGTGAGCATTCTCCATCAGCTACCCAAAATCCTGCAGACCTACTTTCGGCTCTCCTACCCATGGAAGCTGAAGCTAGCCAATTTCCTGTCTCTAAGACACATTTTATGGGAATTTCCATTAAGTCCTCATCAACTCCACCCACAGACATGTTGTTCTCATGTTTGGCTGATCACTTAGATTATGTGGATAGAGCCTTATTATGGGGGCGTCTTCTGCTTCCGGTCTCAACACAGATGCAGATGTCACTTACTGATACTTCCACTATCTACCCAAAAGTATTCCAACCAATCGAACCAAACACAACCACCTCTATCACAACTCCTTCCATGACACCCATCATAACTTCACATACACCCTTACCCATAACCCAAACTACATCTAAACCCAAACCCACACCTACAACATTTGCCTCGACTAAACCTATTACCACCTTAGGGGTCACCCCAACCACCAGCCTTACTCATCCACCTATCAAACTGGATTTAGCTACATCCTCCAAAGTCAACACCACACCTACTCCGACACCCAAGAAAAAGCACCAAACCCATAGAACTCATACCCCGGCTGCGCCAATCACACCTTCACCTATCCCGTCTGTCTTAAGACCTCAGCTTCCCAACATGGTCAAGCAACCTCCACCCATCAATAAACCAAAAGCACAACAACCCATTCCTTCCTCACAAACCTCTAACCTACCCAGATGCCCAACATGACTTACACCCACACCTACAAGCATCACTACCACCCATACCTCCAATACCTTCAGCAATTCCTTCACTACCCACTACACTTCAATCTCTGTCCCTTACACCTCCTGCACGACCCGCATCCTCTACCTTCATAGCACCTCCGTTATCCCTATGGGTAACTCGTCCTCTTCCCCCATCTACCTTTCCTTCTAGACCTCGTACACCCATATCACCTTTACCCAAGAAGGTGCAACCCAAAAACAAAACTCCACTACCCCACAATAAGATAGTCAAAACAACTACACACCCTCCTACCAGTTCATCCACCATACCCCTACCTAAACAAACACGACCGACACCCAAAACCATGCCAACACCCAAAACCATAGCTCGATCTGCTCCTCCTCTTCCAAAGACCATTCCTCAACAATCAACCACACCTACACCCAAACCCACGTTCACTTCCCATTGCGATCCACTAGCAGGGTCCTATGCCAAAATTTTAACCAACCTCCTTGAGACTTCTGTCATCACATTACCGCCACTCAGACCTTATGACCCCCTCAAACCTAAGCCAAAAGGGTTTGATGATACTAAAATTTGTGCCTACCATCATGTGCCAGGGCACGATGTGGAGAACTGCAAGGCATTGAAAACCATCCTGATCCAGTTATGTCCTCCAGAAGCCAACTTTGACGATGACGACCTTCTCGACGAGGACCCTACTTCACCGACACCCACTCCCACACTGTCCACTCAACAACCACAAACTCCACCCTCACAGCTCCTAGAGCCACCCCCAAGATTTGAAATTAACATGGTTCGCATCAGAGAACTTGCCATGCCACCACCCAAATGTCATTGTGCCCAACTCACCTCACAGGGTTTTTCTCCTCAGTAGGTTTTTGCCCATCGTGTCATTATACCACTCACCCTACACCTTCTCCATTTTCCAACTCCCCTCAGATCAACATGATACATGTCACTACATGTGCTCAGAAGGATAAAGGTAAAGAAAAGGCAACTGACCCACCAACCAATCCTATACCCAACATACCATCTACACCCATACCTAAAATCACTATCTGCGGCCCCACGTACCCCATTTCTAATGGCGTCACACATCACACCATGCTCAAAAAATTACACCAATCTCCCCTCAAGATGTCCTTATATGACCTCATTCAAACCTCAGAATCCCATCGTCAAGCTCTCATGGAGGTTCTTCAATCTATTGAGGTTTTACCCAATGACCCTACACCCGTAGCCTCCATTATCACACCCCATCATGTAGCCTCTCTCACCAAATTACCACCTTCATCTTCACCCCACCCTATTCACCAAGTAGCCTCCCTTAGCTTCTCAGAGGAAGAGATCGCGCCACACCAAAATGATGACCCAGACCCAGCCCTCTTCATCTCTGTCCACATCGATGACATACGGGTACGCCATGTGATGATTGATGGGGGCACTAGCATTAACATCATTTCATCCCATGCATTCACTCAAATGCGCATACCTGAAAATTACATGCATAAACATCCTATCATGTTGCGTTCATTCAATGACGCTATCACCTCTACACTAGGCACCGTCATCCTCCACATTCGTGTGGGCCCCCGCACTGTTCCAGAACTATTCTACGTCTTGGAGGGGGAATTCCAATATAACCTGTTGCTTGGCAGACCCTGGATTCATGTCATGGGTTGTGTTCCTTCCACTTTGCATCGTTGTGTAAAGTTTGAACATGAAGGACACACCTATACCATTCCAGCTGATCCATCACCTTTTAAAACATGCAACATGCTTTACTGACCCAATGATGTGCTCATACCCGTTAAAGTGTCTACCTCTGCGACCACCACCGCTTCACCTACACCTCCACTTACCAGTACAGTCGCTACCTCAACCACACATACCTCCTCCATTCCTACCACTGCCACAACCTCCACGGCTGACCCATCAGCTTCCCAATCCATTAACTCTACCTCCACATCGACCTCTGACACTTCATCCATTCCAGCTACCTACATACCAACCACCGATCCCTTGGAAGGTGTTTTTCAATGCCTCACTCTGGGGGAGTACCACCTATATAGTGTCAACACATTCCTTACTCCACAAGAGTATGGAAGCCTTCACCAACACCCTCGTTATGATCACCGTATAGGAGAACGTCTCCTGTATGGTCCCCCTCACCTTTGTACTAGTCTCACCTATGGGGGACTTGATACTACCACTTACACACCCAAACCACCGTCACAAACTCACCCATTTTCTGTCGACTTCCAATCACTTACCAATCACCATTTGCCCACACCTTCCTGCACCGATGTGCATGGAAGGGTTTTGGTTTTGGATTTTACGAGCAAGGCCACCATACTATCATTCCATGTACCACCCGCAAACATAACGACCGTAGTGGTATCGGCTTTCCTGAACCACCTACCAAACAGGCCCTGCATTGAACTCATTAAGGACACTAGCCCTTCTCCACCTTCTTCACCCACTCCACCTTCATCACCACCCTCACCGACGGAGTCGATGGATCCTGAATCTATCCCTCCTAACTTTTTTTTTTCATAAACACCATTTCCTTGGGGCCTCTGACTTATCAACGTGAGGGCGAGGCCCCTTCCACTCTTCCCTTCCTGTATCCTGAAATGATCGATGACGATACACCTTCAATTAATGTCATTCAATGTCAGGATGATGACTCTATACTCACCTACCTTGGTGCAGAAGACTCATATATTCATCGGTCGTTACCTTCTGAGATGCAAACCATGTTGAATGAATCGACTATCGAGATCAACATTCATACTCAGGATGACCCGCACATCCTAAAGATCGGTCAATCTTTAGATGCTGCTGAACAGGAAGCCATCACTTCTTTCCTCAAAGACCATAACCATGCTTTCACTTGGTCTTACGTAGACATGCCCGGTATTGACCCCACCATAGTGGTCCACAATATTGTAACCATTCCCGATGCCAAACCCATCAAACAAAAACTGAGGAAAATGCACCCTCGCATTGCCCTTCTCATCAAAGAAGAACTTCAGCACCTTCTTTCTATTTCCTTCATCTTACCCATTGATTATCCTCGTTGGATTTCTAACATTGTCCCTGTCACTAAGGCGACAGGGGACTCCATATTTGCACGGACTTCCGTGACCTCAACCTAGCATGTCCGAAAGATGACTTTCCCTTACCTGGTATTGACCAGCTGGTTGACCTTACCACTGGCCATGAGATGCTATCACTCATGGATGGCTTCTCGGGTTATAACCAAATCCTGCTTGCCCCAGAGGATCAACACAAAACCTCATTCATCACCCCTTGGGGGACCTTCTGCTATCGAGTCATGCCTTTTGGCCTTAAAAACACTGGTGCCACATATCAGCGGGCTATGACTTACATCTTCCATGACATCATGCATCGCATATTGGAAGATTACGTGGATGATCTCTTGGCCAAATCTAAGCGCCGCTCTGAGCACCTTGTCATCCTCAAAACCATTTTTGACCGCCTCATTAAATATTGCATCACCTTCAGCCTAAGAAGTGTGTCTTCATGGTTCTCTCAGGAAAGCTCCTGGGATTTATCATTTCCCTACGTGGTATAGAAGTTGACCCTGCTAAAGTCAAGGCCATTCTGGAAATGCCTCCGCCCACTAACCTTAAACAACTCCGTAGCCTGCAAGGTAAATTACAGTCTATTCGCCATTTCATTTCACAATTATCTGATCGATGTCAACCATTTCATCATCTACTCAAGAAGGATGTCTCCTTTAAATGGGATGATGACTGCCACAAAGCTTTTGAGGCCCTAAAACAATACCTTCTCCAACCACCCGTACTCATTCCACCTAAAGACGATCAACCTTTTTACCTATACATCTCAGCTACCGATCATTCCTTGGGAGCCATGCTCGCTCATCGCGATGAACAACACAGGGAGCAGGCGGTTTATTACATAAGCCATACTCTTTTGGACTATGAAACCCGATACACCCATCCCAAAAAACTTTTCTTAGCCTTAGTTTTCATTGCCACCAAACTCCGTCATTACCTACTCAACCACAAAACCTATGTTGTGACCAACACCGACCCCTTACACTTCATGTACGCCAAACCTTATCAAAATCAGTGTGCCGCATGATGGCTTATGCTTTTAGCTGATCTTGACCTTGAATTCATTCATCAAAAGTCCATCAAGGGCCAAGCAATCACTGACCAATTGGCTGACACACCTATTTCTGGGGATCAACCCTCTAATTTTGACTTTCCAGATGAGTCAATTGCTACCCTTTCCCTGGACGAACCCCCTTACCAAATGACACTCTTCTTTGATGGTTCCAAGTGTCAGTGTGGGGGTGGGGCTGGTATTATCCTCATTCCCCTTGATGGTGAACCCATGCCTTTGTCTTTCAAACTAGATTTTGAATGCACCAACAATATTTCCGAATACGAAGCACTCGTACTAGGTCTCCAAGCCACCTATGCCCTAGATGTCAAATCCATCAACATCTTTGGTGATTCTCAATTGGTCGTAAACCAAGTCAATGGTATATACCAATGTCATAACGAGATACTTCAAAAGTATAAACATCATGTAGATGTACTTTTGACCACCTTTGATCGTTACACCCTTCAAACCATCCCACGTTCAACCAACAAATTTGCAGATACCATGGCCTGCTTAGCTTCCCAAATACCTGCTTCACCCGCCGATTCTAAAATCTTTGTCACCGTACAATGACTCCAATCACCTTCTTATTTACCTCATGATGTTTACTCCATCAGAACCATCACCTCTGACCCGAGTGACCTTTGGTATAAACAATACTCCGACTACCTTTCTCTCTCCATCTTACCTCCTGATCTCACCCGTAACGGACAACGTGCCTTCCTTAAAAAGGTCTCTCATTACGTCATCTTGGGGGGACTCCTCTATAAGCATGGCTTTGATGGTATTCTCTTACGATGCCTCACGAGTTCTGAAATTCCTTATACCATTAAGGAAGTTCATGACGGCATATGTGGAGGTCACTTCAGTGGCCTTGTTGTTGCTAAGCGTATTCTTCACCTGGGCTATTACTGGCCGACCCTTAACTATGATTGTTGCGACTACGTCAAACGTTGTGTAAAATTCCAACAACATTCCAATCTTCATCATACACCCAGCCACGCCTTACAGGTCACCCGTGACCTTTGGCCCTTCTCTCAATGGGGTTTGGATCTTGTCAGAGAAATCAATCCCCATTCTTCCCAATGCCATCAATGGATCATCACTGCTACCGAATACTATACAAAATGGGTGGAAGCCATACCACTCATCTCCATGAAAGCTGAGAAAATATGTGAGTTCATTAACCACCATATCATTTGTCACTTTGGTGTTCCTCATCACCTCATCACTGACAATGGAAAACAATTCAAAAACAAAACATTGCAAAAACTTTGTGATGCCTTTGGCATTCAGCTTAGTTTCTCATCACCCTATTACCCACAAACCAATGGCCAAGCCAAATCCACTAACAAAACCCTAAACAAGATTCTCATGAAAGTGGTCAACGATACTGGGAAGGATTGGCATACGCACATTCCTTTTTCCCTATGGGCATACCACACTAGTATTCGCACTTCCACTGTGGCCACACCATTTTCTCTGGTCTATGGTACAGAGGCAGTCCTACCTCTCGAAGTCCAGATTCCCTCACTCCACATTTCTCTCCATGACATGCTCACTGATGATGACTTTCGTTCAGGACCATTTAGCACAGTTAGAGTTACTAGACGAACGTCATCTTAATGCTCTGGATCACCTTCAAGTTTACCAAAAATGTATCAAACGTGCCTACGACAAACGTGTCCATGAATGGACCTTCCAAGTCGGTGACCTTGTCCTGAAAGAAAATCAACACGTAACCAAAGCAGAAAAAAGTAAACGGGGAAAATTTTCTCCTAATTGGCTTGGACCATACATCGTGACCCATACTTATGGATCAGGTGCTTATCATTTATCTTCACTCGATGGTAAACCTGAACCTGAGCCCCTTAACGCCTTGCATCTTCGACCATTCTATTGTTGACTTGTCATCCTACCTCACCTTTTGTCTCTTTCCATGCTCATCCCTTGAGTGCTATTCACTTCATACACCTCACCAATGATTAAACAAGAATCATGTGAGTACCCGTCACTTGTTATCTTCTCTTGAATATGTGTACCACGGCACTGCACATAGCATGATTCTCATGGATACTTTTCATCTACCTTTAGATGAGATCCCATGGTCATTCCACCTTGCCTTTTGAACAAGAGTCCTATCTTCCACCTTGGTCTTGTCCATGACTTCAAAGCCCTCACATGGGATATAACTCCTTGAGTCAAACTTCCACTCAAAAGATGACTCCCTCAAAAGGACATCTTCCTCTCGACAATCGCTGCTATAAATAGACTACTCCCTCGAAGGACAGCTATGTAAAGCTTTAAAAAAAAATGAGAGCAACCAAAGCTTCCCGCATCGATCAGCTTCACGAAGACCTCAAGGAGTTAAATTTTCTTCATCCCATATAGACTTCCCGCATCGATCAGTCTATCTCAACTATAAGTCAAAACAACAAACCTTTTTAGTCATGGACTTACCCATTGTGACCTCGGATCTCTTGCCCAAAGAGCATGCTACCTCACACCATATAACAATTAACTACCTTTCACCCTTCTTACCATTCCCACTCCCATTTCCTACTGCCTCAAGGGACTTCTTGGAACTTAGACATTTGGTGATCATGTGACTACTTTTCACCATAGAACAATCAATCATGCAATGTCTTTAGGGTCTTACGTTCATCACCTCCTCCAAGGCATGATCTACTCGGTATGATCCTACCCAATCAGGTGGCTTTCTTGCCCCCTCTTATCTTTTAAACCGTCTTTGTTTACGTTTTGATTACCTTATACAGGACTTGGTCCTCGACACTTACTTTTGGGGTAATCTTCTTCTTTTTCCACAATCGACATCACCTACATCACTTTACCTATAATCCACCCACACCTAATAGATCTAAAACCCACACCATGCCTAAAACCTACTAACTCATTTTCATACCTCATCATATTCTTCCCTAGCTCATGGGAGAACTACATCGGCCTGAGGTCCCCTTTCGCCGGGACTATGTAGGCAGCACTCTGAGGGCATGGGGCCCTTGGAGGTTAGCTCGGCCATTCTCTACCCTAAACAATTCATCTTCCATGTTCCTCACACCTCACTTAGTTTCCCTTTTTTATCCCAAATTGGAAATTAAACCAAACAAACAACAAGTTACTTCATATTTTAAATCCTTATCACAACATACATTTATTACACCTAGCATTTCTTTATCATCACTATGCTTAGATTATACCACATCTCACATATGACCCATATTATCATTCATTGCATAAAATAATGAATCACAACTTCACCTACTTTCTAACTCAACCATGCCTATAACCTGACTCAACCATGCCTATAACCTGACTCGATCCATGCCTATGACCTGACTCGATCCATGCCTAAACCGACCTGACTCGATCCATGCCTAACAAACCTGACTCGATCCATGCCTAAACTAGACCTGACTCGATCCATGCCTAAACTGACCTGACTCGATCCATGCCTAACCAACCTGACTCGATCCAGGCCTAAATCAACCTGACTCCATCATGCCTAACTCACCTACTTTCCATCCATATCAAAATAACAAATCAAAATCTCATCAACACATCAACAAATCAAAAAATACCATGTATCTCATCATATAAATAAATCAATGTGTATCTCAAAAATACATGGCTATCTCATCATGTCCATCATCTCAAAATCATCGGCACAGGCCGATACACAATACAAAATGTCATCGGCATGCAGGCCGGTCTCATATATACAACAAAATAATGAAATAATACAAAATCTCTTCGGCACGTAGGCTGGTATATGCTCAAAATAGACAAAATCTCTCATACATCCTCACTGTCATCGGCACGCAGGCCGGTATGTGATCAAAAATACAACTATCTCTTGGCACGCAGGCGGTATAAATCACAAAAAGACTATCATACATCAAAAACTAGGCGACCACATATCAGGCATCTTGGCGGATGTCCTCCATCTCTGTATCACCTGTGCCCTCGGCCTCCTGGGTCCCTGCTGGTGCCTCAACCAGAGTGGCTCTCCATGCGCTGGTAGCCTCTACCTGATCGGGCCTCAGAGCTCACTGACCTCCTGTGCTCTCCACACTGTGAGTGTGGGATCTCATCCTCTCACTAGATGCCTGTTGTGCCCTGTACTCAGCATAGGATATGAAGTCTATCCCGGCCGCCATCAGCTGGTCCTGATAATATCTAGCCTCACCTAGGGCATCCTGTAACCTAGATATAGGCATGGTCTGTGGTGGTCCCATAGGTCTCGGCCCCTGTACCTGTCCTGCGGGACCCTGCCCCGCTCCTGCCTGTGAACTGGGACCCGGTCCCGGTGCCTGTGATGGTGGTGCCTGTGGTGGTGCCCCCTACCCTTGTGCCTATATCTGGGCCTGTAAGGCCCCAATCTATGCCTGGGTTGTGGCCAACTGGCCCTGTAAACCCTACCACCTAAGCCTGTAAGGCTACCACCTGACCATCCCCCTCCTCTCCATCTCCATCTCCTCCACCGGCCATCTGGGCCTGCAGACTGGCCACCTGTACCTGTAGCTCTGCTACCTCCACCTCTGAGCCCTCCAGCTGTGTCTGCAGTATACCCAACTGGGTAATGAGAGTAGCCACCTACCCCTGTAGGGTGTCTCTCTACACCGTGATGGTGGCTAGATCCGGCTGCCCCGGTCTGGGTGGTATGGCTCGTAAGTGAGCCACCCACCACTGTCTGTACCTGTCTGTGCACCTGACATCATCTATCCACCGGTCCACTAGCTGCTCCTCCTACCCTGTGGGCACTGTAGGCTGTGGTAGAGGTAAGGGCCTCTCCACGTCGTCTCTCTGGTACTGTGGGAAGGGCAGAGGTATGTCCTGTACTAGCCTGAACTCATCCACGGACTCTGTCTACCGGGATCATCTCATACTCCCCGGCACGGTGACCCTGTATCCATCTCTCTAGCTGGAGCTCAGCTAGCTCCTCATGCATATGCCTATATGAGGGGAATCCCACATATGGCCTCCAGATAATGTCCACTCCGGACAACCCCTCCAGTAACTGTCAGAAATAGGCCACATCATGTGTGGGCCTCTCAGATCGCCGCTCTCCAATAACCGGCACCCATCTCCTGTACCCCACCCACACAAATCTCGTTGGGAATGCATCTGCTCGGGGCATCCCTATAGGCCACACACAAACTATGTGCTTGTATGCCCAACAGTGCAGTAAAAATGTACAACACAGGCTGAACCTGTGCAACCGCCCATATGCCCACAACTCCCTGTACAGCTGCACCAAGAATGTTGGTGCCCAGGAAAAGTGGGTCTCATCCACCATCATGTCATGGAGTACCCCCATCAGTGATGGGGAAACCATCCACCCTCTGCATCTGGCAGTGCATAGCAGCACACTGCCTCCATCAACAGAACCACTAGCCTCGTCTCCTCCAGACGGGCTAGGTACATCTCTCCATAGCTCAAGCTGGCGCTATGGAATCTCAGGTCGGCCATCCCCTCTCCAAAAATAGTCACAATCAGCTCCTCTGAGGCCTCAGAGGAGATGGAGTAGACCTGTGCACCCAATATGGGTAGCCGAAGAATCTGGAACACGTCCTCCAGGGTGATAGTAATCTCACCCGTCGGCAGGTGGAACGTGTTGGTCACGGAATCCCATCTATCGATGAGCGCGACCATCAAACTGGGCTACCAGACTACATGTCGATAGTGATGAACCCCACTCAAGCCCACTGCCTCCACATGCTGCAGCTCCTCTGGGGTCGCTGCACCATGCACTGTCACGAGCAGGGGTGGAACCCTATCCCGCATATGTAGTTGTGCTCTCCCCTGCATCCATACAAACAAAACATTAATCTCCATTTATCATATCCATATTTACCAATTATCATTTTCCCACACCCTATTTTCACCCTACCCATCTCAACCACCTAGCCCACATCACTTTTGGACCCTTGTTCCCAATAACCCGACCGGTACCGGTTCACCCTTACCGACCCCAGTCACCCCTTAACTGGCATCGGTCACCTGTTTGGTGACCGATACCGGTTCACCCTTACTGACCCAACCCCGGTCACCCCTTAACTGGCATCGGTCACCTGTTTGGTGACCGATACTAGTTTAGCCTTACCGACGTCGGCCAAACTTGACCGACGCCGGTCACTGTCGCGGTAAAACCCATGATTTCCCAAAACCCCCTTTTCTAAAAAACCTCCCCTTACCCCTTTTACCCACCTACAAAGACCTACACTACCCCTGGACCTCCACCCACCCCACCTATCCCATTTATTGCCCTCCCCATTCCTCTTTTTACCCGCTATTCCCCCCATTTCCAAATTTAACCCATTCCCACCCACAAAAACAAAACCCAACCGAAACTACAAAAAACAATATACTAATCCTCTACTCTATCTAATCACATACACCTAGAGTAGGGTGCTTACCTCGTCGCACTGCCGTCATCTTGGTGGCACATCTGGCCACTACACCGGTGGCCCACCTCGATCCCTCTCCGGCCTCTGCCATCACCGAATCGGTACCCGCAACCTCTACCCAATCAAATCCCTCGCACTGATCCTGTGGACCCGCTTCTCACCAACCGATCACCGTCATCGTTCACACTGCCAACTCAATGCTCTGCTCCATCTGGAACACTTTTCTCTCTTTTCTCTCTCTTTTGTCATTTTCTCAAATAGCTAAAAGACAAATGAATAACAAAAAATGTGGATTTTTTGTTTTTATAACAAACCCGACCTAACCGACGTCGGTTACCCTTGACCGACATCGGTCGCGTGCCCTACCCAACCATGGTCAGTTGACCTCTACCGACGTCGGTTATCCTTGACCGGCATCGGTCACCCTCACCTACCCATTCCCCTAAATTTTACCCTTTTACCCTACCCCTACCTCCTTTTTTTACCTCACCCAACCTTCACCCTGATCATTTACCCCACCCCACCTTTACCCAAACCATTTCCCTCACATTCCTGACCTCATCATTTACTACCTCCCTTTTTCCTCCTTTGGGGACTCATTATTTTACCCCTACCTTGGCCTTACCCATGCTGTGACCTAGATATTTGGACCTGGACCATCGCTCGTGACCTTTGACCTCATGTGTTCGCTATACCTTGTGGCATTGTTACCTGTGTTGTTGACCTAATGACCTTACCTAGCCTATTGCTGTGACCGTTTATCCTGACCCTACCTTTGGTGTACCGGAACATACCTAAATGTTCCTGCACCTAACCTACGTCATGTTTCCTGACCATATCCTATACCTTGGATACCAGAATCACTTCAACCTCATTTGGATAAACCTATCGACCTTAGATGATGTAGAGTTTGACTGCTCTTCAACCCGGTAGCGTGCTGCAGTTTATACGTGTGTGTGCATTTGACTGTTACTACCTTTGACCCTGACCCATTACCTAGCTTACCTGAGTAGACCTTGCTCCTCTTTCCCCCGTTACCCACCTTTCTTTTCATCACATTTACCTTTTATCAAACCACTCACCGATTCTGCCTACTGCCTTGTCAGTTCCTGGTTTGAGGGGGATCACCTTCACCCACACATGGGGCAACCACATCTTATTTTTTGTTAGCGTCGCTTACTAATACAAGCTACACAACAAAAAGGGGAAAAATGTAGACACTAAAATTAGGTCACACTCCCCTTTGGTCCCTCGACAAATAAGCACCCTTCATCACATTCACCTAGCCATGGCCCCCTTCACCTCACTAATATTAATTTAATTAATTTAATTAAATTAATTCATTATCCTCACCATATTTATTATTTAAATATCTTAATTTAAATAATATCCACACATACACTTCACCTAGACACCTCATCAAGCCAACTCACCCTAAGACCTATTCTTAGTAAGTTGCCATAACTAACTAAGACTTACCAAAACCCTAAAAATCAATGCCTACATTCTCTCTAACCACATTCCCACATGCTTACAAGAAGCTTCCAGTTTAATCCGTGGGTTAACGACATGAGATCCGAGAAAATCAAGAGGATCTCCCTAGTTTAGTAAACCTAGGAAATCCCACCTTGACCGACGCCGGTTAGCCCTAACCATCACCGGTTAGGCCAGAACCACCGTCGGTTACCCTTTTAACCCCCAAAACAACCTTATTTTCAAGGTTGGCAAAGATTGGAAAAAGTTGGCAAACATTGAGATCTTCCTGAGAGATATCGCATCTTCTGAGATCGAATTCCAGCGAGAACACACATGCAAGGAAGGAGATCAAGTATTTTCTCCTGCACAGCCACCCCAGCAATGATCTGATCTAACCAAGCAAAGAGGAATGCACATGCAGCCCATGCAGAAGCTCTCCTATGATTGGTGATCACCTGCAGCCTTCAACCTCTTACCAGCACCCCCATCCCTCACTCACAGGCATCCAGGACTAGAATCCAAGTAAGTAAAACATTCTACTTCTCTGGTTCACTTCATTTTGTCATTATATTATCACCTATTGTTTACCTAGCCACCCATTGACCTCCTTCAACATTCCCCCTCCATATACCCATTAAAACCTCACCAAATCCCTCCCAAATCACCCAATACCTCATCCCGACCAACCAAAATCCTTTGTGCAATCACAAAGGAGACCCAAACCCATTTTGTGGCATCCCCAGAACTCCACAGTAACTGGCACCGGTTACGCCTAACCATCGTCGGTCACCCTTAACTGGCATCGGTTACTGTATGTGCTCATACAACCCAGAACAGGGACCTATCCACCTAATTTTACATCCCCTTAATCACCTGTGACCTACCTGAGACTTTTGTCAGACCTACAGAGACCCAGAACCAACTATTTGACCTTCGGATCCTATTCTAACCTAGCCTGTTAGATTAGATATTTCTTATTGTGTTTTAAGTGAGATACCTAAATCATTTCAAATTACAATAGGATTTACTTCATTTCCCACATTAAATTGTTTAAAACAGTGGACTGACAAGCCATCTAGGAAGTATCACACTTCCTGGATCTAGCACACGCTAGGCAGTTCACTGCACATATTGTTTAACTCTTTCTGGTGGTCTTCTTTTCATTACAGGTAGTTCCTCCTAGCCAAAAGGAAGCTCTCACGATCAGCTGTGGATTCGGAAGTCATACACGTGCAACAACCCATCAACCAACATTAAAATAGGTATTCCTCCTATGCCCGTTACCCTATCTGTTTCGTCAATACTTCAAAGAAACGTCTAAGAATCAGGTATAGCCAGGAGTTGCTCTGTTGGTATGGTGTTTTGGAAGCGCACACGTAGCACCTTGCTAAGATCATTAATGTATCCCATTCCTTGCTCTTGTTCCACCACTACGCCTTTCCCACATGTTCGTGCAACTTTTGGTAAGCTTACTACCAATTTAAAATCCCCACCCATGCTTCCATACTCCTTCCCAACAATTTCTTTTTCCATCTCCTTCATAATTTTTTCTGCGCTCCTCTCCAACTCTTATTCCACCAACTCCTTCATGATGCATGTCACTTCTCTCTCCACGGATTTCTCCATTTTCTCCTTGGTGAGGCTTGGGGTTCCTTGGGTTTTGGTGCTCACCTCTTCGCTCACCCCCTTTCCTTGATCCTCTGCTTCTTCCTCGTCATTCTTCTCCTCATCTTCCTTGTTATACTTCTCTTAACCTTCCTCCTCCTCTGAATCATGTACATCATATACTGGATGGCCTTCACCTCTTGCAGGCTTAACATCATCCTTGTTACCAATGTAGGCATCTAAACTTTCTGTCTCTTCTAAGTCTTCCTCTTATGTCACCTTCTGCTTCTTCCTTACTGGGAATCCACTATAGGAGATTATTCCTTTTCTTTTTCTTCACTGGGCAATGTCTTCCTTGGTGACTCCTCATGTGTGAGGTGTTCTTCCTACTATGGAACTTCTTCTTCTTGGGTCTTTGCCTTGACAGGGGACTTCTTTATGTGCGCATAAGTGTTAGGCTTCGCAACTACTTCCGGTGTACCCACAGATTGTGTTGTTTACACACTCGGTGCCTTCTTCTCTTGCCCCTCTTCTCTTTCTCTTTTCTTTGGTGTGGCCTTCTTTCTCCCTGTGAAGTCTTCTAGAATGGAGACATCACTCTCTAAATAGGCACATTTCTCAAACTTAGGCCTTATGCAAAGATACACCCTTGTTGCGGTCCTTCCGATGATCAGCAACGTTATGGGATTCATCAATTGCACTTCATGGGAGACATAATTCTCCGCGTATGCACACTTTTTAGGGTACACAAGCTTTCGGCGTAGCTTGCGGTGGTCTTGGTCCACCTCACTAAGGTCAAACCTTAGTCTTTTGGCCTCTTTGAACCTATTGACCCCTTCCTAAAAGTATTGCGCAGTGAAGGAGAAGGGCAGCTTGCACCATGGACCCTTAGTCCCATTTGTTAATGTAAATCTGCCAATGCAGAAATGTTAGTATACTACAAACTCTACTTCTCCATCCATGAGTGTGAGAAACTACTCTGGAATCCTCCACTTTGCCCTGAATGCATCACACATTTGTTTGTACCACTTCTCCAAGCGCGCCTTGTGGGTGGCTGTCATGGTTTCACAAGTGTACTTTTCAAACCTTTTTGTGGGTGAGGGATCCTCTTCTGGATACTCCCAAACAAATTTTTCTGGCCCATCGGGAACTCCAATCTCTAAGAAGATGATGGTGAGGAGGATGTTGCTAAATAATATCTTCTCTCCTTCCTTTGTGCTACTTATGATCTCATCCACAATGAAAGCAGACAAGTTATAGATGGTTCCCTCTGATATCTTTCAACATACATTTAGCCATGCCTTGTTCACTTGCATCCATCATTCTTGATCATTAAGCTTGGTCACCAAGTGCACGGCCATCCTCATAACAGGGTCTGGAATCTCTGCAATGTCAAAGTATCGCGAACCCTTCTTATAGTCATACACTACTACTGTCTCCTTGATAGCCTCCTTGTCGCTTAGATCATCATCTATACGTTCTCCTTCGCAAATAAATCATGTGAACTTGGATATCAACTTGTGGTGTTATGTGCATCTTGCACCTTGTAAAATAGAAGTGATCCTCATGTATGTGCGACATCAACCATTGATAAAGGCACTCAGGCTTGCCAAAGTAAGGCAACTCATATAGTTGCAATAACCCTACCTTCTCCAATTTGACTTTCACCTCATCGTTGTATATAGGCATCCCATCTGGTGTCCTTTTGTTAGTTGGACGGACCAACTCTAATGCCATTTCCTTCTCAGTTGTGCTCGTGCGATGGTTATAATCACTCACGGCCATTTGTCTTAAGTGCAACACCCACTCCTTTCCTAGCAATACTCCATCTGGGTATTGCATTTCTGTGTACCATTCTTCATTGGAGCTTGCGATGGCAGCGGTTTGTTTTCCCTTTCCCTTGCCCTTTTATTTCTTTGGTGAAACGGTCACCTTCTTAGGTGTCATGATTTTTTTCAGAGATAAACTAAGAACTCCTTACTCTCCTTTACTACTCTTCTTAACTCCAAACTCAACTCCAAAGCTCAACTCCTAGAATAAATCCTTCTATCTTCGTGCCCTAGCTTCCAAACCCTAACTAGGAAAACCTTCCACAAGACGGTGCACTACAAACTAACTTCTCTCATGCCCATGTACTCCTTCCTCCTGGTTTGCAGATCCACTCTAGTCACACACTTAGATTTCTTGGATTCTTCTTCCTTCGCACAAATCTCTCTAGAGCCCTAGTTCACAAGAGTGCTTCAACTTGTAATAACAAGGTAGAATAATGACTTGCCCAACCTTATATTTATAGTTTTTGCTTTCCTCTAGCAATAAATGTTATACCACCTACCAATGTACTTTAACATTAAATGTGGATTTTTCCACTAGGTCGACTTTAAGCGCCCTTACCCATGCACCCAATCCTATGCACAAAAAACCTTCTACAACCTTCTAGCATGCAAAAATCCAATCTGATCGAAGACTCTTACATGCGCGTCTACAGCACCGAAGGCACTTCTTCTATCCTTTACCTGATTTTTTCCCTCACCTACCTCATGTTTTTCCTGCGCTCTTCATCCTTTGTATGTGGTCTTTGTTACAGCCTTCTTGACACCATAATTCATTATCCACTATTTCCTCATGTGCTTTCTCAACCTTATGCACTTCCTTCTACTAGGCCACTCAACTTGTATTACAGGCCTATACTTTGCTTTGCATTACTCCACCCCACACTAAAACAGATGCACGGTCCTCTACGCATACACAACCTTGGAAAAATAATGTGGTTACTGGTGCACAAGGCACAAAATGAAACAAAAAGAAAGGAACAAGCAAATGAGAAAGGGAAACACAAGAAAAGAAAAGCATAAAGGGAAATTCTAAGCTAACTAGAAATATTACCTTATTTACAAACACCAAGAAGACTTATTTATAGTAGGGCTTCAGCCTACTCCCATTGAAATGACCTGGTAATCTCATCCCATCTAGTGCTTGTAACTGGCAAGCACCTGAATCAAATGTACGAGATGATGTAGGGTCCCAACCAATGGAATTTCAACTTCCCAGGATGGTGCAGATACTTGGAATCATACAACAACACCATCTGCCCAACCTCAAACTTCTTGTTCTTGATATGATGATCATGTCATGCCTTTTGTCTTACTTTTTCTATCTTCTGACTCCATCTAGCAAGTGATCACCTTTCGTCTAACTGCATCAACTTATCAATCCTCTCTTCCAGCACTTGTTCATCATCCAACCCTCCTGCTACGTGCTATACGCAATGATGGTAACATGAATTCAACTGGAAAAACAGCCTCCATGCCAAACACCAATTGAAACAGTGTGGCCTTGTTCAACCTCTTGTAGGTTGTCATGTATGCCCATAGAATGGATTGATACTTTGTCATCCCAATCTTGTCTTCCAACGTCACAGATCTTATTCAACGCATGTGACTTAGTATTTTGTTAAATGCCTCAGCAGTTCCATTCACTTGAGGGTGATAAGGGGTAGTCTTATGATGGGCCACCATAAATTCTGCTAATAGAATCCTGACCATTTCATTGAGGAAATGTGTACCTCTATCACTTGTTAAGCTTAAAGGACAACCATACCTATTGATTATGTTCTCCCATAAAAATCTAGCAGATGTTGTTGTAGTGCAATCCTTCATAGGCATTGCCTCTACCCAACATGTCAAGTAATCAGTGCAAGTAATGATATACCGTGAACCAGTCCTTCACGTGGCTAGTGGAAATTGGCCCTACAAATTTGATTTCCCATTTTTCAAATGGTTCAGCATTGGTTATTGGTCGCAAGGGAATTTCATCCCTCTTCCCAGGTTTTCCAAGGCACTGGAAATGGTCACAGGCCTTGCAAAACTCAATACAATCATGGTAGATGGTTTCCCACCAAAGCCCTTGCTAGTAAAATCTTCCACGCGGTAGCATTTCCTGCATAGTGTCCTCCTACAATCCCACCATGCACTTCCTCCATAATTACCATGCACTCATGTTCTAATATGCATCGGTGCAGAACCTCATCATGACCTAACTTATACATGTCTCCACTAATCAACATGTAGGGTGTGGTGCGTATTGTTAACTATTTCCTCTCCAGAGCCTTCATCCCTTTCGGTGCCACACCTATTTTCAAGAACACTACGATATCTTCCAAGTCTGAGGGCATGCATGTTTACAACCTAAATAGTTGTGTGTCTGGCATGGTATCCTCAATGCTTTGCGCATCCTCCCCTGAGTTAATCCTTGATAAGTGGTCAGGTCCTAAATTTCTTTTCCTAGTTTTACAACCACTGTGAACTCAAACTCTTGGAATAATAGGACCCAATGACATATGTGCCCTTGCAGAACAGGCTTGTTGACTAAGTATTTCAATACCATGTGGTCCATGTAGAATATAAATGGTGTTGCCAACAGGTACTGCCTAAACTTATCAATGCGTAGATCATTGACAGTGCTTCGCGCTCAGTAGTTGTGTAATTTTTTCTGCTGGTGTCAACTTTCTACTGGAAAAACACAAGGGATGATCAACAATTCCCTCACTAGGTTGTGCTAGTACTGCTCCCATAGTTGTCCCTAAGGCATCAACATGCACATGGAAAGGCTTATCCCAAGAAGGAAAATGTAGTATGGGTGTTGTGACAAGCCTATCCTTCAAAGTGTCAAATGCCCTCTGTTGTGCCTCTCCCCAATGAAAGGAACTCTTGTGTTTTAGCAATTCCTCCAAGGGCACGGTGATCTTGGCATACCCCTTGATGAATTTCCTATAGTACCCTATATGCCCAAGGAATCCACACACTACACTTTGACTAGTAGGCTCCCCTAATCCCATAATAACTGTAACTTTGGTGGGATCCACTAGTAAGCCTTCTTTGCATATAATATGTCCTAACAAGGTTCCAAATGGAGTAGCAAAGACACATTTCTTAATGTTGAGGGATATCCTTAATTTCTGACATCTCTCAAACATCAGCCTCAAATTTTCACAATGGTCTTTCACCAACCCATACACAGTCCAGTCATCTAGGTAAACTTGAAGAAATTTATGGATGAAGTCCTGAAATGCTTGTACCACGATGTGTGAGAACACAGTAGGCGCATTCTTCAATCCAAAAGGCATAACCGTGTAGGAAAAACTTCCCCATTCAGTGGCAAAAGTTGTCTCTTTCTCTCTGGTCTTCCTTTGCAATCCTGACTTGGTGATACCCTGAGAACCCATCCATGAAAGAGTAGACTTTCACCTAGCTACTCCCTCCAAAATTTCTTCAGTAAAGGGGGTTGGAAAAGGATCGATGACACATACTACATTCAGATCCTTGTAGTCAACACAGATCCTTATCCTCCCATCCTTCTTGATACTGATGACCATTGGGCTTATCCATTTTGATTCTTCCACTAGCCTCAATGATACCAGATGTTATCATCTTGTCTATTTCTTCCTTGACCCATACGTGTAAATTTGGATTCATCTGATAAGGCCTCTTTTGAATTGGGTGCACCTTCCTTCAACTTGATCTTCATCTCCCCCAAGGAATGGTGGACACCTTTGAGTTCATGGTACCCATGAGGGAACAAATCCTTGGAACTTGCGCAACAGATCAATGACCTTTGAAACTTATTTTTCTGACCAATAGTCCCCAATGATAGCTTCCTTAGGTTCTATCTCTATCCCAATGTTAACCTTCTTTGTTTTCAAGGGCTCATGGTAGGTGTGCTCACTCATCAGCACTATCTATGACTTTGCATGTACCTTCAGAATGGTTAACATCCAAAGTTTCCATTTCTTCACCATCTACTACATAGACCATTTTTCCTTTTTCTTTTTCCATGCATGCACGCTCAAGTTGTACTTCCTCTTGATTCTTCTTCATTGAGGTGCAGTCTCCAAATAAGGCTCACCCAGTAATTCTAGTAGCCTATCTTCTACCATAGCACTATCTCCCATTGTAAGGTGTTTGATTACTTGTAACACCTTATCCACTGATGGCTTGGTACTCCTATACTCGAAATCTTGAATGAGATCAGCCGCCAACTCCTGCCAATTACCTATTTGACGATGCATCTCTGAATGAATATACCATGCATGCACACAACCTTGTAAGGTGGAATACAACTTATGCACCCATAATGAAGGTGGTAACACTTTTGCACTTCCCATCTAGGCCTTCTCACATGCTTGGATATGAAATGAGGTGGTCTCTTTACCATGGTAGTCTTGTATGATAGTGGGCACGTTGCTCCTGGAGAACCTTACAGAAAATGTGATTCTTACCTCACACCATTCTAGGAGGATCTCTTGATGTGTAGCCCACCAGTGTGTTGCAGTTTTAAGTAGGTTATAACTGAGCATTCCCCTTCTCTCATCCTCATTCTTCCACTGAGCCTCCATTTCTTGCAAGAAAATTTCAGGGTATGCTCCTCCAGAGTAACTTGGAAACTTCTTTCCTCCTAGGTGCTTGATTGAGTGCACCTTCATTACCCTTGTTACAGATCCTCTCAACTATCACCCAATCAACTCATAAGTCCCATGCACCCAATTTCACATGCCATGCTAGTGGTATCACTCAAGGACTGAGCATCTTCAAACTGGATAACTCCCTCCATGGGATGAATTATCTCAGGATCTCTGATGGAGCACACATAGATTCTATCAAGGAATTCCTCTCCTAAGGGCTCAGTATAGGGCATTGATTTCCCATTGTTAAAGGGATAATCACCCTTTCTTCCTTGTTCTCAAAGCTGATATACCCCTTGTTAAACCACAGGTTGGCATTGTTCTTATAACACCATGGTGCCCAAGCAATGCTGGAAAGTTGTCTGCCTCAGCAAGCACCAAGACTTTGAAGTCTCCAGTGAACTTGGCCCCTTGAATGGTGATAACTGCATCCTTCAAGACTCCAATGGGCATTTCCTTAGTCTTTTTTTCCATA
Organism: Taxus chinensis; assembly: GCA_019776745.2. Classification (NCBI taxonomy): domain Eukaryota; kingdom Viridiplantae; phylum Streptophyta; class Pinopsida; order Cupressales; family Taxaceae; genus Taxus; species Taxus chinensis. Next base: position 980,088,866 of record CM034147.1, read on the forward strand.
TACAACACATTTGAATATGGTTGTAATGCGGGCCTTCCCATTTGATGTCAGGCATCTAAGGTAAGAACATTGACCTCTACTCCCATGTCGATGAGGATATTACTCAGAAGCCATCCATCAACAACTACATTCAAAGTAATCTCCTTATCATAGTCAAGGTTGTGAGGAGGAAGGTTTGCATGCAAAACCTGCCTTTCGCACTCTGCTCTCCAACGTGGTACCTTCTCCCTCAGCCATTCTCCTAGTAAGGGAATAATATTCTCTTTCCTTAACATCCTACATACTTCCTTGACTTCATCCAAGGTCATCCTTTGGAGCCTCAGCATTCTTCCTTTGCTCCAACTGCTTTGATTGCTCCTTTAGACATTAGATCTCCCCTTGCAAACTTTGAATCACATCCATAGTCTCTTGATACACCTCCTTCTGATGAGCAGGGTTTAGATACTTTCCATGTACCACTTCCTCTCTTGAAACTAGTGTCCTTTGTCTTGGCATCTCCCTGGCACACGTGGCCTCTACTTCACATCATCACCAGTACAGGTTCTAGTCCTGACTCACGTGCCACTCTTGGCATCCACTGTGAATCGGCCTTCTTGATGCTCACCATCCCAACACCTTTTATCCTTCTGGTGTTGCTGGTTCATATGCTCATAAATCTCTAGACACTCTTCATACTTATGTTTCTTCCCACACCACAAGCATTGTAATAGATCAGGACACTCACATTTGTAATGTTCTGTAGATCCATAGTTATAATAGGTTCCTCATGGGAATTCACTTCATCCTCTTCATGTGGTTACTTGCAACCATGAAATCCTCCATGAAAACCTCTTCCACATGCTCCTCCATCTGTGCATGCCCTTCATAGCGATGATCATCATCCTTGGAACTACTTGCAAGACTAGTCTAGGTGCACACCAAGATCAATAGCATCATGGATCTGATCAATCAGTCTACAATCCTTGGTATCATGGGTCGTAGAGGTACAAATCTTGCAATAGCAAGAAACATTCTTGTGGATTGCACATTGTAGTAGAGGCACCTACTTGCATCATGATCCCCATGGAAAATTTCACAGTCTACCATCATAGCATGTACCAACTTCCAAGGGAAACTATCCTTTACATGCCCTTCCACTTCATATTCTTGTACACCAAAGCCCACTACAAACCTCATGCACTGAGTTTGCAGAAAGCTTCTCCAACTTGCTTGGCCATTGCAGTAATTTGAGCCTCCAGAAAAGGACTAACACTAGTATCAACGCTCCCAATAGCCTCAGCACGCAGGGTAGCTTCCAATGCCTCACGTGCGCGGGTCTGTGAAAGTCTTGTGTGACAGAGCCCTTCTAAATGGTGTTATCAATCCTCCAAAAAACCATTGAGCATGTTGAGAAGGATGAATGTCATAGGATAGTTTAGACAAGAGATTCTTGAAATGTGCATCATACTCCCACACACTCTCTGTCATTCCTTGTTGGATCTCCTTCAGAGCGTTGATGCTCTTCTATTCAAATTCTAGGGATATGGAACTCTGCTAGGAAGGCATTCTTTAATGCAGTGTAGTCTACCACCGTTTGATGGGGGTCATACTTCTGATACCAACTATGTGCGTGTCCTTGCAATGTTGTTGTAAACTGACTTGCCTTCCGCTCCAGGGTAGTGATCCCTTTTGTATGCACCATAGTAATTCACACTTGTGCACATGCTCTACAGCATCTTCAATACCCCTATAGTCTGGTAAGTGCAAAGACATCTCAAAGAATACTTTGTGGAGGTGGTTGAGGCCCTTGTCCTCCTGATCTAGAGCCTTGGTTCCCTCTGGTGTTTCCTCCTCCACTAGATCCACTGGATCCACCAGGTCTCATTCCTCCTAACCCACTAGATCCTCTAAGTCTCTAGGTCCACTAGGTACTCCTCCACCAATCCACTTCCTGCAGCCGAAAATGGCCTAAAGTGGTCACACCTAGTGTTCCCAACGTCCCACTAAACTATGCATCTGATGGTTTGTGATATTGTTCCACTACCAGTTGTGTGTCCCGCGCCACTCCCAGATGTGATACCCAAACCTTGTGTACTTGCACCTTGTCTAAAATTCCTCCAAATACAGGAATGGTTTGCACAACCATGGATGTTCCAAACAAGAAATTATATCTCCTAGGTGCAGATCGGTTACTCCCACCGATACCAACTAGGTTAACAATACTTCTCCCTTGATCTAGAAAACCAAGCGCCAGGGGTTGGTTACCAGGTGGGTTCAGATGCATGTTGATGGCTCTCCTTTCTCCATGTGATGAAATCTCATCAGAAGCTGAAGGGGCTTATCTCCCACAGCTTTCCAAGATGGGGTAGCACAGACTGCTCAAGGTTCCACGTCCTCTGTGTGAACCTCAACTCCTTCCCGTAATGTCTGCCTCCATAGATCCATCACACTTGTAACCTTGCATTGTCTATTCATCTCCCTTTCATGAGCTTCGTTATACTTGAGTCATCTCTCCTCCCTTTCCTTCTCAGCCACAATGTCTGTCATCTTCCTCCACCCTAGCTTCCTCTCCCAGTGCTCAGAGAAGCTTAGCCGGCCATGGGAAATGCCTCTAAACTCAAGGGTAATGACCAAGATCTTCATAGCCAAAGGAATAACACACAAAAATGATCCTCTGGGCTCCCTCAGAAACTCAAACTCAACAAATTCTGGGAAAGAATACATAGAAATGGCATATTCTAGAGTATAACTGGTTAGCACTCCTTTCCACCAGTGATCAACAACACGCGTCCAAGTCAGATCTACATCCTGTAACCTCTGATAATCATCTTGGGTCATATACGTGATTTATAGTACCATCTCAATCTGGATGCATATGCTGAAATCCATTCATATAGTTCTACTGGAAAACAACAGAATAATGTCTCATACAACTCATGGTACAGGTTCTCTTCTACCCATCTACGTGCATCGAACTCAGGTCTAGTGTTGAATCTTTGAGAAAATTCATCCTCCATGCTCTTGAACCATGCTTCAACACTTTCCAAGGTCAGATGTTCTGTCATCATGCATCACAGGGACAAAGATGTATGCCATTTCTCATAACAACTTTCAAAAAGAGGTCCCGGCAATGGAACCAAGATGTAGTCATTTTTATACCCTTAGATTTAACAATAAAATCCCATACATGCATCTGGCCTATCACCCAGCGGGCGTGCTGGGCACTCACCCGAGGCACGCGTGGGTGTCGAGCCCTCTCCTTTATGTGAGTCTTGTGAGAATGCATCATCTTATGACAGATATTCAAGTGCAAAAGAATAGAAAAGAACATGTGCATCATTTTAGAGAACCTAGGAATGAGTTATCATCTCAATGCATCCATAAAAGAGAAATAACAAACAACATATAGAAATTGATTCATACACAAAGGAAATGCACTAAGGATTATACTCATGAACACATATATGATTCAGAACAGAGTCTTATATTCATATTAATGAGTTCAGTAACCACATTACATTCCTTGAGGTCATAACAGACCCATATAACAATGCAAAGCAAAGTCATGCATCAGAACTACACTATGTCCTTCACATTACAAAGATGAATATAGACCCATCCCTCTAAATATGCCATCACTCCTGTATTTTCTCTAATCCCAACCCATAGAATCCTCCATTATATTTCTGTAGAGCTTCGCCCCTTTTCCACCACCTTCTACTCTCTCAAGATGATCCCTATGTCTATTTCTCCTTTCTACTATCTGCATGCACCTCTATATATAGCTTTTCTACCTTCACCTCCATGCCTTCTAAGGTAACAGATCGGTTGCCAAGTGTCCAAGTGGTCCTCCAATGGAGCATGCCTCCTTTGATCCAAGCTCTCCACTCTATGTAATGATGTTCTTCTGGAACCTTCCATTGCATGCATGGAATATTCCTTTTTGATCCTACAACTCAAGGCTGGCACCTTATCCACTCGCATGCTAGACGGGTCACACTTTTCTCATGTGCTACCTGGGATGCCGAATATGGCTAAGTCCCAAAACCTGTCTTTCCTTGTGTGTGCCATGTGTTCTACTAAAACCCTGTTAGAACCCTTCCCTGTGCGCCTTCAACTCGTGCATGCCCTTCTTCAAATAGGTTGTTATGTTGTTGACTCCTTACTAAGTCCTCAATGGATTTCTTACACATTTTCATCATACATTATCTTTCCTTTCTCACTTTTGTTATGAGATTCAATACCTATTTGATAGTATTCCTCATCAAGTCTAGTCCTTACACCCTTGAGCTTCGTCATTATCTCATGCATCATTCTCATCACTGTTAAATCCACTTCACCTCTATTGGGTGACATCTTGTCTCTTTCAACTCTTTCACCATTGCACTCTAATATCTCCTTGTGTTCTTTACCCATATTTCTCACAGTGGATAACACAATAACTTTTCTAGTTGCCTCACATTCAACAGTTTACCAACATTTTCACTTCCTCTTTGTAAGAAAGTAACCTACTCTATTCCACTTGATGTTTGCTTAGGGATAGGGATGACCCCAATACATTTGTATAGATCACACATCAGAATTAAACACGAAGCTTTATTATATTTATTCAATGGCCTTAATAGTATCTACATACAATTACTCTCTAAAGAGCTTACTCTCTCATGGAACTTTTATAAACTTTTTGTGTCTCTCATAAGGACCTAACCTAGACTAGTTACACTCTTCACTCAACTATAATGGCCTAGAATGACTTATCCACTCTCATCTGACTTTCTCCTCCTTGGTAAACCCTTCAAAAAAGTGAACTCGTCCTCCTTTTATAGTCATGATTTAGGGTTTTGTTGTCCAAAATAACCCCCCAAGATATTTTGACAACTTATTCTATTTATTCAATGGCCTTAACAGTATCTACATACAGTTGCTCTCTATAGAGCTTAATAATTGTCTCATGGAACTTTTATAAACTTTCAGTGTCTCTCATAAGGACCTAACCTAGACTGGTTACACTCTTCACTCAACTATAATGGCCTAGAATGACTTATCCACTCTCATATGACTTTCTCCTCCTTGGTAAACCCTTCAAAAAAGTGAACTTGTCCTCCTTTTATGGTCATGCTTTAGGGTTTTGTTGTCCAAAATAACCCCCCAGGATATTTTGACAACGTACAAAATCAATTTTGGACTCACACAAATTTTGTGGAAAAATGTCGTAGAATACTATTTTTTTAGTAGTCTGTGGAATTGACAAACTTAGTGTTCTGTGGGTTCTCCTAACCCGCAGAACAAACAAGAACACGTAGTGTTTTGCAGAATCTCCAAGTTCACGAAACAAAGGGAATTGAAATTAAGGTGTTTGGTGGGTTTTGATGAGTGAAGGTCATGATGCACAAGAGGTAAGAAGGAAAAGAGTGTTTCATAGCATAAGAGATAGGTTCAAAGTAGCTAAAGTTTAAAAGCTGTGAAACACTATCTTAGTTTTCCACAAGCTTCTCATGAAACAATGTTTTGCGGACTCTTTAAGTCCACAGAACAAAGGAAACAAACTCTTAAATTCGTATAACAATCGAAATTCCATGTAACAAAGTAAAACAAACTTGAAACCCGCTGAAGCCAAAAAATGTTGCCAAAAATTCAATATGTCACATAACAAAGGGAAATCTACGGAACATTGAAAAAATGAATGAACGCACAACAAAGTCCCAAAACAAGGAATAAATGGTTTTTTAACCATAATTTTTGCGGCATAGCTGCAAATTACATGAAATAGGTGGTGTTGGAAATGTATCCTCAAGGGATTCATTTTAGTACCAAAAATGTCAAAAAATTATGGAGTTTTGGGGTCAAAAGTGCAAACACGTGCTCAGGAGGAAAAAGGGAAATTTTTCTTGTAAAAATGTTCAACCACTTCCACAAACCTAATTTAATGATAAATGGCACCCATACCTTCTCTATAGGCATAATGGCATGGAATAATGGCCAAGTCAGAGGCCCATATGTGTTTATAGGATTTCAATGCATTTGCAGGTGGTTGAGATTAAATTTGGTGTGCCCTAATATTTTCCCTCCTCTTTCTCTTCCCCTTCCTATATATATGTGCAAATCACTTCATTTATAAAGGAGGTATGTTCCAAAATGCAAAGGCACCATGCCAAAATGGTTTCCCAAGTGTTTGTGAGTTGCAGACCTCAGATTTGGAAACTTGCATGCATTTTGTGCTTTCTAATTCAAATGTAATTGTATGTGCATACATATATTACAATAAAATCTAGTTTTGTGGCTATCTCTACCCTAGCTTGTATTTTCTTGCATTCTTGCCTCTCTATTTCCTTATTTGGTATGTTGTGTATGTTGTATTTACATGTTTCTCCATTTTTGTTGTGTTTTGTGTGAGAAAAGGAGGGTTAAATGAAATTTTGGTTTGTGGCACATGTGTCTTCCCTTTCCCTTCTCCATTTCCTTCTCAATTCTCCCTCATAGAGTGTTTATCCCCCTTTTTTGGGTGTTATCACCTCTTTTTATCTTAGTTTGCTTATGTTTTCCCTCTCTCTCTCTCTCCCTTGTTACTTGGATGTGTTAGAATAGGCTTGGCTTAGAGGTATTTTAGTGTTACCATTAGGAATAGGTAGAGGAACTAACCTTTTCTAGAGATTTGTCTCAAGATGCAAGTCCCACACTTGGAGACAATCCCATGTTATCCAAAAGTATTGATCTTCCATGATCAAATCTAGGGTGTTACTTTTGTGTGTTAATAGTTTCCTTTGGCAGGTTGGATCCTTATAGATGTGTCTTTCCTTTCCTATTTTTCATACCTAATGTCATTAATGTTACATGTTACCTTCACCTAGACTCTTGTAGGTTTGGTCCATGTTAGTCTCATAGTTGAGATCTCCTGACCACTACTTCTGATTAGTTTCCTTTATCAATCCTTTTGTCACTTTTCTTGACATGTCATGTCAACTATCATATCATATTCATATCCTTTTTGTGTAATTATTCACCATACTTATTCTTCTTTCTTGCACATGCTCATGGTCTTGAATTACACCCTTTACCTTCTCTCTTTCACATCACTACCTTTTAGGCCTTCTTAGAACATCTGCGTGCCTCCTTCACAATCCATATCATTGTGTAATCCCTTTGCTCATCTTTATCTGCATACTTCGCAATATCCTTTTTTTGCATTATCCTTCACACTCCTCATGTGCATCCATTCATCTACTTGGAACCAAAATACCTATGTGAACCAAAATACCACAATATTTTACACACTCCACTCTTCTTCATGCCTCTTCAAACTTGCGTGTACTATTTGTGCACCCTTCTCCTATTGCATGCATTGTGCTCTCTTATCTACCTATTTTGTTAAGCCTTTGCACACTTCCACACACTTTCCTCTTCACTTATATGTGTTTCATCTCTTCATTCCTTACACCATCCATATTTACACTCGCCCATACCTATCCAAATTTTTTATAGGATTGCCTTGAACCTAGGATGTTCTTGCATTGAAAATACACTCATCATCTTTTTGTTCCTTAAAGCAAGTTGTTAATTGTGAAAGAATAAATTTAAACTTAGCTAGAAGTCTTGAATATATGGAAATAATTTATGTGAAAGAGGGGAAAATTTAATATCCAATTACAAAGCTCTGAATTCATTAATTTTGCCAAACAAAATGTCAAATTTATCCCACATGGATTTTGGAGTTTTCCAATTTGTGATGTGAAAAAATAGACTATTAGCAACATACATACCAATGAGCCCATGACTTCATCCATTTTATTCTAGTACACAAAATATGCATATTCCTTTTGAAAGGTGATGGGTGTTCCCTTCAACATAGACCATAAACCATTAGATTGCAATCATTATTACATTGTTTATTTTAATGTATGATATTTATGTAGAGTTAAGATATTAATATGATTAATTTCAACCATTGTATGCAAGAAAAGCTTGCAACATGTCTAAAAATAGATCAAAATTTTAATAGCCCCTTTACCTTTTTAATATATTTTTTAGGTCTAAAAATAGCCCCAATTTGTTTTCTATTTATACTTTTTCCCTTTTTTATTTTTGCACAAAAACTTAAAGCCACAACAAGAACCACATAGAAGCCTAATCACCACTTAAGCTAGAAAAAAAGTTTTTTTTAAATGATGAGATCTGGCTTTGAGTAAAATTTTAGGTTAACCAGAGCATTTTTTATTTTTTTACGAACTCTAAGGTACCCCAAAAGTGTTGTACAATGGCTGAATCAACACCTATACCAAAAGGAAGGTTTGTTTTACAAGTTAAGAGCTACCCAATATTAACACTTTGTGTTGAGTATGATGTCAATATGGGAAGTAATTAGTTACTGACTAAATTAATTTTTTGTGTTTTTGGTGTTTAGGAGTTTTTTGGTTAAGTGTAAAATTATATTTTTATAACTCTATTTTTATAACTCGATTATTAGAATTCTCTTTTTACACTAGAAACCGACAATTAGAGTGTAGTTCATTGGATGTGCACTCAACTGAGTTCAAACCATTATCCATTCATCCCCAAGAGGTAGGCACCATTTCTATGTTTATATGACTAAGTTTAGTCTTATTTAAGTCCATTTCCATTATTAGATGAGGTTGGGGCACGGTTGACTAGGATGCATAATAGGTGTCCATGTGTCACTTAAACTAATAATGGTTTCTTGCATGTTGATCATATATTATTGGTGAAAGATGTTTGTCATCTTGATTCTATTTGCAGTCATCTTTAGTTGACTTTAGTTAATTTAGGAGTTGTAGTTCCTATTATTAGTCTTTTGCTTGTCATGCAAATTTACACAAGTCTCGTTGTAATGGCTATATTAACCTTGTTTCTTGATTAATTGAATAAGCAATAGTGGGGCACGATTTTCCAAATGGAAACACTTTTTGCATTGATTTTATTTGTGGGTATTTACAAATAAAACCAACAATCTTGGGATTCATTATTTGAATTTATTCAGTGCATATTTTGTCATCAATCTCACTGACAAGCTTACTACTTTAATAGTTATCTGTTCTAGGAAAGATTAGATAATCACTATCTTTGTTTAAATCATATTTCATATCTGATTTGCACCCCTTCCACTTCAAAAACATTCACTTTGGCATTTTACACAAATTCCAAGGTGTCCCAAATGTTATATTTAACAATTGATCAAACATCTTAAACAAATAGACATATTATTGTATAGGTTGAAATCTACCTCTCTATAAAATGTTAGCTCCAACAAAGAACTTTGATTTTTTATGATTCTCAAGGTAACCCAAAAACTACTTGAACTGGAAGAAAAAGTGTGTTGAGCTGACCAAATGACCCAAATTTGATTTGGAATTACTAGGATAGGATGTTTTTGATCTATATACTCTTAGATATACTTATCACATTTGTAAATAATGAACCGGGCCAATTTTTCAAGCCACTAACTATGGAGGATTCAAATCGTTCATGTAGCCAGACTCTCCCATATCTAAGGTATGTTGAGATTAGATTCTCAAGGCTAACCATTACACCACATAATTAAATAGTTGAATGGGTTCCTATTGGAAAAAAGAAAAAAAATAGGTGCTTCATATATACCGTGAGGTACATGGAAGCTAAAATACATATACATCCTTATTTAATGGCTTGAATATCAGGCATCACCCCTCACACCACAACTCAGGTAAAATAGATTAAAAAATCCTAGAATGATAGATCCTAAGGTTTGAAACTTCGAGAATACAGTTCGAGCCTATGGGAGTTCCAAAATAAACTAGATACAAACCCTCAGTACCTCACTGAGCCTATAAATTTGGATATAAATAATAGAAAAAATGAAAAAAACTAGAAGTGATCTGAATACCTGTAGTAAAAATTTGAAAAAGTAAAAAATATAATTTTTAACATTGTATGCAGAATGTGGTGAGGCATTTATTGCTCTGATACCAAGCAAGAATTCTAGACTTCTTATAGGATCATTGTATTAATCTTAAGACAAACATCCACCTACATGAATATACTTGTGAAACATAAAAACAATATAAACATGGATTTGATCAAGGTAGACTGACTACACTATAAATGACCCTCCCTATAGGAGTATTACAAGCAATATCTCTTCCATACTACATTTTCCCTAACACTAGCTCTCTATGTTATTATAAAAACAAGTAAAGAAGTTATTATTATGCTTCAGAGAGTAGTTAACTTGCATAACAATTTTTCTTTATTTATTAATAGAATCTATTAATAGTTGTTTTAATCTATTAATAGTGGAAGTCAATAAATTGATTATTACTCTTCTCTATAAATAGAATAAGCATTATATTAAAATTAAATATTATAAGTGTATCTTAATCACATACAATAGTGTATGGATAATTAAATACACTAGCATTAGTGCAACATCAAATTATTTACTTAACCGAAAAAGTGTAAATTAATACACACCAATGTAAATACAGAGAATCTCATCAACTTATAAAATCAACCACTAAAAAATAACTCTAAAATTGTATAGTGTAGCGTTAGTTGATATATATAAATTCTTTTTCAAGAATGTTCATCCAACTATATAGACAAACATAAACTTGGGGTGGGTTACAAAGCACTGGGAAGAGTTGATCGCAAGAGACGATGATCAATAACTAACAGTGCTTTGTCATTGAAGGAAAAGAATTTGGCTAAGAAAATAGAATTACATGTGGTAATTATGGCAAATAAATAAAATCACAGGTGGTAAAATGAGCACATGCAAAAGGTCAATGCAACATCTCAAAAAGGAAAGCAACATAAGGACAATGAAGCGCACAGGGAGGATATCAAGATAAGAAATTCGTGTGACGTAAAAAGAGGCACTATATTAACTAATATTAATTAACAACATTATTTTAGATATCTATTACATGATATTATGGTGTTTTTAAAAATAAAATATTTATATTTGCAATTATATAGCATGAAAAAGGTTTTTAGAATAATTATATATGTATATATATACAATTGCTATGGATAATTTAGTTTATATTTCAATAGAAAATATTGGAGTGATAATCAACATATTTTTACATTTTGTTGATATAATTTTAAAATATCAGTGATGATAAAATTATATACAGATTTATCTAAAATACTTTAATATAATTTAGGAAAAGATGGAGATGAGTGAAGGAGAGGCTCTCCACGACACCCTCCCTCTTCTGCTAAAATTGTGAAATTAGGTTTTTGTTAACCTTAAATCTACCTTGAAAAACCAATGTTAAAATCGATCAAAATTTTTGAAATCTTTTACATGGAAGTGTTCGAAAAGACTTTAATTCTTTGAATTCTCAAAGTATGAAATTTTGGGGCTTCAAATTTAAGAGATTTTCCCTTTCGGAGATTAAATGGCAAAGAATGGAAATTTTAATTTAGGAGTTCCCAACTCCAAAAAAACTGAAAGTCTGAAATTTCAAACTTTCAGAATTCAGAGTTTTCCTTTGGTGATTTGCAATTTTTCTTAATTGGAGTTCCAAAGTCCGAAACTCTGAAGTTGCAAAATTTCAAAACTTCAGACTTTCAGGTTTCGGAATCCCAGGTTGCCTTTTTGGAGAAATCTTCTTCGGAGTTCTCAAGTCCGAAACTCTGAACTTCTGAATTTTCATAACTTTTTACTTTCGGGTTTCGGAACTTTCCTATCCATTTTTTTATATTTCTCTTTCGGATTTCCGAAGTCCAAAATTCCAAAATTTCAAAACTTTGGACTTTCAAGTTTCAGGGTTTTCCATCACCTTTTCACGATTTTCACCTTTTAATTTCCGAAGTCCAAAGTTCTGAAATTTCAAAACTTCAGACTTTCGGGGTTTCAGACTTTCAAGGTTCTTTGTGCATTTAATTCTCACCAACCTCCATGCGCTCAACTTCCGAGCATTAATTTCAAAATTTTCTATTTAAACTCATGATTTTACCTGTCATTTTCACCTGACATTTTTCTCTGACAATCTATTTTTACTGGCAAGTTTGTACTTCTGTGACATCATTTTCAAGGTATTTTATTTAGGTTATTTCTTTTTAGTTTAAGATCTTCTTCGTTTATTTTTTTTCCTTGTTCTTTTTATCTTTTTGTTCTTCGTTTGTCTATTTTGGAGATGAAACCCTCATTGCCCACCGTGTTTTCTTTGAAAGTGTTTTTGACCTCAACGGTTACAAAATCCAATTTTTATAGGCATCCAGCATATATTTCATCATAATTCTCGAAATCCTCCCGAAGCATTTGATTTTCTTTCCATGCCTTTGGCGAAGTCTATATTTTTTTAGCTTCTCACTTTTGGAGTTTGGAAGTCTGTGGTTTCAGATTTCGAGGGTGTTTAAGTTCCAAAGTCCGAAACTCTGAAGTTGCGAAATTTCAAAACTTCAGACTTTCAGGTTTCGGAATCCCAGGTTGCCTTTTGGAGAAATCTTCTTCAGAGTTCTCAAGTCCGAAACTCTGAACTTCTGAATTTTCATAACTTTTTACTTTCGGGTTTCGGAACTTTCCTATCCATTTTTTTATATTTCTCTTTCGGACTTCCGAAGTCCAAAATTCCAAAATTTCAAAACTTTGGACTTCAAGTTTCAGAGTTTTCCATCACCTTTTCACGATTTTCACCTTTTAATTTCCGAAGTCCAAAGTTCTGAAATTTCAAAACTTCAGACTTTCGGGGTTTCAGACTTTCAAGGTTCTTTTGTGCATTTAATTCTCACCAACCTCCATGCGCTCAACTTCCGAGCATTAATTTCAAAATTTTCTATTTAAACTCATGATTTTACCTGTCATTTTCACCTGACATTTTTCTCTGACAATCTATTTTTACTGCAAGTTGTACTTCTGTGACATCATTTTCAAGGTATTTTATTTAGGTTATTTCTTTTTAGTTTAAGATCTTCTTCGTTTATTTTTTTCCTTGTTCTTTTTATCTTTTTGTTCTTCCTTTGTCTATTTTGGAGATGAAACCCTCATTGCCCACCGTGTTTTCTTTGAAGGTGTTTTTGACCTCAACGGTTACAAAAATCCAATTTTTTATAGGCATCTAGCATATATTTCATCATAATTCTCGAGATCCTCCCGAAGCATTTGATTTCTTTCCATGCCTTTGGCGAAGTCTATATTTTTTTAGCTCTCACTTTTTGGAGTTTGGAAGTCTGTGGTTTCAGATTTCGAGGGTGTTTGATACTTTCGGGGTTCGGAACTTTCCTATCCATTTTTTTATATTTCTCTTTCGGATTTCCGAAGTCCAAAATTCCAAAATTTCAAAACTTTGGACTTTCAAGTTTCAGGGTTTTCCATCACCTTTTCACGATTTTCACCTTTTAATTTCCGAAGTCCAAAGTTCTGAAATTTCAAAACTTCAGACTTTCGGGGTTTCAGACTTTCAAGGTTCTTTGTGCATTTAATTCTCACCAACCTCCGTATGCGCTCAACTTCCGAGCATTAATTTCAAGGTTTTTCTATTTAAACTCGCATGATTTTACCTTTCATTTTCACCTGAAATTTTGCTTTGACGATCTATTTTTTTTACTGCAACTTAGTACTTTCTGTGACGTCATTTTCAAGGTTTTTTATTTAGGTTATTTCTTTTTGGTTTAAGATCTTCTTGGTTTTATTTTTTTTCCTTGATCTTTTTATCTTTTTGTTCTTCCTTTTCTCTATTTTGGAGATGAGAACCCTCATTTCCCCACCATGTTTTCTTTAAAGGTGTTTTTGACCTCAACGGTTGCAAAATCTAATTTTTTAAAGGCATCCAGCACAGATTTCATCATAATTCTCGAGATCCTTCCAAAGCATTCAATTTGCTTTCTGTGCCTTTAGAGAAGTTTGTATTTTCGGAGCTTCTCACTTTTCGGGGATCTGGAAGTCTCTGGTTTCGGAGTTGGAGGGTGTCTATGGTTTTCGGAGTTCGAGGGTCTGAAGTTGCGAAATTTCGAAACTTTTCAGACTTTCCGGTTTTAGAATCCCAGGTTTCTCTTTTCGGAGACTTTTCTCTTCAGAAGTTTTCAATTTCGAAAGTCTGAACTTGTGAGTTTGAATAACTTTTTACTTTCGAGTTTTAGAACTTTCCTATCCATTTTTGGGTATTTCGCGTTTTCAGACTGTCCGAAGAGCTAAAGTCCAAAATTTCAAAACTTTTGGACTTTCAAGTTTTCGAGACTATTCCACTCATTTGTTTCACGATTTTTGAAAGCCCTTCGGGTTTCCAAAATCCAAAACTTCTGAAATGTCAAAACTTCTGACATCCAGAGGAAAAGAGAAGATGAGGGTATACATTCCTGCATTTAGTTGCTCACTCAATCTTGCCATGTCGCTCAAACTTCCGGGGAATAATAGGAGACATTTATCTATTGAGACTCATGATTTTACCTGTCATTTTCACCAGACATTTTTCTCGGTACAGAGTCTATTTTTACCCCAAGTAATGTAATCCTGGATGCACATCATTTATACAAGGTATTTTATTTAGGACTTATTTCTTGTTAGTTTAAGCTCTTCCCACGTTCCATTGCATTGCCCTAAAGTTCATCTTATCTTGTAGCAGCTTCACTTTGATAATGAGTCCAGGTCAGATAAAGATGTTGATTGCCCAAGGTTTTAATTCATTTGGACCCTGATTTCTTGACCTGAACGATTTATTCAAACTCCCAGATTTTCGATAGGCATCTACGCCAAAAATTTCACCAGAATTGGCAGTGGAGCATCCTCCCGACAGCGTTCGATGGGCGGTTCCATCGGCTCATGGCGAAGTCTAGATTTTTTTAGCTTCTCACTTTTAGGAGTTTGGATAGGTCTGAGGGTTCAGATAGATCGAGGGGGTTCAAGTTTCAAAACTTTTTAGGTTTACGTTTCGGGGGTGCTAGGTTCCCATTGGATCGGGTTTCTATAGATATTGTAAATAGTCGAGGAAGTGGACGAGGTTCTAAAGTTTAGATAGTTTGAAGCGAGTAGGAGGAGTGAGAGGGGAGGGCCATCTGCCATTTCTGGGTTTGTCCCACTCCTCCTTTAGCCCCTATCGGAACATCTCCCATGGATGTCTTAGATCAGGTCCTCTCTAATCGAGAGTGGTGGGTGTCCACTTCGGGACCATTCCTGAGCTCGGTTCTAATGCGACGTTATTCCAGGAGGCCCTTCATCGCTCTGATTATCCAAAACTTGATGTCCACTAAGTCTACATGCTTAGGGACTTTAGCGTACAATCTGAGGTATATGTTTCCCTCTCGACTCCTGATCTCCTAGCACTCAAAATTTCATTTGCTCAGACTTGGAGAATTTCATGAGACACTGGAGTTTCCTTGAAGATTGGTTTTTCAAGCTTCTGGGCCAGGGAAAAGGCCCCCATTGAGTGCTCTACCTCGGGCCATGTAAGCATGTGTATAACAGTCAATCTTTTGTTGGTCGTAAAGGTGAGGATGGTTCCCGCATCCTTGTGTTTCCCTAAGTTTGTCTTAGTCTTTCAGCAACTCCCTTTGGGACTTAAGATAAGACAACAAGGTCAGTAACAAGATGTTGATGACAAGGTTGTAATTTTTTTTGTCCCAAGATCCCTTTGAATACTCTAGGACAAACTCCAAGGGGGTCAAAGTTTCTTTGTAACAATTTTGCCATAATTTTCAGTGGAGGATTAGGACAAAGAAACTGAGTTATACAAAAAAGTCTTTTTGAAGAGCTATCTAGCCAAGGGTTTTCACCAAACTGCCCAAGACCATGTATCAATCAAAATTCATCCAAGAAGTCAATGAAATTATTGTGTTACTAAGTAGAGTTTTGGGCCTTTCCTTTGCAAAGGAATTTCAAGAATGGATGTTCTTGTATATTGCTACTATCAAGAAGAACAAGGAATTCATAATATGGGGGGGAGCATATCAGCAGCTCCATCTACTTTCAATTAAGCAAGGTTTTTTCCTCCAAGAATTTCTACATGACCTCATTTTCGGTCTATGTTGCAGCCACTATGGGAGATTTCACTGGGTTAAACACTAAGGGTGTTCGAAGTGCTTCACGTATCTATGATTTTTATCCTCAGCTTACACTCGATGAGGGAAGTAAAACACTTTCCACAGTAATTAATGATGCCTTCTTTGTTGTCATTCTTTATCATTTTGAATAAAGATTTATACAATCGAAGGATTTCCAATGAAGCCTTCTGTAGTGCCCACTTCCCTTTGACACCTTTTGTTATTGATTATGATATTGTCGACTATACTTATGGACATTACTGTAGCTTTCGAGTTGGTATGATGTCAGACATTAGAGATCATGGAATTGTGGTTGATTTGATTCATATATGATGCATGTGGATTATTAGAGACATTTTATATTGATGTTGATACAATGCTTGTCATGGTTATATATATATATATATATATATATATGTGTATATATGTTTTTTTGTCATATTGAGTAGACCTATGAATAATTGAACTAATATTATGATCATATGGTTATTGATGAAATTGTAAATGATATCATTACTTTGACCTAGAGGATGTTTTGATTCATATATAGATGATTTTTGAATTATATTATTGTATATTTATTTTGGATGATTTGATGTGGCCACAAGGCCAAATGAGGTATTTGTGTTTTGCAGGTAAACATGTCACAACAAACATCGGGGGATTGGAGACCAACCACATTGGAATCCTAAATGAATTCAACAAGGGTCACCATGACAACGTGTATTTGTTATGTGTGTGTGTGTGTGTGTGTGTTTGAATTGGTGTTAGGGGTCCCCATGGGGGGAATCACCTTTGAATGTGACCAAGGGGTTATGTGTATTATTTTATTTAGTTCCTTTGTTTAAATTTAGTATGTGGATTTTAGTGATGTATTTTCCCCTTTATTATTTATTTTATTTGTGTCTAAATTAGTGAGTAATCATGTTGTTAAATAAATTAAAATGGGTCAAAAGAATGCATTTATTAGATCTGATGGCTCTTGGATTATGTGTTGTAAGTAATGTGTAAGTAACTTTGAGTGTGAAACACTCCACCTTCCTTTTGAAATTCGGATCTGTCCTTAGGAGCTGATTTTTGAGGCTTGTGGGACAAGTTAAACTTGTCCCACACCTCTTAAATTGTTACACCAACCCTACCTATGAGTTGGGGAGTCAAAACTAGGCCTTATTATGTATTTTGGGAAGGCAAGTTGTAAGTCTTTTTTTGCACCTTCTTGCATGAAATTAATTTTGGTCCTTGGGGTGTGGACTTGGATTGTGTGTGTAAGTAAAATGTCATTTATTCACCCACCTTTTTAATTGTGCTTTGGAGTTTGAAGTTGACTTGTGAGGTGGAGTGGAGGATGAGTGATGTGGCATCCTACATGGAGCCACCTCATCCTCCTCCCTCCCTTTTCTATTTATTCAAATTCTTTTGTTGTTTTGGGGGTTACTAGAGGGGGTTACTTCATTTGGTGACTTCATTTTTGGTTACTTCTTTTGGTTTTGAGCTCTTGTAATTTGGAAGAGAGTTAGAGATTTTGTTGAATGCTTGTGGATT
The DNA here is from genome assembly GCA_019776745.2 of Taxus chinensis. Taxonomy (NCBI): domain Eukaryota; kingdom Viridiplantae; phylum Streptophyta; class Pinopsida; order Cupressales; family Taxaceae; genus Taxus; species Taxus chinensis. The sequence goes on from CM034147.1 coordinate 980,106,362, forward strand.
GTTGGAGCTTTTGGACTGTTTGGATTGGAAAAATCTTGTTGTTGAACCTTTGGAGAAAACTCTACCATGGAGAGGTAGGAGCTTGGCTCTTTATAATGTTCTCCTTTTATTTATGTATATGTGAATGCTTGAATATTTTGGTATGTTGTTGGCTGGTTGGGTAGATTGCCTAGGTATGGTGTAGGAGAAGACTATGGGGATCTCTTGTGGGGAGGAATAAGAGTTTTGGGGAGGTATAAGTGTTATTGTGGAGGGAGTTTGGGATTGGGTTCCACCTTGTAAAATAAATAGCTTGCATTTCTTTACTCGTTATGGGGTGCCATAAGAGTGTGGGGAGGCATAAGAGAATGGGAGGTATAAGGGGTACTTGGGGAGGCATAAGGGCAAGTAGGGGTTTTGAAATGATATATATATATATATATATATATATATATATATATAGAGATATATAGATTGGAGAGAGAGATATTTTAAGGTGGACACCCATTTCCCCATTGGGAGGTATAAGCAGATTCCCCCATAGGTCTTGCTCCTTTGGCTTGTGCATGATGAAGCATGAGTATTGGTTGTTGTTCTTCCTGTGGTTGTAAACCGCAGTATGTATTTGGACTATGTTCTATTTGTGTAAACTATTTTTGTGTTGTGGAAGCCAGTTTGTTGCCATGAGTTGAAATACATTTCTTATTGCTTTGTGGTTGGGGCTCAGGGGCCAATGAGGAGGATGGCTTCTCCTCTTCATTGGAATTTTTGGTTGGGTGGAGAGCATTGCCTCTCCTCATTTTTTTGTTGTGATCAAAAGATATATGGTGGATCTTCTTGTTGATGTTCCAGAGCTGAGGATGAAGACAAATTTTGTAGTTTCTCCTTGGGTTCCTTATTGTGAAATTTCCCACTTCAAGTGGATGGCATTGTAACATTATTTGTGGTGGAAAGTTTCTCTGTTTTGGAAATGGAACCTACATTTGAATGTGAGAGATGTATATTCTGTAAGTTGTATTTGATGAACAAAAAAGGAAGTTGTAAAAGAATTATTGGAGTTCAATAGAAGTTGTTTTAATTACCACAAATGGTATGGTTTTCATTTGAAATCTGTGTTTGAAATATATTGTGAAATATCTATTTGAATTTTTTTACAAAAAAAAAAATGTATGAAGAAATATTACATTCTTTGTTTCATTTGAAATGCATGTTTTGAAAGTAGAACTATATTTTGGGTTTTCACGCATGGATTGAAGTAAAGTTAAGCATTGTAAAATTGGAATGGAATGAACTTAAATATCTAAAGTATGATAACGAAAAGTAGATCAATTCGGGCTTAAGTATGTTTTTCCATTTGGATTCTTTGTAAAGCCTGCAAATAAATATTAGAAAATATACATAGTACTCTGCAACTTGAAAGACAAAATGAAACCTTGGAATGAACTAAGGATGAATAAATAACATCATAAAACAACTGCATTTACCTAGTAATTTATTCAGAACTCCAATAATCAGGCAAGAGGCATAATAATGCCATTTCACAGAAAAGAAAATAAATTCGTATTGAAATCTCAACACTAATCAATTAATCCTTGCAATCCATTATAAATATTTCAAGTACGTTTCTCCATGCCTGTTTGGGGTGTTGAAGGAGAAAGAATAGTGAATTAGACCAATTCTAGCAGTTGAAAATGTTTAGTTCATATTTTTATGGCAGGAAAGACGTTTTCTTAAAAATTCACCCATCTAAGTTTGATGAAAATGAATTTTGAAGTTTCCCATGCAAAGTGGAGTTCCATCCCTTTCAAAAAAGTCTTCATTTGCCCAAATCCGAGCTTCCAGTTGAAAGTTATGGCCTTATGAAGTTTTTTACTTCGGTTGGTTTAAAAAAAACTAATTGTCAAAAAAAATAAAATTTTTACAAATTGGATCCACGGGCCCAAAAATTACTTAGGGTACTTTTTGCAAGAATGCAAAAATTCACAAGTTCCTCTGCAGCCCCGCATCCTTCACTTTTGAAAAAAAAAAATATACTTTCGCGGGTTCGTAGGCCCACACCTTCAAACTATACCTTTTTGAAAAAGAGCGAAAATTTTTTAAGTCTCCCTGCCGGCCTGCCTTTGGGAAAATTTTCTTCCCCAGGCCCGCAGGCCCCGCCTTTGGGAAAAATTTCCTCCCTAGGTTTGCCAGCTGTAACTTAAGAAATATGAAGAGTTAGGAGGACTTCTTTATATCATTGGAAAGGGGAAGAAATTTCCTATCTAATGGAAATGTTTTCTGGAAACCTTAAGTGCATTAAATATGTGAAAAATCAGGTTGAAGTGCAAAGATGATTCTGAGAGTGGGTAAGTGGGAAATTACCCCTTTTTAACTTACATGAGTAACTCTAGAGCATGGGTTGACCTTTTTGAAGGGTCACACTAGGGGATAAGAGAATGTTTTTTTTTCTAACCCATGTAAATAGGACCTTGGTTATTGTTTAGACCTAGTAAAATTAAATACATTGGGCATTTAATTGTTTTGGCCCCTTTGACCCTCTAAAATTAATTAAGGAACATTTAAATACAGTGTTAATTTAATTATTTATTAAATTAACACCTAAGAGAAATTTAACTATATTGGATTAATTACACTCATTAATTTTGTGATGTGGATTTAATATTTGTTATAACGGGAAATTTTTATTTATTAATTATAAGTGACTTTGAATCTTTGCTATGACAATTGTTGCTTAAAGCCTAGTAGTGGTCACGCTTTTCAAAAAACAATTATTCCATAATTTTTCTATCTAAACTTCAGTTATTCTTAGGTCTCAAGTGGTCGTTTTAGTGGGTGTTATACCTTCAAAGAAGTACGCGAGTGGGGATTTATTTACCTACAATTTCCTACATTTACATACATTCAGATTCCTGGTTTTGTAGGTGCTCCTAGTAAATTGCCAAGATGCCCCACTGACAAGTGGGTTTTGCTAGAATTGGTTCGGCAATTGCTAGACTATCATAAGATTCAGAATAAAAGGCACAATGTGGGAGTCCAATTTCCAATTTCAATTAGTAGATACACTTGTGCAAATATTTATAAGGCAAAGAATGTAGATGCAGAGATGTCAAAAGTAACCTTGCGAACCTTCCATCCCCGGACCAGTTTTGACTACTAGGGTAAATTTAGTGAAACGGGTCTTTCTAGTTCTCATGTGCCCTAGTTGGAAGATATTTGGATTCATTGTCAGGAAGAATTCATCATCTAACAAAGAGATTAAGAGAGACTAACTCTAGATGAGGTTCAGCAGTTCGGTATCGCAGAGATTCCAAAGGAAATGGAAGATGAGGAGGAAGCTTTGGATGCAACATACAAAAACAATAATTTTGTCAATCAACCATTTCCATGGATTGATTAGTATGTAGAAGAATTTTATAATACCAAGGAGAGGGTGGGTCTCATTTTGTAGAGAACTTATAATTGGTTGGTTACCTTGGGAATCCCACCCAAAGGGTTAGATCAACCTACAAGTATAGAATCTCAACCAACCATGAGTCTACCAACAGCTACAAAAATGAAAAGTTCTATCCAAAGAGCCCATACAATCCCTAAGAAAATTTCATTTGTGGTTGGTAGCTCCTCTCTCTCCAAGGCTCCTACTTCCAAGGCTATGTCTCCAACAATATCAATATCTGAAATAGTTGAAGTTACTGAGTCTCCAAGTGTCTCACAATATCTGTTATCTCCTCTTTCCCTTCCATTGTCACTTCCTCCATCATTTCCTTCCACTTCTAAAATCATTTCTTCTTTCCCATCCCCTTGTATGGCCCAAGTATTCTCATCTCTTCTATTTCTCTTAGTAGGGGAGACAATTGGGTCACCCATTTCAACTTCACTCCCATTAACACTTTCATTTCCCCTCATCTCATTTGTTATTTCCATTGTATCCACTCCTATGGTTGTCCTCACATCCACCCCATCCATTATTTCCACATCCATTTCATTGCCTACTAATGTTACCAGTGCTATTGTATTGTCTAGTGCTTCAGGTACCGAATCGGTTGTTCCACTTCCATCAACATCTGTTATCCCAGAATGGTTATTTCGTCAAACTCCAAAGCAGAAAAAGAAAGTACCTCTGGTGGATGTTGTAGATTTAAGAGATAGGCCAAGTGGCAAAATATTTTATCCATCTTATCAGTGAATCAATCTAGAGAGAGGGTCGTAGAAGTTACTACTCCCTTTAAGGGAAAAACCAAGGAAATAATTACAGCAGCTGACTACCGAATTTCTAGGTTTTCAATAGGAAAAGCAACACACAAAGGAGCTAAATAGGATGTGCAGACTGCTCTTGGAATTTTTTTATAAAATTATGATAAGGACAAGGCTTCTAAGAATTTGTTAAAAGTAAAGGTTGAGTAGCTCTTTGCATTGTTAATAAAGGTAACACAACCTACTCCATCTACTGAGGTTTCAAACACCACCGCTCTGACGGTTTCTTCCACTCTTGATGATATCTCCTATCATGAGATTGAGAAGATAAGACAAAATAGAGGATCAGTAAATGGATGGATGGAGTGTATACTTCAAGAAGCCAATCCTTTGATAAAATAAGTAGTTGAAATATATAATGATTTGGAAACTGAAAGAGCCTCTATTCGTAGAATGGATGAAACCTTTTCTAAAGATAATAATAACTTGAACTTTAATTTGACTTCGTGGAGTGAGATCAGAGAAGAAGATCCAAATTTTCTTCTTCAAGAGGACATAATAGATGATGTTTCAAAGTTTTTTAAATATCAAAAGGCTATGGAATTCTGGTCCCAGGTATTGCAGGATTTAATTAAGAAATTAGATGATAGTGTGTGGAAATTATGGTTGCTCTAAATGACATATCAGAAGAGTTTGATAATATTGATTACAATTTCTTCAATGAGAACATTGATCTCTTCTGGAGTGTTAGATCAAGCTAAATTTCAAGGATTTGGTAAAAAGGGATGATGATGTGACTAGAAATTTTAACAATGACTCCATTGACAGGTTGGTTTCGTGCCAAAATTTCAATGGTCGACTGAAGAAGGTAGTAAGTAAACTTAAAATAATTCTAGCCAAAGTAGCAAGAGAGATCAAGACGACAAATGTGGTAAATCAGTATGCATGTGGACCTGAGGATGGAGAAATTCAAGGAATTGTTAAGCATTTCCTCGAATACAAGCATCAAATGGTTGTTTGGGAAAAGGAATAAGATAAAACTGAGGAACGAGAAGGATTTGCAGAGCCAAGCCAAAGTTAAGCGGCCATGGAAGGATAGTTCCAAGTTCTGGATTGGTCTATGTTGCAGGGGTTGACCGAGTCGAATCCATGTAATAAACTTGGCTATTTTTATGGGAGCATGCTCCCTAGAACTTAATAATATTTCTATTTTTATTAATTTGTTGGTTAAGGCCCAATTGTAAGAGCTTGGCCAAAAGAAACTTATAAATAGTTAAGTGTATGAAGTCTATGATAGGGGAGATCATTTTTGAGAAGTTGTTCTTCAAGCTTGGAAGAGTACTTTGAATATTTTAAAACCTTTCAATTACATTCAGAGTGATATTTTTCCGTGAAGAATCTGATTTATTGTGTTAATGGTTGATTATTGTATGCTTTGTGGATGCATAATTCCTTAGTGTAAGTGGTTAACTTGTCTTTATTTCAGATTATCTTGTTTCATTCTGTGGGAAATTGATGTAATGGTTTTGAATATCACTTGTGGAGAGATTGTTTTCCTTCTGTTATAAAATCCATACTATCGTTAACTGCCATAAGTGAAATAGATGTTAGACATGTGTATATTTTATATCATCGTGGTGGTTGATTGTGTTTTCAATCAAATTTGATATATTTGTTATGTATACTTGGGGTCTTACAAGGAGATGCATATTATTTTGGTTGTGGTTTGTTATTTACCCTGACCAAATGGTATTAGGTGAATTAGATTGTGGTGTTTGTTTTATCCTTTCTGAGTTACCAATTTATGGCGTAAAGATCATCTAATCATCTAGTCTTACTCTTTGTGTATCACCGCATATTTCGTTATGTTGTTATTTCTGTAGTGTGCACATTTTAATAACCTCAGTTATTTGTTGTTCTCTTTATTCATAGACATGTTTTAGCACAGATTTGATATATTTTGGACATTATATTAGGATATTTGACCTTCTTACACATGTATGGAGATTTAGGCGTATAGCACCAATTTAGATTGACTTCTATGTTGACACCTTATCTTATGATGTCACGGATACAAACTGATATGATGTTGTTTGGACCGTATTTATATTTGGTGGATAATCATTTAGTTGCATGTTTGGATTTTATGGATGTATGTCACTTTATCGTTATGTCTAACTCATGGTGAATTGTGTATAATTATGGATGTTGTCGCATTTTCAATTCCAGAATGATGATATACTAGCATAGAATTCATTGATTTCTTATTAAGTAGTTGATTCACATTTTATCAGACAGGTGTGTTTAATGTGTGTAATGAGTGTGTAGGTGACAGGTCACAGGAGAACATTGGATTCAAGGCAGCTAGTAAATTTTACACAAGCAGCCCACGGGGATAAGTCTAACCGTGTTTATTGTATGAGGCCTTAGTATTAGATTTCATTATTGTTGGGCACCATGAGTGACCCTCATTTGTAATGTAGTATGTCATGTAATATTAATCTTGTTTAGGATGTCTAGCTGCTTTGTAAACCTGATTTGGGGACTTAATGGTCCCCACTTGCATTAAGTTTTGAGTTTGGATAATGGTGTATTTAATTAGAAGAGATTAGGGTCACATGTGAACCCTTGGGTGGGCCCCACATCCTCTACACTTGTGCCTAAATGTGCCAAACCCGAAATTGGGCTATTTTAGGCATTTTAAGTGACCCCTTTTTAGTTTGGGAGTTCACTTAGCATGAAAATGGGCCCTTGGACCCTACCTAATAGGTAGGATGGCTTAATTCCAAGGCATAGAGGGATTTTCCCTCCCATTTTGTCTCCCTTTGGTCACATCCATGTAAGGTGGATGGGTACGTGTGTTTTGTTAAAATTTGCACAAGTTTGTTTTGTTTTTCATTTTGGGTAATTCGGGAGAAGAGGGTTAAAAGCTATTTTATCTTTTCTATCTTTTATTTTGAGAATCTTTGACCTTGAAGGAAGAGAGGGGTGACACATGTCACCCCCTCATGTTTGAGTATGTTTTTTGGATTTCCTTCAAATTCTCCCTCATGGGGAAAGAAGAGAACTTTTTTTTGGGAGCTTCACTCGGAGGCTTGGGGATTTTGGAGCTAGAGCTTGCTTGGATAAAGAAGAGGAAAGTTAGAGTGTTGGAGAGCTTTTGGAGGTAGGCTCCTTGAGCTAATTTTATGTTTTATATCTTGTTAGACATTAGTCTTGTTTTGTTTAAAATGTATGTTGCTACTTGTGTGTTGCCCTTTGTTGATTTTACTTGTTGTTTTATTTTTCTCCATCCATCATATGGCATGATGGATTTTGGAGTTTGTGGGGGAAGAGAGAGGGATTTTTCCCCTCTCAATCCTCATGGCTTGATGGGTAAGTCATGTAGGATTTTTGTTACTCCCCTCAAATGGTTTGAGGTTGGGAAGGTGGTTCATATGGTTTGAACCCCTTTCCCCATTCTTGGAGAGGAAACCCTTTGGGTTTGAAAATCCTCCCAAGAAGGATTTTGGTGAATGGATGGATAAATAAGGAGGGTTTGATGACTTTGGAGGAATAACGAGGTTGTGGAGATTATTTTTCATGTGCAACCATAGTTGTCTACACTCTTGACACTTGGAGATCTCTTTCTTCTCTTCCCCACTTTAGAGGTAGAATATGGTTTCTCCTCATTTCCATCTTTGCAAAATTGGTGTTTTTATTAGTATTTGTCTTGTCTTTATGTGAAAGTAATGTTGGTTTGTCTCCCTTAATTTTGTGTAAAGTTGTGGAAGCTAGTCCCCTTTCCCATGGGCTTGGGGGAGGCTAGCATGTCTTCCAACCTTGGAAAGGCATGTAATGATGCCTAAAGGTTGGGTGGTTAAACAAGTTTTTTCTCCTTGTGTTGGTACTTAGAAGCATTTGAATTTGGAGCTCAAAAGGAAGATAGTTGAAGTCTCTTGACAACTTGGTTACTCATTGTCTTCTTCACCTTATTGTGGACACCACTATCTTTGTAACTATTTGGATATGGCTATGAGGAAACTTTCATTTTCTTGTAAAATTCCTTATTTATAATTGATATTACTTGTCAACTTGAGTCTTTTCTTTTGGCTTGAGTAACCTCCTTCAATCTTGCAAAAGGCTTGTAACTCTTTTTCTTGAGTAGTTATGTATTTTAGAAAACCATTGCATATTGTGTTCAAGCTTCTTGGAGATAAAATATTGTAATGAATGTTTCCTTTAATAAGAACTTGTTGTGATCTTTATTTGAGAAGAAATTTGGTCCCATGGATAGATATTTATTTTATTTTAACAAAAAAAATATATTGTGAGGTGTTTTGGTACTGAGAGGAAGTGTGACTTCTTCCTTGTTCAATCTCCCTCATTTGTAATCCTGTGATGTTCATTTAGTTAGAGCATGAGAAAATTAAAACTAGGAAAAGAAGAAAATAAATTCAAATATGTAGTACATCTTGTTGTTCTTCTAAAATGCCCCAAACTTTTCTTTAAGTTGAAAGACTTAGATTTGTTCTTCTTCTTATCACTTAAATACATCATTTTGGTGAAGATGCATCATAACTCCTTAAGTTTTCTTACTCCCCTAGAATAACACAAAGAAAAGAGTAACAATAAATTTACTATAGTTATATTTCATAACTATTTTTTATTCCTACAAAATAACTTGTGAGTATGCTATGATCCATTTTTATATATATTTATTGCATTAGTATTTGTAGTTCAGTATGTAACATAGATGTATTACAATTATATATTAAAGTATAAACTTATTATATTGTAACAGTTTATTATATCTTATACATCGTAATCTATGAATATATAATATGTGATAATAGTAATATTTTAATATTTATCATTAAATAAAAATCTAAACAAAAAAAAATAGTTGGCAATAATTGGTGAAAAGCAATTGTTTTTTTTGTTGTGTTAAATTATTGCAAACAAAAAACGTGGGGAGGGTCGAACCCTCCCCAAACTGCACCAAACCTATGCATCCATACCACCAGCCACTGCACATCCCCTCACCCCACCTCTTCTCCCCATCCTCCATTCCCCTGTGCATTCCCTACGGCCTCCTCCCATGTAGCCATCCCCACTCCTGTCGTCCTCCACCCTGCCTCACTCTGATCCCTTCCTCCATGCAACCCCTGTATCACTCCCCTCGGCCACGCAGACCCTTCCACCATAAGCTCCAAAACCGCCCTCCCACATCCTCTAAAAACCACGGCCACAGCAAATCTCTAAAGGAATATACACATCAATAATGGTTTTGTGGGTTAGTTTTCTTAAACAAATACAATAAGGATAATATCCTTTCACTCCATAAATCAAGCCTCCATAGCTCATCCTCCACCTGCACAAAAAGAAACAAAAAAATAAAACCAAAATGATATGGAAAAGAAAAGAAAAGAAGATAAAGACGCATTAGGGCACACTTAAGGCATATTCAAAATCAAAGGTCAAGATTTGTTTTATCCTAGCCCACTTACCTTTAACCCTACACTCTTTAAGTCATGGGAATAAAATGGGAATGAAAAATACATTAAAGAGGGGTGGGTGGGAAAACTATTTAAAAAGGGGAAAAAATAATTAATTTATAAAGGGGTGAAGACTTCTATTTGTGACCCTAGTGAACCTACTAGAATAAAATAATTAAGTAGTTTTGGGCTAGTATTTATTAGGTTTGGGTAAACTAAATTTGTATAAATTATTTTATCAATGAGAAATGGTTTGGAAAGGGACTAGTCTTAGTTAACCACTTCAAAAAAAAAATTACCCAAAATTTTTAGTTGCATTTCAGTGTGGTTTCCAGTGTCTTGAGGCAAGGCATTACAATTTCTAACCCTGAACCTCATAAGTGAGTAGATTAGAATTCTCAAAAGTGTTTTAGCCTTTTACATCGATCTTAAATCAGGTGCTCCCAAGTTTTAAAGGAAGTAGGCCTTCTCTGGAGGTTCATCCCAAGGTGACAAGATTCCACACCTTGGGGATGTTCCCATGTTGCACGGGATTTTTCCAAAGTTAAATGGGTGCACGATCCGCATGACAATAGTTTTTGGCATGCCTAGTGGGACAAAGAGTTGGTACTCCTCTGTTTATTTACACAAATAAAAGTACCTGGGGACTCTATTTCTCTGGATTCTAAAACTCAGTGTGCCAACTTATGCGAAGAATTCAGACAAGATCTTCTTCAAACCAAGGAAATTATCAGCATATCAAACTTTCCTTGTCCCCTCCAAAGAGAATAATAACATCACTAGTTGTAGCTTTACCTCGTAGAGGTCATTTAACTCCTCCTGACGGAAGGTTTCCTCCACCAAGGAACAATCAACCCTTGGTCACCACGGTAGCCAATGTTTGTCCTCCTATCAATGCTAGCATCCCCTTGCTATTAGCCCAAAGAGATGTTATACCTGTAGCTACTTTGAAAATTTTTCCATTCTATACTGGAGAAACCAATGTTACTCCCTAGGAGCACATTTTGGATGTGGCTAGCATTTTTGTAGTGCATAGTATTACAGAGGATAATGTGGCAGTCAAACTTCTCACTACTTCATTTAAAGGTAAAGCACTTCAATGGTTATGAAGCTTAACTATTGGTTCCATTACTACTTGGAACGAGTTAGGCATGAAGCTTTGCAAGTAGTTTGAGGAAAAAAGTGATCACCTATCACTTATAGAACAACTCACTACCATAAAATTAGCCCCTCAAGAATTTATGAGTGATTTTAATTTTTGGTTTGAAAAAACTTGGAACTGAATCGCAACGCTCATAAGGCCATCCCCAAAAAATGCATTCTTGTATTATTTATGGGCATTAAATAGTGACATATCAAGTCATGATTCATTCTATGGGGGGAACTACAGTTCCTGATGTCTACGAGATAGCTATAAGGCCAAAAATTCTTTAATTCAAGCTGGAAAGATTGCACCTAGGCCACCCATGCCTTTATTTGCTGAAATCACAGGAAAACAACCAATCATCGCACTCATGTTCCAACACATTCAAGTAAATCAGATATGACTGTAACTATTCCTTCTAATGATCTGGCAGAGGTCAAATCATTGTTGCAAACTTTTGGGAATGAGCTCATTACACTCAAGAGGTAACAATTTTAGTATAATCTTCCATATCAGCCACAAAATCAGTAGTATCAGGAGCTAACTGTCCTCCTTTTCAAGGGAACAATTAGCCACAAAATCAAACTACAAATCAAGCTATGAATGTTAAGCCTTTGAACTTTTAGAACCCTCTTGCTGTTAGCTCATCTAGAGCCATAGTACCTGTTCAGAATAATCTAGTTCAAGACTATGAATGGTGTTATCCTTGTTCTCAACCCCATAATCAAAATATTTTCCCCAATGGAGTTCTTAGCCAGGCCCTTATGGTTCAAAGAATATCTACCCTTTTCTAAGCTAACAAAAAATTCATCTACACAAGAAACAATAGATCAACCGTAGCACTTGAAGAAACCACTTTGCTAAACTGGCAAGTAGAATATTTTTGTGGGTTGAATACAGATTCCTCATCAGTGGTGGAAAACACTCATTCCAAGAAGAGAGCAATGGAACCTAAACCTTCAAAATTTGATCAAGCATCCACTTCATAGCCTCAGCCACAAAGTGGTAGTTGATAAAGATTTGGGAAAGAAACCACCAGAAACACCTGCTAGCCAAGTATGCGAGGAAAGAAGGTTCTTCAAGCATCACGGTACCCAACAAGTATTTTCCAAAGAGGATCCCAATGCCCAAAAAAGTGTTAGCAAATTAGGAGCAATTCCTTTCATCATAGTAGAACAAATGAAGAAAACCAATATGAGTGTTACCATGTGGGATGCACTCTCAATTTCATCTCAAAGGAACTTGTTGTGTGAGGTTTTGAACAGTTTTGGTACAACTAATGGATCATCGGGTCAGTGGAGCAACAACTGCTACAAGTTTGTGTCAACCAGAAGGGAAAATTATTCCTAAGGAAAACAAACCACTACCATTCTATATTTCCCTGATCATTGGTAACCACCTGGTGCATAATTGCATGATCTATTCTAGTGTCAGTAGCTCAGTCATGCCCAAACAAATTGCAGATGTACTAGGCATACAATATACACTAGTTGCAAGAGGAGTTGTTCAGCTGGATGGCACAACTATTAAAACTTTTAGAGTTATCAAAGGATTTCAACTTACCATCCATGCATGCCTGAGTTTATCGTTCACCCAAAACATATCAGTAATTGATCTCCCTCCTCTCTTTGCCATCTTCCTATCACGAGATTTCACTGCCAAGATGGGTGGTTATCTATCATCCGATTGGTCACATATGATTCTTAGGACTCGATACAGAACCAAAGTGACTATAAGGACAAAACCAATATTCCATAATCATGTGGAACCTTACACTGCTAAACCCATAAATGGGAATTACACCATTTGTGATCCAGAAGAGGAAGATGTTGATCATGAACAAAGCCAATCTCATAGAGGAATTCCCTGATATTGTGCTGGATGAGGTAAGTAGATAGATCAGTAATATGATCCCTATGTTGATTTATTAGTAGATGAAGAAGTTGGTCTACTGTTTTTGGAGGAAACTGGGATTGGGTACATACTGCATCCATGAAGAAGGTACAATCATACGACAATTGGTTAAAACACCGAAAAATTTTGAGGGACTATGGAAATTCTTCTTCGATGGTTCGAGAAGTAAAAATGGATCTGGTGCTAGGAGTTATGTTAATTTCTCCAGAAGGGAGATAAATACTTCTCATCTTTCCGGTTACAATTTAGTTGCACTAATAATGTCACCGAATATGAGGCCTTCATACAAGGGATTCAGCTAGCTCAAAAGAGAGGAATCAAGGCTTTGACTCATCTTTGGAGATAGTGAGTTGGTTGTGCATCAAGTGACAACCCATAGTGCATCAAAAATGATCTCTTAAGATCATATAAGAATTGAGTTTGGGACTTGATAGAATATTTTGAAGCTTTTGGAATTCATGCAGTTCCCAGAAAGAAAAACCAGGATGCTGATAGGCTTGCTACAATTGGCTCACAGTACGACATACCTATGGACATCATGAAGGAAGGGAAGAAAATGGTCAAAATGGTGGTCCGTCCCGTAGTGCCAGATAATTTAAGTAGTTGACAAGTGTTTGATAATGACAAACAAATTATTCTTTTCCTACAGGAAGAGGTGGAATTTGTTGCCAAACACCAAGATAAACTACAAAACTCATATGGAAATCAAATTATACAGTTAAAGGGAAACAAGCTACCAAAAGGCTTAGTTACTCTTGAATCCATCTTCAATTCAGATGACCAGGCCAAATGACAAATCAAAAACATGGTGGTCAAGGAAGAGGATTTTGAAGAAGTCGAGGTGGCAAGCGAGAAACTTTTAAAGATTGGTAAAGTATGTACTGCTCAAGAGAAGAAAGCTTTCATTGAACTGTGTCAAGAATATCATGATATTTTTGCATGGAGCTACAAAGACCTGCATGGTTTTGATCTAGGTCTAGCACAACATACCATTGAACTGGATCCAAATCTAAATCAGAAATAAGGCCAATTAATCCCAAAATTGATCACTAATGAGAAAGGAGCTAACCAAACTCATTGAATATAATTTTTCCCATCAAGCATTCCTCATGGGTAGCCAATTTGGTGCCTGTAAGGAAGAAGAATGGAGAGATCTAGTTGTATGAGATTTCAGGGGAGATAACCAAACTTGTTCAAGGCATAATAGCAAATCACATTAGATTTGCAATAGCAGTAGGGGCTTTCCTATGGATACATCAAGATCCATAACATTACCATAGAATCTTGACCATTATTCTCACATACTAGGAGGAGGGAAGTTGCTTACCTAAATCAATGCCAATTTGGTCCAACTAACTGGGGATACCTGTAAAAAGAAGAATACCTTGGAGCATGTATACTCTAAGCATGTCAAGATTCACACATCTAGTTATGTGTGGACTTTAGGGATTTCAAATCGTGCTTCATTCAAAGACCATTATCTCTTCCATCAATGGAGAAAATCCTTCAAATGATGGCAGGAGCTCAAATATTTTCTTTTATCGATGGATATTCAGGTTACAATAAAATTCTGGTCCAAGAATCCAATCAATTCAAAACGACTTTCACTACCAAATGGGGCACATATGCCTACAAAAAAATGCCATTTCGGATTGTCCAATGTCGGGGCTACTTTCCAAAGAGCCATGGACATGGATTTAAGGGACTAATCAATGATATCATCTTGGTTTACCTTGATGACATAACTATATATTCTAAGCATGCAGAAGACCACATCATGCATCTAAGGAAAGTTTTCCAAAGATGTAGAGAATTTGGGGTTTCACTTAACCCAACAAAATGCATTTTTAGCAGTGCACAAAGGAAATTTTTTGGGACATGTTGTTTCAGTGGAAGGATTGTCCATTGATCCAGCCAAGATTCATTCGATTATGTCCTTATCTCTCCCAAGCCAAAAGAAAGGTCTCCAGAGTTTCCTGGGAACCATAAATTTCATGTGGAGATTCATCCCTCAATTCACAACATTGGCTAAACAACTAACAACCATGCTAAAAGAAGAATATTCCATTCTCATGTACAGACGAAGGGAGGGAGAGCTTCAAAGTTATTAAAACAGCTATTTCATAAGCTCCCAGACTGGTAAACCATAAGTTTGATAAAGATTTTATTCTTTAATCTTTTAGGCCAAGAGAGTATTTCAAGGATCTTCACCCAGCACAATGAGAATCTAATGGAGCAAATGATTACCTTCTTCAATCAATCTCTCAAATACTATGAGATCAAATATTCATTTGTCAAGAAACAAGTCTTTTCAGTTATTCGAGCTCTGAAGAAATTTAAGCACATGTTGTCCAACAAGAAAAATTCAAATGATGGTCTCTCATCCTGGCGTCAAGGACTTTTTGCTAAACAAATAGATGAATGAGAAATGTGCTAGATAGATCAAGAAAGTGATGGAGTATAATGTACACATTAAAGTCACTAAACTTGTCAGAGGTAAGGGCTTATGTCAGCAGCTGGCTACAGACATAGAGGTAATCAACAATAATGAAGATGTTACTCTCTTAAATACTGATGAAGGTAATGATCAAGTTGATTGGTTTTCAAAGATGGAAAATTTCATTCTCTCGAGAGTATATCCTTCAAACATGGATAAAATCCAAAGACGTACCTTATGTCTCCAATCTATTCCATATGTCCTGGTGGATAATATTCTTTTTTAAAAGGATTTGAATGGTGTTATTCTTCACTATATGAAACTAGAACAAGTAAGTAAGATATTAGATGGAATTCCACAATGGCCTATCCATAGGACATTACTCTGCATGAACAACTGCAACCAAGATTATGTGAGGCGGTTACTATTGGCTTCAGATTTTTTCAAATATGCTCATCTCTGGGTGAGGAAATGTAAAGAGTGTTCCCTTTTACATTGGTAAAAAAAGTTGGAAGCTCTTCCCCTACACCTGAATTCAAGTGGATCAACCTTTCATTCAATGGGGGTTGGATTTTATATAACAAGAGGGGGATGATCAATGACTCCATCTAGTGACAAACATAAATAAGGGTTCTTACTACCCTTCACAGACTACTTTACTCGATGGACTAAGGAACCCTAGTAGCATTGAAGGAAAGCAACGAGAAGGCAGTCCTCAATTTCTTGGAAAATATAATGACAAGGTTTGGTGTCCCATTTACAGTCATTTATGACAATGCAATGGATTTTCTCAGTTTGAAGTTGAGTGAATGGGTGGTTAAGAACAAGGGTCTACCTCAAGAATTCATCCAATTACTATCCACAAGGGAATGGGTTGGCCGAGTCTAGCAATAATAACCTCATAAGAATTATCAAATGCACAATGGAGGCTAACAAAAGGACCTGGCATACACCCTTAAGACTACCTTATGGGAAGATCGAATCACACCTAAAAGAGCCATCAGAAATTCACCTTTCATGCTTGTATATGGAAGGGAGGAAAATCTCCCACTCTCCTTGGAATTACCTTCTTTGGGGTTGGCTCATCAACTTGAAGTTATGGAAAATGACTCCTTGACGGTGAGGTTTGTTGAACTCATGGAGTTGGAAGAAGTGCGGAAACAAGGCCATGAAGACCTTGGAACAACATCAAGCTTAGGTTAAAAATTCTCTTGTCAAGAAAGCATCTGATAAGCATTTTCAAGAGGGAGATTTGGTTCTCAAATGGGACAAAGACAGAGCCAAACTAGGTAGGCATGCCAAGTTTGACGCTCTTTGAGTGGACCATATATCATCATGAGTTGCAAAGAGGTGAATTCATTTCATCTATCCATACTCAATGGAGAATAATTTCCCATTCACGTGAATGGGATACATCTCAAAGCTTGTTTTTGAGATTGTTTCACCCCTGTACAGTGCTCTTTTTGTCTTTTCCTCCAAGTGCTTTGCACATTGCTTTGTTTTTCATTTTTTCCTTTTCTTTTGTTCTATGTGTGCTCTGAATGTAGTTTTGCTTCCAAGATACTCCTTTTCCCAATGGTTTTTATAAGGCTACTAGCCCAAAACCTTAGCAAGCAAGCATTCCCTGGAGGTCGCAAAAAATGTTAACCTTAAATCTACCTTGAAAAACCAATGTTAAAGTCAATCAAATTTTTTGAAATATTTCACATGGAAGTGTTTGAAAAGAATTTAAAATTCTCTTGAATTCTGAAAATCTGAAATTTTAGGGCTTCAGATTTCAGAGATTTTCCCTTTTCAGAGATTAAATGGAAAAAGAATGGAAATTTTGATTTCGGAGTTCCGAAACTAAAAAATGAAAGTATGAAATTTTGGACTTTCAGACTTTTGGAATTCAGAGATTTCCTTTGGTGATTTGTAATTTTCTAACTTGGAGTTCCGAAGTCTGAAACTCTGAAGTTCCAAAATTTGGAACTTCAGAATTTCAGGTTTCAGAATCCCAAGTTACCTTTTTGGAGAAATATTCTTCGAAAGTTCCAAAGTCTGAAACTTGAAGTTCTGAAATTTTGGAACTTCAGACTTTTGGGTTTCAGAACTTTCCCAACCATTTTTTGATATTTTGTTTTCAGACTTCCGAAGTCTGAAGTTCTGAAATTTTGGAACTTCAGACTTTCAGGTTTTGGAGTTTTCCATCACCTTTTCATGATTTTCACCTCTTAATTTCCGAAGTCTGAAACTCTGAAGTTCCAAAATTTTGGAACTTCAGATTTTCGAGGTTTCTTTTGGGGTTCTTTGTGCATTTAATTCTTACCAACCTCTGTACATGTCAACTTTTGAGCATTAATTTCAGGTTTTTCTATTTAAACTCGTGATTTTACCTATCATTTTCACTTGACATTTTTCTCTGACGATCTATTTTTTACTGTAACTTTGTACTTTCGCAACGTCATTTTCAAGGTATTTTATTTAGGTTATTTCTTTTTGGTTTAAGATCTTCTTGGATTTGTTTTTTCCTTGTTCCTTTTTCTTTTTCTTCCTTTGTCTGTTTTGGAGATGAAACCCTCATTTCCCACCATGTTTTCTTTGAAGGTTTTTTTGACCTCAACAGTTGCAAAATCCAATTTTTTATAGGCATCCAGTGCAGATTTCATCATAATTCTTGAGATCCTCCCAAAGAATTTGATTTTCTTTCTGTGCCTTTGGAGAAGTCTATATTTTCAGAGATTCTCACTTTTTGGAGTTCAGAAGTCTGTGGTTTCGAAGTTCGGGGGTGTTCAGGTTTCAGAACTTTTTTATTTCAGGTTTCAAAAAATTTCCATTTTGGGTTTCAGAACTTTTCCATTTTGGGTTTCAAAAATTTCTCTTTCGGAAGTTTTCATTTCGGAGTTTGAAGATTTTCAGAGTTTAAGACATCTACCATTTTGGGTTTTCAGGTTTTCAGACTTCAGGAACTAAAGTCTTTTCAGACTTTCAAATTTTGGTATTTTGGGACTGTTCCACTATTTGTTGCAGATTTTTGAAGGCCCTTCGAGTTCCGAAATCAAAAACTTAATGTCAACTTCTACATCCAGAGGCAAAGAAAAGATGAAGTATACATTCCTCAGAGTTTCTCCTCACTCTTTCTGTCCTCAGACTTGGGGAATATAGGAGACACTGATCTCAGGTAGATTGATTTTCCAGACTTCTGGGAAAGGGTGAAAGCCCCCAACAAGAAATCTTGGATGCAAGCTATATATGAAAGTGGACTTGTTCTTGTTGTTGGCTTTCCCACATCCATGCATTGCCCTGAGTTCGTCTTAGCTGCAACAACTCACTTTGATGAAGAGTCTCAGGTCAGTAAAAGATGTTGATGGAAAGGTTGTAATTCATTTGGACCCTGATTTCTTTGAATATTTATTCAAACTCTCAGATGTCGAAGACTATGCAACAATTTCACTAGAATTGGCAGTGGAGCATTGGGACAAAGAAACTGAGTTATGCACAAAAGTCATGTTGAAGAGCTATCTAGCCAAGAGTGTCACCAAACTGCCCAAGACCATGTATCGATCAGAATTCATCCAAGAAGTCAATGACATTATTGTGTTACTGAGTAGAGTTTTCAGGCCTTGCCTCTTGCAAAGGAATTTTAGGAATGGATGTTCCTGTATATTGCTACTATCAAGAAGAACAAGGAATTCATAAGATGGGGGAGAGCATATCAGCAGCTCCATCTGCTTTCAGTTAAGCAAGGTTTTGTCCTCGAAGAATTTCTACATGACCTCATTTTTGGTCTATGTTGCAGCCACTATGGGAGATTTCACTGGGTTAAACACTAAGGGTATTCGAAGTGCTTCACAAATCTATGATTTTTATCCTCAACTTACACTGGACGAGGGAAGCAAACACTTCCACATAATTAATGATGCCTTCTTTGTTGTCATTCTTTATCGTTTTGATAAAGATTTATACAATCAAAGGATTTCTGATGAAGCCTTCAAAGAAGTACGCGAGTGGGGAGCTATTTACCTAAAGTTTCCTACATTTACATACATTTGGATTCCTAGTTTTGTAGGTGCTCCTAGTAAGTTGCCAAGATGCCCCACTGACAAGTGGGTTTTGCTAGAATTGGTTTGGCAATTGTTGGACTATCATAAGATTCAGAATAAATGACACAAGGCAGGAGTCCAATTTCCCATTTCAATTGGCAGATACACTTGTGCAAATATTTATAAGGAAAAGAACGTAGATGCAGAGATGTCAGAAGTAACCTTGTGGACCTTCCATCCCCAGACCAATTTCGACTACTGGGGTAAATTTAGTGAAACAGGTCTGTCTAGTTCTCATGTGCCCCAGTTGGAAGATATTTGGATTCATTGTCGGGATGAATTCATCATCCGAAAAAGATATTATGAGAGACTAACTCTGGATGAGGTTCAACAGTTTGGTATCACAGAGATTCCAAAGGAAATGGAAGATGAGGAGGAAGTTTTGGATGCAGCATACAAAAACAATAATGTTGTCAATCAACCATTGCCATGGATTGATTGGTATGTAGAAGAATGTTGCAATACCAAGGAGAGGGCGGGGCCCATTTTGTAGAGAACTTATAATTGGTTGGTTACCTTGGGAATCCCACCCAAAGGGTTAGATCAACCTACAAGTACAGAAGCCCAACCAACCATGAGTCTACCAACACCTACAAAAGGGAAAAGGTCCATCCAAAGGGCCCATACAGTCCCTAAGAAGATTTCATTTATGGTTGGACAGCTCCTCTCTCTCCAAGGCTCCTACTTCCAAGGCTATGTCTCCAGTAATACCAATGTCAGAAATAGTTGAAGTTACTGATTCTCCAAGTGTCTCACAAGATCTGTTATCTCCTCTTTCCCTTCCATTGTCACTTCCTCCATCATTTCCTTCCACTTCTACAATCATTTCTTCTTTCCCATCCCCTTCTATGGCCCAGGTGTTCTCATCTCTTCCAGTTCTCTCAGTAGGGGAGACGATTGGGTCACCCATTTCCACTTCACTCCCTCTAACACTTTCATTTCCTCTCATCTCATCTACTATTCCCATTGTATCCACTCCTATGGTTGTCCTCACATCCACCCCATCCATTATTGCCACATCCATTTCATTGCCTACTAATGTTACCAGTGCTCTTGTATTGTCTAGTGCTTCAGGTACCGAATTGGTTGTTCCACTTCCATCAACATCTGTTATCCCAGAATGGTTGTTTTTCCAGACTCCAAAGCAGAAAAAGAAAGTACCTCTGGTGGATGTTATAGATTTGAGTGTGTTAGAACCTACTCCAAAGAGACAGGCCAAGCGGCCAAATATTGTCTCCAGCTTATCAATGAATCAATCTAGAGAGAGGGTCGTAGAAGTTACTACTCCCTTTGAGGGAAAAACCAAGGAAACAATTACAGCAAGCATGACTACTGAATTTCTAGGTTTTCACTAGGAAAAGCAACACACGAAGGAGCTAAACAGGATGTGCAGACAACTCTTGGAAATTTGTTAGAAAGTTATGACAAGGACAAGGCTTCTAAGGATGAGTTAAAAGTAAAGGTTGAGCAACTCACTGCATTATTAAGAAAGGTAACACAACCTACTCCATCTACTGAGGTTTCAACCACCACCGCTCTACGGTTTCTTCCACTCTGGATGATATTTCCTATCATGAGATTGAGAAGATAGGACAAAAGGGAAGATCAGTAAATGGATGGATGGAGTGTATACTTCAAGAAGCCAATCCTTTGATAAAAGAAGTCAGTTGAAATATACAATGATTTGCAGACTGAAAGAGCCTCTATTCGTAGAATGGATGAAGCCTTTTCCGAAGATAATAATAACTTGAACTTGAATTTGACTACGTGGAGTGAGATCAGAGAAGAAGATCCAGATTTTCTTCTTCAAGAGGATGTAATAGATGATGTTTCAAAGTTGTTTGAATATCAAAAGGCTATGGAATTCTTGGTCCCAGGTATCATAGGATTTAATTAAGAAATTGGACGATAAGCATGTGGAAATTATGGATGCTCTAAATGACATATCAGAAGAGTTTGATAATATTAATTGCAAATTTCTTCAATGAGAACATTGATGCTCTTCTGGAGGATCAGATCAAGCTAAATTTCAAGGATTTGGTAAAAAGGGATGATGAGGTGACTAGAAATTTTAACAGTGACTCCATTGACAGGTTGGTTTCATGCCAAAATTTCACTGGTCGACTGAAGAAGGTAGTAAGTAAACTTAAAATAATTCCAGCCAAAGTAGCAAGAGAGATCGAAGATGACAGATGTGGTTAATCACTATGCGTGTGGACCTGAGGATGGAGAAATTCAAGGAATTATTAAGCGTTTCATTGAATACAAGCATCGAATGGCTACTTGGGAGAAGGAACAAGATAAAACTAAGGAAGGAGAAGGTGTTGTAGAGCCAAGCCAAAGCTAAGCGGACCATGGAAGGATAGTTCCAAGTTCTGGATTGGTCCAAGTTACAGGGTTGACCAAGTCAAACCCATGCAACAAATTTGGCTATTTTTATGGGAGCATGTTCCCTAGAACTTAATGACATTTCTATTTTTAGTAATTTGTTGGTTAAGGCCCAACTGTAATGGCTCAGCCTAAGGAACTTATAAATAGTTAAGTGCATGAAGTCTATGAGGGGAGAGATCATTTTTTGAAGAAGTTGCTCTTCAAGCTTGGAAGAGTACTTTGAATATTTTAAAACCTTTCAATTACATTCAAAGTGATATTTTTCATGAAGAATTTGATTTATTGTGTTAATGGTTGATTATTGTATGCTTTGTGGATGCATAATTCCTTAGTGTAAGTGGTTGACTTGCCTTTATTTCATAATATCTTGTTTCATTATATGGGAAAGTGATATAATGGTTTTGAATATCAGTTGTGGAGAGACTATTTTCCTTCTGTTATAAAATCCATACTATTGTTAACTGCCATAAGTGAAATAGATGTTAGACATGTGCATATTTTATATCATCATGGTGGTTGATTGTGTTTTCAATCGAATTTGATCTATCTGTTATGTATACTTGGGGTCTTACAAGGAGATGCATATTATTTCGGCTGTGGTTTGTTATTTACCCTGTCCAAATGGTATTAGGTGAATTAGATTGTGATGTTTGTTTTATCCTTTCTGAGTTACCCATTTCTGGTGTAAAGATCATCTAATCATCTAGTCTTACTCTTGGTGTATCACCACATATTTCTTTATTTTGTTATTTCTAACCTTGAACCTCGTAAAGTGAGTAGATTAGAATTCTCAAAAGTGTTTTAGCCTTGCACATCGATCTTAAATCGGGTGCCCCCAAGTTTCAAATGAATTCGGTCCTTCTCCAGAGGTTCATCCCAAGGCGACAAGGTCCCACACCTCAGGGATGTTCCCATGTTGCATGAGATCTTTCAATAGTTCAACGGGTGCACATATCTAGAATGACACTTTTTTTAAAGGCTATAATGATGGATGGAAATGATTGTTGAGGTATCAACTCTATGATTTTTCTACGCAGTTTATCTCTATCTTGAATCCCACTTGGATCTCAATCGTGGTTGTTTTAAATCACTAGTATGGTTGTGCCCTATTTAGGGTTTCATTACTTGTATTTAGATTTATCAATTTCTACTCTAGTTTGTGCTTTATTTTCCTTTTTGTGGGTTTTGTGTGATTTTGTAACTTATTAGACTCCTCATGGTCAACAAGGGTGTTGTGAGGGAGCGTTACAGAATTTTGCTTGTTGGGGGATATGTATGGCCAAATTGTGGCTAGTATAATCTTTTAACATGTTATATCATGTCTATCTATGCTTATCTATTATTAGTAGTCCATCCTATGGAGTAGCTATAATCTAAGTAGGGCGTAAATAAGAGGCATTGGTTAGTACTTAAATATCATATTGGGTATTAGAGCTTTATTGATCTATTTTAGAGGTTACCCCTCGAAGTGGATAAGTCTTGTATAGTAAACTATTATGATTTTTTCTATCTTTAGGTGCTCTATTTCTATTATTGTACGTATCTATCTAAGAAATTCCATTGCAAGTGGTATTTAATATTTGATTAAGGCCAAAATTAGGTAAAAACCATTATTTTTAGGTTTCATCTATAACTTGCAAATAGTTGAGGCTTTTTTGTAATTTTTTAACTAAAGCTGCAAGGTTATACTATGAGGATGCCCTCTAAATTTCAAATTTTTCTAATCTGATTTGTGAAATTTATTACCATATTAGTGTTTTTCACAAATTTTCTCCACATGCCGCAAATTTCATATTTTTTTCTGATTTCTTTATGTTTTCAGAAAGCTTGGATAATTTGAATCATGGTTTGTTATCTATGTTTCTGGATTTGAGGCCAACATTATCTTGAACTCGTATAATCAAAGTTTGGTCAAAGATGAACATCAAATTCTGCATTGTCAAGTCTCAATATGACATGGCCATAAACTAGAATCTAAGTGGAAAGAAATATTATACATCATGGAAAAATTCTAACAAAGAGGATATAGATTTTTTGTTTGAAATAGGTGGAACTTCTTATACAATGTCTTATTTAGTGGATTATAGAGTATGATGAATGGAGGAGAATATGAAAAACATGCATTCAAAAATGAAAGGAGATATAGATGGCATCAATCATAATTGGGTACTCTCCTGAATGATATAAATAATATGTTAGTGTCACAAAAAAAAATCAAGGAGAATCGGTGGGACAACCCAGTCTCGAACTAAATTTTTTCCAACCCCATCTCATGGTAACACTAATTCTAGGCCGCAAAACCTATTTCCTAATGTGGATATGTATAAGTTCAATGGAAAGGATCCAATCAAATGGATAACTAAATGGATCAACCAAATGAAGATTTTTTTGGATCTACATCATATCCAATGTGGCTAGAAGGTTGTTAGAGTATTTAATTAACCATACACTATTATATGTGATTAAGATGCACTTTAATGTAATATTTTAATTATAATATGATGCTTCTAAATTTTAGAATTTCGGAATGGTTTCAAGATCATGATGTTAACCTTAAGACAAACACCCACGTGCATGCGCATATTTGTGAAACATTAAAGTAACATAAATATAAATATGATCAAGGTAGAATTACTACCAATATTAAGTTCAAATATGAGGGAGAGGGAATGACCCTCTTCATAGGAATATTACAATGCATATTTCTTCCATAATGGATTACTTATAACACTAGCTCTCTTTTAATTGTAATACGATACTTCTAAATTTTAGAAGTTTGGAATGGTTCCAAGATCATGATGCTAACCTTAAGACAAACACCCACATGCATGCACATATATCTGAAACATTAAAGTAACATAAACATAAATATGATCAAGGTAGAATTACTACCAATATATTATGTTCAAATATGAGGGAGAGGGAATTGCCCTTCTCATAGGAATATTACAATGAATCTTTCTTCCATAATGGATTTCCTATAACACTAGCTCTCTATGCTTTTATAAAAAAAAGTAGAGGTTATTATTAGGATTGAAAAGTAGTTAGTTTGTAGAGCAATTTTGTTTTAATCTAATCATAGAATCTATTAACAGTATGTTTAATCTATTAATAGATGAAGTTAATCAAGTCAATAAATTGATTGCTACTTTTATCTATAAATGGAATAAGCAACTATTAATAGATTAAAGTGATTAGTAATAAATCAAAGTAAAAAAATTCTACAAGATAACTACTCTCCAACCCTAATAATGTAGTATTTGCTTGTTTTATAAAAGCATAAAGAGCTAGTGTTAGAGGTAATTCATTGTGGAAGAGAGATTCGTTGTGATACACCTATGAAGAGGGTCATTGGCCATCCCTTAAATCTAATCTTAATTTATTGGTAGTATTTCTACCTTGATCATAAATATATCTATGTTTCTTTAATATTTCATAGATACATACATATGCATGTGGGTGTTTTTCTTAAGGTTAGCATAACAAACCCAAAACCATTCAAGAATTCTAATTAAGGTTGATATGGAATCCTTATATTTGGAACTTAAACAAGTCACTTGGTATTGTTGGTTTTCTTCCCAAAAGAAGAAGAACGCTCTCAGTGCCTCTTGGTTATATTTTACAAAGAAATTGTAAATGCACTATAGTAGTAATTAGGCATAGAACTACTAAATTTATTGGAAAAGTTGTGGTGAACCGATTCTTTCAAGGATTATATTCATCAGTTCTAAAATGTGTCCTTGTGCATGGAGATAATTATAGAAGAGAATCTAAATGACCTATTAATTGGAAGTCTCATGGATCACATTCAACATGAGGTACAAATTTTTGATCTGCTAAATGTTTTTACTCTATTAACATAGCATGCATGGAAAAGGAAAAATTATTTTCCAATGAAAGGAACATATTCACTAACATTAGATATCATAGCACATTGACACCATCATTCTCGTAACCTACCAAATTGAATCCTCAAATAATTGAAGATACAGATCAAAAGGAGTGTGTTACAATTGTGACAACAAGTACAACCCTAAACATAAATGTCCTGAGAAGAGGTTATTCTAGATCGAAGGTACAAATGAAGAAGAAGATGATAAGGAAGTAGTAGGATGGTTCTAGGAGTCTGAAAAAGGATAGAAAGAGTACCAACCAACTATATCTTGTCATTCAATCTCAAGTGTTAGCACCCCACAAACTTTCAAGGTCATGGGATTCTTAAAAATTCAAAATGTGACCATATTGATTGACTCAAGAAGTACTCACAATTTAGTCAATGATAAGTTAGTTGTATGCTTAAGGTGTTTTTTTATCAAACAACAAATTTTTGGGTCATTATTGAAAATGAGATTAATGTTAAGTGTTTAGAAAAATGACAATATTAAACTCACTTTGGGTGACTACTTGATGAATGCCATGTGTTCTTCATTACCATAAGATGGGTTAATATTGTATTCAGATTTCAATTGTTCATAACCTTGGGCATGATTGAGATGAACTTGCAGGAACCATACTTGTGGCAAGAGGTTTGAGTTGAGAGGGGTGCGCACTAAGTCATCACATATGGTAAGCTCTCATCAAATGAGTCTCAAAAAGGGATCAATAGGAACTTCAACACAATTAGTTTTAGGGGAAGAAAAGTTATCCATAAAATAGTTACTTTCAGATTATTAGGAAGGGGTGACAAACTATATAATAGTGGTTGAGGACAAACCAAGGGAGCATTTGTTGATTAAAAACACTTCTTCGATAAAGATTCCTTTTAGAGATTTTTTTATTTCACGATTTCCACATGTTACCTCTTCTCAAAACGTACAGCTAAAACTTTGAATGATCAAGCAAAACACTCAACACAAGATGAATTAGCCTCTATCAACTAAAATACACCTAATATTTTAGGTTTTTTATTTTAGCTGGAATATTCCCATCCATGCAGAGTCATAGGAATGAAGAATCCTCATGGAACGAGGGGGACTTAACCAAACTCAATTCAAGAGGTTGCATGTGAAGGTGATAATTTAGGATCTTGTCCAGAGGAAAAACCCGCAAAGAGAGTTTGTGACATGGGCAATGACAAACTAAGCCCTATGTAACCTAGGTAAATGCTTATGGTGTAGGCATCTAGGGGCACTGCATTCTCTACAGTTCACAAGTTGATTGTTCTGTATAATAATTAAACTATTATAAATTTACATTCAATTGCATGAATCAAATCATTAATGTTAGGGTGTTTTCAAAATATTTAACAGTATGTTATATGCAATGAGATCAATAATTTATTTAAAAGAATTACAATCTACATTGAGGATGTTGAATCATGGGGCATAGGGCACCAACAGTGTTCCACATATATATAAAACATCCAGATCAATGTGGCATAGTGATTTCCATGTCTAATCCTCCTAATATCTTGATTTGAACAACATTTTTAATGAATGGTTGAGGTTGAGCAAATGATCTTCTTGAAATTGCCACCACCCAAAGTCCAACCAACACCATCTACCCTAGCCCTCTTAAGTTATTCTCGTTAATAATTTTAGTTATTGTCTCTCCACTAAATTTTTTGTTAATAATTTAGTTTATATTGCTCAGCTAACTTTCCAACGGTTCCTTTTATAAGCAATCTTATGCCCAATCAGACAAAAATCTTCCTTTTCTATCTAGGCAAGTTGGGCATTTTCCATTAAAAATGATTTTCAATATCGTACAATCATTTTACTTGTATTATAATTGTATTTAGTTATATCTTACTATTAGTCCATAGTATCTACTAGTATAGGGGAGGATGTTGTACGAGCATTATATATAAGGAGGATAGGTATTTAGTTAAACGATAATAAATTATAACAACCTTGTCGATAGTTTGTGTTACGATAAAAATAAGAAAAAAAAAAACCTTTTTAACCTTGATTATATGTTCTTAAAAAAAAATCGCTAAAAATGTTTTCAAAAATTCAGAGGGGGTGTTAGCTCTATGTAATACCTATGGCACTCAAAAGCCTTAATTCAACCCTATACATGTGAAGACATGGAGTTTATATAAAAGGTTTCAAAGATTATCAACGTTGAGGACACTGCTTGTTTGAAGGGAGGGAGCATGGTATGCCCTTAACCTATTATATGTATTGGGATGTGAATGGCTAACATAATCTCTTAACAAGGGTGTTATGAGGGAGTGACATGTGTATTTTACTTGTTAGGGTTTCTTGACTATAATATTGTGTTATGAAGAACTAATTTTTACCTTCTCAAACTTAATTTTCCTTGACTTTTAAGTTAAACTTGTTCCACCATAAAAATAGAGTTGTGGACTTCATCTTTAATATCTTTTTATTATAATTGTATGTATTCTTGATTAATAAATAAATAAAAATAGTTTAACTTCTATAAATAAATAACTAAAAACTAATATATTATATATATATATATATATATATATATTAAAAAAAAAAAACCCCCAAATAAATCATCTAAAATACGAACCCTTATTTGAACAGGAGTGGATAGATAAACCCTTAAGGTAACGGGCAGAGCTCCACAAAATACATAAAACAAATGCCCCACCTAATACTTAATATCGTCTAAGTAATTTAGTTTCCCGTGGTTGTGGAAAAATAGGCATACAACAAACTTGTGTTGTCAAAACATGGGTTGGACTGTCGCTGTTAACACTTCCTTTTATAAAGGCCACTTTTGTAAAGCCTCTTCTCATTTATATACTCGTAGTGAGTAGTTCAATCATGTCTCTCTTTCATCACTCAAGTCAATCCCCATGTGGAATCTTGTACCTTCAATTCTAGTCCTTATATATATATATATGATATGACAAAAAACAAACTCTAGGTATGGTACCTATAAAAGCGAGATTTTGTTTCCATGCCTTAACACTTTCTCCAATAATTTTTTTTTAAAATTGGGATTATAGTAATGAGTTTTTTTAATAGGTAAAAGAGGGTTCATGGGTCCCTTATTCATATTTTTATTCAAAAACCTCTAAGAGAAGTAACTCTCAAGAGATTAATGATAAATAATTATTGTTATCTATATTCTATGCATGTCAGGCCTTTCTCTTTATGATATTTACATTAGGTAGGTGTTTTCTAATCACTCTTTTGAATTGCATGTTTTCTTCCACAAATTTTGAGATGTGTAGTGTGTTTTCTTATAAATTAATCTCAAACTTTTATTAGACATTATAATCTATATATTTAAAAAGTGGGTTTTACATTGAGATTTGTTATGCTAGGATTTCTAATTCAGTGTTTCTTCTTGTTATCTTGCCAAACTTCTTTGTTTCCACATACCACCATTTTAGGATTCTTGAGACGCGTAACTTGTATTAAATTTCGCATTAACATTGCCCTTTAGGCAATTTAGCTCTATAAATATGGCCCTTGACTAACCACTAGCAACTTCAATTGTCGACAATAGAGAGAATGGTGCCCAAGCAAGCTCATAAATGTCTCAACAATCTACAACAAGGTAATGAATTTGTTACTCCTCAACCTATTGATGTTTTGTCAAATGTTGATTTTGTTGTGTCGATGTTTAAATCGTATGAGAATAATTTGTATTACTTATCATGTCAGTAACTAATACCCTACGAGGACTCCCTCTAAACTTGGCTTAAACAACATTTAGAGCCTAATGGGATTCAAGTCACTATGGTCTCTATAGTCACATAATGTTTTTTTTTTTGTTTACCTTTAAGGAACCTTTGTAAGTGCAAGCTTTGTTTGCTAGGTTGAGTAACGGTTCTTTTGGAACACCTTGTTGATTTGTCTTGAATGGATTTGTGGCTTAGAGTCCCTAAACAAGCATCGACCCTCGTAGTCCTTATGTGGGTTGAGTTTTTTGATATCCCAATTCCTTTTTTACTTTCATTTCTAAGATTCAAACCCATAAGTGATGTTTGATAAGGTTGATTACTTTTGCTCGACGCGCTCAAACAAACGAATATGTG
Source organism: Taxus chinensis (assembly GCA_019776745.2). NCBI lineage: Eukaryota > Viridiplantae > Streptophyta > Pinopsida > Cupressales > Taxaceae > Taxus > Taxus chinensis. The sequence continues at coordinate 980,135,940 of CM034147.1, forward strand.
TCAAATTTGATGTAACGAAAGAGTTGAAAGAGTCTACCGATATCTAGATAGGAACCGAACATTATACACAAAAGGTTACCTATATCGACCTACCTAACATGTGTCCATTCTCAAGACCTTGACCATAGGATTTGTAATTGTCCCTTAGTGGCCCTCTTAAAGCCATTTACTAGACAACCACTCTCAAATAAGTAAGTGGTAATGGAAAAGAATAATGGTTGGACCATCGTAGCTAACAAAAGGTCCACCACTTGGAGAAAAACCCAAAGCAGTTGGCACAATCTCTGATGGAAAATCTCAACAAAAAGTGGAAAGTCTAAGAACATTCTTCTCCCTCTTGTCCTTGTCCCCCAATCTCAAGACTGTTTGATCGCCCTTCTGAGCCAAGTTTCTTAAGAACTATCTATCCAAATGGTTAGCTCATGACTTTATTTTGCCAAACTAACATCTGCTTGTGAGAAACAATTTTGTTGCTTCAAGCTCAAAATAAAGAATTGAAGATGGGCAACGGAAACTGCACATGGAAGAATTTTCCTCATGAATTTTCTCTCGTGGAATGTAAGAAGTATCATAGAGTCCTCACAAATTTTGTATCTGATCCATTATTAAGAGGCTTGAAGATTAAACTTTTGTTTATTTGTAGGAAGTTGAGGTTATATTTTTTTGTTGCAAACTACCCTTAATTGTATTTCATCATGTGCCACACATTACTCCACCTCTCATTAGATGGTCATGGCGGTACTAGTATTCCAATTTCTCTAAAATTTGCCTTTTTAGTTATTAAATCAAGTGAAGATCCATCACATCAAGCTAGTCGGGTCACCCTTGACATTGATGGGCTTTCTTTTGGCCTTGTAAATGTTTACACACACAATGATGGCAAAAAAAAATCAACACTATAACAATGGTTAACAACTAATTTTCCTTTGGCATATTGGCTTCTTTGTGGTGACTTTAGTAAGATTGAGTCTCACTATGATAAAGAAAGGTTTCCATTGATGTGGTGGTGTGTAGAACAACATTAAGATTGGTTTCATTTTACTAACACTTGGAATTTTTCAAACCCTCTTTTTCGACGAAGATATTTAACTCCCTGATCTTGGTTTACATTGTCCATATATCTGATCCATCATTGAGAGGGTTATCAAATGGCTTGATCGCATTATTCTCATAAAGTAATATTTGTTCTCTTTTAAACATTTTGGCAAGCCAATTATCCCCATTCATCCAAAGTTATTTTTTCAACCAGTAAAGTTCCTTTACTTTCTAGCTAGATTAGGGACGTGACCACCTAACAGATACACCTATGAATTTCTTTCTCAACACATCACTCCTTGATCATAAAGGGACCATCCAACTCATTGTCAAAATTTAAAACTGAATTAAATGTCTGACATATATTACCAATTTGATATTGGTTGAATGATGCAATTAGTTATGCCACCCTCTTCCTCCTGACCACTTCAAAAAGTAGGCGATGCAGGTTTGAAAGGGGGTTGACTGGGCACTGAAAAAATAATACTAAAGAGTCTTTAGGGAAACTCGAGTACAACCCCTTCGACCCTCAATTGTAATCCATGGTTATTGGGATTAACTATAAGTACAAGATCAAAGTTTTGGAATGTCATATAATCATAGGTGCTCAGATTCATGCTCAATTGCACTGGCTCAAAGTCAAAGATTGGGAATCCTAATATTTTCAAATTATTTGTGGGCCAAACAAGCCAAAGAGTAAATAAAAGTTATCTATACTACTTATAGTCATCTAACCAATTATCCTGAAATCTCCTTGGCCTTCTTAAACCACTAGAAGTCATTGTTTCAATCCCAAGTGACAAAGAAGGAGTAGGAGCAGATCTCAAAGGAATGGTTGGATGTTGTCCCTTGTAAATTAAAATTTTCTCCCTAGAAGCAAGGTGATGATGTCCTCACTCTAGATGAGCTCTATGTAGAAATGCAATGCATGGCTAATGGCAAGGCACTGATTCAATAAATTTTGTATATTTTATTAAAATTTGAATGCAAAGATTTGCTTGTAGACACCGAAAAGTTACACTCTCTCACCATCATTGTCTAAACTCATTCTCGATCGTTAATATTTAAGATGCGCCACTTACGACACTTCGTAACCTAGGTCACTCGCTTATACCCTTCAATTAATTAATTTAATATTTACGCCATCACATCTACATTTATAAAATAATTAATTAAATTAAATTGATTATATCCTCACACCTCACCCTCACACCTCATCATGTCAACTTACCTACACTCACTAGTTGTAACTAGTTAGTTTAGCAACCTTCCATAACTATAGCTTAACCACCTCTAACTTATCCTTATAACTACTTCCCACCACTTACTAGTTAGAACTAATTTAAATTAGAAACCTTTTAAAAACACCTCTACATTTATCCTAACTAACCTAGTCCTAATCTGAGTTCATCCCTCTTAGTATCCCAACCTCCTTCGAAATCCCTCCAAATCAAGATCAAAATGACAAGAAAATCACTCCTTTTATCCCCTAACTCGAATTAGCCGAAATTGCCGGCGATTATCCCAGTCACCGGCGATCTATATAAACAAGTTTCTAAGCCTATTTGGGGGAGGATTCTTGGATTTTTGTAGGAAAGTTGCATTTGTCCATAAACATTTCAAAGATCAAGCCTTTTCAAATAGAGCATTATTATCACTATGTGGCATCAACACGATCATTGTATCATCCATTGTCATTGTCAAGACATCGTCAAGCCATCTTCACCTATCTACCATTCGATCTATTCAATCATCCAAGGTGAGCACTTGTTTTCACTGAATTTTGTTTCCATTTTCATGTAACTTTTCTCTTCTAATCATTACTAGTCTCGTTTAAGGTTTAAAAATCATCACAGTAATAGAATAATCATGTTCTATCATTTATTTTTATTAGCCTATTAGAATTCATAGTAATTGACGGTGATTTTTGAAATCACCTTTGATTCCTACACAAATTTTTTCTTTTACAGTCTTGATCAAATATGCCTAACAATCCATATCCATTTCTTTTACCACTAGCATGTTGTCAAGTATGGGTTTAGTAGATGGCCATATCTAGTACTAGCCATCCCATTACCAGCATTGATTCACTACCAATTATCCGTCACCCCTTACACTGGGAGTAGTATGATCTATTACATGATTTAGAATTGTATGTTATCCATGTTGCGCCCCTTGACATTTGGAAGCAATCTTCGAATTAACCCAACGCATTTGTGAAGCAACCAAAGAATTTTGGGAGTTGTACTACGAGGTCCAGATGATCCAGGCTGACCTTGCATTATTCGAATACAACTATGAGACAGGCCTAGAAATAGCAAAGGACAACCGCATTGCATCTAAATCTGACATCAAAAGCAACATTAGCCTTCCGGACACTGATTTTGATCTCTCACACCTCTACAATACAAAAGAAGATATCTCTGACTTCTTTATGGAAAAGATTATATCTCTGAACCTGATTCTTACTTCACAGAAGATGAATACTTTGCTTGTTCTGTAGGCTCAAACTTCTCAGAAAACCTAGATTCTAACCTAGAATCCAACTCCGGATTCTAGGCTTGTTGCTTTCATTTCATTACTATCATGTAGTACATGTAATCACCTAAATAAGTGATAACAGTTAATCAAATTTACCATTTATCATATTGTACTTCACATTATCAATGATAAATCTTGGTTGTCTTAAAAGTGGGTTGATATCCACTTAAGGAAGTCTTTGTGCTTCTGGGAACTGGTCTTTGGCAGACAACCTGCCCACTTATTTTACTAACTATTTTTTATGTAAGTGTTTTTGACTTGCAGGATTACTTATAGGAAAATGAATTCTAGTACATATCTTCACGGAGCACAAAACATTATACATCCACCACATTTCACAGGTATCAAGAAATGAGAGGGGTAAAGTACTTATCTTAATTATGGTTATCTTGAACTAAGCCTGATTTGGAAAATGTGATGGAACAGGAGCACAAACCATCGCTATCAGGTTCAAAAAAAATTAGAGGTTCTCACGATGCCTGGACACGGGCACTTGGGCAAGGTTAGGGGTGCCCGTGGGTGCCCTAGACCTCTGTGGGGGCACTGGAGTCTACCAAAATGGTTGGAACTTGGTTGTTCTAGTGTTGTTAGGGCTTCACACTTTTTCTCCTTTGGTCACCTTTATGTCATACTTGGATCGCCAGGGTACCTATAAATATGCACAGAAATATCCTCCTGCAAAACCTTAAAAAAGACATCAAATCCTAAAAAATAAAGATGCAAATTAGGGGTCAGATTGTCCTCAGCTGTCACAATGGTGAACTTGTGATTGTGTGTTGCACTACATCTCAAACCCAATGTAGTTATATGTGCTTGTGTTTGCAATATTGCTCCTAGGTCACCCCCCGCGCCAATGACGCTAAGATAACAGGCAATAAAAAGATAAAATGCAAATGTGTGGATGGAATAGAATGAACTCCCCTTCTTATGTAGTGTGTATGTAGAGTAATGCAATTAAATGCAGTCCCTTGAGATATGTAGATAGATAGCCATTGATAAGATTTACCCACCCTTATAATGGTATGTATGTTGTGTTCATATAGGGATCTCTTGCTAAAATGTTGACACTAATGACCGAGCATGCCGACTAGTACCTTGGGATATGAGAAGTAAAACCAAAAAGACCGACCTAAAATGTCAAAAATAAGATCAAACATAAAGAAGACATGGGCACCTAGGATGGACAGGAGCGCCTAACGCTAGTGCCTAATCCTGGGTGCTAGTGTCTAGAGACAAGTGACAACAAATGAGTGAAGACTGACAGACAGGGATCCCTATGACCTAACCAGAATTGGGTGTATGAGTGACAGGTGTGGAAAGATAAAAACAATAGAAACCAACAAGACAAGTGAATGGACTATGGAATGGGTCATCAACGAATACTTTTCTTACGCAAGATCTATATATAAAACAACATACTTGGAGGTATAGTAAATAATAGTAACTACGTGATTTTGTGTATATAAGCACTAGGAATTGATGGATTTCCCTATGATATGGCAATTTATGGATGTTGGCCTACTTCAAGTCTAGTGGGAAATCTTACATAAAAATATTAGGGGAGATCATAAAAAAAGGCAGCATAAAAGTTATCCCTAAGACATAAGATTTTGAACCCATATCCATTTGGAGGACCAACACATCATAGCCAAGGATATTGCACTTCATATGCGTCATATACTACCAATGATCAACAAAACATAAAAAAACATGTTTTATTAAAATAAATTGTTTCTTAACAACATTATTGTTGTTTGGGAGGCATGGAATGGGCTTGTGTCTCTTCATTGTAATGAACCATTTTTTTTTATATTTGATTTATGAAAATCCAACGAGAATATGGAATGGCCCTTCATCTTTGCCATATTTAAGGTTTTATAATTGGGGATTTTTTTCTTGGTTGCTTAGAATCTATTCTTAAATACCTTGGCTAACCTAACGATCAATACCCAAAAATTTGAAAGCTTCAACCCCTTTCAATCTATATGACAAGGTTTTCCTTTTAACTTTATGTCCATGTTGTTGAATCTTTTTGTTCTTTTCTTGCTCACAAGCTGAAAGAAAGTAAATTCATGGATTTATACTTCTTGATTGAAAATATAAACTCGTCAATGGCCATAATACATATGATTCTTTCCTTCCACTTGTTGAGAATGAATCTTCATTCAATGAAGCTCTTTAATGTCCCAATATTTATTCAAAGTTTTAGGGTCTAATAATTTGTAGTTGGCCAAAACTCAATACTTTGAACATATTATTGCGCTCTTGGTGGATTTGATGAAATACTATAAGTGGAAATGTATCTAAAGAGAGGAGAAAATAAAATTCCTTGGCAATTCCTTTTACATTTGATTGCATGTAGTCTGAGTTATGACAATAGTTCTTGAGAGAGTTGAATTAAAAAATTCCTATGAAATCATTAAAAAAAATTCATTGGTTGGTAATGTAGACACTCAAATTTTGTATTTGCACCTTGATAACCCTTGATTTGACTATGCACTCTTGTTATACTAAACACAACTTCTCCATTCCTACTAAGGAATTTCTAAGGTATATTGTTTAGCTTGTTTATCCTTGCACACTGACATGTTGTCAAACTCTAAGAATTCAATGCATAAAATCCATATAGAAATATCAATTTTCTAGTTCCTAATCTCACTCAACATGTTCCATGCTCCTGTCCAGGACCGTACAGTCTCGTCAGGACCATACCATATGGTCTTGACCTCATTGTAGGTCTTGGATCGACATGTCTTCCAACTACACTTTTAAATTTAAATCTTTCATTGAGTATTATAAAAATTTTGGGTCATCCTTTCTTAGATAAATCATCTAAATGGAACCCTATATAAACATGTAAACAGTAACTCATTTGCTACTTTAGAACTCCTAAGTCAATCCACTAGAGAACTCTCTTCATACACTTACAAAAGGCATCCAAAACTCCCTAAATCTCATAATTACACAACTACATTCATTAGGGTAGCACTCACATCTGGTTTGAAGCTACAAACCAAGTCAATACAACCATCTCTCTCATCTACAAGCATCCAAACACCCTCTTTCCAAGTATTTTTAGCAAGAGCCAAGTCAAAGTAAGCATGGTCAAAGCAAGTTCCAAATTTGATTGAGCTATATAGATATCACATTCTAGGTGGAAATGACATGCGGTTTGAGACCTCTTTCGAATAGTGCCAACGTCGGTGGTGCACAAAGGTGCTCATAACCCTACTAATGTTTGCTTTATAAGACTCTTCATCCATGGTTAGGGTTTGAGATGATGATCAGTTCACATAGAGAGCTTTGTTGTATGTGCGACTAATATGGTTTGATAATGACAAACAAATTTAAGAAGGCGAGTAACCCAAACAGTTAAAAAAGCTATTTAAAATCATATCCAAGATGGTACAGTACAATCCTAACTATATTATATGGTCTTGACCCAAGTAAATTTTCACCTCCGGTTAAGTTTGTGAGGTTTCTTCAGGTTCATTTATCTTATTTTTGTGTTGTACACTCTCAGACCTGTCTAAACATTAGTTATGGCAAGCTAAGTGCCTCTATACATCTATTTTGTACTTTTAATTGCATGTTAGGTTAAGTGGTGTGTTGCAATATTTATTATCTAATATGAGTTGCAAATATGATTTCTTGTTTAATATTTTTAATCAACTCTTAATCTCTCGTACACCTAATTAAATTCACTTAGAAATTTAATTTGGGGTTAAATAGGTAAATAAAAACTCTACACCAAAATTCATGGGCACACTACTGTTATGGGCAACATTATCATAGGCACATTGGGCATCCAATAGAACATTGAGGATATGTAGAACATGGGTCAGATTATCATGCACTGTAAAGTGGAAATTGGTAAGGGCGTCTAATTGGGATTTATCAACATTGGTCTCTTCATCATAATAATGTTCATTGTCGGATGCTTCAATGTCCTCGAGAGGGATCCTGCTTGGAATCACTAAGAATATTGCCATTGATGAGGTTAGCAATGGGAGAAGGACAATGTTGAGTGCATTGAGAAATCTTGATAGAGGTTTGAGATCTAAAATGACCACTACAGGTAATGGGCATGAAAGGAGGGATCCGCAATGGGCATGTAAGAGATTGGGTTCACCAAATGATTTAATAAAATTAAATCTAAGATAATGACACTACTGATTAAATAGATATAATTGTATTCAAACAAGATCATGTAAAGGAAATGTAAACAAGAGTAATAAATAGGGTTTGGAGAATGACTCAGCTTGCCACCATAGGTTTGGATTAATTATGGGCTGATGAATGACTTGAAAAGGAAGATTTTAGATTGTATTAGCTTTGTGTTTGATTCTGGAAAGTGACGATCTCAGGGATATGAGTGCTTGGAAGGGGAATGGGCTACCCAGAAACTAGTGTTTGTTATGAGCATTGGTGTCTGTCGGAAGTGCTCTACATTTGGTTTCTTCTATGTTGCTTTGTGTTGTTCCTTATTCTGTGTGTGTCACATCAAATTCACTATATCACACTTGTAACCTACAAAATAAACACTATATACTTGCATAGTACTCAAACACACATTAGATGGATAAAATAATACAAATGCTTGAGTCAGATTGATCTTGACAGTCACCCCAATGCGATTGTCACTGAGTGATGTACTACATTTTAAACTCTATGTATTTCTTGTGTGTGTGTGTGTGTGTGTGTGTGTGTGTGTGAGAGAGAGAGAGAGAGAGAGAGAGAGAGAGAGAGGAGAGAGAGAGAGAGAGTGAGAGAGAGAGAATAATGTCCCTTGAGCTAGGATACCTTAGTGTTAGTCGCACAAAGAGAAAGCAAGCTACAACTACTTTGTCCTAAATGCAAATGTGTGGTGTGGAATTCAGAATAAATCCTCATATACATTGAAGTATGTAATCTAAAATGCAGTCCTTGATGTAGTATATAGAAAATAATAGCTCCTTGTAGACGTATGTGCCTCTTGAATGCTTCCCCCCTAATGAGGTTAAATAAGACATATATATATGATTTCTTTTCTTAAATTTCGCCATTACTAAGTGAAAGGTCGACCAAGAGTGATAAAAAAGACAAGAAAGAAGTATCATTCGAAAGATCAGAAAAATAAGTAAAAAGGACAGAAGTTCCTAGAGAGCACAATAGTGCTTGGGTGTTTTTGTTCCTAATGGGCGGTCTTGTACAAGGTGCTCTTAAGGTCAAATAGTGAAATCAGAGTTGAGTAGGATATCGGTTGGAATGTAAAACTATAAGTTGTCAATCAAAAGTATTAAGCAATAAAGATGAAAAGGATAAAAGAAATGTCAAAGCCAAGTAAAGAGGGTTGTTAATGATTAGTTCTCTTGCTTATGAATCATGCATATAAATGACATATTTAGAGGCTAGATGTAAATAGTAAGTGCATGATTTAGTGACTACAAGATCGCCCATATTATTTTGTGTTTTGATCACATGGTCTTGTGCTTCAAGTACGAATCAAACATATTGGAGTCTCTAATCAAAAAGTACCTCACTTGTGCTCAACCTGAAACATTCAAACATCTCTTTTAGTATTATCCTTGAGCTAGAGATGTATGATAACACATCCACACCTTTTTTCACCCCTACCACCCAAAACCTGTTAACTAAATAATGACTTTATTTGGGGATAACTCTCAGTGACTAACATACATAAAATTTATGGATTTTTTTCAAATCTATTAGTTTGTTCCAACTTCAAAAAGCTAGAAATTAAATACTACTTCCAATAAAAATTGTATCTCATAGTTAATAAGAATGTTGTTATATCTTTTGTTTGTCTTCAGATCTAGGGATAAGGATAGAAGGTTTCTCTTGAATTTTAGCACCTCTAAGATCTTGTCAATCATTAGGAAGCACCTCATGTATCATGAGTATAGCTCCTCTAGATCAACCATTGCCACACCCTATCATTATCAAACATAGGCGAAGATGTTACTTTAAATGGTTTCCACTCCTCTTAATTGCAACTACTTTTCCAACCCTTATACTTAATAGGGGATTGTAGTTAGCTACCTCATGATGATTATGTAGTTAGGATGTCCATGCAATATTCATTGGTATAAGGTGATGAACTAATAATGGTTATGTCATTATTTCCCGAATGGGGTATTATGGTGTCATCGACTCTAGAGGATAATACTCAAGACGAGTGAGTTGTCTAAGATCCTCCTTCAAGAGAACCTTCTTTTCAGAGTTCTCTTCTTAGGGGATGATCCACCACCTCCCTCTTTTGGTATTGTGGTTTGTACTTAAGTTTCACACTTCTTTATTGTATTTACTACATATATTTAATCATTTCTAACGATAAGTTTTTTTATAGCTGTGTCTTTTTCGACATGAAGATTCCACCATAAATATTAACTGACCATGTTTTTTAATAAGGGTAAATGGTGGATTTTTTAAAGGGCTCAAAACCTTTTACATCCACACAACAAAGACATAATGCTGAAAAATCACACTAAAAAAGAGAAATAACAAACAACAAACTAATGAAAAATCATCACCATACAACCTTAAAACAACAAGAGAGGTTTACAAAAAAATTGTAGTTGGTCAATTATATTTGTATATAGAAATATCCTTCAACTTGTTGCCCCTTGTTAGCCTAATACAATAATAGTCCATCCCAAGTCCTTTCTCAGATTTACCTTTTCTATGTGACACTACATTCCAACCTTCTAAACTATCCTCATTGACAACAAGATCTTCACAAGGTGATCTTGTTTTAGAATCCTTCAACAACCAAAGTTCACATTCCTTATACATAGTTCCCTCCCAAAAGTCTAAAACCCTCAGTATCCATTCTCCATTCCTCGTTGGAACCAAAATGAATTCATGAGCTTGAGTTTTAGTAAGATTCCTAGGGTGACACCAACTAGGGAGACATGTTGAGTTGTGGAGCTCAATTACTTCAGTTTAGCATGCAATAGAAACTTGCTGGAAAATACAGTAATCATCATCGGTTAGGGTGGGAACCGACATCGGTCACCCATGACCAGCATTGGTCAGGTATGGTTAGGTCTAACCGGCATTGGGATGTTTTAATTAACTCTCGGGAATTAGATCTATTTTTAGCATTAAAGTATTTCTATTGATTGTAATTGCATGGCTAAGTGCCCTAAGTCTATAAACAACTATATAAGCATAAAATTAGGGTTTAGAAGTAAGAGATTAACAAGAATTAGAAAGAACTTGCAAAAGTTGGTGAGAGAGAGAATTCTTGGTGATGAAGCAAAAGCTTGAAGAAAGAAAGTATTGTACATCTGAGAGGTGTGGAAGATTGTAAATCTTCATTGTATATCTTGTCAAAACTTTGGATAATAGATTGGCTTGTTTCTTGGTGGACGTAGCCCACACTGGGTGAACCATGTTAAATCTGGTGTTGATTTATGTCTCTTGGTTTGTATATTTCTTTTGGTAGAATATCCACTTTTATTTGCATGTATGCTTGGATCTGATATATTTCATGTACAACCGGTGTGCTAACCCCAACAATTGGTATCAGAGCTTTGTTTGAGGGTTTTGTGTGTTGACAGATTTACTCACAGAGGGTTTTCTGATTGAGTGGGAGCTACAACAATGGCAGAAGAAAATAAATACAAGGTAGAGAAATTTGACGACCGAAATTATCAATTATGGAAGATGCAGATTGAGGATTATCTGTATCAAAGATATTTATATTTACCGTTGGATGAGAAGTTTAGACCTACAAAGATGACTGATGAAGAATGGATATTCTTGACAGAAAGGCTTTGGGATCTATAAGATTGAGTCTGGCAGCATTCGTGGCTTCCAATATTACAGAAACGGCTTCTACAATAGAGTTAATGAAATCTCTTGCTAATTTATATGAAAAACCTAGTGCTTCAAATAAAGTTTATTTGATGAAGAAACTATTTAGTTCTAAGATGCATGAAGGTGGATCTGCATCTAGTCATTTGAATGATTTCCGATCTATTGTAAATCAGTTAAAATCAGTTGCAATACCATTTGATGATGAAGTAAAAGCACTTTTACTCTTATGTTCTTTGCCTGATAGTTGGGATAACTTGGTAATGGCTGTTAGTAATACAACATCTGCTAATAATGTTTTAAAGTTTGATGATGTGGTTAGTATAATCTTGAATGAAGAAATTCGCAGGAAGAGTACAGAGGAATCATCATCTGGAAATGCTTTGAATGTAGAAAGCAGGGGCAGGCAAAAGGAGAGATCCAAGAGTAAGAGTAATGGGAAATCAAAGTCAAGGGATAGCAGATCTAAATCCAGAAGTAAGGGAATTACTTGTTGGAAATGTGGAAAGAAAGGACATGCAAAGAAAGATTGTTGGTCAAAGGATAAAGAGAACCAACAACCAGACAAAGGTAAAGAAGCAAATCTTGCTACATCAGAGGTAATGCAAGATGCTCTTATTCTTTCTTTAGATAATAGAATTGAATCATGTGTTTTAGATTCAAGGAGCTTCTTTCCATGTAACCCCTAATAAGGGTTATTTCAGAAATTATGTCCAGGAGAATTTTGGGCATGTTTATTTGGGTGATGATGAACCTTGCAATATTATTGGTAAAGGGGAAGTTCATCTAAAATTGCAGAATGAAAATACATGGGTATTGAAAGATGGGAGGCATGTGTCAAGCCTTAAAGGAATCTTATTTTTGCAGGGCAACTAGGTGAATCTGGTTGCATGGTTACTTTTACAGGAGACTCTTGGAAAGTCACCAAGGGTGTTTTTGTTGTGGCAAGAGGTAAGAAGGTAGGAATGTTATATTTATCTACATGTATTATTGATTCTTTTTCTGCATTATCTACTTCAAGATTCAGATGCATGCATGTGGCATAACCGGTTGGGCCATATGAGTCAAAAAGGAATGCAAATCTTAAAGGCTAAGGGTAAGTTATCAGATTTGAAAGATTTAGATCTTGATTTCTGTGAGCATTGTATCTTTGGAAAGTAAAAGAGAGTGAGATTTCTCAAAGTTGGGGCAACTAAGAAGGAACAGAAATTGGAGCTTGTACACTTAGATGTGTGGGGGCATAGCTCAGGTAGCTTCTCATGGATGATCCTCAGTATTATGTTACTTTTATTGATGATGCTACAAGAAATGTATGGGTTTATTGTATTAAACGTAAATATGATGTTTTTGAGACTTTTAAAAGATGGAAAGCCCTTGTTGAGAATGAATCAAATTCTAAGTTAAAGTGCCTTAGATCTGACAATGGTGGTGAATACTGTAGCAATAATTTCAATGATTATTGTTCAGTGAATGGGATACGTAGAGAAAGAACGGTTCCAAGAACACCACAGGAGAATGGTGTTGCAGAAAGAATGAACAGGACAATCATGGAACGTGCTAGAAGTATGAGGATACATTCTGGATTGCCCTTACAGTTTTGGGCAGAAGCAGTTGATATAACGGTTTATTTGATTAACTGTGGTCCTTCAAGTTCACTAGATGGAGGAATACCAGAGGAAGCTTGGACTGGAAAAGAGGTAGATCTTTCTTTTCTTAAAGTTTTTGGTTCAGAAGCTTTTGTGCATGTTGATAAGGAAAATAGAAAAAAGTTGGATGCAAAATCCAAGAGATGCACTTTCATTGGTTATGGATCTGGTGATTTCGGTTTCCGTTTTTGGGATTTAGAGAATTCTAAAATTATTAGGAGTCGTGATGTTGAATGGAATGAAAAGAGAATATACAGGGATCAAATTTTGGTACCAAGGATGAACCGGTTGAGAAGTTTGTGAATGAAAATGAACTCTCAGATTTAAAAGAATTACCGACAGGGTTACACAGTAACCGGTGTCAGTTGACCCCTGATCGACACCGGTCAGAGAACTGGTATCGGTTATAGAAGATCCAAACTGGCCTCGGTTAGCAGAACCGGTTGGTTAGAGGTGACCGCATGGCGGTCACTGTCAAGATTTGGATAGGAATGTCCAGGAGGTCCAGATTGAGCCTCTGGTACCCCAAACTCCTGTGAGAAGGTCACAAAGGGTAAGTAAACCTCTAGAAAGATTTACACCTTATCTATTTTATTTATTATTGACTGATAATGGTGAACTAGAGAGCTTTGAAGAAGCAATGCAGGATAAGACTCATGTCCAGTGGGAGCATGACATGGATGAGGAGATGGACTCCTTGGAACATAACCAGACATGGGATTTGGTTAAGTTGCCAGCAGGTAAGAGAACATTGCAAAACAAATGGGTTTACAGGATCAAGGAAGAAGAGGGTGGACAGAAAAGATACAAGGCAAGGCTTGTAGTAAAGGGATTTGCACAGAAAGTAGGTATTGACTTTGGTGAAATATTTTCTCCTGTTGTTAAGATGACTTCTATTCGTACTGTATTGAGTTTAGTTACAGTAGAGGATTTGCATTTAGAGCAACTAGATGTGAAGATGAATTTCCTTCATGGTGATTTGGATGAAGAGATTTATATGCAGCAGCCGCTTGGGTATGAAGTCAAGGGTAAGGAGAAATTAGTGTGCAGGTTGAAAAAGAGTCTATATGGGCTCAAACAAGCTCCAAGGCAATGGTACATGAGGTTTGATAGTTTTATGCAAGAGCATGGTTACTTGAGATGTGAATCTGACCATTGTGTTTATTTCAAGAAGTTTGAAAATGGGAGCTATATTATTTTGTTACTGTATGTGGATGATATGCTTATTGCAGGATCTAGTATGTAGGACATTGGTGAGCTTAAGAGAAAGCTAGCTCACACATTTGCTATGAAGGATTTAGGAGCTGCAAAAAGAATCCTTGGCATGCAAATACACAGAGACAGGAAAAACAAGAAATTGTATTTGTCTCAGGAGGATTATATCTACAAGGTGTTAGAAAGGTTCAATATGCAAAATGCTAAACCTGTTAGTACACCTATGGCTAGACACTTCAAATTGAGCAAAGATCAGTGTCCATCATCACATGAGGAGGTCAAATACATGACACAAGTGCCATATGCTTCAGCAGTTGGGAGTCTCATGTATGTTATGGTTTGTACCAGACCAGACATTGCACAGGCAGTGGGAGTGGTGAGTAGATATATGGCCAATCCAGGTAAAGAGCATTGGAAAGCAGTCCAATGGATACTCAGGTATTTGAAAGGAACATCTAGCATGCAGTTATGCTATGGAGGTTCAGATATTTCATTATGTGGCTATGTTGATTCGGATATGGTTGGAGATCTGGATGGTAGAAGGAACACTACTGGATATATTTTCATAGTAGGTGGAATGGACAATTAGCTAGATTTCAAGATTGCAGAAGGTTGTGGCTTTGTCTACTATAGAGGCAGAGTATGTTGCAGCTACAGAGGATAGCAAGGAGATGATATGGATGAGTAGGTTCATGGAAGAGTTGGGAAAGGAGCAAGATGATTGTAAACTGTTTAGTGACAGTCAGAGTGCAATTCATTTGGCAAAGAACTCAACGTTTCATTGAAGAACGAAACACATTCAGTTGAGGTATCACTTCATACGACAGGTATTGGAGGATGGATAGTTGAATCTAGAAAAGATTCATACGAGCAAGAACCCTGCGGATATGCTAACGAAGCCATTAACAAAGGAGAAGTTGGAGCTACACTCCACTTCTGTTGGTCTTTGAGTTTGAGACTTGAAGAGGAAGAAACAAAGCTAAGGAAGGATCCAAGAATGATGTTGTATAGGTATGGTGCAGTAATTAATCTCCAAGTGGGAGATTGTTGAGTTGTGGAGCTCAATTACTTCAGTTTAGCATGCAATGGAAACTTGCTGGAAAATACAGTAACCATCATCGGTTAGGGGGGAACTGACATCGGTCACCCAGGATCGGCATCGGTCAGGCAAGGGAGGAACCGACCGGCAGCGGTTAGGTCTAACCGACATCGGTTACCAGTGCGAGGATGTTTTAATTAAATCTCGGGAATTAGATCTATTTTTAGCATTAAAGTATATCTATTGATTGTAATTGCATGGCTAAGTGCCCTAAGTCTATAAACGACTATATAAGCATAAAGCTAGGGTTTAGAAGTAAGAGATTAACAAGAATTAGAAAGAACTTGCAAAAGTTGGTGAGAGAGAGAATTCTTGGTGATGAAGCAAAAGCTTGAAGAAAGAAAGTATTGTACATCTGAGAGGTGTGGAAGATTGTAAATCTTCATTGTATATCTTGTCAAAGCTTTGGATAATAGATTGGCTTGTTTCTTGGTGGACGTAGCCCACACTGGGTGAACCATGTTAAATCTGGTGTTGATTTATGTCTCTTGGTTTGTATATTTCTTCTGGTAGAATATCCACTTTTATTTGCATGTATGCTTAGATCTGATATATTGTCTGTACAACCGGTGTGCTAACCCTAACAAGACATTCTTAACCATCACTTCTTGAACATCCTCTTCTTCTCCTGCTACATTCCTCTCCTCTTTTGACACATCAACCTCCCCCGTTTGGTCTTGGCTTGCTATATCTTCTTCATGACTAACTTCTTCTCTTACACCATTCTTTTCCTCTTCTGAGCTTTCCTTCTCCCTCAACTATGAAACAAAACCATTCATGGAATCTTGAAAACAACAATGATTATTTTCATTAATCCCCAACATAGGGAAATCACTGACATGGATTCCCTCGTCCAACAACAAGGCCTCTAGATTGTTGGCAACAACTACTTCTACATCCTCCTTAATCCCTTATTATCTTGTATTCTTCACCTCTTTTGGTACTTCAACCTCCTTTGTTTATGAATCAAATTCCTATAATGAATTTTTAGTGTCAATTAAATCCTCTAACAACACTTCTAATTTCTCCTTTTTACTTCAGATGTGTCTCTCCATAGCCTTTGAAGGAGAAATATGAGGTTTTGCATGGTAAGGTTGATTGATATTTTTTCGCCGATAGGTTGTTCCACAACCTTTGAGGGGCAATTTTTCTTAGAATGACTCATTTTAAAACATGATTTGTAAACAAAAGAATAGTTTTTCATAGCCTATATGTTGCACCCACTTACCAAACTTGGATGACAATGTGATAAAAGAGGGCAATATCTTATCCACAGAAGCATTCACCCAGAAGGTCCACCTAGAAGGATTTGATTACAATCATCACGTGGGTTAGAGAAAGAAATAAGAAAAGACTTCATAGCCATGACCTAGATTTCCATATGACCATTGGGCTTGCATTTCCTTGTCGTCCAACTTTTGAATGTGTCAATATTGGGTCTCAATTCCCAAAATTTTCCAATCAAAGAACTTTTAAACATAGCAGAAGCTCTATCTACATTTGGATTAGTGATTTCAAGATGAAATACATCCCCATCTAAATTGCAGAGGAGAAAACAAAGGGGAAAAGACTTAGGGACCTTACCAACCATTTTTGTCCATGACCTCTTCTGGACCATAACAGGGTCGAGGTCTTTAGTGGCCTGTTGCACCAAGCTTCCCCCTATATAACTCATCCGTCCTATGTTTCAATCACATTAGACTGCATTTGGATTTGTTGGCTATTTGACTAGATATGCCTCTCTCCATCATCATTGCCATCCTCCATCTCCATTTGATAATCGACCACCTTTTTTATTGTAACCATTTCAAATACTTAATTGATATTAATGTATATAACACATTTTGATAATAATACAACAAAACATTCAAGATTGTCTACGAGAACTATTACAATTTTTGTAGCCCAAATTTTAAAAAATAAAAAATAAAATTAATCAGTCAAAACTCTAGTTGCTATGGTCGTAAGCAAAGCTTAAATTTTCTATTTACTAGCAATTGCACATGAGGTGCAAATTATGTCGGAGAGAATCCAAATATTTATATATTCATTTTGGCATAGGAGAAAATAATATTGCCAAAAAAAATTTGCTCACAAAACATTGCCGAATTTTTGACACTTTCAAACAAAAGCAAAGGTGGACGCTTACGGGCAAATAAAATAAAGGGCGCACAACGATTCCATGTTAAAGAGTGGAGGGGGACGAAGTGCTTGAAGAAATTGATATTAAATAACATTTAGCATCGGGGAGAACATTTATTTATTGAGGTACTCTATTTTGATAAGTAATATTGTATTGTGGAAATTCCGTGAGGGGGGTGTCAACACATTATAGTAGTTAAATAATTATCAAAATGTTAATGGAAAGAATCCACTCACTTTAAAGAGTCAAATATTTGATTATTGAATAGAATAATACTACATCTGTGAAATGAATATCCTATGGAAGGGAAAGAGAGAGCGACGTGTGTAAACATTCTAGAAATTGTAATCATGTCCTCCGAAACACAAAGCTCCTCACTCACTGCTTAATAGGAGTGTTTCGTGGGAGTGCATGTAATCCCAAAACCAAATCTAGGGACTTTAAATGCATTATTTATCGTCGAATTTAAAAAATAAAAAATAAAAAATGTATTATTTATTGTTCTGGTTAAATCAATTTTGAATGGGAATCGAACACAAAACCTGGACAATATAATTATTTTTCCTACCAGTGAGTAGGCAGTGTAAAATACAAAACGGCGTGTAAGAAGAGAGGGCATTTGTGCGGTGGGAAAGGAATCATGTCATGTTGACCATTTTAATGAAAAAGTCAGACAAGGAAAGAATCCAAGGTCAAAAAACACAGCTCATATGTCTTCCCCCTTGTTCTTAATAACTGGGTAAGCGCTCTCTGCTCTCTTCCCGATAGGATACCTTTCATTTTTCAACCCCGAGTCCTCACCTCTAAGTTCTAACCATGATTCTTTCTTTCTTGTAAACCCTAGAACAATCATTCATCTCCTCATCTGCACCATATTCATATACCCTTCACTTTACTAAACTATCCATATCTCTTTCTTAATGTTTTGCTGCTTTTCCCTGTCAAATCTGTCTGTTATGGCCCTTGCTATTTCTTAATTTTTGTGCTTCATCTTTCCCCACAAAACATAATCTCTGCGATTCAATTCATTAGCCGAAATGTTTGCCAATTTTCCATCAAAAGACAGCTGATAATGCTACAATTGCTGCAGCTTTTAGTGCGAACCTTACCCTAAAAAACTTGTGCTAACTTTAGATCCTTGGTCTAAAACTCCCACCAAATTGGCTTCACTATCGTTTGGGGTAGGACAGTATCAGAGTCGTACGTTTGTATAATAATGATGGGAAAGAGATTGGGCTGCCAGGGTTGGCTTTTGCGTTGAGATGTGGTGCTTTGTATGTGGGAGTTTTGGCTTTTCTTTTGGTGGGTTTCTGTTTTAGTTTTTTTTTGCAAGGGGAGACTTTTAAGGGTTGTACGGCTCTGGCATTTGGGCCAAGCTGTGAAAGCACATCAGCTGCTGACGCCATAGCTTTTGGTGCTGTCCTGCCAAGTTACAGTAATTTATATATATATATATATCTATATGTGTACTTGACTCTGTGCATCTTTTTTGGGCGGACCAACGCTGGTGCAGCAGCCCTACTAAGTACCTAGGGCCTAGAGTTTCTGGCTTGAATTTCTCCTACGAATTGTGGGTTTCAGCGGAAAGAGCAAAAATAAGGTTTTGGATTTGTTAGGAGGAGAGAGAGAGAGACAGACCTCTTCACGGGGGAGAGACGGAGGTGAGAATGGAGAGCTAGCAATGTGTTTGCTTGCCTTCCTTCTCCCTCTTTCTCTCTGTTAACTTAGTAATGGGCCATGTAGAGGGCGCCATGATAGTTGCAGGTTTAGAAAGGGCTGCTGACAAGCATTTTGGGATGAGTTTTGAATTAGGTAGCTTCCTGGACGGTAGGGACAATTCAAACAAAAGGTATTATTCTGAGATCTCCTCCGACAATATTACAATGTCACAGCCTTGTTTGGCTCCGCCACCGCCCAGGTCCAATATGAACATGAACATCTACAACTCCACGCCCAAGCTTTCTTTGACGCTGGTAAGTCATTAAATTCTCAACTAAAAAACATGGGTATTAGGGTGAAATGTGTGTTAGTTTTATTTTTCCATATGGGCATCTGTTTGTTTGTTTGTTTACAGATGTATGTATTTATGATGGGCATTGTTGGACAGACAAGTAGCTTGGAAGGTAAAGCCGACGTGTTTGGCAGCAGCGGTGGAGAGTCTCAGCTTGGGAAACAGAAAGATGAGGAATACGAGAGCAGGTCTGGCAGTGACAACATGGAGGGCAATGGATCTGGTGACGAGCAGGAAGATAACCATCCCTAAGAAGAAACAGTTATCACAGGCATACTCCTCAGCAGATTCAGGAAATGGAATCGTATGACCTTATTGCACTAACCAATTCAACAGCTCTCATCTCTTTTATACTTATTGATAAATTGCCATTTTTCTTACGGAGGTGTGTTTTGATTTACGGTTTGTTACAGGCTTTTCAAAGAGTGCCCTCATCCAGATGAGAAGCAAAGACAGCTTCTGAGCAAGCAATTAGGACTTGCACCACGGCAGATTAAGTTTTGGTTCCAGAATAGACGCACCCAGATGAAAGTATGTGAGGATTACGAAAATCATCTAATGAGTATTATAGATGTGGCAAAATTGACTTTGCTTAGCGTTTAATTTCGCATCCTTCAAATTTGACTGATCATTGCGTTGGAAATCCTGGATTGTTCAGGCTCAACACGAGCGTCATGAGAATACCCTCCTCAGGCAGGACAATGAAAAGCTACGTATGGAGAATATGGCAATCAAAGAAGCCATGAGAAATCCTATGTGTACCAACTGTGGAGGACCCTGCTGTTATTGCAGAAGTGTCACTCCAAGAGCAGCAACTGCGCATTGAGAATATCCGATTGAAAGACGAGGTTGGGTTTGCACTGCCTAACAATATTTGATACACCTTCCATTTTGTTTTGGAAATGCGAAGTGAATAAGAAGATATAACACCCTCTATTCATGATAAGGAAAATGACGTTTTGAAGCTATTCGACTGTAATTTATTCTACCCTACAAACCTTTACAGATTTTATCTCCTCTTACAAAACCGTTTTGATGTTACGATTTCCCATCATTGTTTCAAGTTGAAGTCGCTGCTGATATAGAAAACCAGGAAGAATATTATTCTCAGTTTTGAAATACCCTAGGCAGTACAATTGTGAATTAGTTAGCTTCTAACCATTTTTACTGAGCTTATTCGTTTTTTTTGTGGCCTGGGTTTTTCAGCTGGAACGAATGGCAGCAATGGCTGGGAAATTTTACGGAAGGCCTCATACCATTGACATCTCTCCCCCGCAATGCACGGTACATCTCTGGACCTAGCAGTGGGTGCAGGTGCCAACAATTTCGACGGCCTGCATTCTTCCCTTAATCATTCTTCTGAATTGTTTGCTGATGCAAGGACCTTCTGTTGGCGATGTTCCAAGCCGAACGGGGGGGTCTGATGGGGGATAGACAGATCATTGGTTGCAGAACTGGCTATTATGGCCATGGATGAGCTTATGAAAATGGCTCAGCTTCAAGAGCCTCTCTGGATCAGAAGTGTTGATGATGGCAAGGAAACACTAAATTATGAAGAATACTTGAGTCAATTCTCAAGGGGTCTTGGCCCAAAACCCATGACCCATAGAACCGAGGCAACTAGACAAGTTAGCCCTGTGTTGATGAATAGCCTGGATCTAGTACAGACACTAATGGATGCTGTATGTGAAAGATAGCCTACTGCTTTTACCAATTTGTTTAAGCCTTACTTCTTTCTTCATTGAATAGCTAATGCCGTGTATACTAATCACGAACTATTATAATTGTGATGCAAACTCAGAACCGATGCAA
This sequence comes from Taxus chinensis, assembly GCA_019776745.2. Classification (NCBI taxonomy): domain Eukaryota; kingdom Viridiplantae; phylum Streptophyta; class Pinopsida; order Cupressales; family Taxaceae; genus Taxus; species Taxus chinensis. The sequence continues at coordinate 980,157,263 of CM034147.1, forward strand.
GGAAATGTTTCCATGCATTATCTCCAAAGTAGCTACTGTGGAAGTCATATCTAGCGGTACAGGTCTTAGGCATGGTGCACTGCAACTGGTATGTTGTGGGACCTTTACAGCAACTCTGTTATCTAAACCTTCAAAAGATTCGTCTGCATTGCATTCCTACTGTGTTGATTTGATTGAAAACCCTATGGATATTTTCAGATGTTTATGGAGGTGCAAGTTCCGTCTCCACTAGTTCCGAACCAGAGAAGTGCATTTTTTAAGATTTCAGCCAGCAACACAGTGAAGGGAGTATGGGCTGTGGTGGACGTTTCGGTAGACGCTCTCAGAGAAAAACCCACCTGCATCCTTCATGAAATACAGGAGGACGCCCATCTGGGTGCCTCATTCATGATTTGCCCAACGGCTATTCACAGGTTTGTTTCCCTGATATTACCTGCTTATAAATCTTTAATTTATCCACAAGCGATTATTTAAGGTCTGCAGGAACAGATAATGCACTATAAAATGATCTGCACTTAAGAACCATTTAATGAACGATGATGTACATATCAGGTTACATGGGTGGAACATTCCGAGTATGATGATCTAGATGTGCACGGATTGTACCGAACTGTGGGTAAACTGTGGAATGGCATTTGGAGCTGGGCGCTGGTTAGCAACTCTTCAGCGCCAGTGTGAATGCCTTGCTGTTTTAATGTCAAACAATCTACCATCCAGAGATCACAATGGTAATAGGCCTTACTTTTAACCTGACCTGTCATTGATTTCTCGAGTTTAGTTGTAGAAAAATTGTTTGAGCTGCCTGTAAACTATTTTTTGTTGGGGGTGTGTGTGTTTCAGTTATAGCAAATCCCAATGGCCGGCGTAGCATGCTGAAACTAGCTCAAAGGATGACTAACAATTACTGTGGTGGGGTGAGCGCATCCAGTGGGCAAACATGGACTAAATTATCAAATGGCGATGATGATGTTAGAGTGACCACAAGGAAGAACACTGATGACCCTGGGGAGCCTTCTGGTGTGGTGTTGAGTGCAGCCACATCAGTTTGGCTTCCTGTATCTCCTCATAGATTGTTCGAATTTTCTCCGAGATGCCACTCTCAGAAGCAAGGTGATTTTCAATGGCCTCATTTAATAGCCGCATCTTCAATTTTCAATTTTAAGATGGCACTTCTATAACCAGCTGGTTGTACTGTTTTTAGCTAGCTGTTCAAGCATGCCTGCCTTTGCTGCGGGCGAACTTCCAATTTTTTAATTTTTTTAATCTCTTTACCAGATTGTCATATGTGATCGTTACAATGCATAAGGTTTTATGTCACAATTTACAGGCAATAAGAGTTTAAGAGGTATTCGATGCATAAGGTTTTATGTCACAATATCATGGTTAAGTGGGGTGATGGGCACTAACATTTGGATATGAATCAATCAAAGCAGTGGGATATTCTATTTAATGGCGGACAGATGCAAGAAATGGCTAGTGTTGCCAAGGGTAACGATCCTGGCAACAGTGTTAGTCTTCTAGGGGCCAGTGTAAGTAATATAAACCTTAATTGTACCTCTATGTATTTGTTCTGCAGAAGCTAAAAGCTTAAGAAAGGATTTGGATTCATTATGTATATGTTTGGTGGAAGCAAACCTGAATTTGTATATTGGTATGTTGCAGGGTTTGAATTCTAACCAGACCATGCTAATATTGCAAGAATGCTGCACGGATACTTCTGGATCTCTTGTGGTGTATGCACCTATTGATGTATCTGCAATGCATTTGGTTATGAATGGAGGGGATCCAGGCTGCATCTCCCTTTTACCATCTGGTTTTGCAATCATTCCAGAAGGACCCCAATGCAAGGGGGCCTCTTGCAGTATCTGAATCTGGAAGGAGCCTAAGCAGTTTGCAAGTGGGAGGATCTCTCTTGACGGTTGCTTTCCAAATACTGGTCAGCAGTCTTCCTAATTCTAAGCTAACAATGGAGTCTGTGGAGACCTGTAAACAATCTGATAACCAGCACAGTGAGGAAGATAAAGGGAGCTTTGGGCGTGGAAAATGATTATGATTGAGGAACCCAGGGCTGGTCTAAGTTTTAAACAGTTGTGCTGCTCTTAACTCTGATTTTGTTTTCTCTATTAGAAGCTTTAATATTTGTGGGCTTCCAAGTAGAAGTTTTGAAAAGTTAAACTGTTATGCCAACAGCAAGCGACTATAGTAAGCTTAGGGTACATGTGTGGGGAATGAGTCAAGAACGCACCACATATATCCTTGCCGAGTGGTAAAGCACAAGGAGAGATGTGTATATATATATATATATTATTTATATATATATATATGTATCTATATATACATAACAGACACCCCCATCTCCGTCTGCATCTGCAAGAGGAAGAATTTTTGCTGTTACCACTACGCAAGGGCAGTGGTTCGGGTATTGACTCACTTCCTGGTATCACTAGTATCGCCTATGTCTATTAAGCAGCACAATGATGAACTTCTTACACATCAAATATTTTTGGATGTTTTTCTTCAAGATTTTGGAGATGTGTTTTTAATTCCTCGTGCCTGCTTATTTGGTTATATGGATATTAAGCTACATCGTCTTCATTGAATTGTTAAATATATTTCTTAGGCCTTGCGAAAACAACAATTCTTGTTTCAATTAAAACATTGACTGGTTACCATTTCAAAACTCCTCCACAAAATAATATCCATAAATTTGATAGAATAACTGTGATCTCAATCACCGTTATGGACACAAGAAAATTTGGTGTAGGATGAAAGATCTTTTAGATCTTGCAACTAATTTCATTTTTACTCATCTACGAGTTCTTCAGTTTTCAGGTGGAGTGTCATACTGTCATTACTCTACTGATTTCCAAGATATCATGCTCAAGAATTTTGGGAGTAAGGAGAGACTGAACTGCCGGAAATGCCGGAATCGTTCAAGGTTGTAGTTATTTATTGTTCATGCATTGGAATTATATGGTTAGACAGGCCCATTTTCCGAACGCTATTCTTAGGGCAGGATTGATGGGTATTTGTAACAATTTGAAAGATTGCCAGTCTGGTAAATTCAAACCTATTGACGCTATCTTCGGAAGAAAAAGAAAGGTGCTAAAAGTTGAAAAAAACTGTGATATCGTGACTGCAAACTGTCTGAAAATATTTTGTCAATTTTATGTAGTTTGTGCAGATATGGCAAAACAAAAAGGAAACATTTACTACCGAAGAGTTGAATCGTATTTTTTTTGCAATGCATTTGATCAATATATATAAAATATTGTAACCACGTGGATTTTTAGGGCTTGAAATGCTGTGTGTTAATGTCAACAACCATCGTTTAATTTTGACAACTGAAGTTTGACATTTGCTGAAAGTGACATATAAAAATCACTTATAATTAATTGTAGATTTAATGGCACGTATATAAAAATATCAAAATTACATTTATAATATAATTTAAGATAAATTGTGCAAAGTTATGTGAACAAGGGGTTGAAACACTTACAGTATTTTGCAGTTGCGTCGTTCTAATAAGGAATTTGCACCTGCCTTCCAACACCTTTTCCATCCATGCTACCCATATGTTGAAAAGAAATACTCACTAGGGATCATGAATGAAACTTTAAAAAATAAAAAAGAAAAGGTTGCAAACGTTTATGATTGTGTTGTGTGCTTGGTTTTGGTATTGCAAAATTCAGTGTAGTGTTTTGCGTTAAAATTGATTAGTGTTTTGATATGTGCAAATGTTTCATATTGTTGTTACAATTCTTGTGACATTTCTAGTAGGTTTCATTGTGGTTTATAGTATTGTCTAGAGTTTAAAACATCATTTTGAAGATCAAAAGGAACTTTAGATCGATGTTACAAGGTTTTATCACTTGGCATAAGAGTGGTGGCTTCAAGACAATGCACAAAAGTGTCACTTGATTTTATGTGCGACAACACACCGAGCTTATCTAAAGGTTCACATTAATAACATGTGTTCTATCTAGTGGTGTGCATCTATTTGGGAAATTCTATTCATTGGAGTTATATTGTGCAAGTGTCTAAGGATTCATTGGAGGTGTTCAATGAGTAGTCACTTGTTTAATAGCACAAACATGGCATGCAAATTTCTATTTGTTAAATATGACATTGTTGAATACATGGACATTGATGGCCAACTTAACATACATTGAGTTGGCTTTTGGGTCTTATCTTGCATATAGGATAGAGACATAATTGTAATGTCACATGGGTCACTTGTAGATTTGAGGAAATAATATAGGTAGATGGGCCTTGTAATTATATAAACATGTAACTACATGCATTAGGGATGCCTTCCACATGATAAATGATCTATTCTCAACTGGTTAGTTCACTGTATTTTTGTGTTGTAGTGCTATACTTGCAACGATTGCAAGTTAATAGGCAGAGATTTGAGAATCTATTGTTGTAGACCATCTTACTTTTGAGGTAGCTATTTGTGTGAGTTTGCATTGTACTTAGAGATAAATTCAATAAAGTTGGCAAGTTCTAAATTCATAGTGTTATTTGCACAATTTCATCATATTTTTGTTGAGTACTAGATGAGGGATGTGTGCTATGACATCCTTTAACCCATAATTGTGGATGAATCAACTATAATCAAATAGAATACAGATGCATTATTACTCCCCAGTACACAAAACCCGCTTTAAGTTTGATATTTCCTTTGAGCTAAGTGTGGGTATTCTCTCACAAGCATTGCATGTTGTTGGAGCACTTTATTCTATGACATTAGTGATTGTGAAAATTTTGCAATAATAAATCAAGATCAAAAGAGTATCTTGAATTTAGGTTTCCACTGTATTGTGAGATTTGTGTTAGGTTTTACTACATATTTAGAGAAAAGCAACGTTCTATAGGAGGTCTTATTCACTATATGAAGTTGAAAAATCGCACCTTAAATCATCACTGAGTGATCCAACATAGACATAAAGTTGGTCTCCTTAAAAGTTTAAAAACAATTTTTATTGTTTCATAGATTCAACTTCATACTTCTTTCTAACATTAACTCCATAGGTGCAAAAGTCCCATTGTTTTACTCAACAGTCACAAGTTGCGAGGAGAAATATCTTCACAACTTATGGTACAACCACAATTAGGGAGTTGAATGAGCAACCTTAAACCATGCAGTAGAGTCTCACCCTTATGCACAACAAATATTTGCATATAAATGGACTCCACAAAACATCTATTTATTGATTTAAAAGCTAAAATTTACTACTTATTAGATAGACTAATGCTTGTATAAAAACACCATTCCTAAAAGGGACATTCCTCAATAATGCAGACTTTGTGCATCTAATGCACATGCTCCTAGAAAGGTATGCTTGCAAACTACACAAAATATCTCTCAAGAAGAAGAACAAGATCTTCCTACTTGGAGCTTTAGAACAATCTTCCCTAGATTTGCTCTCCTAACTTTGGTGACTTATGTCTTGCAAGTTAGGTAACCTCCTTTGTAAAGGAGACAATCCATTTTATCCATATGCCCACTCAAGAAAATACTTTAGTTGAGACATGACAACTTCCCTTCACAAATCTTCACCTAATCCTCAGTTACAACTAGGGGCATTATTCTACAATCTTCATGTGATACGTTGCACGCCATTGTATTCTTCTTAGCTACATGGGGTGATGGCTTCTTTTGTTACACTATAAGATTGTATTGAACTTCACAAAATTTTGCAAAACTTGGTATATGCATAACTATTTATAATAACTGTACACAACAACACATAATCTCACAAAAACAATAATCACAACGCTCAAAGTGTATCATAAGGTTTGTAGATGAATAACATGTTATGTAGCACTAGAAATCCTCTTGGACACTGGGGGTTCCTTGGGATATATTCGAAAGAGTGAAATCACATGATTTTGCAAGTTCTCCCTCATAACACACCACTCCACAAGACTTGCGAGACTTCAAAAGGAACAAAGGATGTAACCACTTATTTATTACTCCTACTATTTCTAAATATTTTTGGGAGTTGCAATATTACTTGTAAACCTAGATGCTCTTGTATCATCCTAGTTTGTGTTCTACATTTTATCCCTTTTCCTCTTATAGAGTGTCTGAAATGTATTTTTCTTAGAGTCTTATTTTCCTATTATAGTTACTAATGGAAACAAATCTATATACACATATATTCAATTTTAATACTTGCATATACTATTTAATCTAATTAATACATTTATTTGAAAAAATTCTAAATATCAATATAGAGAGGTTTATCTTGGTGTCTTAAAAAGAATTAACATTAACATACTAGAAACTCCAATCATAATTTTTATATCACCTTTTCCAAGTGAAAATGAGAACTACAGTAGAACAATCAAAAGAAGGTCAAATTTAAAGTCACGCCATTTAACATAATTATAGGTTAAATGAGGAAACACTCATCTAGCTAGATATTTGCATATTCCTATATAAATTCTGATATTCAATATGTTTGGAAATTTGGGATCCAATTTACTTGTGAGAGATTATAGTTGTAGAAAAGTATGCGTTATAAATTCCTAGTGAAAGGGGTCATGGCATTCGCAGGGAAAATTCAATGTGGTGATGCAGTTGGAGAATTGAAATTGTTACCCGGCAGTGGCAGGATAAAAAACAAAGTAGTTGAATGATTCATTAATGCTTTTATGAAAGAGAGAGTTTCCCTCCAAGTCTGCCGATACCATAAATAAATTGAATTTTCTTGTCCTCGTTGCATGTGAATAAGAAGCAGATTTAACAGAAGATTAAATGTTAACGTGAAATTCCTGCGCACGTGGTTTTCTTGTTATTGACTTGAGGGCCACATAAACACATATTGTAAAACTAAATTTGTCAAAGTGAAACGGATAACGTTAACTAGGCATTGAAATAAGTATGAAAGAGCAGACTTTAGCAGTTACGATTTGACGATTTAAATGATGAATCGTAGGCATTCAATGCGATGTTTTAAAGTGGTTAACGGTTTTGAAGCAGATGTAATTAAAGAAGGCTGGCCTCCCTCTCCCTCTCCCTCTCCCTCTCCAACTTCAACAACAAAGGTTTTTAATGCGAAAACTCCATCCCATGCTTTACTTACCAAAACTATTTTCATATAGAATGTGTGGATGTAAATAAATTAATAAAAAGAATTCGAAACGGATCTCCCCCTCTTATTCAATGCACTTTTGTTTTGTTTTGGAATTCCCACGTGGGCCCATACAAGGTCGCTATGATCTTGCCACTTGCCACTACAGTATGGGTTATAACCCATTTTATTACGCTTGGTTCCTCTTTCGGCCAATGGAGGTTTACACACCAGGGTTTGTGCCCTTTTTTTCCTATTCTCTTTGCACGACACTTTCGTATTGCTAAGTAGTTACCCTAATTATGGGGATTGACAATTTTTTAACATTTCAATTCATATTTAATTGGTCTATATAACCTTTTAAACTATGGAAAGAAAATGTGTTGTCATTGTCTTCAAAAGGGTGACAGTTATTTATTTTTGTATGTCTATTTTGATTTCTTACATATATGATATTAGATTAATTAATTACATTATCTTTTAATTCAAATCTTGATTGGTTGTTTAAGTTTGACAATTTTTAACTTTAAATATAAATGATTTAAGGTTCCAAGTGTCCATCAAATTTGAGGTTGGTAATTGATTTTGAGGATGATTATAATAGATAATTTTAATTTTGAATTTTCTTTACATACTGAAATATTTTAGAAATTAGTTTTACAAGACTTTTCTATTTTCTTTTAGATAATTCCAATATTATAATATTATTGTGACAATGTAGTTTCTTTATATCCATTGTTTTTTTCTATCATTCACAAGGTTGTCTAATACAATGTTTGACCCAAAATTAATTGTATTTTTTACTTTTTCATGAAATTTAATCTTTCATAGACATTATAGTCTACAATCACTTTCAATTATCATTGTAGATCATCTTTCCACATAACAATAGAAATTTTTAGTTTTTAATAGTGACTTTTTCACACGTCCGTTTATCTCAGGTTGTTTTGGAAATTAATTTTGCATAATTTCCCCCCTTTAAAAAAAAAATAATATTATGGAGGTATGAATTTGGTGAAGTGATAATATTTTTATATTAATGACCACATTGGTACAATTCACCATGGTTTCACATGGATGTTGGCCAAACCATTAATTTTCTCGTTGATAGACAGTCATTTGTAGATAAACAGTCACAATATGCAAGTAGAATAGCTTAGCAACTTTGAGGGGGCAACCTCCAAAACGATCTTGACTGTGAGAAATAGTTACGTACATGGTAATCCTGGCTTCTGACGCAAACAGAGACAGCAAGGGTTCAGATTTTTTGGTTGACGATCTACTTTCGTTTTTGCGCCTTACACGTGTCCACGGTCCAAGCATTTGGTGAATAGTAATTACACGTCTTATTTTTATGGCGGTGGCGTGAGCGGCTGAATATCTATTGTACTTGTATGCATGAATCAAAACTAGGGTTGACTTCGTCCTCCCATCACCATTTTGCTCTATACACATGCTTAACCTGAATTCTTTCCTTAGGTAAACAGTGTCGCTCGAAAATAATTTGGCTCTAAGCGTTGGGCATGGGACGAGGTAGAGGAGAAACTGCGAGCCATGCGAGATCAAAAACCCTAATTGAAGGAAGGGCGGCACTATTGTTTCAATCTCTTCGCAGTTTTGTCATAAAGCGGTTGGGTTGGTCGGAAGCGCAAGCGAGGCCTGTAAAAACTGGATCACAAGTCGTGAACCAACTGGCGCTGCCTTTCTTGGCCTTGTTTATGATCAGAACATCACCTGTGAGGAGGAGAAGCATGTCGCCCATGACCCTGGGAAAGGGAATTCCATTACCCACTGCGCATGGGGATCCTTGAGGTTGAGGCTGCGACAGGTGGAGGCCATGAGGAGTAGGCTTCAGGCCTCGCCGCAAAAAATGGAGGCCTCGTTGGTGTTTTTGTGGGAGTCGAGCAGAAGGAAAACGAAGACCCTGCTGGAGGGGTAGTTTCTTGCAAAACCCGCGGGCATTGGGGGATACTTGCCCAGTAGAGTGTTCGGGTAGGAGATGGACGAATGGGCACAGATTGTTCTCATTGGCGTCTTTGGTACTGTACATGAAGGGCAAGACTATTTTCAGCTTCTTGGTTCATCTTCGGGAGAAACCCTGACCTGTGCAGCATTGGGGGAGCAATAAGGAAGGGCCATGTACTGGCAGTAATTAAGTAGCTTGATGGGCCGTGCATGAATCACACTTGTTGTGGGGCCGTGTATTTGTAATCTTGAATGAATCACACTTTGGCTTTGAATATGTGTGTGTTGAAATGATTTTGGGTTTATCTCTGTTTGGGTAGCTTATACTGCTCCACGTCATGACCAAACATGTCATCATTGAAGGCTTCATATGGTCCTGCGATGGATATATGCATTAGACCAGCATTAAAACATTTTAATTATATGGACACATCCAAGCATGTTGTTATAAGGATAACAAGGTGTTATAAGATGTTAGGAATGGTTTTGGTAAGATATAGTACAATTCGTAACTAAAATTTATATTGTATTATTTTTCATTTTTCAGTAATAATCTCTGTGATGCAATATGTGATGCAATTTGTTGTACTGAAAAAGTAATAAAAAAGATTAGAAATTTGTAGGCTGCTATGGGTGCCATGCTCTTTGGCATTTGCTTCAATAGTTGTGTTAGACCATATTGTTAATGCAAAATTAAATGTCAGCTGTATAAAAATTCCTTCAGATGTGATATAGAGTACGCTATTTAGGAACAATTTTCCATGTTCTAACGATGTGATCAAAATGATCAAAGTCCAAAAGAAAAAGATGAGATTGCAATTTGCAAAGAGAGAAAAACACATCAGTGACAGGGGACTCGCGTGGAATGGAGTGGAGTGGAGTGGTTGACATATTCTATTCTTACTCATTACAGTCAGCCCATGCTTCTGAAACATTAGGCGTTCTCACTTGACTGGAATTGGGATAAATAGATTATTAAACTTGTTTTATTTATTTGTATCTTTTTGCATATTTTTATAGAGGAAAGCAACAATCTTGGTATTTATTAAAATTTTGTAGATATGGAAAGTGTTTGGAGTTGGGTAAATTTATCAACAATGGAATCAGTATAACCTGATCCTGTGTAGAAACAGAGCCTCCCTTTTAAGTAGTGCTTTGGAGATGAAGGCATGGGATAGACGTTTTTAGAATTGGGCTCTCCAACTATTTAGTAAAAAAGGTACTACACCCCCAAAAACGTTTTGTGCTTAGTTGGCTTTGAGAAGTCACACATTTGATGTGTTTTCTCCCAAACTGATATAAGTATGGATAGGATTTCATGCTCATAAATTTATATAAAGATTGCATTTTTTGTAATAAGAAATTTTGAAAATATTGTACAGGGACATTGACGATCATTGTAGCTGTCAGATTCTCGCAAGTATCAAAGGTGTCAAATCTGTCCTATATCCCAATAAGAGTATGGTCTTGGTCATATGCCAAAGTATAAATTTCTCGCTCATCTTTTGATAGAATATTTTGCATTAAAAATTGAAGTCCACATTCTATAAACAAGAATGTTAGAGATCTATTTTGTTCAATCTCTAAACATGAAAGAGGCTTTTGTTGTTTGGTTTTTTGTTGTAATTTACTGTTGTTACAATAAAGTTGTGTTTTGTTGAGTTTACTCTTGTGAAGTGAGAGCAATGGAAGCAATCAATTAGCTTGCCAACTTAGAGAAACAACTTCTTCTTTGCATTTGAGCCGAGTGAATGACTTTCAACTTCATGATGGAAACTTTCATGTCAACAACTCCAACAACTCTAACAAAGAAGGTACAAATAAATATTTGATGTCTATAAATACAAGGATTTCTTATTTAAGTTTCTTGAAGATTTATTTCTAAAGGATATACGGACTTGTCTATCTGGTGTACGATCCACTTTTGGTTATGTTGTGATGTTATTTTGATAATATTAAAATTGAATGATAAAAATCACGTGTTAGTGAGCAATTGTATTATTTGTTTGTTTTTACATTCCAAACCTATCTCAAGGGTTTATTTTCTTGTAGATAACTGATGTATACTAAAAGATGTGAAAATGTGCAAGATTCTAAACTTTGGAAGCTCAATGGATCCAGACGATATAGTGATGAATCGTTTTATTTAAAATCAGTAATAGTTCAAGTGGCAATAAAAAGAAGATCTGAGTGAGGTCATCGCCAAAAGTTTTCATGAAGCATTCTTGAAACCTATTAATACAATATAGAGAAATATGTTGCATATTAGAATGGTAATGAAATCAAAGAGAGGCTTTTGGTGTAACTTTTGTTGCATGCATTAAAATTAATTATTTATTAATACACAACTAATCTAAGCTATTGATCATCAATGTTTAGTGGATGTTTAAATTATTGAACTTCTTGCAAATACATCTTACTATTTCCACATGAATTAAAATTCCTTCGAGCTTGCATAACAATGAATCAATGTAGTTTTTTTACGGGTCACAACTGTAATATACAAGTCCATTCACTATGAATCGTTTTCATTCTAAATCTTGGTTGAGACATTATTTGCAATTTTTAATAGGTTTTACTTTCATGTAAATTGGTGGTCGAAGTAGAGTTTAGTTTTAGTCTATTTTTTATAGCTTGGCAAACTCAAATAGGTGATCATAATATTTTGTCATCTTCTTAGTGTAAAAAAATATGTGCGTCAAAACTATCATCTAATAATATCTTGTAGCTATATTAGATAAGTTTCTCACTTTTTTCATTGAATCTAATTCAATGTGTTTCTTAAAAAGTTTAAACGATAAATATAGAGTCGTCAATGTTGTTATTGTTTTATTAGAGTCATAAGTCAACACAAAATTGTCTGTAAAAGGATGTATTTTCAGTGGAAACCAACATCCTAAGTCAAATGTTTCACATTGCGGGAGGAAAATTATACCGAAAAATCTAATGTCGAAATTGTTTAGCTTTGCATTCACGAGATCACCCCTGGTCTCAATTCTAGCGACATTTTCTTCAAGAAACCTCCCACGAACAAGTCCTTTCTCTTTATCATCCAAGCCCGCTATCTTGGTGGACAACATTCCCAATCTAATATTGGACTCCTTGAAATACCCAATCCTCGTTGAAGTTTTTGCATCCCTCAGTATCTTTTCCATCTCCACATCCCCGGAACCCTTTACAAAATCATTCATACAAATTCCATCCTCAGGAGACCCCAACCTCCTCGAAAAATCACAATAAGTATGGGAATCAAACAACACCATGAAAGAAAAGCATATAATCTAAAAACCAACTGAAATTTGCTCCATTATGACTTGATAGCATATAAACATCTAGACAATAAACATAATTCCTGAAACATGAGAGTTATAGGTCTGGAGCCCTGGATATGCAACAAGTTATTTCTTAAGGTAGAAGGTTGTAATTGTGTATGCTTGATCTAATCAACAAGAGAGATTTCTCATAATGTTCCAATGACAACATCTTGATATCAATAGGAGGAACTCCATAGGATCCACATGTCTCTTTCAATGATTTTTACATTTCTCATATTTCCCCTCCATTTTCTTTTGAGCGAGGCAATTGTTCGTGCCCTGCAATTTTTCGTACCTTCCCTAGATTTCTTTGTATTTGTGCACACAATTCGCCATCATTTGAACTCTTCTGCTAGTCTGAAATCCTGTTGTACAATCCTTTTCTTAATATTTCTATAGATATTTGTTCTACGCCCTAATAAATCATTCCCGCCTGGAACCTTATCAAGAATAGCTAACATCCATGGCATATTGCCCAGTCTGAAGCAATTGTAGCATAGACTTCCGACAATGGACCTGACTCTGATACTGACACCACGTAAGCTCTTTAGCAGCTAAATGGATGGCATCTTTTGTCCCGCCTCTAGCCCAGTTCCACAACGGGCCTTTTCAACCTGCATATGTTGGGTCTTCGTGAATTTGACACCTTGCTTAATTGGACCACCCATAATGTTCTGCCTACTTTACAAGCTTCGGGTCCAACTTTCATTCAGGATAGTAAAACAACACATATTATTGTAGTCATGCCAGGAAGTATCTCTTCGCTTGCTTCTCGTTTATCTCTAGACCACCAATTGGCTTTCACTATTATTCTTCAACACTTCTTGTGTAAATCCCACCTTCCTCCACTGGAGATAATTATTCAAGGGACTATAGGGTTTGGAAAATCATACCTCGATAATACTATCTAGTATTCATTTGCCTCCACATTTCCTAAAGGCCTTTCACCTCCCCTTTTACTCGCTACTATTGGAGTTACATATTTCAACATTTCTGCAGCTTCTATACACGCCAACCAACACATTCTCATAAGAGAACTCAAACCCTTGGAAGGTTAGGATTTGTCATCTTTTCAATACTCGCTAAAGCATATCCAATATATTCTAATATATGAAATGAGTTTCAACGGCCCTAAGCTCTTCAGTAAAATCGACTACCCCCTTCCTAAAGCATTCCCCCACACCAAAACATCTGAATTAGTAGACAAATCTATCATCCGCTCTTTAGATTTCGCCCCTTTTTTCATTCAGCCATTATGTAAAAAATGTCCTCATCACCTCTTCTGCAATCACACATAAAAGAGGAATCACGTCTTCTTTTCTTGTCCTATACACTCCCCTCTTGATCTTCCGATGACCCTTCCCTTCCCAGGTACTCCACTTCTTCTGGAATCCAAATCTTTTCTACTACTCCAGTTTCCACTGCTTCGATCATTTTTTCATTTACCAACTAGAAATATCATTATCGTTTGTTGTGTGTTTCAATTTCCTTTTCCGCTAACCAATATTCCGCTTTCAGCGTTAACATCGCACACCTCACGTGTGATTGCTAGTAGTCTACAATCACTTTCAATTATCATTGTAGATCATTTTTCCACATAACAATAGAATTTTTTAGTTTTTAATAGTGACTTTTTCACACGTCCGTTTATCTCACGGTGTTTTGGAAATTAATTTTGCATAATTTCCTCCCTTTAAAAAATAAAATAATATATGGAGATATGAATTTGGTGAAGTGATAATATTTTTATATTAATGACCACATTGGTACAATTCACCATGGTTTCACATGGATGTTGGCCAAACCATTAATTTTCTCGTTGATAGACAGTCATTTGTAGATAGATAGTCACAATATGCAAGTAGAATAGCTTAGCAACTTTGAGGGGGCAACCTCCAAACCATACAATAAGACTCAAGTGCTCAATATACGATTAACTAATCCTTACTACCACATATATATACCATTCCTATGTTATGGTGAACACCAAGGCTGACCTACTAAACATATGAAAGCATAAATGAATGACATATGACAAGAAAAAAGATTATGTAAGCCACAAGTCGACACTACATATCCTATATAACCTATAGGACTAAGGGTGTAGCATGTCCCTCCCATTCAAAGCAACATTATCCCCAGTGTTGTCCATCCCTAGATGTTGATGCATAAATGCTTCATCTTCCCATGTTATATCTTCACTATTCATATTCTTCCACTTGATCAGATACTCAGTAATGACTCTGGTCCTTAATCTTTTGGGGTGTGTCTGAAGAATCCCTTCATGTTCCAATATGATCCTTCCCTTCTCATCCAGTTCAGGAAGAATTGACTGGGTTGAAATGTGATGCCCAATGATTTTCTTCAAGCAAGAAACATGGAAGATTGGATGTATTTTACTTCCTTGAGGGAGCTCCAACTTATATGCCACACTACCAATTTTTTGCAACACTTGGTAGGGACCATAATATTTAAGTGCAAACTTATTATCCTTCTTTTGTTTTTTTGCTTAGACAACTCCTTATATGGTTGCAACCGTAGAAAAAAAAAAGTCTCACACTTCAAAGTGTCACTCAGTATGGTGTTGATGAGCCTGTTCCTTCTTGCAGTTTTGGGCCATTACCAAATTCTCTCTAAGGCTAGAGAGTACCTCGTGCCGATGCTAAATGTGATCTTCGATTACTCTCACCTTAGGTTTGACCTTCAAGCTAGAGATGAGTAATGGAGGATGGTACCTGTAAAGTGCCATAAATGGATACATTTTGGATGAAGTATTATACCACCATTCTACAAGTGGCAACCATTGCACCCAATTCTTGTTTATCCAAAGTAAAACATCGAAGATTCCCCTCCAGGCATTTATTTACCACCTTAGTTGTCCCATCTAGTTGAGGATGACAAAATGAACTCTAGGCCAATTAGGTACCTAAACAATAGAACACATTAGTCTAAAAATTGTTCTAAATATCGGATCACGATCACTTACTATAATTTTGGGTGTGCCATGGAGCTTTTGAACCGTGCCCATAAAAGAGATGACAATTGTACTAACTGTGAAAGGATGATACAAGGCACAAAAATGAGCACACTTGGTAAGTCTATCCACTATGACCATGATGACACTTTTCCCTTTTGATTTAGGAAATTATGTGATGAAATCCATAGATACCTCTTCCCATATCTTATTAGGAATAGACAAGGGTTGTAGGATACCCGGTGTTTTAATGGTCTCACCCTTATTACGTTGGCACACCAAACATTCTGCCACAAATTTTTGAACATCTCCTTTCAACCCCTCCCAAAAGAAATATTGTTTAACTTTATGGTAAGTTTTCAAGAACCCATAATGTCCACCTAGTAGAGAAGAATGGAGCTATGAAAGAACATGGTGTTTAAGTGTAGAGTTCTTACACACATACAACCTGTCCTTGTACCACACTGTATCACCCTTCCATATAAATTTTTTCAGATATGGTTGGATCTTTCTAGAGATTTTGAATGAGAGTCTGGGTCTCTGCATCTTTTTCCCATTCTTCCCTTGCTTGATCTACCCAATCTATCTTTAAAATAGAGATGACACATAATAATGCTTCTATGGGCTCGTCCCTCCTAGATAGTGCATCAATGACCACATTTTCCTTCCCTTTCTTATAAATAATGTCAAATTCATAACCCAACATCTTTGTGACCCATTTTTGTTGCTCTTTTGAAGATATTTGTTGCTCCAAAAAGTATTTCAAACTATCATGATTAGTTTTTACCTTGAAGTGTCTACCCATCAAGTATGGTATCCATTGTTTGATTGTATGTAAGATTGTCATCGATTCCTTACCATAGGTGGGCTTCAACAAATTATTTCCTAGTAGTTTCTGTCTCTCAAATGCTATTGGATATCCTTCTTGCATGAGTACTACCCCTATCCCATTTTCTGAAGCATCACATTTAACTATGAAGGCCTTGGAGAAATATGGGGTTGCCAACACTGGGGTGGTGCACAACGCCACCTTTAATTTTTCAAATTCCTTAGAAGCTTTCTTATTACAATGAAAGGAGTATTTATTTAATAATGTTGTGAGTGGTGTTGCTATACTGCCATAGTTCTTTACAAATCTGCGATAGTACCCCGTGAGACCTAAGAAACCTCGTAAATGTTTGAATGTTCTAGGAACTTCTCATTCCACCATGGCCTTGATTTTACGAGGGCCCACCTTAACAACTTCATGAGACACAATATGGGCTAAGCATTCCACTTCCTATACCCCCAAAAGAACACTTCAAAGGCTTGACATACAGTTGATGTTTCTTTAAGGCTTTCAAGAATTTATTTACATGATGTAAATGTTGCTCCTAGGATTTGCTATAGATTACAATATCATCAAAAAGTACCAAGACAAACTTCCGTAGGAATGGTCGAAATACAAAAGTCATCAAACTCTGAAATGTGGATGGTGCATTAGTAAGACCAAAAGTGTCACTAGAAATTCAAAATGCCCATGAATTGTTCTGAAGGATGTCTTATGAATATTCTCTTTCTTTACTCTAATTTGGTGATACCCATAACGAAGATATAATATTGTAAAATAAACTGCACTATGTAACTCATTTAACAAATCATCAATGATGGGAATAGGAAAACTATTTTTGATAGTGTACTTGTTAAGTTCTCTGTAGTATGGACACACATGTGCCATCTTCCATCCTTGCGACGCACCATCACTACTGGAGCAAAATGAGCACTCTAACTATGACGAATAATAACCATTTCCAACATTTCCTCAACCATCTTCTCAATCTCACTCTTTTGCACATATGGGTATCTATAAGGTCTAATGTTTGGGGGTTGACTTCTTATAATTAACTGAATGGTATGATCATGATCTCTTTTAGGAGGCAATCCTTTAGGAGCCTCAAATACAACTACATGTTTATCAATAACTTTCTGAAGATCAGGATGCACTACAATAATTAGTGGTTAAACTTCTGTGGAGAACAATTGTGCTACAAATCCTTCAGCCCCCTTTTAATAATCTTCTACATTCGGTGAGAGCTAACCAACTAAGGAAGTTTTGCATGTAGTCCTTGAAGTTCGAACAATCTTCCTTCAGAATGAAATCACATGAACAACTCCTGTAAATTTAGCTCTATGGTGCCCAAAGTTGTGAGCCACTGAACATCTAAGACAATATCACCTCCACTCATGGGAATAGAAAACATAGTGGATTCCATTTTGTGGCCACCTATAATAAGTCTGATTTTATGGCATTTCCATAAACATTGGACTGTGCCACCATCTGCAATCATTACTTGAAATTCAGGTGCTTGGTAGATGAAACAATTTAGCTTTGCTGCCAACTTATTATTGATGAAATTATGTGTTGACTTTTATTCTTTACATTAAATTTGAAGTTCATTTAACTGTCACTTTAAAATGTTTTGTTAACAATAAGAATGTTGAGAACTCAATTTCAAGTGTTTTTTTGTCACAACACGTGAAAAAGATGAAAAAATGTAATAACATTTTTTTGGATAGAGGGTAAATTTGAGGGTTTTGAAATGACCCACATCCTTGTACATCTTTTGAGAATTTTTGAGAGGATCCACAACCTTTGTTACAATGATGGGAACCAACACAAGGAACTCGAATGAAGCAAACCGTCGTGAGTGAAGTAGTAGCCTAAGTGAAGCAACAATGATTCAACATCCACAACGAGTGAAGCAATCTCCAGAGTGAAGCGAACGAGAATGCAACGACCGCAACAAGTGAAACAGTGGCATGAGCGAAGCAAGAACCTACATGCTATAACAGTAGCGAGTGAAGAAACCAACGTGTTGCGACTACAGCGAGAAGAGAAGCCACATCTAGTGGCAAAACCACCTTAGAGAGGATCGTGTCTCATGGGGATTTGAACATGGGTGGGCAAGCACACAACCGTGTGACTTGACTGCACCACTCGCACCCCATCGATTTTTTTGTAATAACATTATTAATCAATATAATATAAGAAAAAGCCAAAATTAAAATATCTCTGTGTTTTTAAAATAAATGTATTTAAAATATTTGTACTAGCTATATAACATTTATAATTTTGAAAATTTTATTCATCCCTTAAATTTTCACAAGTAATTTTATTAACATTAAAAAATCATAAAAATTAATTAAAAAACGGTATATTAATAAATTTAATTTAAAAGTCCTAGTGGTGTCCAGATAAAGAAAATTACCGCGCCAGTCACGAAGATTGGAACACATTTAAATAAATACCCCACAACACACAATATTAAGTAGCTTAACCTCCGTTTGTGTTTGCCAAAACACTTTGAGATGAGAAACCGTATTCTCGGATGCTTAATGATCACAAATATGATGGCTGGCAAACTAATCTAAAGTTTTTTGTCGAAGTTAATACGAGACCCCTCCCTCCACAAAAACGAAAACAAAACAACTCAAACTCTTAAAATCAAAATACCCCGACTTTTATGGAAGGATGGCTTTCGTAATGGGCTTTATCTCAATCAACAATCTCTCTGGTGGTTGCCGATTTTTCAATCCCAAGATTTAGCAAAGGTCTCGAGAATCTCCACGCTCAAATTCTTTAAGCGCGAAATTCGCACCATTGAGGACTTATTATGCAAAAACACTCATTCCTAGTTCTCTTGGCCGGATTTTAAAGCTATGTTTCGGCTTTCCAACCAAGATCATGATACTTTCACTACTGTGATCAATTCGGTTCCTGATCACATGTTGCATAAGATTGCTTTGCATCCCTCTCGCCCATGGTGGACAGACTGAAAGTGGTATGCTGATACTCCTTTCTATAACTACAAAGCCAACAAAGGCTATCATTGACTCTCGCTTCATTTTCCCTTGGTGGAAAAACTTAATACTCATTGGAGAATTCACGCCACTCTGTTTACCTGGGGTAGGTGATTTGAAACTGTTTGGACTATATGTGTGGAGCCCAAAATTTATCATTTCCTTTGGTGTATTTTACACCAAGACCTTCCTATCGGGGCTCGTCTTGTTCAAATTGGGATCCTGGCTCCCAACTGCCCCTTTTGTGGACATTTGAAAACACTTTTGCATATCTTTTGGTTCTGTCCTAAAACTCAAATTGCCTGGAACTGGATCTATTTATTTTTTTCCTTCACGACGCCACTATTTCACTTGGCAACATATCCTCTAGGGAGATAATCCCAAACTTTTGCCTATGTTCACTTAGATTTGGTATGTTTTTCAAAGGGCATATTCTATTTTGTATATGGAAAGAAAGAAATACTTTTTTCTTTGCTAATTCTGTAGTTGATCAATATTTCTTGACTTATAATAAATCTATGGTGATCTCCAATATGCTTCTGCAGATTCAAGTTTAGGCAAACAAGGTGGCGCTGGAGGTGGATCAACTCCAGACCCTGCTACGCCACTGGGGGGAAGCCCCGTGCAATGTTGCACAAGTGCCTTAGTTTCCCACCAGGCGCTCCTCGCCTTCAGCTCGTGGTGGTCGATGCAGCCAATCACAACGCCGTGCTTTCAGCCGTACTCGCCGCTCTTCGGGGCCGTTACATTAGCGTAGTCACTCGCCAGCTCGCTGTTGTGGCCAAGGCTCTCTGCCGCATTCGTCAGCTTGCCAACATGGGTGGGGCTCTCCTTCTACCGCTTGCTACGCAACAAGACGCTTGGCACCCACCGCCACCTCCGCTACCACTAGAGAAATTCCCTCGCCTTAACCTCGCCATTTTTGCGCACGGGGGAAGCGGACCCAGAGGAAGAAATTACTGTTGGCTAGGAGCTTCCGGATGCTAGCAAGGACTTCCCTGGTTCGGGGGTGGCCAAATGATTGGGATCCGCCTGTCTCGGGCATGATTGTTGCTGCTGCTTGATAGTATTTTTTTTAAAGTGTTTTTAGGCGATGCTTTTTTGTTGTACTCTCCAAGACTCGGCCTAGTTTGACTCTTAGTGTTCTAGGCTCAACCTAACTTTATTTGTGGTTTTGGAGAGTGCTCTCATACCACCCACTTTTTTGTTTAAAGTTATCTTGTATCTTATTTGCATTAATATAATATAAAATCCCTTTTCATCAAAAAAAAAAAAGAAAGAAAAAAAGAAAAAGAAAAGAAAAGAAAAAGAAAAAGAAAAAAACCTAGGTGGCAATGGTAAGAAGTTTAGGTTAGAAATGTAAATGATATAAAAAGAATTAGCATGATAGGAAATAATAATTAGCACGGCAATTCGATTCCCGTGAAGTTGAATTTATAAAAAGCTACACGCGTTGTTACGATGTAGTACTGCAGCGCAGTAGAGTACAGCGTAGTACAGCTCCATTACAGCATAAGATATGACCGTATAAAAGTGAGGCGGAGGCGGATTACAGATACTCATTATAAGATATACTTATTTATATCATTCTGATTCCGTTCCCATTCCCTAATACGATGGCTAAAGTGAAGCGGAGAGCGTGGTACAATCCTGAGCATTATTTATGACGACTTTTTTCTCTCACTGCACATTTAATGAACTCATTTATGAGAGGTGATTGCTCACACCGCATACATTATCCTTGCCCTCGCCGAGAATCTGGTAAACCTACTTAAATATCCTTCGATTTATACGGCGCATTCATAAAAGGGAAAGGGGCTATCCCTATGGCTATACTTGGTGCTTTGGCTGCTACTGCCCCTGCCATTACGCCACAATATGTTCATATGAATGAATGAATGAAACATTTTAATGAAGTCTACGAGATTGAAGAGTCTAAGGGACCAAAAGAAATTGAGACATTGATCTGAATTCAGATTCTTTGCAATATCAACTCTCCTACTGTAAATATTGACCACAAAACTAGCAATCCTTTACAGTTTTATTTCTTCAAATAACAACATTATAAGAACAACAAAATACAATAAACAATGGCCAAAAACCAAGATTACGTATATGAAACAGTCACTTTCATATGCGCTGTAAACTGTGTTCCAAATCAGATGGAGTGTTTGAAAGCATAAATCTTCATTTCATAGACAAATTAAGCTCGGTACTCTTGTTACTGAAGAGACTCTCAAGAGTGAATTATCGCCACAAAAGTAAACCCTAAATCATACAAATTATAAAGTGGAACTTATAAAATATGATGCGGGCATTAGGCACTAGAAATTTTGGTAAAGAATTTAAAATGGAGAGCTGCAGCCCAATGCTTTCGTGTAGAGATCAATTGTCAGCATTGGGCTGAAGCTCTCATTTTGATTTTTTCCTATAATGAATCATGGTTTTTGGATGTAAAATTTGACACAGTTTAATTTTATAAATTTTAACTAAAACTCTTAAGTCGTAAATTAATTATTAAAATATAAAACAAGATAATATATTTATATTTTGTTATAAATTAATGGGAATTTTCGAGTCATAAAAATAGATTATATTTTACTATTGTGAATCACAAAAATAATTTTAAAATAACATTGTGCTTCCAAGATTTTTCTTGTTTTTTTTAGAATAATAGATTACTAAAAGTAAAGTACGATAAATATATAATTTGTCTATATCGTATGATATTATAAACAATAATTTAATATTTTTGTTGATTGGGTAAAGGTAAGGGTTTTGAAAGGCCCTCAAAACCTTATATAATTAAAATTGAAAGATAAAACAATAAAAGTTCGAATGAAGCTAAACAATTGTCAACTGACAACAAACAAGCCATAAAACAGATCAACAAACTTACAACTCAACAAGACAAGACTTCACTCTTAAAGAATGTGAATGCATTAAAGCCCACCAATGAATCCCTTAAGTTAATAGGACATACCCTCCATATCTATGTACATCTTATCCTTTTTGCCTCTTTTCTTTTTAATCCCCTGCAGCACCTCTTGAAACAACTCCATCATGGCTGACAACAATTCTGAAGTTTAGTTATCTGAAGGTGTGTATGAAATCAGGGATTCATGATTTGAAGGAATCATCAATTCCTTTTACGAGTCTAAGTTTTCTGATTCATGAACTCTCTTTACTCCTCTTGACGAGTACTCCTCATGCAAAGTCCCCAAAGAGCTATTCTACTCTTCTCTTTCCACCGCATCAAGCACATATTCCTCATCCAAACTAACTAGCTCTCCAAGTTTAGTCTTTTCAAACTCTGTTGTATGCAAGATTTTTGCTATAAGATCATCATCTTTAGCCACTACATCTTTCTCTAAAAACTCCATCGTTTGGGAATTGATTTTGTCCCCTTTTCCTAAGAAGATGTGCTCGTGCCTGAGGACAAGGAGCTTGTAAGTGTTATGGAAGTTTACATGTACAACAACAAAATGTTGTATTTTCATAATCCAATTCCTAAATTTGTGTTGATATTTTTCACATAAGAGTATCACTTTTTCTAGTAGATCCCTGTTAAGATCCATCTCCACACATATACAAGCATAAGTGATCAAAGCACTGAATATCTCTCACCATCAAATTTGGTGTAGGTGCCTAAGGTGTTTCTTATCTCTCATATATATTTTTAATTATGTTAAGAAGTGTTCTTATAGTCGCAATCATGGTTGTAATGCCATGCGTGGTTTACTTTTATGGCCGCCATATCATTTAAAAAAAACTAAAACACTTATATATATATATATATATATAACAAAAAACAATAAACGGTGCAAAAGGGTTGTTATATTTTGTTTTTTTTTTGGGGATTATTAGATATTTGAAACTAACAAATGATGAACTGGGAAAAGGAAACAAACATTTTCTTAGATTATTTGCACAATGACACTGTCACATGAAGAATGTCCTTTTTATTCTCATTTTGAATTTAGAAAGTAGGATATTTTTCCCCGAAAAAAAAGAAAGCACAAGAACACAACAAATGGAGGAATAATAAGTAAGAATTTGTAATTTATTGTTTTTTATATTTACAAAATAATATAAATTCTAATGATTGTCCAACAAATACATTTTAAAAATAGAGTTTCAGTTGATTTTTTAGATTTGTATTACAAATAAAATATATACATATATATTGAAAAGAAAGAAATAATATGGAATCCTTACTATACATTTTTGGGCACAAATAAAATCTAGATTATAACAGTACATAGATAACAATAATATATGACTTAAACTGATACTTAACTATAAATAGATGATTTCTAGATGATAATACTTGTAGGTAAGCTATAAAGCTATTTTTAAAGAAAAAATAATAATCCTTCCTTACCATGCAGTAGTGGTTTCATATCCTACACAAGGCCATGTTATGAAAGGTAATTCATGTGTATTACTGTAGGATTGCACACATTCAAGCACATATCAAATTTCCAACGGGTTTTACTATAAGGCAATAAAATCTTATAAATACAACATTCTCTCATTTGTTTGCATAATTGGTACATTTGTGGTCCAAATAAATTTTGTTAGAATTTTAATATCACCACTAGAAATGTCTTGTTAATATTTTAGTAATTTGTTTCTAAGGCAACATGTATCAAATAATCTAGATGTTTTATGCAGAGTTTATATCTTATTTTATAAATATGGATATGTTTAAACATAACTTTAGGCCATAAGGATACACATCACTATATTAGTCCGATTCATTAGTAGATTGCATTTAGTATACATATATTGTGGGTTGATGTCATATATAAATATAAAAAGATATTTATGTAATTCATACAATATCAATTAATATTGAGCATTATATTAAGAGGTGTAATCTACAATGACAATACGATGAGAATAATTATGATGTCATGCTGTTGTTGGTTGTCAAATAAGGACTTTAATGAAAGCAACAGTTAGGGGACATAAGTCCCTCCTCTTTAATGGGAGAGGTTTCCTTATTTAAAGGAAAAAACCTATTTACAAATGTACAACATTTAGTTTTAAAGAGGAACTCTGATATCATGGAAGTGTTTTAAATGACAGATTATCAATACAAAGGGATAGAAGAACTAGGAAGTGGGAAAAGGAAGAGTAGCATTCTTAGGAAATATAGATAGCAAAATAATTCCTTATAAATGCTGAACTAAGATCATATAGAACAAAATCATCCAGTTAAAGCCATAAGATGTTATTTCATAGACACAAAGTTCCAAAGATGACATCCACAAGAATACAAAGCTTCTTAATGCAAAAGAGATTAATGATTTAATAATTTTAACAGATAGGAAAGAATGAATAACCACATACAAAAACAAAAAGAGAAGTCTTCTTGTATTGATAGCTTTTTTAACTCTTTACACTTTGCCAAAATAGTCAGAGTTCCAGCCCTTTAGAATGACGTGGAGAGCTCATTATATAGCTTACAAATTAGTTACACTTGGTAACCGTTTCTTTTAACTAAAAGATTAATTAAGGAAATGCTCAATACAATATCCTTACTTAATTAATTTACAAAGAGCTCAGCACTTAAAAAAAGAAGGAGAAAAAGAGAAGCCAGAAGAAGAAACATCCGATTATGGCTGAGGCAGGCCCACTGATTTGAGGATCCGATATTTGAATTTCTTCAATGCTTCAACTATCTCGCATACCTCGTGGGATTGATGTGTTGGCAGTGGCGTGAGACCAAGTGCCTAGAGATTTTTCCATATCTTTATCGAACTCAGTATGCCCCATGTATTCTTTATTTGCTTCAGTAATTGCAGATTGAAGGAAGCAAATGTCCTTTACCTTCTCTTTGGTAATTAATTCTTCTTTGAACAAGTCTTCCTTGACAAATGTTCTGAACTGAGCTTTGATCTCTTGAAGAGAGCAAGGAACACCTAAGGTTTCATCATGAAGATGGCAATGAATATCTTTGAAAGCAGAGGAAACACAAGTTTTGAAGGATTCTCCTTTCTGCCACATGTTATTTGACTCACCCAGTGCTTCTTCCAAAACCTTCATCTTCCATTCTACTCCAAAAACCCATGCCTTTGACAAGTTATTCTTGGCCTCATCAAATACACTGTTAACCAACAGGATAGTCTCATCAGTTTGGCCCATAAGATGAAGATCTGTAATACAACTAATCCAGAGCTTCAACTCCTTATCCATAGCCTTTATTAAGGAAGTGAGTTTCTGCTGTAGATTAATCACCTTCTCGTTGGCCTTGAAGGCGTCCTCAATGAAATTCAGGCCAGCTATAATCATATCATCAACCATGGTTTCTAAAGCCTTTCCATAAGTATAATACTTATGTATATCTTTGATGCTCTTAATTTCATCCTGGCTGAGAATCATGGGGGGCGGAAGAGTAGCCAGTGGGGTAGGGTCTAAAACCTTATCTTTGGCCAATAGTGACTTGCTAAAGTTGGAAAGAACTTGATTCTGTTCTTCCAGCTGTTCTATAGTTTGCTTGCCCTTTTTCTACTCATTAAATAACCTTTGTCACTGTTGTTTGAAGGTTATGAACCTCACTCTCAGGAGTTGATTCCCCCATTGGGATTCTAGAAAGCTCTAAATCAGAGACCAAGAGATCCTGCTCTGCCTTATCAACCTTGGGATTTGCAACCTCCAGGAATTGCTGGCCCTGAGCATCAGTTACTATCCTTGAAGTGGTCTTGGTTCTCTTTACTGGAGGGGGAGGAGTGGTTCCTAGTAGGGCTGCCATAGCATCAAAATTAGGCCCTGTTATCCGAGAAGAAGATCTCCTCTTCCTGCTTTTAACCATGGGTTGCACCCAAGCAAATGTAGAAGAAGAAGAGGGAGGAACAAGGGGCCCAAGAGCAAGTGAACTCATGGAACTTAGAGTATTGAACACTGTTGCCTCTAGCAGAGAAGTGGAGGGAGTATCAGGAGCTTCCTTTGTAGAGGAATCTATGGTATTAGGGGCTCTGCACTAGACATTTCCTTCTCTTTTTCAACAATAACTTCAGGAGTTCCTACAGGATTTGGTATTTCACCATCATCACTCCCACTAAGAACGATAATGTTCTTTGGCCGTGAAGGTACCTCTGGATGTTCAAGAAGAGGTTCTTCATCAATTGGTTCCTGTTTGACTTCTCTGATCTTCTTTTGGTATACTTGAGTAGAGGAAGGAGTAGATGACTCAGGCTCTTTCATTGAGGAGGAATGAGGGGTTTGCTCAAGAACCTCGGTGCTGGTTGTATGTGCTTCCATCCCTGGTGTAGAGGTGTCTCTGGAAGAAGATCCATCTTGATTCTTTTTCAACTCACGAATCTTCCTATCAAGCCAAAATTTAGTTCTTACAAGAACAGGGGCCATAATCTCCACCAAATAATCTCTCTCTTTTTTATACCAATCCAGATCCTCCAAAGGTGTGTGTTTGATTGTTGTCTTATATTCAAAAGACTGTAAGTCCTCATCATCCTCCTTAAGTCCTTCAGGAACTTGGTAAAGATTGAGATCTTTGATGTGTTATAGAGAGAGTCTGCCATAGTGCCTTCGTCTGGCTTCAAAATCATCTGCACAGTCAACCCAATAATCCTCAATATCTGGCTTGTGATGATAGTTTATCCTGAGGTTCTGCTCAATAAACTTCTTCAGATCAAAGCAAGATTTGGGTCTGAAGAAATGAACAGTGATAGAAGTAATAGCCCTTTCTACATTTTGGGCATCCAAAGTTGTTTTACATGTATAGTTTCCCAAAGAGATAGGGAAATGCAGGCTAGTGATCTTCTTGTCTCTGCATGTCCCATGTAGCTTATCAAGCTGCCTACGTACTTCAACCAGGGCCATTTTTTCACTGCAGAACATAGGGAGCTTGAGAGGTGTGCTTTCATAGCCAGCCAACCTGATGTATGAAAACCTCCTAAATTGGATAAAGAAAGACCCATACTTGGCTGTAAGGTTCATAGCTTCATCAGAAAATCTCCTTGAAGTGTTTCCTTCCAAGAGTCTTACAATGTACATGGTGAAAGCATCATTGACTCTTCTGAAATTGTGATTGCTAGTTTCAAGGGTAAACTGAGGGCAATATGCATAAATAGGCTCAGTCTTCTGGCCCTCTATGTAGGTGAAACCGAACCACCGCCAGGATGCAGCCATGGTATAAATGAGATAAGAAGTCATATAGAACGTCTTAGTCTGTTGAACACTAGACAACTACTCTGTCAAATTCATGCAAACAATCTCGGCCCAATTAATGTTCTGCTTGCCCTCGCAGATGATGTTTATGAAGGGGCACATCCAGAAGTGAAACTCATTGGTGGAAGGCAAACCCATGATACGAGCAAGCAAAATAATAAAGTTAGACAACTCATTAAAATCAACCCTGTATAATGCCTTGGAGATTCGGGATGCTCCCTTCTTAGGGTTCTTTAACCATGATTTTGCTATACGTGCCTTGTATTTGTCACTTTCTTGGTCGAACAGGGTTTGGGCTTGGGCACGAGTGAGAATTATGGAATCTTCAGTTTCTGGAATGTGCAAGGCAGCAATAATGGCAGTAGTATCTAGTTTTGCGATTAATTCACCATACACATTGTTGAGTTCCTTGGTATCCGGGTTAAAATGGGTTCCGAAGGAAAGCACCATGTCCGCACACTGTACAGAGATAGGAAAACCAGCTGCGTATGCAAGTCCACTGTCACTAATCATTTGTGCCATGGGAGTAGGATTAGAGCATGTTAATCTACCCCAAAAATCCATGAAGTCTAAGTGCCAAACCTCACTATCTCAGATATCTGGTATAGAGGATTCAAGAGGTGGTACATGTTCTTGGCCTTGAAACTTGATCTTCATTTTTGCAATGTGCAGGGGATAGCCTTCCAAAGATCAAAATCGTGACGAGGATGCAATGGGATACATGGGCACGAGCAAACGAATTTTAATGGCAAAGATGTTGAGCAAGAGAAGGCAAGTGAGCAATGTAACAAATGCGTAAGAGGGAGTCCAATTAAATAGTCATTTCAGGAGAGAGAATGTTATTAAATGTGCATTAAATTCACCCCACACAGACTCAAAAAGATGAAAAGCGGGAAAACTGGCCCAGACGGTCTTTGGTACATTTGGGACATGAGGGACGCGAAGACGCGATCCAGCCGATGCGGGTGATGTGGGAAAAGCGGGAACAGAAAGCCCAGACACAGATGGGATAGATAGAACAAAAGTACGCGAAGTACCCGATGCGGACGATCGGGTAAAAGGAAACTCGGGCGAACTTGGGACAAACGGGCCAAAAAGTTCCAAAAAAGCCGATAGTTAAGGTTTTGCGAGGAAAGCGGCCGATCGGTGAATAGAAGGCCCAGGGGAACTTGGGACATGGGGGACAAAAATGTCCGACAGACCCGCAAATCACCAAAAAGACTCCAAAAAACGCAATTTTCACCATCTCATCAAGTTTTCTTTTCACTAGGACATTATTAAAGGTGCCAACTCAAAATTGTCAAAATTCAGACTTTCAAAAGAGGGGAAATTTTGAGAGGAAAACAACTGTAAAAGGAAAAATCCTACTTGATATCAACATTTGTTAAATATATCATTTCATGTGCCAAACTAATTGTTTGAGAATACAAATAATATTTTTATATAATAAAATATAACAATAAAAATTATTAACAAAATTAATAAAAAGAGAGTGGAAATAACAGTGGAGGAATAGCAAGGGCAAACAACTTAGGGTTTTACAATTTTTTTTCAAAATAATAAAAGACATAACAACTTAGAGTTTTACTATTTTTTCTCGAAATAATGCATTTATTTTTAAATATTTGTGAGTCGTATATGTGGTATATTTTATAAGTGGTCTTTTTCAAAAGAAGATTTTGGAAAATTATATATATATATATATATATATATATATATATATATATATATATATATATATATATATATATATATATATATATATATGAAAATATGGTTTTTAAGGAGGTTTTATTTTCAATTTAGATTTGTTAAAAGAGATTTTAATAATCCGAGAGTCTCATATTCAAGATGTCTCAACATTCTAGATTTTTATTGGAGCATAAAAAGTGGTAGCAAAGAGCATACTACATCTCCTAAACAATGGAATCTCTACTTAAATAACCTTTCAACAAAGGAGCCATCGCGACATAGGATTTATGGAAGCTTTATTCCTTTTTACTTTTTCCTCTGTATGTGTTTGTTGTTTTTCGCTTCTCTCCTTTACATGTTCGATATAAATTAAGTTAACCTATTGTTAATAATGGTTTGGGTTTTGTTTCATTCATAACATAAAATTTAGTTATTATTATTATTATTATTAGAAGGTTATTAGAAGGTTATTAGAGGTGTTCCCTCAAATTGGAGTTCTTGTATTGAGAGATTGTGGAGTTATACCTTCTTTAAAAAATATTGTATGGTGTTTACCTATTTTATGAAAATTCTTCTATTTTTGAGTATATTGAATATTAAGGAAACTTGGCTCACTAATATCTCTTATGTTGTGTTGATATTTATTATATTATGTATATTGTTCAAATTATTCAATTATTATATACAAAGATATTATGAAAGAAATATTCTCATGTCAAAAAATCATATTTAGACACAAATTTAATATTTATGTTTATATTGGTATCCTCTTAACACAAAACTATTCAAATTATAGGTAAAAATATATAGAATACCATATAATATTTTGTTGAGTTCATTTTTTTTTAATACATTTTAATATTAGTAAATTGATGTATTTAGATTCATATTCTCCACATTTGTTTCATACTATTTCATTCAATTCATATTTCTTCCAAAACAACCTAACTTATTGAGTTGGATTTCTTCCAAACAACCAAACTTATTGCATAAGATTCATTATGTTAGCCACCATCACATATTGGCATATATTACCAGCCGTTCAAGTGAATTTGACCTTATCCTAAAAATACTTATAGAAGAACTTCTTTAAGTAAGTTTTAAATATTATAAGAGTAGTAAGCTTTTTGTAATTGATATATATTGAATTATCAATTGTTTTACTCCAAAATTTTTGGCCTTATTTATAAAAATAAAATTGTGTGTCTATGGATCCATCTAATATGATGGTTTGTTAGAGATCTATGCTTTTATTTCCCATTTTTATGAGATGCAAATTGCTTACTTTAGTAATACAACATGATATTTTCTAAAGATGAACGTTAATATAATTCCTTTTGATTATAATTTTAAAAATGTATTTAAGATTTTTTTTGATTTGACGTAAAAAAATTTATTAAATAGGGTAGGATAAAAAAACAAGTTGCTAATAACATGGTCGATGAATGTTATTATATTTCAAGATTAATTGTATTTTTTTCCCAATTGCTATTGTTATAACACGATTGAATAATTTTGATCATTTTTACTTTGAGGTTGGTATATTTCAACAATTCAAAGTGTTAATGACATTCCAAATAATTAATTAATAGAGTTAACTATTATATTAGAGTTATTATTTTTATAAATTAATATATCGATTTTAAATATATCTATCTAAAATATATTGAGAGATATTTTTTATTAGATTAGGCAAAAAATAGGGATCAGTTCCCGAGGGGCAAGTATAAAAGAGAGGAAGCAACCAGAAACAAAAACAGAAAGAAAACCTAGAAAGGGGGTCCCAGAAAGTTAAATAGGCTTAACTCTTACATTGTAGGATTTGGGACCCCAGAGAGGACAAAAACTACCAAGAAGTAACATAGCACCATGGTTCGCCAGTAGTCCACACACAGTTCAGAGACCAAAAAAACCTCTGCAGCAAGCAAAAAACCACCAGAAGCCCCAGGCCAACAGTAGTGGTCCTGGATTCCATTACCATCTAACACCTACTCCTCTACCGAGGCTACTTATGCAAAGGTTGAATCTCTTCCTTTTCTTTTCCCCTTTAATTTCCTCC
Source organism: Taxus chinensis (assembly GCA_019776745.2). NCBI lineage: Eukaryota > Viridiplantae > Streptophyta > Pinopsida > Cupressales > Taxaceae > Taxus > Taxus chinensis. The sequence goes on from CM034147.1 coordinate 980,188,388, forward strand.
ACTCTGTAAATCAGAACTTTAACCTGAATCTCCAGCTCCCTCATTTTGTGTTTTATCTGGACCTCATCCGCGACCATCTTCTTTTAAATGTTGATGATGTTCAGGATGGACTCCCTTTGCCCCTCATTCGTGTTCCTCCATGGCTTTTAGGACCCCTTCTAAATACAACATCTTTCTGCTCCATTCTTCAAAAACAATGGGGTCTACCACACATTCATTCTTCCTAGAAGCACTGGCTTCCCCACCACCCTCCCTCATTTTATCTTTATCTTTCTCATTCTCCCAGAGGGTACCCTTGGGCCTTACCCTCTTTTAATTTAGTAAGACACTCCACAAGAGTAATTTCATCTTCCTCGTCTTGCTCCTCCAAGGGCCGTTGTCAAAGGATGATCCAGAACCGGCTTGCCATTCTCAACCAAAAGAAGAATCGGGCCCTCATGCAGGGGCTACTGAGCTTTCTCATTCTAGAAGGCCATCAGTGAGTTCGAGAGAGAGTTGGCCAGAAAAAAAGGGAACACTAACCATAAACTTGTGACGGAACATGTTGAGGAAGGTCATGTGATGGGTATAGATTTTTCTATACTTACCCTCCAGCATAATATATTTCATAACTTGAAGGCAGACATCCTTCCAAACTCCAGGAATGCACGAACATGCAATACCATCCATGAAGAAGAAACAAGTTTCCTTGCTAATGAAAAATATCTCAATCTCGAGGTCTCTACGGGTTATTTCCTTGTAGATTTTTAACCCATCCATCTTCATATCAGTCACCCTGGAAATAATGGACTCTGAGACCTCCAACCTCCACACCGCGGACAATAAAAACCCCCTCTTTCCAAGCTTTGCCAAAGTCCTTAGACAGATCTGGGTCATGACCACGTAATTTAGCAATATAATTGCTAAATATACCAACTTTAAGCTTGTTCCAAAGATCCTTGTTGCTCTCCTCCATGTTCTGATTGGCGGGTTCCACATGAATCCTGTCTCCAACAATCTGCACTTTGCCAAATTTTTTGTTCCAGCGAAATCTTTTCATAACCCACAAGTTGTTCTCCCTATCGAAGTTCGAACTGGAACAATGATTTTTGTATAAGCTATCTTGGTACCTAAAATACTTTCCCCCCGCTCGTGCCGGCACCATTAATCTTAATGCCTTTTATCCTTAATGATTTCATCATTAATATTAGAGGGTAATCTCTCCCCTTTGCACCAAATTTTGTACTCATTACTAAGGACTCCCACATTGGCCATCTTGTCCATGCATTTATTTCCTTGCCTCAAGGTATGATTGATAGATTTCTTGTCAAAAAATTTAGCAGTTCCTTGATATCTTGAATGATATTTTTTAACGACTAATTGATCTTACTCCTATTCAGGTGAGCATTTCTAACAATTAAGGAATCACCTTCATTATAAATTTCCTTAAGGCCTTTTTCCTTAGTGACCAAAATACCCCAAAGGAGTGCTCTAGCTTTAGCCATGTTATTAGTCTTCTTTCCCAGGGGACCCGCATAGATGAACAACCATTCACCCTCACTATTCCTTAAGATACCCCCACCTCTAGCTTTGACCAGGATTCCCCTTTGAAGCCCCATCAAAAATTAATCTTGATCGTATTTCCCATAGGTCTAATCCAATTAACATCCTTATTAGGGATTTTGTTCTTAACCGGACTATAGGTGAACTTATCCAACACTTCCTGCTCCCATTTTGGCCAAGGAATTTTTGTTTTACCTTTAAACAATTTGAGATTTTCCTTAATGGCAGCTAGGATTTTCCTTTTAGCCACCACAATCAGAGGTTTCTGATCTCTGAAAACACTATCATTCCTTATTTTTCACAAACCCCATAAGAGATGAGGCAGAGTAATCTTCCAAGCCCAGACCAGATAAGGAAACTTAAAAGGGCTCTCCCATTGAGTACAACAATCCTCCATATTTGAAGGCATAATCCATTGCATGTTGAAAAGTTTTGAAATCAGCAAGAAGACACCTTTAGAGAAAGGGCAATGTAAAAAAAGAAGATTCACATTCTCTTCCCCTCTCCACAAAGAGTGCACCTATTAGGGATCTGCATTCCTCTTTTTATAAGATTTTTAACTGTCAGGATTCTATTTTGAACAGCCAGCCAATAAAAAATATTGATCTTAGGGATTAAGTCTTTGATCCATAACTTACCCCAATACTCTTTTTGAAAATCTTTCTTGAAGTGTAAGATGTAGGCAGATTTAACAGAATAGTTTCCAGAGTCTTCCTCTTTCCAAATGATGGAATCCTCCTTAGTTTGGAAGATGGGGATGTGGAATTCCCTGAGTTTCTTATTGAGATCTTGAAAGGGTTTGATGTCACCATCATAATAAGGGGGGAAGGACTATGGTTTCCCATTGGACCTCATCATCATGACTCTAGAAATATCTTATCCAAATTTTACCATTCTCCTCATAGAATTGAGCAACCTCCTTCCATATATCCTGATCTGCTAAAGGGGAGTCTTCTATCCAACTATCCCACCAAAATCTGATCATGTTCCCCTTACCAATCTCCCAAAGGGATCCCTTTGAGAGGATATATTTCAAATCCAACAAATAATTCCAGAAGAAGGATCCTCTAGGGATATTTTCATGGAAGAAGAACGAGTCAATTCTACCTAAATTCCACATATATTTATTTTTTATTATATCAATCCATAGTCCTTCCTCTCTAGAAATTCTCTTGCCAGCTTTAGCAACCAAAGCTTTGTTCATGATAGGTATACTTTTCAAACCCAGACCGCCACACATATTTGGCCTAGTGACCTTCTCCCAGGCCACCAAAGGGAATTTAAACTTTTCTGAGGCCCCAGCCTAGAGAAATCTCTTTTGAATTTTTTCCAGAGCATCAATTATTTTGGCTGGGAGCTTAAAGAGAGACATAATGTAAATGGGGACTCCTTGAAGAGAGCTCATAAGGAGTTGTATCTTTCCCACTTGAGAGAGAAGGATACCTTTCCAGGAGGAAAATTTCTTGTTAACTCTTTCCAACAGGGCATTCCAAACAGAGATATTAGGCCTTTTGTAGATAAGAGGCATTCCTAAGTAAGAGTTTGAAAAACACTTGATTTTTCAACCCAAAATGCAAGCTAGCATTAATTGGACTTATTTATCTACATTAATAAAGTAAACATCAATTTTTGAGATAATTAACCATCTGCCCCAAGACCGACTCATAGTCTGTGAGAGCAGATTTGAAGTTGGTGGCTTCTTGAACAAAGGCCTTTCCCATCAGGAAGTTATCATCAACAAATTGGTTGAGGCAGATCGAAGGGAGACTATTAGAAATCTTGATTCCCTGTATGCTCCTAGAAATCAAAGCCTGCTTACAAATTCTACTCAAAGATTCAGCCATTATAACATAAAGGAAAGGAGATAGGGGGTCACCTTGTCTCAAGCCTCTACCAGCTTTGAAGAAGCCCTCCGGGCTGCCATTGACCAAGACCGAATAACTAGGAATAGATATGCAGGTCATAATCATTCTAACCAGAGTATTATCAAAGCCCACTTTATTTAGGATGGCACCAAGGAAAGACCAAGTAATCCTATCATAGGACTTGTGCATATCTAACTTAAGGAACATATCCGATCTATCAGAATCAACAATGGAATGGATGGCTTCCTAAATTGCCACAATACTATCAGTAATCTGCCTACCCGGGACAAAAGCACCTTGATTTTTAGAGATAATATGGGTGAGAACCAATCTAATTCTGCTAACTAGGATTTTAGTCAAGATTTTATAACTCGTGTTACAAAGACTAATCAGTCTAAAATCTTTGAATTCATTGGCCCCTGTAATTTTTAGAATAAGGACCAAGAAAGAATTATTAAGCTGGCTGAGGAGCTTCCCATTTTTGAAGAAATCTTGGACCATTTCAATGACTTCTTTCTTAATCAGCTCCCAAAATTTCTGGTAAAAGAAATCCTGAAAACTATCATGCCTAAGTGACTTGTCAGGTTCCATATCAAAGACCACAAATTTGATTTCCTCCTCAAAAGGGATCCTTAAGAGCTCACAATTTTCTTAAGGGGAGATGACTTCCTAGAACAGGTTCAGGATATTGTATTGATTCTTCTCCTCAATCCCTGACCTTGCTGAAAAAGGTCCTTGAAATAGTTTATGATTACTTGGTTTATTTCCTTGCTCTCCAAGAGGATCTCACCATTCTCATTCTTAATTTCATTTATCTTGAGGAGGTTTGTCCGGGAGGTGGCTGAGAAGTGGAAGAATTTGGTATTCCTGTCCCCCTCTCTAAGCCATTTACCCCTTGACTATTGCTTCCAATAGACTTCTTCCTTTGCCAGGATATCATGATACTCAACCAAAAGATTTTATTCCTGCTCCTTAAGCACCAGATTAAGATCATCAAGATTGATAAGTTCCTCAATATTCCTTAAATCTTTAGCCACTCTACTTTTTTCTTGGAAGATGTTACCAAAGACCTCTTTGTTCCACTTTTTGAGGAAACCTTTGAGATGCTTTAATTTGTAACTGAGTCAGTAACTGGCCACCCCAAAGACCCTAATATTCCACCACTCTTGAATTTTATTGAAAAGGTCAGGGTGTTCTAACCAAATATTTTCAAATATGAAGGGTCTAGTTTTCTTGACCGGATTTAAACCAAGATTAAGGAGGATAGGGTTATGATCAGAGCTAATTCTGGGGAGATTATTTAGAGAGTAGAGTTGATTAATCATATAGAGATGACTTACAACAAACCTATCAAGTCTGATTTGGATAATCTCCATCCCAACTCTCATATTAGCCAAGGTGTACTTTGAACCTTCCAAATCCAAATCCACCAAACCATTATTGTTAAGGAAATCAGCAAGGTCCTCCATACTCTAAGTAAAGGAAGTGATGCCCCATTTTTTTTCCCCTATAGAAAGGGGGGAATTGAAATCTCATCCAATAATTCAGTCTTTATCCTTGAATAAATTCCTGAAATTAGAGAGATCTTGCCACAATTTTCTTCTCTCGCTTACAAGGTTAGGAGCATAAATGTTGGAGACATACCAAGATTTCTTTGAGGTCAGATTCGTAAAACACATTGCCACATGCCCTGGGACAGTAAGTAAAGGAATACCACGCACAATGTTGGGATTCCAGAGTGTAACTACACCTCCAGAGGCTCCCAAAAAACTGCACCCTTCCCAACAACTATCTTTCCAAATAGATCTTCCCAGTTCTTTAAATATTTCCATACTCATTTTAGTTTCTTGAATCATGAAAAATCCGGTTTATTTTTCAACCTAAGATCCTTCGCTATTCTATGTTTGTTGGGGTTATTCAACCCCCTAATGTTCCAGGAGAGAATAATCATTTAACATTTCTTATTAAGGGGGAACAGATTCCCTAGAGTTTTTTGAATACCTGCATCCACTTCCTTTCTTGAACTTGTCTCCCTTACTTCCTTATTACTTTTCCTGCCCTTTTCGCTAGAATCTTTACCGAAGTCAGCTCTTGAGCTACTACGAGTGACAGGTTTGGATTTACTCACAGGTGTCTTTGGTGATCCTATCACCTCATAGGTATCAGCTACAAAATCTGTTAGGATCCCAAACCCATTTGGCATTGTTAAATCTTCTTCTGTTCTTTGTGCAAAAGAGCTCTGCCCTATAGACGATACTTCATCCAGCGATAGTCCATCAACTACTAGCAGAGCAAGTTTTTTACCTTCCATGTCTTTACTTCCCCCGTCCTCAGAATCTTGGATTTCCTCTTCCAACACCTGATGAACAGGCTCATCATCCTTTTCTTTAGTTTCTTTATTGGTACTTCTTTGTTGTTGAGTACTAGTCCCCACTCCTTCCTCTCTGGTTTTGATAAGTAGATTCAGTGGCTCTACTTCAGGATCTAACTGGAGAACCTCTTATTCCTTGATTTCAACAACCCTTCCATTCTTCCCAATATTTTTCCATTCCTTCACCTCTTTTTCAGTCACCATCTTTTGAGGCATAACTTTTACTTCAGGCTTCTTCTTTTTGAGATATGGATAAGAGCGTTGTTCATGACCCATCAACTTGAAATTTTTACAAGCAAAGGGGGTAGGATCATAATCAAAATGCTGCACCCAATCACCCTTAGGGGTCATAAGCTTAATATTACTTTCCAAACATGACTCTTAATGCATATTCACACAGAATCTAGCATGAGTGAGTCTAGTTTTTACTTTAGTTACCAGATCCAGGGCAATAGGTTTGCCTAGACTTTTCACTATACCAAAAAGGATCTCTGGTTCCCAGAATTCCAATTGTAATCCTGGTAGATTGACCCATATCGAGAAATCCGTAACATGATTCCCATAAGGATTGAAAGCCGACTCCCATTTCTAAACAATTTTATGAGATTTTCCAATGAACCATGGTCCTTCTGCTAAAAATTTTTGCCACATGATCCTTACTAGGCAGAATAGCTAAGAAGTACCCATTAACGTTAGCTGAGATCTCAATGGTGCCATTAGCCACCTACCGTCTCTTTTCCCAACCTCTAAAATAATCTATATTTGGTCTAGAGCCCATACATTTTGCAAAGAGTGCCCCTTCAATGGAAACTTTTGTTCTAGCCAACAAAGAGACAGGAATTTGAGGGAAAGATTACCTTTTTCTTTAACCGGTTCCATATTCTCCGAGACACCTGGATCCTGATTTTCTCCCCCAAAAGTTCTGCCCATGTGCTTGGTCTCCCATCCTTTTCTCTTTTTCCAATGGGCTCCACGTTCACGTGTTCCTTCACCAGGTTATGCTCCCGTTCTCCCTGTAGATTCGACTCTGGACATTCCTGCTCGCTTTCAAATTTTGAAAAATCCCGCTCCCGCTCCCGTTCCCGTTCCCGTTCCATGTAAGGAAATGATTTTAATTATATTGAGAGATAGTAATCTTGAGGGCAATTGATCTAATTAGTATTAGTGTAGTATACATATATAAAATAATAAATAAAAATGATAATATTGTAAATATATATTTTTAATTAATGTATTTATATGAAATACATCTGATACTTATCAATTTTGAGGTTCCTTAGCTTTTATTTTTCACATACCACATTAATAAATACCTTTAATAAATTTTCTATCTATTTCCCTTTGATTTGTGGTAAATGCAATCAATTTAGCCTACGCCATTGTGTTAGTCTTCAAAAAAGTATGTTCAATAAAAAAGAGCCTTTTAAATTAAAGTTTCAAAAAAGGAAAAAAAAGACATGTTAAGTGACATTCCATTAGACGTCAAATTTATGGATGAATTTTCATAGGATAGTTAAATAGACGTTAAATTTAATGTCAAGAATTAAAGGTGAACAATTCACTCCGTTACAACCTTGGATGCCATTGTAGAAATGACTCTCGAGTGTAATAAATTTGTGATATAATAAGATATATTGGATTTTGATTTTGATGCAACAAAATTAAACCATGAGTCAATTAATTATAATCCCTTGGCATGTTGAGTGGAAGTACCGTTCCCAGAAAAATCTTGATAATTATAGTGATTTTAAAGATTAGGTAATTAACTTATTCAAAAGAATAACAATGGAAAATGAATAGGAAATTATATGTAGGTTTCAACGTGACCCAAATTATGCAACTAACTTATATAGTATGATGTTAAGAAAAAATATTGATAGAAAATACACCATCAAATAATGTGATCAATGTGAAAAAATCTATGAAAAAGTGGCAATTTAAATAAGCGCCAATGAACGTTAATGAGTTTTTTCGTAAACAATGAATTAGCCCTAAATATCGATTATCAAACCTTAGGTGTTAAAAAAATGAACACTTGATAGTTACTTAGGAATACCATTTGAGGATCAAAATGCACATACAAATCCAATTACACTTTAACAACAATATGGAATAAACACACCAACTAACCCTTATGATTGTTGGCATTGGCAATATGCAAACAACAATAATTGACATTTAAAAAATATACTTGATTGATATAAAAACAAAAGGACCAAGAATAATACTCCCATTTGCATATCATTTAATTTAAGATATATTTAGTTTTTGATAAATGTTTCATACTATATGTTAAAGTAAGATGCAATAACCATGGATGCTACTAACATACCTATCTTAAATAAGTATATAAAAAATAGGGTAGAGAGGTATCATTTTCAAGGTACTTATATTGAATTTGAGACAAAAGTGGAATAGGTGCCTTGAGAATGATACTCCTCAACATCTTTTACGTAATTTTATGTAAGATGTACCTATATATACTAGTTATTTCTCATTTTTATAACATTTAATTTTTTAATATTCTCTAATAAGTTTTTTTTACTTTTTTAATAGTTACTTTAAAACATACGCATAATCATCTCGATACAAATGTGTACTACAATGCATGAGTTTCTCTTCATTGATTTCCTCATTTCGCATTATAACAAATTCCTTTAAAATGTATTTTTATATAGTAATAAAGACATTCACACAAATATTTTAAATAATAAAAAATATATTATAAAATTAACAATTATACATGTGACATACATGAAAAACAAAGTAAAGAAGGGGCTAAGTTTGGTCCAGACATGTGTCAGAATAATGAGTGCCAAATTGAAGGAGGGAACTAGATCCAAATATTGATGACTTTGTTAACTCTTTGCAAACTTTTTGTTAACTGGTGGGTTTAATGAAAACAGATCTATAAATGTCTGGTTCTAGTTGGATGGAGTTGTTTTTGATCTTGTTTGGCACCTTTTTGTTGGCAATCCTTGTTGTTTTAATTTTTTTTTCTATGTACAAAGATTTTGGGAGTCTTTCAAAACCCTAACCATTTGCCTGATAAAAAAACAAAAAAATGTCCACAATACATTAATTTCAAAATAATTATGAATATGGCATAATTATTTTTTAACTTTCTTATAACTGTGTTAGTTAATTGATAAATGTAGATTATTGGGAGGTACACTCAAACAATTTCATACAAAAATGAGGACTAGTTGCAAGGTATATTACAATAGTTAAAGTCATAATTTTTTTTCACTAAATATGTTACAATAGAAGTGGCCCTATTACTAACATAATAGTTGATTGATTGTGGTCATATTAGTATCATAACACTTGATTACTCGTGGGATTAGTATGTTGGCTTGCTTGGTCTTCCTTTACTCATGTCAAATATGCCTCTTCTACGGCTCTAAGAAAATCCTCTTCAGTCTACATCTTGGAATTGCTTCTAAGTCTTTAAAAATCATCATTCAATTATAAAATAATTACACATAATTAATTAGCTTGATCGATGGTAACTGATGCACCAAAATTAGCAAGAACTTGACAAAGTCATAACTTGAGCTCTGGGTGTCCGTTTGAGTCTGTGTTTTTTTTAAAACCACATGTTTCAATGAGATGAACACACCAGCAACCAACCCTACTAGTTGGAGCAAGTTTCGTCACATTTTTTCAGGCCCTAAAGCCACCATCTTGAGGCCGAAAAATTAGGATTTAAGTTGTAGTTCAGTTTTTTCCTATTTTTGGGCATTAGTTAATTTTAGTCTATTATTTGCATTATGAGTTAGAAAGTTGGAAATTCCACTAATTTAGGAATGTAGAAGATGCGTTGCAATTTTTGTGCCTGTACGAATAAGCATGTGAACTTACTAAGAATAACAAGTTCTAGTAAACTGCTAAAAATAGTAATTTTCACCACCTAGAGTAGATTTAATCAAATTTAGTTAGAGTTTTCTTGGCAACTCGAGTTGGGAGTTGTTTTCCTATTTAGGAAACATTGTAATTCATTATTTTATAATGAAGAAGGAGATCTATTTTCTTTAGGAGTTCATATTATTTGTAAGTATATCAAGTTTGTTTAGAATTTAGCTACATTATCTGGTATCAGAGCTGGTTCGAGTCTTTAAAAAAAATGGCACGAAGAGGAAGACGAGGTGGTATTGCTCAGTATGAATAGAAATATGCAAGATCTACAAAGGCAAGTTGCTGTGCTTACTACAATGATAACCTAAAGAGGAAATCAAGGTGGAGATGACACGAATGAAGAAGAAGTTTGTGAAGAGGAGGAAATGCCAACGCCACCATTAGATTTTGAAGAAAGGATGCTTCGAGCATTTTAAGGAAAGAATGATGGGATAAGAGTTGATGTTTCAGAGTATGGTGGTAGTCTAAAACCAGAGGAGTTGATAGACTGGTTGACTAGCGTGGGGAATTTTTTTGATTGGAAGGCTATGTCAGAAGGTAAAATTTGCATGCATGAAATTGAAAGGTCATGCTATGTTATGGTGGGATCACCTACTGAAAGAGCGGTCAAGAAAGGGGAAAGAAAGAATCAGGATGTGGAGTAAGATGGAGAAGAATATGAAAGATAAATTTCTCCCTATGGATTATGCACAAACCCTTTACAGGAGGTTTCAAAATCTCAAATAGAACTTACAAACAATGCAAGAATACACAGATGAGCTCTACAAGTTGTCCATCTCGTGTAGAGCATGAAGAAGATGAGGAACAAATGGTTGCAAGGTATGTACATGTATTAAAATTTTCTATTCAAGATGAGATAAGTATGCATAGGATTAAGAGCATGGAGGATGCCTATCAATTATTCTTAAAGGCCGAGAAAAAACAAAATTGTCAAAGTTTTAGGAGATCACCTGAAATGAATAGGGGGGCCTCATCTTCCATTCAAGGGTGAGCTAGTTTCAACCAAGGTAGGGGAGAATCATCTCGTGTATTGGAAAAGCAAGAAGATACGAGACAAGATTTCCAGAATCAACAAAGAGGCAGAGGATTTTATAGGGGTAGAGGATATGCTGGCGATAAAGGATGGGAGGCTCCACGAAGACCATTTTTTTGTTAGATGTGGTGAAGAGGGGCATCGGGATTTTGAATGCCCGCATTCTTATACACATGACAAGAGGCAAGGAGATGCTCCAAGAGTAGATCTTGTTGAAGCTGAACAAGTAGAAGATGAACATGACCTAGAAATTCCACCAAATGTTGGAGAAAATATGATGATCAAGAGGACGATGATTGCTCCAAGAAATGATATCAAGGGGGATGCATGGCTGCATACAAATAATTTTAGAACAACATGCACTTTAGGAGGAAAGGTATTTAATGTTATTATTGATGGTGATAGTTGTGAGAACATGGTTTCAAATGAGATGGTCGAGAAATTGGGTCTGCATTGTGAAAAGAATCCTAACCCTTACCGTATTGCATGGTTTAAGAAGTGTAATGAAGTTATTGTTGATAAGAGATGTTTAATAAGTTTTTCTATTAGGAACAGTTACAAGGATGAGATTTGGTGTGATGTTATTCCTATGGATGCATGTCATATGCTACTAGGAAGACCATGGCAATTTGATAGAAAAGTTATTCATGACGGGGGAAAGAATACTTATACTTTCTGGAAGGATGACACAAAAATAGTTTTAATACCTCTTAAGGAAGAGGGGAAGGCTGAAAATATGCTCTCTGCAAAGGAATTTGTGAAGGAGGCAAAGGAAACCGGTTTTTGTTATGCACTAGTTGCAAATAAGGATGAACCTGCAAGTGCACAAATACCAGTAGAAACAACAAAATTAATAGAAGAATTTTCTGATGTTATTCCTGATGAGCTACCAGACAGATTACCACCTAAAAGAGATATTCAACACCATATTGATTTTATTCCAGGGTCTTCACTCCCAACTCAAGCGGCTTATAGGATGAGCCTGAAATTGCATGCAAAGTTGAATAGGCAAGTGGAAGAGCTCGTGAGAAAGGGGTCGTAAGGGGAGAGCACGAGTCCATGTGCAACCCCAAATTTATTAACACCAAAGAAGGATGGAACATGGAGAATTTGCACGGATAGCAGAGCAATCAATAAAATTACAATCAAGTATAGGTTCTCAATACCCCGCCTTGATGATATGATGGATGTGCTTGCTGGATCTAGGTATTTCACAAAGATTGATCTTCAAAGTGGTTACCATCAAATTTGGATTAGAGAAGGAGACGAGTGGAAAACAACATTCAAGACAGGAAATGGATTATATGAGTGGTTGGTGATGCCATTCAGGTTATCCAATGCACCTAGTACTTTTATGAGATTGATGAACACTGTGCTGTGAGAGTATAATGGTAAGTTTGTTGTGGTTTATTTTGATGATATCTTGATCTTTAGTAAAAATAAGGAAGAACATTTGAGGCATCTAAGGGTGATATTTGAAGTGTTAAGGAAAGAGAAACTCTATGCAAATATGAATAAGTGCACATTTATGCAAGAGAGTTTGGTATTTTTAGGCTTTATTATTTCAACAAATGGGGTATAGATAGACTCAGAAAATATAAAGATAATTATTGAATGGCCTACTCCACGGAGTATAACAGAGGTAAGAAGCTTTCATGGTCTAGCAACATTTTACAAAAAATTTATTAAAAATTTCAGCAGTATTGTAGCATCTATAACAGATTGCACAAAAGGAAGGGAGTTTTTGTGGACAAAGGCAACTGAGGATAGTTTTCAATTCTTGAAGAAGAAGGTGATAGAGGCACCCATTTTGGCACTACCCAGATTTTGTTAAAGTGTTTGAGGTTGATTGTGATGCCTCACATGTGGGTATTGGTGCTGTTCTAAGTCAAGGTGGAAAGCCAATAGCTTTCTTTAGTGAGAAACTGAATGAGGTAAGAAATAACTACTCTGCTTATGATGTGGAATTTTATGCAATTGTACAAGCATTAAGGCATTAGAGGCATTACTTAGTGCCTAAGGAGTTACAGACCACATATCCATGAAGTATGTGAATACACAAAAGAATTTGAATAGTAGGCATGCAAAGTGGGTATCATTTTTGCAAGGTTATACTTTTTCTCTAAAACATAAATTAGGAAAATAGAATCAAGCCGCATATGCATTGAGTAGGCGAGTGACTTTGTTTACCACTATGGAAAATGAGGTGGTGCGTTTTGAAGCAATAAAAGGTTTGTATTCTTCTGATTTTGATTTCAAGGATATTTTAGAAAGGTTAATTCATCCATTGTCAGACAATACAAGAGATGTCCTGGATGAGTACATTTTGCAGGATGGCTATCTATTCAAGGGACGCTAATGTATGTATTCTAGTTGGGTCTATGAGAGAGAATATAGTGAAAGAATTACATATCGGAGGATTGGCTAGGCATTTTGGTAAAGATAAGACGATAACCTTGGTAGTAGAGAAATACTATTAGCCAAAGTTGAAAAGATATGTGGTAAGATATGCGGAGAGGTGTCGAATTTGTCAAGTCTCGAAAGGCCATGCACAAAATATAGGGTTGTATATGCCATTGCCTATTCCTAAAGGGTTGTGGATAGATCTGAATATGGATTTTGTTTTGGGATTACCAAAAACACAATGAGGTAATGAATTAATTTTTGTGGTTTTTGATAGGTTTTCTAAGATGGTTCATTTTATTTCTTGCAAGAAAACAAGTGATGCGACAGGCGTAGCAGATTTGTTTTTTAGAGAAGCTGTTTGTTTACATGGTGTTCCAAAAACCATTACTTCAGATAGGGACACAAGGTTCTTAAGTCACTTCTGGAGGACTTTATGGAAGAAATTGGGAACTCAACTACAGTTTCATTAGTGCCTATCATCCTCAGAGTGATGGACAAATAGAGGCGGTAAATCAGAGTTTGGGAAACTTGTTAAGGTGCATCATTGGGGAAAAGATGACACAATGGGACTTGTCATTACCACAAGCTGAGTTTACATCTAACAGTTCGATAAATAGATCCACAGGAAAGTCTCCATTTTCAATTGTGTATGGGAGCAATCCAAATGGGGTGTTAGATTTGCTACAACTACCAGTTGATGGCAGAGTCAGTGATGATGCAGAAGCATTTGCCGAACATATACAACAATTGCAGGAAGAAGTGCAGAAGAAGCTGCAGAATAGTAATGATAAGTATAAGGAAATAGAAGATGTGCATAGAAAGAGAAAAGTATTTACAGTTGGTGAGTTGGTTATGGTATATTTGTGGAAGGAAATGTTTCCAAAAGGAACCTATAACAAGCTGAAGTACAAGAAGATTGGTCCCCTGCAAAATCGTGAAAAAAATGATAATGCTTATGAGGTAGAACTACGAGGGAATTTTGATATTTCTCCAGTGTTTAATGTTTCAGATTTGTATTCTTTTCATGGGGATGGTGCAGAAGGGGATGTTATTGATGAAGTAGTAGATTGGAGGAAATAGGTTCCGGTGAAGAAGAAAGAAGAAGTGGATCAAATTCTAGATAAGAAAACAATGGACACACGACATGGGAAATACAACAAATATTTGGTCCATCGGAAAGGATTGGAACAAGAAGAAAATACTTGGGTCACAGAGTGGGAGATTAAGAAGTTGGATGCAAATAAATGGAAGGAGTTTGAAGAAAAACTTGTAGGAGCTGCATTTTTTTTCAAGCAGGGGAGAATGATGTGCCAAAATTAGTAGGAAATTGACAAGGTCATAACTTGACCTTCGGGTGTTCGTTTAAGTCCGTTTTTTTGAAACCACATGTTTCGATGAGATGAACACACTAGAAACTAATACTACCATTTGGAGCAAGTTTTGACACATTTTGGGCCCTAAATCCGCCATCTTAAGGCCGAAAATTAGGATTTAAGTTGTAGTTCAGTTTTTTCCTATTTTTGGGCATTATTAATTTTAGTCTATTAGTTGCATTATGAGTTAGAAAGTTGGAAATTATGCTAATTTAGGAATGTAGAAGATGCGTGGCAATTTATGTGCCCGTACGAATAAGCATGCGGACTTACTAAGAATAGCAAGTTCTAGTAAATTGCTAAAAATAGTAATTTCCGCCACCTAGAGTAGATTTAGTCAAAGTTAGTTAGAGTTTGCTTGGAAACTCAAGTTGGGAGTTGTTTTCCTATTTAGGAAACATTGTAATTCATTGTTCGATAACGAAGAAGGAGATCTATTTTCTTTTGGAGTTCATATTATTTGCAGTATATGAAGTTTGTTTAGAATTTGGCTACATTAGTAACATATAAACCCTAATATACCAAAATTATTATAACTATAAAAATGACACTATAATAAAATGGCTGATATATATTTAATGTATATTTATAGACTAATATTAATTTTTTAAAAGGGGTCCTCTTCCTTTTAAAACGAGTTGTAAGTTATTCAATAAATCCCACCAATAGCCAACAAAACAAAGATAGGTAATGAAGTGCACACAAAACATTCCCATCCAATCCTTCTCCAGAGGTCAGTATGAAATAAACAAACCCAAACAAGCCCATAAACACTGAATCCTACAAAAATGAATAAACATATACAATGAATCCTATGAAAATGAATAAACATACACAAACAATCCCAGAGACTCCACTTGCCCCTGACCGCCCTAAATAAGGAACTCTTCCAGTTCAGGAAAATGAGTCAGCTCACAAGAATATTTTGTTTATGAAAGCAATGAATCCTCAACCCAAGCAAGAGATCTCAAGCTCTGTCATCACCCGAAACCAAAGTAGAAGCAAGTACGTAAATAGTCTAAAAATTCCGCACCCAAAAATGGGTCCACACAAGGAAAAGATGACCACCATCCGACTCGCTTGACAACCATTCTCGAACACACAACAAAGAAACTATCGGCCTAAGCCTCTCAGATGGTCTATCTCGCACCAAGAAATATGGCACACAAGCTTAAGAAGCGAAGTTCAATGATTTACTCATACAACTGCCTAATAGAGGCATCACATGAAATAAGCAAAAGAACCAACTATTACACTCGTAACATGAAGCAAAGGTCGCATAAGATGGGATTAGAAAACTGTGAGTTACAAAATTTAGCTGTTGCCACACACATACTCAAAACCATTTGAAACGTGTTCATAGAAGATTAAACTTTGTATACCACAAGCATAACATGAAACAACGACCATATTCTAGTCATAATAGACGAGTTCCCAAAAGATGAAGACCAAGAAAGCTTCGAGATTCACAAAAGAATTGGATATGAGAAGAACTCACCATTTAGTTGAGTTCTACATACCCATACTCCACAAAGAATTGTCGTAATACATTAACGAGTTTCTGAGTTGGATGGGACACTATCTTGGTTAACTCTTCACACAAACACTAAGTAGTGTTGCCACACACATACCCAAAACCATTTGAAATGTGTTCGTGGAAGATTAAACTTTGTATACCACAAGCATAACATGAAACAACGACCATACCCTAGTCGTAATAGACGAGTTCTCCAAAATATGATGACCAAGAAAGCCTTCGAGCTTCACAAAAGAATTGGATATGGGAAGAACCCACCATTTTGTTGAGTTCTACATACCCATACTCCACAAAGAAACTGTTGTAATATATTAACGAGTTAGGCGGGACACTATCTTGGCTAACTCTCTCCACACAAAACACAAATAACTCTAAGGAATGAATAAACAAGAAAGTCCCAACCGACATTAAGAATATTGTAGATCAACGACACAATCTAACAAGAATCATTGGGGTGTACCCCAATCATCATCAACCAAAACCCAACAACAAAGCTCTTCGTATAGTCCACAAAGAAGCCCCAACCATTGAAGGCAATGCAAGTCGAATTGAAGCAAGGGGAAACCAAGGAATGGAGGGACCACCCACTAGATCCAACAACCCCGATACCCCAAAGATTCAATTAGTAAAAACACCATTAACACCCCTCTAAAAAAAAACTAACAAATATAAACCAAAAGGTCCCCAAGAACCACCAAAATTCAAACCAAACTTAAAACAAGAAGGATCGCTCCCCTTCCCACTCTCCTTATAAATTAATATTATTATATTCAAAATACTCACTCATTCATATATCATTACACCCAAAACCCCCTTAACCATACACACCCAAAACCTGCAAAAATTAACAGTACCTTCCCAATCCACATACAGTTCATTTTTCTCTCTTTACTTGAAAACATCAGCGAACAAGGTCTTTGGAGAAATGTAACCGCAACCTGCCATATTTGCGTCATGCTTTCCCGTGCCTTTCACTCTCTTCAACACCTAGTTGGGTTTTTGCTTTCAATACAAGAAGTGTTGAGTAAAGTAGTGGTGGATGTGCTATCAAAGTAGAGGGTAGTTTTTTATGATGGGCTGAGTGACAGTAGTCTTGACTCCTCCTTTCTTCTTGCTCCAAGTGGTGTTATGTACACCATTTTTTTAGTACCTTTCGAATGAAAAAAGAGGTGAAATGCACATATTTGCAAGCAAGGGAACTTTGGAGAAAGATGTGAATGTCAGAACTTGCCTTTCAGTGGTTACAATGTCAAAAGTTTCTCTATGCAAAGTAATTTGCTAGGACTCGTGGATATTAGCTCAGAATTGACGCATCTCAGCACAAAAAAAAATTACCCAAAGAAATCTGTAATAGAACTTGAAAAAATATGCATTCAAAGAAAATTCTAGATAACATATAATTATTTTAATGGAGTCTAGCATAGATAGAGGTCAAGATACTGACACAATCAAACAACTTAGAACTGTACCCAATCATAGTTTATTAAGTCAATTGAATGCCTTGAATACATGCCCTAATAGTATTCTATGGTTTTATGAATACTCCTCCCTTGCTAGGAATATGCAAACAATTGTAATCAAAGATTGAAAGAGGACTTGCGATTCCTCTTCAAAAGATCTGCATCTTCTGGAAAAACTGGCTTCATATTTCAAAGATTTGAAAAGAGATGAGGCATCACCACCCTGCAATAATACTTTTTCCATGACACTACATCTCGTTGAGGAATTATATCAAACACATGCATTACTTATTTCTACAGAAATATTTTATAGTGGAAATGAAATTGTTAAACTTAGGAATTTTACAGAAAAATGTGAATTCAGTGCCTCTTGACTCTGTTTTGGCATATCCTCACCAAAAAACTTGACTACTATAATCATTGAGGGATTTAAATCGTATTTCCTTCAACATGGTTAAAAATATCAGTTTCAGTAATGACCAAAGCCCTATATGTCATGCACCATGTACCATTAGCACCATAAACTATGTTTTTTCATGCGAAGGATATATTCCCGCCCACATGAATTCATTAATAGTAATATATTACACTTCTTGTATAGATCTACAAATACAAAGTAACCAGAACTTTCCCTAGAAAAGGAAAACCAAAAAAATGAGCACAATAAGCTCTCTTTGCACTTAAGAATGTGAAAGGTTAACACCTTGATTTCACCTTGTTCTTTAGCTCTTGAAAAGAGCTTAGTGATCATGAGGTTTACAAATTAGTGTGCAACACTATGCATATGTACAAATAAGTCATTTAATAGGGCGTTAACATAAACTCTATACAAGGGTGGAAAAAAAAAATACAAAAAAAAATGGAAAACATACATAACTCACAGCCAAGGATTTGTTGATTAAAGAAAATCTTGATTATCTTATGTTACTTCAATCCTGGTAAGTTGTCCAAATTAATGTGAAACTTGATTTTGAGGAAAGCTTTCTGGCATTGAATAATATAAACTTATATTCTCACCAAATTCAAAACCTTATTGAATCCAAATACCCTCGAGTTTAAAAACCAAGACTGACAGGTCATTCCCAACAGGGCTTGAAACTGGTCGTTGGTCATCATCATAATTCATGGCAATCAGTCAACCAGACCACCTCAACAACAAGTAATGTCCCTTTACCCCTTAACACATCATTGCAGGTATTTCCAAGACAACTAACAGTAAGATCATCCACAATAGTTGAATAAACAAGCATACTCAAAATATGCATCCACAAAATAGGCATCGAGGAAGATCTCAAAAGATAGATTCTTAAGGAGAATTTGTATCCTTTCATAAAATAAAATAAAAACAAAAAAATAGGAAACATGGCTACAAACAAGTAATTTTATGATGTTAATTTTTACCAATAGAATTTTTCAAAATCAGATCTTGCAAGTCTAGTTGTTGGTAAAATCAGGTAAATTCATAACAGGATCCTTCAAAGATCTAAACTAAATACATTCAACCCATTTCTTTTGGAACCTTGATGTGATAACAACACCTAAATTTTTTATGGGCTACAATGCATTTCAATTTGGGACTTCCATTAAATCATTATGACCATTAAGAAGGAAGTATGGAAAAATATATGGTTTGTCAAAATTTCTGAGACAGGCATAACAAATAGATGGTATTGAACAAGTTTAGATAATAAGATGAGAAAGACCCAAAAAATATAAGCAAATAAAATAACTTGACCAAAACCCATACACTCCTTCACACCATAGAAACAGGGTTCTGTTAGTTTTCTTCTACTGAATATTCAATTAAAAGCACATATTTTATTTTGGGTTTCACAAATCTTGCTAGATTTTCTAGAAATTTTAAACGTAGATCTCTAACACCTGATTCCCTTAACAACATCTTTTCAATTGTGTTACAAAATCAACCTAATTCTTTTTTGGGGCTTGTTGTCCACTAAAAATTCCCCTGCTCTTAAGAAAGTGAAATTTAAAATTTTGAGTTTAAGTGTCTTCTTTGTTATACTTAATGTTAAAAGTCGAGAAATTGAGAAAATCTACATTTTTGGGTCATTTTGTGTGTTTTTCGGGCTTGTCGGACATTTTTGTCCCGCATGTCCCAAGTTCAAACGGGCTCTCTGTTCCCCGATCGACCGGTTTCCCCTAAGTTTGTCTTTTTCGGGCCCGTCAGAACTTCTTGTCCCAAATGTCCCAAGCTCAATTAGGCAAGTTGTTCCATTTTCGGCCGAATCGCCTGAATCGCGTACTTCGCGCTTTCACGTCCCAAATGTCCCAAGTTTGCCCGGACCCGTTGTCACATTTTCACCCGATCTGGCCGAGTCGCGTACTTCGCGCATTTTTTTCCCGCATGTCCCAAAAGGCATTTGTGCGTCTTTTCCCTGCTTCGCCCGAATCGGCCGAGCCGCGTGTTTTGCGAATTCGCGTCCCGCATGTCCCAAATGAACCAAGTGCCATTCGTGTTTATTTTTCCTGCTCTACCCGAATATCTTGCTTATTCAAATTGGTAGGTGTGTATTAAATGCGCATTCATTATCTTTCTCTCTCCTAATCGGCTATATAACAAGCGACCCCCCTATGCATTTTTCACACTGCTTCCATGCTATCTTTTGCTCGAACCCTTGCAATCTAAATTCCTGCGCGTGTATCCATTCCCTTTGTAATTCCTTCTCGAGTCTAGTTTGCGGCTCTGCCCTCCGAATTACTATCAATATGAAGATCAAATTTCAGGGACAAGAACAAATCTCGCCACTAGAGTATGCCGTTCCCAATATTGGGGACAGTGAAGCTCGTCATCTTGACTTTGGTAATTTTTGGGCAAGGATGGCAGATGTAAACCCTACACCAATGGCACAGATGATTCACGATAGTGGTTTGGCTTTTGCTGGAGGTTTCCCAATCTCGGTGTAATGTGCTGATATAGTGCTTTCATGCGGAGCTCACTTCGACCCTGATTCGAGCGAATTGACCAACGTACATGGGGAACTCATCGCCAAACTGGACGCTGCCGCCATTAGCATTACACTGAGGATTCCAGAAATGGATAATGCCATAGTTGTTTCCCAGAATCAAGCACAGGCCCTGTTCAATCAAGATAACGAGAAATACAAGGCGTGGGTGGTGAAGTCCTGGCTAAAGAACCCTAAGAAGGGAGCATCTCGTCTATCCAAGACTCTTTTCTGGGCTGATTTCAATGAAGAATTGTCAGATTTTATAATCCTACTGGCTCGGGTTATGGGCTTACCCTCTACTAACGAATTCCATTTCTGGATGTGCCCGCTCATCAGCATGGTGTGTGAGGGAACTCAAAATATCAACTGGGCGGAAATCATCAGCATGAACTTGGCAGAGCAGCTGTCCAATGTACAGCAAACGAACAAGTTCTACATGACTTCGTACCTGATGTATACTCTGGCGGCATCAAGGCAATGGTTTGGTTTTTCTTACATTGATGCCCATAAGGATGATCCTGTATATGCCTACTGCCCGAAGTTCACCCTAGAGACCAGCAATCGCAATTTCAGAAGGGTAAATGATGCTTTCACCATGTACGTGGTCAGGCTGCTTGAAGGTGACACTGCTAGAAGGTTTTCTGATGAAGCCATGAACTTGATATCGCACTACGGTGCCTATTTTATCCAATTTAGAAAATTCTCCTATATCAGGCTTGCTGGCTATGAGAGCACCCCTCTGAGGCTTCCCATGTTCTGCAGTGATAAGATGGCTTTGATAGAAGTATGCAGGCAATTAGACAAATTTCACAGAACCTGCAAAGACAAGAAGATTATTGGTTTGCACTTTCCCATCTCTTTGGGAAATTACACTTGTAAAACAGCCCTGGATGCACAGAATATAGAAAGATCCCCAGTTCCTATCACTGTTCATTTCTTCAAGCCAAGAACTTGCTTCGACTTGAAGAAGTTCATTGAGCAGAACATCAAGATAATCTATCATCATAGGGCAGATACAGAAGACTATTGGGCTGACTGTGCAGATGATTTTGAGGCTAGAAGGAGGCATTATGACAGGTTCTCTCTGCAATTGATCCAAGAACTCGGCTTGTACCAAGTTCCTGAAGGACTCCAGGATGACAACTCTGATCTATACTCATATGAGTATAACAATGTGGTTAAGCACACTCCCTTGGAGGACTTGGATTGGAACAAGAAAGAGAAAGATGATCTGGCTGAGATCCTAGCTCCAGTCTTAGTCAGGACTAAGGTCTGGTTTGATAAGAAAGTTCAAGAGCTTAGAAGGCTCTCAGGAGAATCCTCCTCTAAGGATGTTTCAACACCAAGGAGGGAAGCATCGACTCCCATATCAGACACACCTGTGCAAACCCCTCCTACCTCATCAACGCAAGGACCTGCAACTTCCACTCCTTCTTCATCCACTCAAGTATATAAGAAGTGCCTTTGGGACCAGAGAACATCATTGTTCTCAGTGAAAGTGAAGAGAGTGAAGTGCCAGCCCCTACAAATGCTCCTAAAGCTCCAACGGATAAAGATAAGGAAGTCCAGAGCACTGAACTTCCAAGTGCTATTGATTCCTCTACAGGAATTTTCTCAAGCGCCCCACTCACATCTCAACCTGAGACAACAGCTGTGCAAACCTTGAGCATCATGAGCTCTCTGTCTCTTGGTCCTCTTGCCCCTCCTGGTGCTTCCTCTTCCTCTTTTGCATGGGTGCAACCTTTTGTCGATAGTAGAAAGAGGAAATCCTCCTCTCGGAGCTCAGGGCTAAATTTTGATGCTGTCGCAGCCTTGTTAGACACTACTCCTTCTCGTGCCAAGAAAGCTAGAATCACCTCCAGGATAGTGTCTGATGCTCAGGGTCAGAAATTCCTGGAGATTGCTAAACCCACAGTAGATAAATCAGAGCAAGAATTACAGGCATCTGACCTAGAACTCTCAAGGATTCCTATGGGAGAGTCTACTCCTGAAGGTGAGATCCACAACCTCCAAGAAACGGTCACAAGAGTCATTGGGAGGGTAGAGAAAGGGCAGCAAACTATTGAAAAGTTGGAGGAACAAGCCCAGATTCTCACAGGTTTTATCAAATCTCTTTTTTCTAAGGACAAAGTTTTGGACCCTACCCCATTGACTACCCTTCCGCCACCTGTAATTTTGAGCCAAGATGAAGTACAGAGTATCAAAGACATGCACAAGTATTCCGTCTATGGCAGAGCTATGGAGGCCATTGTGGAAGATATGCTTGTTGTAGGATTGAACTTCATCGATGAAGCTTTCAAACTCCACGGAAAGGTGAACAATTTGCAACAGAAGCTCTCCTCCACTATCGGGATCATAGATAAAGAGCTCAAACTCTGGAGCAGTTGCATAGTAGACCTCCGTCTCATGGGACAGAAAAATGAGAACATTTTATCGGTGAATAAGGTTTTTGATGATGCAAAGGATAATCTATCAAAGTCCTGGGTTTACAGTGTGGAGTGGAAGATCAAAGTCTTGGAGGAGGCTTTGGGAGAGCTGAAGAATAGCTGGTAGAAGGGTGAGGCTTTCAAGATACTGGTTGTATCTACTTTCAAAGATATACATTTTCATCTTCAGGATGAAACTTCTGGTGTGCCTCTTTCCTTGCAAGAAATCAAAGCTCAATTCAGAGCTTTTGTCAAAGATAATCTATTCAAGGAAAGCTCCATTTCCAAAGATAAAATGAAGGAGATCTGCTCTCTTCAATCTGCCAATGAAGAAGCAAATAAAGACTATCATACTCATGTCGAGTTTGATAAGGAAATGGAGAAGTGCCTCAGATTTTGGGCTCAGTCTATAGCCAACACGTCAGTCCCTCATGGCAGAGACATAGCCGAGGCATTGAAGAGATTTAGGCAGTGAATTTTGAATTCAGTGGGTCCCTCCAATTCATAACCACATGTCTTCTTCTCCTTATTCTTCTCTTCTTTTCTAATTCTTTTTCTCGGATTCATTGTAATAAGTTGAGGTATTGCGATTGGCAATCCTTAACTAATCTTTAGTTAAAAGAAGTGGTTACAAAGAGTAACTGATTTGTAAGCTATATAATGGCCTCTCCACGCCATTTTGAAAAGGGGTAAGGAAGAACTTGGCTTATTTTCTGAAAGTGTAAATAGATCATAAAGAAATCAATACAGAAGGGCTTTTCATTCTTTGTCTATCTGATCTCTTTTATCCCCAAGCTTTCATTTAATTTTGTGAAGATCATTTGTCTGTGTTACGTCAAGAAACTTTGTGTTCTGGTAGATGTTATTTATAGAACTTTGTGTCTTTAAATTCCATCTTATTTATATGATACAAATGATCTTGTTTCAATTCACTGTAACTTCGCATACATAAAGAATTACTCTGTTATCTATAATTCTGCATGTTGCCTTTCTGCTCATTCTCATATTCTCATTCCTCAGTCCTTTTGTAATTGATGATCTTTATAGAAAACACTTTTGTAATATCCAAGTTCAACCAGAAAATCATGTTTTGTATATTTGTAAATAGGTTCGTTTCTAAATAAGGGAACCTCTCCCATTAAAGAGGAGGGACTTCTTGTCCCCTGACTGTTGCTCTTCGTAAAGTCCTATTTGATAACCAACAGTTTTTGGCGACTCCGCTGGGGAAAATCATTTTCCAGTTCTGTAATTTTTGATCATCCTTTGATCTGGCAACTCCGTGTTTTACTCAAGGGAGAAGGGCCCTTGGTATTGAAGATTCTCAGTTTAAGCTTTTGGAGTAGCAGGGTTTTCCTTTCCCTTCAACAAGAAATAGAAAGACTCGTTCAACAAGCACTCCACCTGTTCAAGATAGAATTCCTACGGGTGGTATTCCTTCAGAGCCAGCTAGTCCTAATCTTCGAGCTTTGATTCTTGCTGGTGTTGCAGTTCCTCTCCAAGCCATTTTTCCAAGAATGGTGGTACCATTACCCTGGGGTCATCGTGTTGTGCCCCTTTCTCTTCCTCAGCCTTTGCAAGAGTTACCCAGAGGTAACCGGAAGAACTTCCCTAAATTCAAAGGCGATGGTAAAGTGCATCCTGATGAACACATCGCAGCCTTCATAGTTGCATGTGGAGTTCTGGGAGTTGAACATGAAGACGTCTCTGTGAGAATTTTCGTTGAGACTTTACAAGATAATGTTGCTGATTGGTTCTATCACCTTCCAGCTGGTGCTATCACTAGCTGGGACACCATGAGAACTAGGTTTGAAAACCATTTCAAACCAGCAGAAGATGTGTATGCCTTGCTAGCCCAAATATCTCAGATAAAGAAAGATTCACAAGAGCCCATGAGAGAATTTGTGGCCCGATTCAATAGGTTGATTAATAAAATTCCACCAAATACTCGACCTGTTGATCAAATCCAAAAATGTTTCTTCCTAAATGCCCAATCGCCTGAAGTTAGTTATGCGCTAAGAAGGGCTAATCTCACAACATTGGCTGAAGATCAAACTCTTGCTGTTAGTGTCGAGGATGATTTAATCATGTCAGGGAAGTTGAGGAGAGACCCTTCCAAATCCAAGTCTGCTTCTTCCTCCTCTTCCACCCCTGGACCTAATACTGATCCATTGGTTCAAAAACTTGCGAATGATCTCATTGCCATAAAGAAACAATTGGCTCAGCATGCTCCTTATGCAGACATTCCAAGGAGGAATTTTCAGCCCAAAAATCATTTGCCTGCTTCTCAAACAAGATTAGCGCTTGAAGGACCTCCTGTTAAAGTTCCTGTCAATGCAACCTGTGAAGTTGAGGAACCAGATGATGATGAGGATAATGAAGCTTGCGAGGAATTTGTGGAAGAAGTTGATGATGAAGCAGATGAACTTGAGGGATCTCGAGTTAATTTCTTCACCACTGAGGGCATTGATGATGGAGATGATTATGATGAAGTAGTAGCGGACACGAATAGTGAATCGTTCGCTGTCATGACTCGAGAGAAGACAAATCAGAGGGAGAAAGTGACGCAGCCCCCCAAGAAATATAAGGAGCAGTCGACAACTATCCCCGTAATTACAAAAAGAGGATCTCCTATCCCCGTTTCATCTACACCAAAGGTGAGTCATGTCAATCCTGCTATTAAAGCTACTTCTTTTTCCCCTAAAGTTGATAAACCTAGGATCTCAAGTGATGATGGTCCGTCCACTTCTGGGTCTTTTGATATTATTGATCACCTGAAGAAGACTAAGGTTCAAATCTCAGAGGCTGAGTATTATCAAACCCATCCCAAAGCTTTTGCTAAAATGATTCAATTTGTCAATTCCCATTCTAAAACCACCTCTAAAGGCCTTTTACCCACTCCTTCTTCTACACCACAGCCTAGTCTGGTAGCCGCTGTCACCTCACCTAATGACAAAATTAAACCATTTTATGTAACACTTCTTATAGCTGGCCATAGGCTCAGTAATTGTGTCATAGACTCAGGAGCCTCAGACAATGTGATGCCTGCTAAAGTAGCTCATGCCTTAGGCTTGACCCTCACACGCACTTATGGATCTTGTTACTCTATGGAGAGTAAGGAAGTGCCCCTGGTCAGAAGAATTAAAGATGCACATGTGGCTTTTGTTGCTTTTCCTGAGAAGAGAGTTTTGGCTACCATTTTAGTAGCAGATATTCCTCCTTCATACGGGATGTTGCTAAGTAGGAACTTCTGTAAGGATGTGGGTGGAGAAATTCAAATGGATTGGTCACATGCACTCGTACCTGTTAATGGGAAAATGATGGGGGAGCTCTTAACAATGAAGTATGGCCTAAATCCAAATGTTTTATAGCTTAAAGCTATCACAAATGATTTCTAATGCCAAGATCTCCAAATATGAGAGTTTTTTGTTATGAAAACAAGGTGTAAGGTTGAGAGGGAGGGGTGACCCTTCTATTTATAGGTTTTCACTTGGGAGAGTTTGGAATTTGGATGTATGTGGGACTAAAGATCGAAAAGAACTTTTAGATTAGATTAGGATAAACATGCTTTAGGCTTAGATAAGCTTGGTTTAGGCTAGTTAACTAGGATTTAGGCTAGTTAAACTTGATTAGCAAGTGATTAGAGACTTATTGAGAGTTGAGAGGGGTCTAGATAACCAATTGTGACTGATAGATAGCCTACAAAGCCAATAGAAGTGGTCTAGAGAGAACTAGGGAGGTTCTAAATGGTCAAAAGGAGGAATGTTTAACTAATAAGAGAGCTATTAGCCAAATAAGTTGAATATGGAAAGAATACGACCGAGAAGGTGTCCTAAATGTGCATCTGAGAGTGGGGTGAAGAATGGAGAATTAACGAAGTGTCGTTAATCAGTTGAATGGGAGGAAATTCTAAGTGTAAGCATAGTTTAGGTGTCTACAACTGAAATTAGATTCTTGCGTTTCATTTAATAATGAAAAAACAACAGAGGAGATGATCGTGCTGTGACCCAATTTATTGTTTCGTCATTATTATGGGGAAGTAGTTACAAGTTATAAGAGATAGAGAGAGAAAGGTGCCTCTACCTCTACTCCTCGTGTATCGCATTAACATCTACTTAGTCAACTCCTTTTCAATGCAGAAAGTGGAAGGGAAGATGAGCATTCAAACCTATTCTACGATATTTTTTAGGTTGATTTTTGATTTTTGTTCTGTATTGTGTGTTTCTATGAATTCTTTTAGGCATGTGACCCTATTCAACCACCCCTTCGTAACCTTTTCTTATACTAATATAATTGTGACAATTCCCATAAAAAAATTATTTTCCGACAAGGTTTTTCCCATAAAGTTTTGACATCTTTTTTGGTATGTTTTTCATTTGAGTTTAGTTTTTGATATTGAATATTTTGGGTGGCTCTTCATTTAAAGGGTATACAATAATGGAAAAACTCAACGAGGAGGCTATTGCATCACTAGGGAAGATGATTAGTGAAGAGTTCATTTTAACATCATTTCCTGTTCATATTGTTGAAGCAAGGGCATGTGAAGTATGTATTCAAATGGTATAGACATTGGTACCAAAATTTCTCATTTTTTGAAGCTAGGGCGTGTGAATTTTGTATTCAAATAATATAGCCATTGGTCCCGAAATTTCTCATTTGTTGAAGCTAGGGCATGTGAATTATTTATTGAAATGGTATAAACATTGGTCCCAAAATTTCTCGTTTATTGAAGCTAGGGCATGTGAATTCTATATTCAAATGGTATAAACATTGGTCCCAAAATTTCTCATTTGTTGAAGCTAGGGCATGCAAATTCTGTATTCAAATGGTATAAACATTGGTCCCAAAATTTCTCATTTGTTTTAGCCTTAATGTAGTTTACAAGAAAATTAGTGAAGTGGAGCCAACAACAATGATCGTTTGTTGAATTGCATGAGGTCATGTATTTGTGTTTGTAATTTTGGAAATGTCACATCCATTCTAGTTGATTATATAAAATCAAAATTTGTGGCATGGGGTCCTCACAAACACAATACCGCAAGGTCAAAAGCTCAAGCAACAACGTGAAGAGTGAAGTATGAACCAAGGCATATGAACAATCTTTTTCCAACTAATTTTTCACCACCTGTTTTATCTTTTATCTGTCTTAATATCTAACTTCCTTCTCTTCACTCTCTCTAACATTGGTCCAAAATTCTATTATTGATAACAAAGGTTTCATTTTGAGTTTTTTATGTGGTGTTCCCATGTTATGGATCAACATTTTGCTCAAACATTTTATTTTTCTATTTTTTTAATATTGAAGATGCTAAAAAGAATACAAAGCAAGATTGGTACAAAGAGGACAAAGGCTGCCACAAGTAGATCCTCATAGGAAAATAATCTACATGCTAATCAAATCCAAGAAATGAGTCATGTTATACATTTCAACCCCATATAATGGATTTATTTTAGTTTATTACAAAAATACTCGCCATTTAAGCAACCTAAAAAAATATGATGTCGAATTTCATGGGAAAATTTTTATTTAAGATTTTATTACCTTAGAGAGTGACACATCCCTTGATTCAAAACAACACATTAAAGAAGAAAGTCAAATCAAATTCTAACAATATAAATTCTCCTTGCATGATAGTGCTATTAAGAAGTGAGCTTAACATCTATTTTTCCAAATTTGTTTGACAATAATTTTTCTAAAAGTTTTAGATATCACTTCGTAAGAAAAAATCAATTCTAAGAACAACACTTTTCCAAGTAAGTTTTTGCTAAAAAGTGTTAGCAATTCAAATTGAAATTTTATTAGGAGATATGAAAAAATTTCACTAACAATATGTCCAAAATGCATTTGATTGGCTAAGGTTGTGGTATTGGTGATTTTTTTTATTGTTTCCCATATTGTGGATGTCTATTGCATGTGGACCATGGGATATTTGACAATTTTTTTGCCAATAATGTGTCTGACATGACAGTTGATTGGTGGAGGCTGTGGTATTAGCTAAGAACATCTCCAAAATGCCATGCATCCCCCCTTGTACCCAATAGAAGGACTTAGGAAATATGTTTCCAAATTTGATGGCCATCCCATCGTGTCAAATGGGTCAAATGGAAACTTGACAATAGTTAAGTCATTTTAGTGATTTTATTTTAAGGTGGGAATTAATGTTTTGAATTTTATGGTCGTTTACACATTTTTTTTGTTTTAAACATAAAACACTTGTAAATTTTTAAAATTATAATATCTTCTAATTTGTAGATTTAAACTATGACCATTATATATATATATATATATCAAACTATTAAAATCAATAAATGTTTCCTTTTGGGATCAAGTGATTGGACTATTGGTAAGTTACAAGTAGTTTGTAATCACCGACCCAAGTTCCATTCTCATTGAACCATTCAACACTTTTAATAAGTAGTGATAGGGACACCTTGAGGGTAGGGGTCACACTTCTCCTTGTGGCCCAAGAAGAACACATCGAGGAAATTATAGACCCAAGCCCACCCCCCATGCCTCACTTTGAGAAGGTGCTCCTCCATTACTCCACTCCAATTCATAGCTCATGTATAATTAAAGTGTTTACCATCCAACAAGTAAGAAAACTTTTCGACCGGGTGTGAATACTGAGATAAAGTTGGAATTGGTCACATTGTGTCAATCAATTTTTAATTTTTTTTGGGTTGAATATCACACCAAAAAGTGTGACTTCGAGGAAAATATTTGGGACAATGATGGCCACAATAGTGAGTAAGGTGAGTATGTGGAGGAGTAACCTACATCCCCTTTAGTAGATGTATCAATTGAAACGAGAGTCGATATTGAGGCTCTATGAAAACATGCTCTAATTAGAAAATATCTTGGTAAAAGGCACACAATTGGTATAATCTAAAAATGGTGTATTGAATTATCGCGTCCAAAAATATCATTGTGTTTCCTTCTGAAAGAATTTTTTTATGATAATATTTGAGGAGGAGGAACAATGTATATCTAGAGCGCTCAATATGGGTGGTTAGCATTTGGAAGATGCATGATTATTTTTAGAACCACGAGTTTCAAATTTAAATGCTCTTATAGCTAAAATGAGACCAAACCCCTATGTGGACTTGGCTCTATGTTATTCCATCAAAATATTGGGGTGAGGAAACCCTAATGAAAAATTCAGAGCAACGTAGGTTTAGACACCTAAAATTAGCACCGCTAATCCCCATGTCCACATCCACTAGCACCCCTTCATTATCACATCACTATCATATTATACATTAAATCCTCTATCCTAAGTCTTATTCCTCCCCTAATATTTACTCCCGTAAATATCATTCTACAACTGTAAAATCTTATTTTACCCCTTCTTAAAACTCAAACCACTCAAACCACTTAGAAACCAAAATCAAATAAAACAAAACAAAATCAACAACTTCTCAACCATTTTGCAAACTCCCTAACCCGCATAACCTCTTTCCAACACACATCCTTCATAAAAAAACAAAAAACCTCAATTTGGGAAGTAGTTTCAACCTTTTTTCGTGTAAAACCCGGATCACCGACGATTCTAACCAATCACCAGCACAATGATTCTCCTTTGTTGACATAAACTTATATGAACAAGTTTTAGGCCTTCATTTCAAGTTAGCTCCCTAGAACTTATGGGCTTGGCTTATAACAGGACTTTGCTCAAGGCATTACATATTGAAATTTTACTATAGATAGTCCCCTTCATCACAACAATATTCAGACATCAATAATCTCTTCTTCAGCCTTGGAGGTCATTCACATCATCTAGGAATCAACTCACCAAATCTTCTAACATCTATAGTCTTCCTCTCTCGGGTAATATCATTTTCTCAACCTTCATTCTATCAACTTTATACAAGGTAAGTGGTTTCTCTTACTTCTTATGCTCTTATTTTAAAGCATCTTGTTCGTCGTTTCATCATTTACAAGCCATTCAGTAAAGTTCTATCTCATTTATTATCAACATGTACACTTCCACAGAAATCGTCACAGCGATTTCCCTCAATCGCCAACGATCGGCCTTAATTGCTAGCAATCCCTGTCTGTCAGATGATCTGACCCCTTAATATTTCTTTCCAGACATCTAGATCTCATCATTTATTACCACTCTTCCTTTGTAGTGTGCTTGTCAAACCCTATCAAGCTCCTTTGAGCCATCTTTAACACTCTATCAGTTATCTAAATCAAATCTATCATCTTGCTCACCTTTGTGAGTACACAACTATCTACATCCTTGCTCCTTTGAGCCATTTTGTGATTCCTAGACTCCCTTTGGATTAGGTATCACCATCTAGACCATCATATAGCCATGGACCATGTAGTCCCTTTTCCTTTGCATTATTGGTTATATCATATATTTTTATCATTTTATCTTATCATTATCAGATTGATTTCTTGAATGTGGATTGACATCCTTGCAAGGAAGTCCATTGACTTTGGGGACTAGCCTTTGCCAGGAAATCCACCATATATCTATCTAATCCCATATTTTTCTGAGTTTCTGTGCATTATAGGTAGCTTATCCCATTGGAAAGAAGAGTTGTGCACACACTTGGATCTATCGACATCATTCATCCATCAAGTATCAACATCAGCTATCTCATGGGTATTGGTAAACCCCGCTGTCTTCTGAGGTCGGTTTTGTTTTTGTTATTTCACTTCATTAATTTAAATTTAGAAAGAAAAAACTTCTTTGAACATTCTAGCACACCCGGTGGGACCCTTAGTCCCATTTCTTTTTTAATTTCAATCAAATTAATTTCTCATTCATGTTTTAGGTTTTTTGTTTTGCAATCGTTAATGATCCAGTCAAATCACCCAGTGATTTAGGTGAATCATCAAGCGATTCTTGTCAATCATGATGATCTCTATGACTACTTCTGATTACTCATTCAGTCAACCTCTAACATCATTTTCATTTTTTGTTCTTTTTTGTCTTATGCTAAACTTTTTGCAGGTTTCTGCTCTGGTATTTTGCTTGGTGCATTATTGCATTGCTAAAAAAAATAAAAAAATCTTTAAAAATTAAAAAGGAAGCATTTTACAGGTGAGTCCTCTTCTTTTCTTTTCATTTTCAAGCATCACATTTTGTTATTTGTCCTCATCAAAATCAATCTTTCTTTTGGGCTTAAAAAGAACCTTTTCATCTTGTTTGATCACATAGTTTAATTAGGAGGTTAATATATTACATTCACTTAATCTCCCTCACACACAACCAAATCACATCAAACATAAACTTACATCAAAACATTCCTACCCAGGTGAAACTATTGGGATTTCATCAACCAATAGGGAATCTGACTCGGTGTTCTGGCCGAGTATAAATAATTGGTTTTTGGTATATTGGCTAAGCACCCAACTCCCTTATCATTGTGGGACCATGAAGTGAGGGGGTAGGCCCCAATACCAGGCCTTGTACTAGCACCAACATAGATTTAGGCCTCATGTACCTTCGGGTATATCAAGGAATCAAGCCTTAAACAAACCTGAAACCAACCTTAGAACAACCATATCATTAGGTTCCCTCTGAGCCTCTTCCCCACATATAAATTCTAATCAAGATAATTAAAATTATTTTTCTTGACTTTTCTATATTACATTTGTATCTCTCTTAGGGATTTGTTGTATTATTGTCAATTAACTATCATTTAATATGGATCAACCCTCTACATCAGCATATTCTTTTACCCTTATGCGTCATTTTTTACAATCATCTTCGGTTGCTTCATCTACATATTTTCATCCCAATCAATTTCAAAACATCCCCTATACAGGATCTAATCCTTATCAATCTTATCAACCTATCACATCCACTCAACTTCACTTAGCTTTGGCATGTTTCCCAGAGCCATCTAGATCACCTTTTGTTCCCTATGGAACTTCTACCTTTCAGCCAATCCTACAACCCTACAATAATCCCATCTAACAACCCTATGAGAACTATCCTTCACAACCAAGTTACTTCCAAACTATCACTTCTCAGCCCATGTCAAGTGTATCCCATCAATCAATCCTTTCCCGCATCCCCTCCTTCATCACAATCTCATCAGAATCTTAACATCCCCCATATTTTATCTAATCAACCTATCTCGACTTCAATACCTCTCTCAATACCTCAGACATCCCAAACCATACACACACCCCTACTCAGGCCCAATCAACCCCTCTCATCCAACAAAAAAAGCATATCCAACATCCCTACATGTCTCCCCACATCCCTTTATCACAACCTACTTTGCAATCAGTACCTTCTCAAGCTACCCCTTATCAACCTCCACATCAAGCCCATCCACAAACAAAACCCACATACTCTCCTCTATCATCAATCAAATCAACCACATTCTCATCCACACTCACATGTTAATTCCCTCATTCCTAATCCTACAAATGATCCCATGCAAGCTCTGTTGAAATAAATTAGACAATTTGGAAGCTGCTACCATGGGACCCAAACACATGTCCTCACTTATGATCAGGTTTGTAATGAACCCATCCATCTATCAGTACCATATAAGAATCCTTATCCTCCGCATTGGGAATTTCCTAGAATTTACCATGTTCCATGCACTAGGAGGATCCTCAACAACACATACTATCCTTTAGACACTTGTGTTATCTCATCATCCGTGATCAAGATCTCATTCTTAGAACCTTTCCTATGTCACTGGAAGGACTTCCTTAGATTGGTACAAATCCCTCCCTCGACACTCTTTATTCTCTTTCACGCAGCTAGCCATGTTATTTCTCAAAGCACTTCACTATCAATGTTACTTTAAAATAACCATTTCTGACCTCTCTACCATCAAACAATCTGAAAACAAATCCATTATTTGACTTTGTCACTAGATGGAAGAGCATTATCAATCAATTGACCTTCTCACTACCTCAATCAGAACTGATCGAGTTGTTT
Source organism: Taxus chinensis (assembly GCA_019776745.2). Classification (NCBI taxonomy): domain Eukaryota; kingdom Viridiplantae; phylum Streptophyta; class Pinopsida; order Cupressales; family Taxaceae; genus Taxus; species Taxus chinensis. The sequence goes on from CM034147.1 coordinate 980,222,204, forward strand.
TCTCGATCATGTTCCCATCACATTTCATCTACCCTCCTAGATCCACACATTCCAGAATTTTGATGAAAGCCTTCACCATGGCCAGAAAGTTAGAAATCCAATCCTCGAAGAAGGCCATCTCAATCCTCAATCTACACATGTCCCATTTGATTCCCCTAGGTCTTCCTATGAGCCAGATGAAACTACCACACATGATTCCATTACTTGTCTTCCTGACCCAACACCCTCGATAGATTCAGTCCATATAGATACTGCACATCCTTCGAGTCACATCATCAACACTATTACATATGATCTTCCCCATGAGGAGACCCTTTCATCACCAATACTTCCCCTTGAAGACTCAGATCCCTGGATCCTCTTTTCGATAATCCTCATGCATCGATATCACCTTCGCTTACTATCCAATCACCTACTACCTCCTTGCAGCCTTTAGACTCCACCTTAGAGACCATTACAAAGAAGGTACCTATAATCAAAGATCTCAACATCCAACCATCTTGTAAACCAATTGAAGACTTGGGTAGCTCACATGAATGTAACCCACTCTCAATCATGTCTAGAAACAACATCTCCCTCATCCAAATCAGACCAATCCTATCCCCAATCCTCATTTACCATTTAGTCTAGATCCTTATCCCGAATCAAACACTATACAATAAAATCCCATCACATCCACTGACCCACCCTTGTCATCTGATGTGAAATCCTCTCCTCTATCTAAACGCAAACATTATAAAATTGAAACCTATCACATCCATGACCTCATCCTCATCATTTGTCATAAGACCATCTTCTTTACCTAAGGTTGACATTACAAAATCAAAACACACATCATTTAGGGTCTCAACCTTACCATCCATTTTGGACCCCATCCTTTATCACAATCCAAATCCATCACATCTACAGTCTCCACCCTTCATCATCCATTTTGGGCCCTCATCCTTTATCTCAATATCATATCACATAGTCAAACCCTATCTCATCCATAATCCATCCCTCCTCATCCATTTTGGACCTCATCCATCATCCAATTTTATCAATCCCACATCCTATCCCATCATTTGGATCACATCCTCTCTCTTATCAACCTCATCAACATCCCTATGATGTTTCAACACCATACAACATCTATGCATCCACCCACATCCAAAAATAATACGCATCCTACTAAGCGTTCTCGTAAATCAAAATCAAAATCAAAATCCATTAATCTCAAATCCCCCAAAAGGGACTTACATTGACATCCTCGAGAGGCTCATAAAGGCTTCTCTTATCACATTACCACCAATCAAAACACCCAATCCACATACTGGAAACCTACATGGTATGATCAAAATAAAACCTGTGCCTACCATAGAAGCCCAGGTCATAACACAGAGAGTTGTAAAGCACTTAAAGCCATAATCAATGACTCTTCCTCGTAAATGATCTTCTCCTAGAAGAAGACCATCCTAATCCATCATCAATATCATCTACACCTCCACCCTTGTCAGTGTCCTACAATGACATTTGCAAGAACAAGGGGGACATCCTCAATCTGGTATTAACAAACCTCTTTTGAACATCTCTTCAACACCTTCCATTGAAAGGTCCCTCAATCTCATCAACATCTACACCCAAGTCACTGACAGTATCCTCACCGAAATCTGTAGGACAAGGGGGTCATCCTTAATCAGATCTCAACAAATATTTCTCATACGTCTTCTCATCACCTTCCATTAAAGGTCCCTCATCTCAAATTAGTACGATTCACCCACCTGCATGAATAATAAATTGTCATACATGAAGAAAAGGAAAAACCAAAATTTCATCATCTACCCCTCCTCATCAATCATCCTCTCATACCTCATCTAGATTTTCAATGGCTCCTTTGTCAAAGGCTCCACATATTCCTTTATTTACCATATACTCAATCAATCAACATCAAAAATTTCATCATCCTAAGCTGAAATACATCATTCCTTTCAGTGCATGTTATCTCTAGCCACATCACATGCTAGGGGGTCTCCTCTCTACTGAGACTTTAAAAGTATTATCTTCACATCCCCCCTAGTTAAATCTTCACCAACCCTATCCTCTCAATCAAATCAAAATGTTACTAATCTGGAAAGGAGTAAACATGGAAATTTTTCCCCTAACTAGATTGGTCCATATAGTATGGGTCGAGGAGCTTATCATCTAGCCTCCCTTGATGGTATACCTGAAAAGGAACCTATGAATGCCTTGCACTTGCTTACATCCTTTCTACTGTTAACGCATCGACCTGTCATGATAATAGTCATATCAAAGATCTTATTTCACCATCAACTAAGTTATTTTATCATCGTAATGATTTGAAAGTATGTGGTTTTCCGTCACTATCCTCAAAACCTTAAAGATGAGCACCACGAATTTGTTCATCACATCTTTCACATGGACAAGTTCCTCCTTAGCAGGGAACCCCACAATCATTACATTCATATACCTTGTTTACCAACCAAAGACATGTCATGGGGCACATATGTGTAGATGTGTACACATTTCTTCTCCCCTCCTTGAAAGTGGTCTATTAGGGTTTTTCCCTCAGCTAAAAAAAGTCAATAAATATATGTGGATGCATGTTATCAAAATAATAATAGATTGATCCCTCAAAGGATAACTATTCAAAAATCAAAATAATATCATCAAAAAGAAAAGTAGACTGATCCCTCTAAGGAAAACTACCTGTTTATAATCATAGACTGATCCCTCGAAGATGACTATTTGTAAAAATCAAATTTCAAAAAGTCAAAAATTGTAGACCAGTCCCTCAAAGGATGGCTACCCATGTAAAAAGGATTACTGCATCGATCAACCTTAAAAAAATTCAAATATCAAAAGCATCCTAGAAAATCTTCCCACATCAATCATATTTCCCATTAAAGCAAACTTCCCACATTGATCAGTTTACGTCAAAAAAGAAAAAAAACAAAGATAAATATGTATAGCTGGGGCATCTCTCTATGAAATTTTTGAAAGGAGAAACCTACTCCTCCCACACAACTTACATATGTTCAACCCTTTCATGTTCTAGGAAGGTATACATGTTATCACTTCATCTCTATATCCAAGATCCCATACATGTGACTACCCATTGTTAGTCATGTGTTAACATCTGCCATAAGGCCAAGAATGAAAAAGCCTTCACTCTGTTTTTATTCCCATCACATATGTATCAAATCCATCATAAAGTAATCATTTCACATTTTATTCTTAACCATGGTTAATGTTGTCTCTATTTACCTCTTGCTTCACCAATCAAACCCCAAACACACTGAAACATCATCCATACTGGTTTGGAAGCTCACCCAAGGTGCGTGTAGGAACCAAGCCCGTATTTCATGTGAAATTCATGAGAAATATTCTCCCTTAATAAGGGGATGTTTGCACAAAAAAAGAATCATAACACACCCATTCTTGAAATCAAGATTAAGAACTAAATCTTAGTCTAATGCACCCGAAAATGGAATAACATGATCATACTACAATAAAAGTATCACACTAAATCAGTGATTCAACATTAAGAACACCTTGTATTATGCCCATGAACATAAAATAAAATGCACTGATCAAGATCCATCACACAGATGTTCAGAACCATTCCATTATATTCATTCATCAAATTACAGTAGCCAATAGTACATCAAAAGAGTTCCATGGATGGGGATATTACATCACCAAAGCTTTAACAAGCTCTCTATTATTGCTTCATTACAGAGCTTAAAATCACATATCTTCACTAGATGTATATGTCTTTCACGAACCATTTCTCTCTCTCTCTCTCTCTCACTTGCACTCTCTTTTTAATGTCATGCAAGACCATCCATAAAGAGGAAATCAAAGGAATCTCTTCTAACCGCTCATCATTATCTCAAGAGAAGGCCTGAAGGAATATTTACCTTGATTGTCCCTACCACTACCCAATAACATGATAAATGTCATCATGCATTTCCTCAATTGAGTATCCCTTAGCATGCAAGTATCCAGCTAATCCATAAAAAAAATCAGATCCTTATCCTTTCATGATAACTGGTATTGATGCCCTGGAATATCCTTTTCTTGATCTGCAAATCTTCATGGCTTATCCATAACTATATCTGGTCACTTTTCCATCTATTCCCTAAACACGTCTTTACCCATTGTCTAAAACCCACTAAGTTGTTGAATCCATGTCTATATGGGCACGAGCCCTTATGCATCCCCAAAAGCTACTTCAGTGCGTGCCTTCGATACCCTGCTTCCGTGTGCCACAAACCTTTGTTTGCCTTAGGTACTTAGTTAATTTAGGGGTCCAACATCACCCCACTCTAATCATGATTGCTTCCTTAGAAATCCTTTGAGTGTTCCTGGAATCAAAATCTTAACGACCTTTTTTTAAAAATTTGCGTAAGGCAAAAAATGCTACTCCAAAGAAAAAAGAATAGTGGAATTGAAATAATATAAATAAAGAATGGAAGAATGGGAGAATGTTTCTATGTGGTCAACCCACTATGTGACCAATTGGAGGAGTAAAACAAGGAAAATCCACATCTATTTTTTCCTTCAACTTCTCCCAAACCTTTAATTCTATTAAATCCTTCCTTGGTATGCTGAAAGGAACGATAACCAGATCGCTACCAAGCCAAGAACACAATGCTAATCAAACACCATGATCAATAAGATGAAAGCAATTCACCAGAATAACTCAGTTTACATAAAACCTTTACAAACAAATGAGAAACAATATCATATATTATTTGGAACTCAATGTAATACATTGAGAATGGGCCTTGCTTAAATAGGTCAAGGAATAACAATCTAAGAACCAGTCAAGTGTCGTAGATCAAGCCATGAATCAAGGAAATAACTAGTGCAGTCAAAGTATCTATCATGGATTCTGAGAATGATATGATTTTCTCTTAGGAGTGAACTGGACTTCAAGAGGATTTTAGTCAATACCATTTGATGGAAGAAAATAGACTATTCTCTAAGAAGCTAGATAATATCTCTTCTACAATCACTCATTCACGATAAGGATACACTAATACACTCCCTGTACACACAAAACTTGCTGATCTTACAACATCACCATCATATTATGGTACAATCATACCCATGCTACCTAGGTCCACTTGCAGTTATTGCTCTTGTACCCACTGACATTGATCACCCCACCTCAAGTGAAGCTAGGTTCCTACTCTTGATGCTGGCTATGTCCTATGAGGCTTTTTACTACATGCTCTTCTGAAATACTAGTGCCTGATTATAGTAACACATGTTGTGTATCCTACTTCTGCTCATATGCATGGATCTTTTGAGAAGCATACCACTGCACTCAGTTCTTGCATGCTCTGTTATATGGGTTTCACTGGTCAAGACCCATTGGCCAAGGCATTCACAAGGTATTGTTAGCTCCCCTATTCATACAATACTTAAGTAGAATTCTAGCCATGTGCATTGTGTTTTCGAGCAGATACTTCATTGCTCGATCACAACACTTGACAAAAATCTTATTTTTTGTTTCGCTTGAATAGCTCCATCTGAGAATCATGAGCAACACATGGAGTTATGTACCTTCACTTAGTGCTTGAAAAACTTGAGATTTCAGCTGTCATACATTGATCAACCTGACTACACATTTTGATGTTCCTTTACAATGCACCCATTGTGCATTTTACACCAAAGTCAACAATGCAAGGCATCTTCAAACTCTATTTGTGTTGATTTGGGGTGGATATCTGATCACTCGTGGCAAGGTGACATAGGTATTTTTTGAGAGGAATCTATAGGTGTGGATACTCCACCATTTGGCCACTTGCTCCACTTTCTATACCTTTTGCATTGTAATGCTCCTTGTTTTGAGCATTTTTCTATTAGCAAGTGTAGTGTATCTCTCTTGTTTGTTGAGATATTTTGTATTTGTATTTTTGAAACTTTTGGCATGTTAACAGTATCTCTTATGGGGGATATATTTTGGTGAATTCTAGTGATAGTTTTGTCAGTGTTCGAGTCGTTTTTTTGACAACTCATATAGATTTGTAGCGTCGCTCCACCCATTCAGCAGTATGGGAAGGTGTGGTGTTGATCTTGCTTCTTTGGGTTTTATGTCCTTGCCTTGTTACCTTGGATTTTCTTGGATCATGACACTCTGGAGTTAGTGTCATTGCCTTGTTGCTTTGGTTATTTTTCTTGGCTCATGGCACACCTGTTTGCAGCAGTTGATTGAATTATGTTTGGTATTTTTTTTGTACTTTCAACATCACTCTGTTGACAGTACTCTTTATATGGAGCTATTCTAGTGAATCCCAATGTCAATTTGTATTTGAGTTTTGTGATGGAGGATTAGATTCATACCACAGCGCACACCAAACTTCTTAAACATTGTATAATTTTTTTGAGTCGAGCTTCTTGGGATGCCTTGCAGCAGAGTTTTTACTCTCTTTACTTTGTTATTACTGGTTTTGGGTAACTTACATGGTGTCCCTTTTTCCCAGTTATTGTACATGAGTACCTCATCAGGCCTAGTTTCCGAGACTCATACTGTGGACATGCCACATATATTTTGGCCCCTAGCTTCACTTGAGGGGGTGTTAGAGTAGGTATTTACCTTAGCTCATGTTCACCTAGGTACTGTATTTACCTTTATAGTATTTATACTCACCCACTTATGTGTGTGGATATTTCTTTTATCTTATTTAGATATCAGGAGATATTATCTAGTTGTTAGGTATAGTTCTTTCCTTGATCTATGGTATTGACTAGTTGTTAGCCATACAACTGAGCAGAAATAGTATACACAACATGTGGTACTGTAATAGGCATAGATGTGGAAGAGTATGCAGTAACAAGCCTCACAGGTTTAGAAGCATCAAAAGCAGGTTCAAGCTCAAAGACTGGCAGATCAATGTCAGTGAGTATAAGAGCAACAACTACAAGTGGACTAGGAGCATGGATATGGTTGTCCACAATATGATGGTGATGCTGTAGGCTAGCAAGTTTGTTTTGCAAGAAGTGTATTATTGTATCCTTATCATGAACGAGTAATTGTAGAAGAGAATTTCACTTCTTGAGTGATCTATTTTCTTCCACAAATTTTACAATATCCTCTTGAAGTCTACATACTTTAGAGAAAATCATATCATTCTCAGAATCCATGATAGGTACAAACTACAACTCCCAAAAGTTTAGGACATCGGGCTCAGCCGAAATTACGTCCACAATTGATTACAACACTCCTCCATATTTGGCACTTTATAATTATAGTGCAAGTCTCAAAATAAATATTTCCAATGGAAAGAGCACGAAAAAACATGGACTTTTGCAAAAAATGACACTGAAAACCGAGTTACTGATCAAAAGTTACAAGCTTTTTAATATTTTTCTCTGTTATTTATTTTAGGTGCCACTAAAATAAAATATAATGTTGTTGCCTTCACCACACAAATAAAATTAAAGGGGGCTGAAGTTAAGCACCTGCTAGTAGGAATCACAAGCTTTAAGTCCTCATATGACCAATGGATAAGGATTTTAATGGGTGTTTACACAACTTACTATTCTGGAGTGTGTCGCATGTTTTCGAGAAAGTCACATCCAATTGCCTCTTATGGTAAAACTTACTATTTCTGGACTGTGTAGACAGTGACCTTTATTGCCAAAAATAGCAACCTACGGATTTTCCTGAAATTGCAAAAAAAACGTGTCAAGGAAAGATCCAAAAACCTTCCTGTGCGCAGATCGAGATAAAAACACTGCAATAGAAAATTGCCTTGTGCAGATCTCGATAAATCCAACAGACCCAAAAAAGGAATCCTGCACTTTACCTTCATGGCATGGATCCCGAGGCAGACTGGTGTCCTTCCCTGCAACAATGCAAAAAACCAGAAAAATGACTGCCTCCAGAAATGGTCAAGTTTATAGTCAATCTTAGGGTTTTCTTACCTTTCGGATCTAGTGAAAGCCTCTGTTTTGCACAAAAATGCATGCAACAACAAAATACAACCAAATCCCAAATATATGAATATACAATGAATTTATTTACAAAATAAAACTTACTGACGGATGTCAACAACAATCTCCTGCTATGATACCATGAAAGGAACGATAACCAAATCGTACCAAGCCAAGAACACAAATGCTAATCAAACACCACGATCAATAAGATGAAATCAATTCACCAAAATAACTTTACACAAACCCTTTGCAAACAAATGAGAAACAATATCATATACTATTATGGAACTCAATGCAATACATTGAGAATAGGCCTTGCTTAAATAGGCAAGGAATAACAATCTAAGAACTAGTCAAGTTCGTAGATCGAGCCATAAATCAAGGAAATAACTAGTCATCAAAGAACTAGTCAAGACCATAGATTTAGGAGAGAACTAGACATCAAGGATCTAGTCAATACCATAAATCAAGAAAAGAACTAGTCAATACCATAGATCAAGGAAAGAACTATACCTAACAACTAGATAATATCTCCCAATATCTAAATAAGATAAAATAAATATCCACACACATAAGTGGGTGAGGATAAATACAATAAAGGTAAATAAAGTACCTAGGTGAACATGAGCTAAGGTAAATACCTACTCTAACAGGTGCTTCTCCTACGACACTAGGCACTTGGTCTGGGGTGACTTCTTCCACCTTCTCCTTGAGCGCATTAATGACTACCACAAACTCCATGCAGATACCTTCTAACTCATCCATCTGCTCAGTGATGGAATCCCAAAGTTTGCTAATCCTGAAATCCAACTTCTCGTGCTTTATTTTTATCTTATCTTTATGAGTTTTGGTGTTAGAGACCAATTGCGCATGCTCAGCCTTATTGGTGGGGATCGTCTCCTGTAAATCCTTGAGGGTGGCCTCCTCTTTTGTCACACGCGCATCAATGATGTGATCACACTTTCTGCAGCTGTTGAAGCCCCTATTTACCAATATGTTTGCCTCTTTGAGTTAAGTGAGCAAGTAATCTAATGATGAATTTGTTTTCTTCTTTCACCTTGGCGAGCTTTGTAGTTATGGGCCCCACACCATCCTTGATGTTTTTGAGAAATATCCATATAAGGTCTTGTTATCCAAAATAAGCTCATGCTTATTTTTGGTTAACTGCACCCATTTTCCCTCTTTTAGCACTTTAATCCAATTTTTTAGATATTCTAAGCACTTAAGGCTTCCTGAAAACATCTTCATCAGGTGGGAAATTTCTTCCCCTTTCCAAAAATATAAATAAGTCCTAACTCCTCATATTTTGTAAGTTACGGGCCGATGGGCCTTGGAAGGATTTTTTTACCAAAGGTGGGCCGATGGACCTGGTGAAGACTTTTCGCCAAGTGGAAAAGTGAGTTGTGGGGTCACGGAGGAAAATTTTCCCAAGTGAATTTAGGGTCGGTAGGTTTGTGGGGAGTTTTGGAAATTTTGTGCTTTTTGCAAATAGGGCGTAAAGTGAATTTCGGGCCCACAAGCCCATGGGGGATCTTAAAGCCAAATGAAGAAAAATGCCTAAGGCCCACAAAGGGACACCTAGCCATGTTGAAAAGTCAAAACGGGCCAGCAGGTTGTCAGAGGTAGTTTGAAATTTTTTGCCCCAAGAAGGCGCAAAGTGAAAAAATGAGCCGAACCTCCTCTGATGCCCAAGGAGCCATGTGTCAAGCCTCAATTGCATGCGGGATGGTGGGCCTGAAGATGATGTTTTTTTGCCAAAAGTGAATTACGGGGCTGTAGGGTGATTTTTGCATTTTATATTTTGGTGCCAAAAAGCACAAAGTGAGTTTTGGGCCCATGTACTGGTTCTGTCAACTGGTTTTCACCATTTTTGTACAAACTCGACTCAAAACATTCAAATGGATATATATTTCGATGCAGTGCCCGAAACCCAACAAATTTGCACCATTGGAAAGGTCTCGACCTCGTCTACACCATGGAAACTTGAAACTTTAATTTTGAGGAGGTTTGGTGGGTGGAAATTAGGGAAACATCTTCACACAATTAATATGCAATCTAATTGTCCCCAATAACCAAATCAAATTTGATTTGATCCGTCATTCTCACTTCTTCAAGAAGTCGAATAGACATAGAGAGGTAGACTTGACAGATTGTGGGTGGATTTGTAGGGGAATTAATGGCCAGTAGTTAATCTTCAAATTAGTTTTCCTTCCTCCCTCCTCCTTCTCTTTGTGCAACATCTATAAGAGAAGGGGCTGGGATCATTGTACAGGGTTAGACATTTCTATTTTGTGCCCTCCCTTCTTCCTTTGTTCGCAAGTGAATTTGTGGAGCTTCCAAACCTCCCATTCAAGTTGTAATGTAAAATTTCTTGCCTCTTAGCCACTATAATGTATTGTATCGACTCTGGAGCAATAATATATGTTTGTGGGTGATTTCCAAGCCTTTCATGTGTTCATTGTTATCTTCCCGATCTTTCATTGTATTTTTGGTTACCTGTGCATGGTGTTACATTACATTATTATGGTCTGTGTTAAGTTATAGAACTAGTGTCTAACATTCCTTTGGTGTATCACCTTGTTAGCTTAGGTTTATTTTATTTCATCTTCTCAACCCCGCCCCCTTGGTAAGACAGAGTAGGTTTAGATTAGATCCTATGCAATCCAATTGTGTGCACCTGAACAAAGGAATATGAACCTGCATTATACCAGAGAGCTCTCTCAACTTGAAAGGTCCCACACGTTGAGAGATGCTCTATGTTGTGCAATCACACTGAGAGTCTCAAACTATCTAGTTACAGACACTTAGGGGTGCTGTGATTCTACACTAACCATTTTGGCACACTTGGTGGGACCAAGAAGTCTCCATATTTATTGCAACAAGATTGATGTGCACTTGTTGTGAGTTTTTTAGCTTTTAAGAAGCTCTGAAATTGCACATCTGACCACTACCAAAGAGACAATATCCACTGGTTTCAACAGTATGAGCTTGTCAAGTTCATGAGAATAATACAAACAAGGTCAAAAACTAGAGAGGAAGGACTATTTGTCAATCTGAACTTGTCCCTAGACAGAGGGAGAAGGGGGAGAAGAGCCCAGAGGTCTCCATCTCCACCAAAAAAAACCTTGTCAACACCTCTTCCTGGTAGGCTGTTCATTCAATCAAAAAGGGTTCTCAGGCCAATCAGAATGACATAACCACCCAACCCCTATGTCGACTTCATTGGCAGCAACCCACTCGCTCTCAATGCATAATATCCAGTCCCAGTGAAAACATTAAAGAGCGTTCCATATTTCACTAGAGAGAACCAAAATTATCCTAGTGACAACATTCAAGACATTGCAAATGTCTGTGAAATTCATGAGATCACTAAGATGGACATTGCAGTCAAGTTGTAGGCCTCTTCACTCAAAGGTAAAGCTTCACAATGGTTCAGGAGTCTAACAACATGCTCTATTCAGAATTGGGACCATATGTGCAAAGCTCTCCATAACCAATTTGGAGAAAAGGGAGATAACCTGTCCTTGTTAGAGCATTTGAAAACCATCAAGAGGGCCCCCAATGAAAAACTAATAGATTTCAACTTCAAATTCCAAATAACATGGGACAGGATTCCATTGGCTGTAAGGCCCACAGATGAAGGTGCTTTCTTATAATTTCTTAGAGCTCTAAATTATGATATTGCTTTAATGATTCCATCAATGGGAGGAAAAACCTTACCGGTAGCCTATAACATTTCTATTAGAGCTGAAAATTGTTTAATTCAGGCTGTAAAACTTGCTTCTAGGCCACCCATGCATCTATACCCAGAACTAGGAGATCAAAGCACTAGCCAGACACCCACATTTGCTCCTATACCTACCCCTAGGAATCAGATTTCAGTTGAAGCCTCCACCTCATCTTCTAGCACCTCAAAAGAGCTTCAAGAAGTTATGAAACAACTGCAGAACCTAGGGAATGAGCTAGTGACTATCAAGAGGAAACAAGCTCAAATTCCTAGGCCATATCAACCTCAGACTCAGTATTATGCTAGACCCCCATCTCAGTAAAATAGGCCACCAGCTCAAGCTGCAAATCAGAACCAAAACCAAGGACAACCTCAAGCTGCTAGGCCTTTCTGGTCATATGATCCAAACACAACTTCAACATCAAGGGCCTTAGTTCCAACACAAAACAACATGGCACAAGAATATGATTGGTGTTTCCCATGCAATCAGCCCCATAACCAATCAACGTGCTTTAATGGTGCATTAAACTAGGCCTTGATGGTACAAACCATTGGTGTGTCACAAGAGTCTAGCCAAGAGGAAAATTATAAGTAAGGAGTCCAACAAGAGGCACCTACAAGTGAAACTATGCTTGTCAATTGGCAGGCTAAAGATTTTTGTGGTATGAATCAATCCCCTTCTCAAAGTGTAGCTACCAATACATGGTACAAGAAAAGGAATATTGGAGAGGGGCAATCACCAAACTCAAGAAATCCTCAACCCTTAATTACTCCACAAGGTATTGGCACTCAAAATGTAACTCTTAATATGCGGAGTCAATCTAAGGCTACCTTCCAAACCCACTCAGACACCTGTTGTAACAACCCATGTGCAAGAGAAAAATGTACCAGGAAGGGGGCAACAAGAGGATAACAATTTAACATCATTGAACAAATGAAGAAAACAAATGTGAATATTTCAATGTGGGAGTCTTTGGCCATTCCAGGGTAGAGAGATCTGTTGCAGACTGCTATGGCCAATTGGTCAAACTCAAATCAACCCCCTAACCAACAAGAGAAAGTGCTTACCAATGCGGCTCAGCCTGAAGGAAACCATGGAGGAAAATAAGGTAAGAATATGAAGTCCCCTCCATTCTATGTTTCATTTATCATTGGGGACAAATTGGTACACAATTGCATGATTGATTTGGGGGCAAGTAGCTCTGTAATGCCAAAAAAAATAGCTGATCAGCTGGGTCTCCAATACGAAGTCATCTCTAAGGGTGTAGTGCAATTGGATGGAACAGTAGTGACAACAGTTGGAGTCATCAAGGATTTGACCCTCACACTACACACCTGCCCCAATGTGACTATATTGCAAAACGTATCAGTGATAGACTTGCCGCCACATTTTACATTGTGTATGTCGAGAGACTTCACTACTAAGATTGGAGGTTATTTGCCTGTTGATTGGCTGCACATACATTTTAGAACAAGGTATGGAGATAAGGCTACAATCAGATCTGAGCCCATTGTAGATTACCATATTGAGTCTTATGTACCTAGCCCGATCAATGCCAATTTTTCAACCTTTGATCAGGAGGACCTTCCAAGCACTTGTGAAGCAGATACCAAGTTAGGGTGTATCTCAGACTTGACCCTTGATGAGTGGGTGAATAAGAAGCATGCTTTTGACCCCTATAAGGAGATGGAAGAATATGAGCTAGGAGTCTATTGTTTACAGGAGGAGAATCATCCTCTTCCTGACATTGTTAAGCCAGACCACAAAGATGATAATGAGGTATGACAATTATTCTTTGATGGCTCAAGAAGCAGGAGCAAGGAGCTGGAGGAGGAGCTATGATTGTTCTCGCCTAAAGGTATGAAATACTACTCAACCTTCCGTTTCCAATTTACTTGTTCAAAAAACACAGTAGAGTATGAGGCTTTGGTCCATGGATTGCATTGGGCAAGGAAAAGGGGTATAAGAAACTTACAAGTGTTTGGTGATAATGAGCTAGTTGCTAATCAGGTCTGAGGAAAAAATTGATGCCAAGAATGATCTGCTAAAAAGCTACAAGAACCAGGTATGGGACCTCATTGAGGATTTCAAAGCATTCAACATCAATTCCATCCCAAGGAAGAAGAATGAAGCAACAGACAAATTGGCAGCAATTGGGGCATCCTTTGACGTTGTGGAGAGTATCAAGAGTGATAAATCTCAGCCCCATATCAAGTTGGTTGTGAGGCCAACTGTACCAAACAATAACACAAGTTGGCAGGTATTCGAAAATGATCAACAAATTGTCAACTTTCTACAAGAAGAGACTGAGTTTTCCTCCAGGAACCAAGACAAATTAGAGTGGCAATATGGTGATCAAGTGGTGCAGCTAAGGACCAACAAACTACCAAAGGGTCTTGTCACTTTGGAATCAATCTTCAACCCAAATGACCAATTCTGGAAGGAGAAGGAAAATTTTCAGGTAAAGGGTGAAGATTCAGAGCCCATTTTTATAGAAGAAGGAAAAACGTTGCATATTGGCAAGGTAAGCACTCAACAAGAGAAATCTGAATTCATTCAACTTTGTCAATAATTCCCAGATGTCTTTTCCTGGACTTATAAAGATTTAAGAAGGTTTCAACCCAAAGCTAGCACAACACACTATCGAGATGGATCCAGGATCCAAGCCTTTTAGACAGAAGCAAAGGCTAGTAAATCCTCACATTGAGCCTCTCATGAGAAAAGAATTGAACAAGCTAATTGAGGCCAAAATCATCTTCCCTATCAAGCATTCAAGTTGCGTTGCAAACTTGGTGCCTGTGAGGAAAAGAAGTGGAGAAATCAGGTTGTGTGTAGACTTTTGTGATCTGAACAGAGCATCACTCAAAGATCACTACCCACTTCCATCAATGGAACAGATCTTACAGGTTGTAGCTGGCTCTGAGAGGTTTTCATTGCTAGATGGATACTCAGGCTATAACCAGATAATGGTGAAAGAGGAAGATCAATTTAAGACAACCTTCACCACTAAATGGGGCACATATGCTTATAAGAAGATGCCATTTGGGCTGTCGAATGCTGGAGCAACATTTCAATAAGCTATGGACATGGCATTCAAAGGCTTGATCAACAATATAGTTTTGGTGTATCTAGATGACATCAATATCTTCTCAAAGAACGCAACAAACCATCTCTTCCACCTTAGACAAGTATTTCTGAGGTGTAGAAGGTTTAAAGTGTCATTAAACCCAAATAACTACATATTCTTGGCACATGAGGGGAAATTTTTGGGCCACATTGTCTCAAGAGAAGGGTTAACAATTGATCGTGAAAGGGTTGAAGCCATCTGAACACTTCCATTTCCACAACACAAAAAGTCTCTCCAAAGCTTCTTGGGGAGGATAAAATTTGTTTCGCAGGTTTGTACCTGATTTTTCCACTCTTGTGAAGCCTTTAACAATGATGTTAAAGAAGATTCTTTCATTTAAATGGACAAACAAGGCAAAGAGAGTTTTGAGGCCATCAAGCTCACAATATCACAGGCTCCAACTCTTATTAACCCAGACTTCTCAAAAGACTTCATGCTATATGCTTTTGGAGGGTCAGACACCATCTCAGCCATCTTGGTCCAGCCCAACGAGGAAGGTTCAGAAACAACCAATAGCCTTCTTCAGTCAGAGCTTGGAGGACTATGAGGTAAAATAATCTTTCATTGAAAAATATGTCCTTGCTGTTATTAGGAGATTGAAGAGGTTCAGACACTTTGTTTTAAACAATAAGATTCAACTGCTAGTGTCCCATGCTGGTGTCAAAGATTTTCTCCTAAACAAGGAATTGAATGAGAAGAGAGCATGTTGGATAACTCGGGTAATGGAATATGACATTGAGATCAAGGTGACCAAACTGGTTCGTGGCAAGGGCTTATGTGAGCAGCTCGCTTCTAAGCAATAGATTGAGTTAGTGGATGAAAAAGAGGCTGTCCTCCTATTACAGAATGATCAAGAGCAACCAACTAATGATGCACCGGTTCCATGTTGGACTCAAGCCTTAGTGCATAATCTCCAAACTAGTTTTTTCTCTCCAGAATGGAACAAAACAAAGAGGAGATACTTTAGGTTACAAGCCATCCCATATGTGCTTGTTAGCGGAGTCTTGTTCAGGAAGGATATCAATAGTGTCCTATTGAGGTGCATTGGGACAGGCCAAATTGAAAGGGTATTACATGAGTTCCATGATGGAGAAGAAAGAGGCCACTTTTCTCCTCGAGTAACAACTCTCAAGATCATGAAAGATGGTTATTATTGGCCTACAATGTTCAGGGACTGCTACTCATGGATCAAGAAGTGCAAGAAGTGTGCATTCTTCATAGGAAAGGAGAAGTTAACAGCTCTGCCCCTTCACCCAATTTTAGTGGATCAACCATTCATGCAATGGGGACTAGAATTTATTGGGGGTAATTAACCCAAATTCAAGTCAGGGCCACAAGTTGATACTTACAACAACAAAATATTTCACCAAGTGGACTGAAGCAGTGGCACTTAAGGAAGTAAATGAATCCAATATCTTGGATTTCTATGAAGGAATAACCACCAGGTTTGGATTCCCTGTCACTATTATATCAGATAATGCATTTGCATTCCTTGGTAAAAGGATCACTAAATGGGTAATCAGGAATGGTGTATACCTCAACACTTCATCAAACTATTATCCTCAAGGTAATGGCCAAGTAGAGTCCACAAATAAGAACCTATTAAGTATTATCAAAAAGGACTCTTGATGAAAATAAGAGAACTTGGCATACAAAACTCAAATAAGCTCTATGGGTTGATAGGATCACATCTAAGAGGTCCACAAGGTAACTCCCCATACAATCTTGTATATGGAAAAGAGGTAGTATTTCCTATCTCATTGGAGCTACCCACTTTAGAGCTCATGAAATAGTTGGAGCTAGCCGAGTTTGAACCTATGGAAATCAAGTATGTAGAGCTGATGGGAGTAGGAGAAGCAAGAGAGCATGTATTGCAGAGCATGCAAAAGGATCAAGCATTGATCAAGAAAGGATTTGATAGGAAAGCAAGAATGAGGACCTTTCACGAAAGGGGACTTAGTTCTAAAGTGGGATGTAGATCAGATCCAGGAAAGATAGGAAAGCATTCCAAGTTTGATGCCATTTGGAGTGGCCCCTACGTGATCATAGGGTACAAAAGCAACAATGCCTTCTAACTGGATAAATTGGATGGCAAAATAATTGTAGATCCCAGTGAATGGGATCTATCTCAAACATTTCTACTAAAGGGGAAGGTTCCACCGTTGTAAATATTAGCATAGATTTTTAATTTCCTTAAGTGCGTATACACATTGTTTTGTTGTAGCATAGGTTTGTTTCCCTAAGTGTTGTGGCATAGGTTTTTGTTTCTCTAGGTTACATCATTATACAGTTCAATGTGGCCCTAGGTGAATGTGCCAGGCCCTTAAGCGTTTGCAGTAGGGAGACCCAGAGTTGCTGTGACAGTTGCTCATTTTCTAATACAATAAATACATAACAACTAACATCGGGCCCCAAAAGGTCCACTTCCAGAAGAACAAGATCAACATTCGGGTCACCACCCATGACCTCGTGCTCAATGGATACAACAGGGAAACTGATCTTTTCATCTAGCAGGCAGACGTCCCCATGAGTCACCAAATTGTTATCCAAAATAAGCTCATGCTTATTTTTGGTTAACTACACCCATTTTTCCTCTTTTAGTGCTTCAATCCAATTTTTAAAGATATTCTAAGCACTTAAGGCTTCCTAAAAACATCTTCATCAGGTGGAAAATTTCTTCCCCTTTCCAAAAATATAAATAAGTCCTTCTAACTCCTCATATTTTACAAGTTACGGCCCGACAGGCCTTGGAAGGATTTTTTGCCAAAGGCGGGCCGACGGACTTGGGGAAGACTTTTCACCAAGTGGAAAAGTGATTTGCGGGGCCACGGAGGAAAATTTTCCCAAGTGAATTTCAGGCTGGCGGGTCTGTGGGGAGTTTTGGAACTTTTGTACTATTTACAAATAGGGCACAAAGTGAATTTCGGGCCCGCAAGCCCGTGAGGGATCTCAAAGCCAAATGAAGAAAAATGCCTAAGGCCCGCAAAGGGACATGTGACCATGTTGAAAAGTCAAAATGGGTTGGTGGGTCGTTGGAGGTAGTTTGAAATTTTTGCCCCAAGAAGGCGTAAAGTGAAAAAATGAGTCGCACCTGCGCTGATGCCCAAGGAGCCATGTGTCAAGACTCAATTACATGTGGGCCGAGCAGGCCTGGGAGAGACTTTTCGCCCAAATGGAAAATGGAGGCCGACGGGCCTGAAGATGATTTTTTTGCCAAAAGTGAATTGTGGGGCTGCGGGGCAATTTTTGCATTTTGTATTTTGGTGCCAAAAGGAACAAAGTGAGTTTCAGGGCTGTGGACCCGTTATGTTAACTAGATTTTGCCATTTTTGTATGGACCCGATTCAAAACATTCAAACAGACATATCTTTCGACCCAGTGCCCGAAACTCAACAAATTTAGCACCATTGGAAAGGTCTCGACCTCATCTACACCATGGAAACCTGAAAATTTAATTTTGAGGAGGTTTGGTGGGTGAAAATTAGGGAAACATCTTCACACCATTAATATGTAATTCGATTTTCCCCAACAACCATATCAGATTTGATTCGATCCGTTGTTCTTCCTTCTTCAACACCCCGAATAGACATAGAGCGGTAGACTCGACAGATTGTGGGTAGAGTTTTAGGGGCATTAATGGCTAGTAGCTGAGCTTCAAATTAGTTTTCCGACCTCCCTCCTTCTTCTCTCTTTACAACATCTATAAGAGAAGGGGATGGGCTCATTGTAAAGGGTTTGACATTTCTGTTTTGTACCCTCCCTTCTTCCTTTGTTCACAAATGAATTTGTGGAGCTTCAAAACCTCCCATTTGATTTTTAATGTAAAGTTTCTTGCCTCTTGGCCACTGTAATGTACTGTATCGACTATGGAGAAATAATATATGTTTGTGGGTGATTTCCAACCCTTTCATGTGTTCATTGTTATCTTCTCGATCTTTCATTGCATTTTTGGTTACCTGTGCATGGTGTTATATTGCATTCTTATGGTCTATGTTAAATTAGATAACTAGTGTCTAACATTCCTTTGGTGTATCACCTCGTTAGCTTAGGTTTATTTTATTATATATTCTCAACCCTTTCCCCTTGGTAAAATAGAGTAGGTTTAGAGTGGATCCTCTGCAATCCAATTGTGTGTACCTAAACAGAGGAATACGATGGTGTTAATTTGGAGAACTCTCTCGACTCACAAGGTCCCACACCTTGAGAGATGCTCCATGTTACGTAATCAAACTGAGAGTATCAACCTATCTGGTTGCAGACACGTAGGGGTGCTGTGATTTTGTACTAACAGGTCTACGAGATACTCCATTTCATCCCCATAATCCATCCTGGCCTGACCCACCAATGCCTTATATTGTCCCAAAATGCTCCTGACGAGTGCGCCAACTCAGTTAGAAGCCTCCTTCATTTGTGCTTGTTCGCCTCTTAGTCCTTGACGCAATATGTCTATCTCCTTGTCCTTGTCATTATTTCCTAGGACTAGGGTTCAAAGAATGGCCATTGCATCTAAGTTGTAACAAATCACCTCTAAGGACATCTTTTGAAGTGAGTTACATGCCTACTCATCTGTTAGGTGGCTAGGATCCACCATCTTATACGTCTCTCCTCCCTTCTTCTTCAAGTGAATGGTCTCGATCGTGTGATCTTTGACCTCAAATTCAGGTTCTTTAGAGTGGCAATGCAGGTTCCAACTTAGCATTTTTCTAGTTCTGGGCATGCCTCCTTCCTCCTCTATAAGATCCCAACTATGTAGCTTCTCTAGGGGGAGTGTACCTTAAAATCTTGTGCACAATACCTTTTTGGGATCGTCCATGAAATCCATATAAGGAGACACAGGTGTCCACTTTCTCCTTATTGTCTTGCACTTCGATTGTTACTTCTTTGATCCTGAGGTGAACCCCTTGTCCTCCTTTATGAAAAAGGAGTCCCCCTTCTCTTTCTCTTTATCACTGGTGCTCTGGATGGGTGAAGATTCACATGTTGGAATATTTTTTGGCCATTCTACAACATGTTCCTTTTCTTCGTCACGCATGTCTCTTATTGCCTTGGTCTTTACTTCGGCCCTTCTCTTCTCTTACTCCTCAAGCTCTACCTTTAGCTACTTCCTGAAAGTAGTGTAGTTATGCTCCTCTTCTTCTGAGACTATCACAAAACTTGATACATCATGTACCTTCTGTTTCTTCTGTTCCAGATCCTCTTCCTCCTGATCCTCCTCTCCCTCGTTCTTTGGCTGTAAAGCCTCAGTGCTACCTTGCTGTGAATTACTCGCACCCTTGTTACCATTGCGACATGTGTAATACTTCCACCGTTTTGAGGTGTCCAAATCCCCAACCCATTCTTCTTCTTCTTCCTCTCCTTTGACCTATACCACTTTCATAGGCAGGATTGGTGCTTCCCGCGAATTTGGAAAGGGGGATTCTGTAACCTCCACGTTAATCCCCCCTTGTGTTTTGGGGCACGATTGTATAAAAACCTGATGGACGTAACCCTTGATGGTGACACTGAATTGTGGGTGCAACTCCAAAAAATATGGATCCAAAACCTTGACATAGGTCAGTTGAGTGCCAAACTTATATGTCACACGTAAGGTATGGACATGAGTGTCCACTTTGTCTGCATCAAAAACTAGCTTCTGCACATCTTTTATTTAGTTGATGACACACTTCATATATTTAGCAGTGAATGTGAATGAGATCTTGCACGACGACCCCATCTTTCCTTTGGCCATCATAAATATTACTAAGCATAAATGCCATGTGACTAAAAATTTTACTTGGTCTCTAACAAATTATGGAAGTTCATGGGGGATACACCACTTGTTCTCAAATGCCTCGTGCAACCGTTCATACCACATGTTCATTCAAGCCTTATAGGTGTTCGAGATGGTCCCATAATACGTGAACTTCGTAAATTGTCCTATAGGGGATGAGTACACCAGCCAGTGAACCCATATGTTCCAATCTGGCCCATTTGGGAATCCAATCTCCCAAACCATGATCAATAGAAGTATGAATCCATATGTGATTTTCACTCCTTCCTCATTCTTCACTCATGCTTCTTCAACAATGTCGCTTGTTATAAACTCCGCAAAATTATAATGTGCCCTTTTTGACACTCTGTAGGCCGCATACAAAAATCTCCTGTTGATGTTTTTCCACCTCTCTGATGCACCCAATTTGCAACTAATGAGTCAGGAGGTGAATTTCAATATTGGGTCTGGGAGATCCCCAATCACCTGATCCCTTCCTCCTTTCTCCTAGTTCAGTTTATTTGCTAGCTCTTCAATATTTGTAGTGCCACACAAGTCAAGTGTCATCTCTTTGCTGGTGTTTCACATTCCTGTAACTGTCCTAATCAAGTGGCATGTAATCCTCATCCTCCTTCCTGCAAAGTAGAAGATGTCCTCATGTACTCATGAAGTCAACCACTTAAAAAACAGGGTGGGTTTCACAAATAACGAGAACTCCCATTGCTACAAGACTATAGTCTTATGCAATTCTTGTTGTACCGAGTCATCAACCTTAGGGTTTCTGAGCTTGTCTACCATTAGAGTGTCTAAAACCAAATCTGCCTGCATCAGCTTCTCGTTGTCACTTGTTCTGTGGTTATACTCACTGATTGTTCACTTGTACAACTTTGAACTCCACTTCTCAACCTTAATGACCCCTGAGGGGTAGTGTATTTCTGAGTAAATATCCATGGGTTTTTCCTTTTCCACCAGCCAGTCTCTTTGTTTAAAATTTCTTGGCTGCCATCTCCTTTCTTCTTCTTTCTTTTGTGCCCTAGGTGCTTTGAATTTCTCCTTCATCTGCCAAAACTTCGATGAATTTCACGCTTCTCACTCATGCAACCCCTTCTTTCTCTACTGTCTCATTTCCCCTCTTTTTATGCCACATCTGCACAATTTCAATCGTTTGTGAAAAATACCTCATTCTTCTTGACAAAACCCTCATCACACTTCAAGTCGGGAGCACAAATATTCGTTAAGGAAAATTAGTTGAAATGGCTATCATTACCCTTTTATTTATACTTTTTCAATGCCTTAAAGTTCCTCCAACCATGTGTCTTAACATCTCTTTTTAATAAAGCACTTTATTTCACTTAACTCAACCTTCACAAATTTCCCTTTGCGCGTCATAGTTATAACCTTATGGCACTCCAACACTACTTCAATGCCATAGACCTCCTTCGCATGCATTACCATGTTGAAGTAGATAACCTCTGCGCTGTCCACCAAGTAGTTACCCAAGGTGTTTCCTACCTTATGTTATACTACATGATCTTTCTCTTCTACGTGGTCTTTAAAATTTTCTCAACACACCTTTATAACCACATGAATTCAAACACCTTAACCACCGTACCACCTATTCTTATACCTTTGTGCTAATAATTCCCAATAGCCCATTTTCGAAAGAATTTTTCAAACATATCTTCCAATACCACCCCAGACAAAATGTATGTGTGGTCCTCTACGCATAGAATCACTTATAATGTAATTATTTACTGGCGCACCAATGCATAACACAACACCAAAAAATGACAACAAAGGAAACAAACGAAATGGAAAAACATTAAAGGAAACCTAATCTAATTGACAATACTACCTTATTTATAGACACATAAAAGCCTTATTTATAGTAGGGCTTCAGCCTACTCCCATTGAAATAACTTGGCAACCTTGTCCCATCCAACTCTTGTAACTGGAATACACCTGAATCAAGGATGTAAGATATAATATACGACCCTAACCAATGGACTTTGTGTTTCCCAAGATGGAGCAGAAACTTAAAATCATAAAGTAAAACCATTTTCCCAACCTCAAATTTTTTATTCTTAATGTGACGATCATGCCATGCTTTTTATCTCACCTTCTCAGTCTTCTGACTCCATCTAGTAAGTGACCACCTTTTGTCCAACTGCATTAACTTATCCATGCACTCTTTTAATTCTTATTCTTCGACCAATCCTCTTGCATGTGCAATATGTAAAGAGGGTAGCATAAATTCTACCAATAAAATAGCTTCCGTGCCAAACACCAATTGAAATGGTGTGGCTTTGTTCAATCTCTTGGAGGTTGTTCTATACGCTTATAATACAGTTGTGACTTTTTCATCCCAATCATATCTCCCAACATCACAAATATTGGTCAACATGTGACTTAGTATCTTGTTGAATGCCTTGACAATCCCATTAGCCTGAGGATGGTAAGGAGTAGTCTTGTGATGAGCCACCATGAACTCTACCAACAAAATCCTCACTGTCTCATTCAAAAAATGTGTTCCCCTATCACTAGTCAAACTCAAAGGGAACCCATACCTGCTAATTATATTTTCCCACATAAATATTGCTGCTGTGGTTATCGTGTAATATTTAGTAGGTGCTACCTCCACCCACCATGTTAGGTAATTAGTACAAGTAATTATATAGCACAAAACATTCCTTCATGTGTTAGGTGAAATAGGGCCTACAAAGTCAACCACCCACTTCTCAAATGGTTTAGCGCTAGCTATCGGCATCAAAGGCATTTCATCTCTTCTTCCTGGCTTGCCAAGGAATTGGCAATGATCACAGGACTTGTAAAACTTGATACAATCCTAGTAAAATTTTTCCTACCAAAGACCTACTAGTAGAATATTCCACGCGGTGGCATTTACAACATAGTGTCATCTTGTAATTCCATCATGTGATTCCTCTATGATTGCAATGTGCTCATGCTCTAGCACATAACAACGTAAGATCTCATCATGACCTAACTTGTATAAGTCTCCACCAATTAACATGTAGGGTGCGACGAGTATAACTAACTATTTTCTTTCCAAAGTCTTCATTCCCTTTGGTGCCACACCTGTTTTGAGAAACAAAAAAATATTCTCTAAGTTAGAGGTCATGCACTGCAATCTAAACAATTGCACATCTGACATTATATCCTCAATGCTCTGCATGTCCTCTCATGAGTCATCCTTGATAAATGGACTAGGTCCCAAATTACTCATACCTGGTTTCACAACAACCATAAACTCAAACTCTTGAAACAATAGGACCCACCTACATATGCGCCCTTGTGAAATGAGCTTGTTCACCAAGAACTTCAATTCCATGTGGTCCATGTAGAATATAAAGGGTGTTACCAACAAATACTATCTGAATTTGTGCAACGCATAGATCATCGACAAAACCTCGCACTTGGTAGTAGTATAGTTTTGATATGTTAGAGTCAACTTCTTATTTGCAAAACAAAGAGGGTGATCAACAGTCCCCTCACTAGTTTGTGCCAATACTCCTCTAATTACCCTCCTTGAAGCATGAACATGGACATGGAATGGCTTGTCCCAAGATGGAAAACATAATATGGGTGTAGTGATAAGCCTATTCTTATATGTATCAAACACCATCTGCTATGCCTCTCCCCAATGAAATGTACTTTTGTGCTTCAGCAATCCCTCCAATGACGTAGAAATATTGGCATTTCCCTTTATAAATTTCCAGTAGTACCATTTATGCCCAAGGAATCTGTGTACGCTGCTCTGGCTAGTAGGCTCCCCTAATCCCACAATAACAGAAACTTTGGCAGGATCCACTAGCAAGCCTTCCTTATATATGATATTCCCCAACAGGGTTCCAAAAGGAGTAGAAAAAACACATTTCTTAATGTTGAGAGATATACTCAACTACCAAAATCTCTCAAACATCAACCACATATTGTCACAATGGTCTTTTACTAGTACATAATCTGTCCAATCATCAAGGTAGACTTGAAGAAACTTATGGATGAAGTCCTGAAATTCCTGAACCACAATGCATGAAATCACAACAGGCATGTTCTTGAGTCCAAAAGGAATGACCATGTAGGAAAATATTCCCCATTTAGTGGGGAAATTTTTCTTTTATTGGTGGACCTTTTATATTCTAACTTGATGTTATCCTGAGAATCCATCTATGAAAGAATAGATCTCGCGTTCGGCTACTCCTTCAAGAATCTCCTTAGTGAAGGGGGTTGGAAAAGGGTCAATGACACATACCACATTTAAATCCCTATAATAAACAAAAATCCTTATCCTCCCATCCTTCTTAATGTTGATGACCATTGGAATTATCCATTCTGATTCCTCAACAACCTCAATGATGCTTGATGTGATCATCTTGTCGATATCATTCTTGTCCTTGATGTGCATATTCAAATTCATTTAGTAAGGTCTCTTCCGAATTGGGCACATGCCCTCCTTTAGTTTGATCTGCATCTCTCCTAAAGAGTGGTGCACTCCCTTAAGCTCATGATACCCGTGGGGAAAACAAATCCTGAAATTTGTGCAATAGATCAATAATCTTTGAAACCTCCCTTTCTAACCAGTAATCCCCAATAATAGCCTCCTTAGGTTCTGCATCTGAGCCAATTTTAACCTTCTTAGTTTTCAGGGGTTCATGGTAGGTATACACTTTCTCATCAACACTATACATTACCTCACACATACCCACAGTATGGTTAACATATAAGTTATCCATTTCTTCACAATCGATCATGTAGACCAAATTCCCTTTCTCTTTTTCCATGCAAGCATGCTCAAGATGTATTTCCTCTGGCTCTTCCTCATCGAAGCATGCTTCCAAGTCAGGTTCTCCCAACAAATCTAGTATTCTATCCTTTGCCATGGCACTATCCCCCATAGTTAGGCACTTAACAACCTTTAACACCTCATGCACCGATGGATTTATACTTCAATACTCAAAGGTTTGAATGAAGTCATCTGTCAACTCATGCCAGTTTCCTATTTGATGACGTAGCTCTAAGTGAATGTACCATGCATGCATGTTTAGCCTTGTAAGGTGGAGTAAAGATTATGCACCCATAAATATGGAGGCAAGGCTTCTGTGCCTTCCATCCAGGCCTTCTCACATTCCTAGATGTGAAATGAGGTGGGTTCCTTCCCATGATAGTATTGTATAGCAGTAGGTGCATTGCTTTGGAGAAACCTAATAAAGAACAAAATTCTCACCTCCTATCACTCTAGAAGGTTATCACGACATGTCTCTAGCCAACATGTTATGGTCCTGAGCAAATTATATATAAGAACACTTCTCCTTTCGATCTCACATCTCCAATGGGTCTCCATTGCTTGCAAGAAAACATCAAGATTGGCTCCCCCAGTGTAACTTGGCAACTGTTTTCCTCCCAAGCACCTGAATGAGCATGTCTTTTTTACTCTCGTCACAAAGCCTCTTAACTACCTTCTGACTAACTCATATGTCCCGTGGGCACAATTGTCACATGCCACACTAGTGGTATCACTTACAGATTGAGCTTATTTCCACTAAATAAATCCTTCTGTTGGATGCACAACCTTAGGGTCTCTGATAGTGCACACATAGATTCTGTCTAGGTATCCTTCTCCTAAGGGTTCAGTATAGGGAACTGAATTTCCATCTGTCGAAGGGATGATAAAATGTTCCTCCTTGTTCTTAAAACTTATATATCCCTTATTGAAATGTAAGTCAACATTATTCTTATAGCACTAGGGGCACCCAAGTAACGCTGGAAAGTTTTCTGCCTCAGCAAGCGCCAAGACTTTAAAGTCTCCAGTGAATTTTTCCCCTTGGATAGTGATATCAACATCCTTTAAAACACCACTGGGCATTTCCTTTGTCTTATTATCCATATACAACACATTTGAAGACGAATACAATGGGGGCCTTCCCATTTTCTTCCATGCATCTAAGGTGAGAAAATTAAATTACGTGCACTTGTGTCAATTAGAATATTGCTCGGAGCCATCCATCAACCAAAACATTCAAGGTAATCTCCTTATCATAGTCAATGCTATGTGGGGGAAGGTTAGCGTGTAAGAATTTCCACTCGTGCTCTCCTCCAGCGCGTGGTAATTTCTCCCATAGCCATTATCTTATAGAGGGATGATATTTTCTTTCCTTAGCATCTTACATACCTCCCTAATGTCATCCAAATCCTTCTATGGAGCCTCAACACTCTTATTTTTCTCTAACTTCCGTGACTACTCCTTTAGGCACTGGATCTCTCATTATAGGCTTCAAATCACATCCATGGTCTCCAGATAAACTTCCTTCTGATGAGCAGGGTTCAGACACTTCCCATGCACCACCTCTTCTCTTGTGACCAGTGGTCTCTACTTTGGTACTTCCTTGGCACGTGCAGCCACAACTCGCGTTGTCACTAGTACAGGTTCTAACTCTGACTCACATGCATCACCCTTGGCCTCCACTGTAAGTCAAATTTCTTCATGCTTACCATCCTGATGCCTTTGTCCTTCCATGTTACTGACTAATGTGTTCAAACAATTTTGGGCACTATTCATACTTATGCTTCTTTCCACACCAAGAGCATTGTAATAGGTCAGGACATTTACGCTTATAGTGCTCCATAGACCCACAATTGTAATAGGTTCCTCGCAGGTACTCACTTCTTATACTTCTGTGATTGCCAAGACCTCTAAATCCTCCATGAAAGCCTCTTCGGTGAGTCCCTCCATCCACTTTCCCTTCATAATGATGACCCTCATCCTTTGAACTATTTGCAATACTAGTCTGGCACACACTAATATCAATGACATCATGTATTTGGTCAATATATATACAATCCTTGGTGTCATTAGTAGAGGTTCAAATTTTGTAATAGCAAGACACATTCTTATGGATCATGCGTTGTATTAGTAGACACCTACGTCCATCATGATCTCCATGGAAAATATCATAGTCTACCATCATGGCGTGTACTAATCTCTAAGGAAAACTATCCTTCGTGTGCCCTTTTACTTCATAATCCATGCACCATAGGCAACTGCGAGCCTCATGTGCTGAGTTCACAGATAACTTCTCTAGCTAGCTTTTCCATGACAATGATTTGAGATTCTAGAAAAGGACTAACACTAGTATCTACGCTTCCCATAGCCTCAACGCGTAGGGCAGCCTCCAAGGCCTCACGTGGATCTGTGAAAGTTTTATGGGAAAATGCTCTTCTGAAAGGTGTTATTAATCCTCCAACAAACCATTGAGTATGATGATAAGGATGAATATCATAAGACAATTTTGACAAGAGGGTTTTAAAGTGCGCATCATACTCGCACACACTCTCTTGCCATACCTAGTTGTATCTCCTTCAACACGCTAATGCTATTTTTTAAAACTTAGGAATGTGAAATTCTGCCAAGAAAGCATCACAAAACTCTATATAATCCACCACCATCTGATGTGGGTCATACTTTTGGTACCAGCTATGCATGTGCCCTTGTTACGTCATTGAAAATTGACTTGCCTTCCGCTTCAGGGCAGTGATCCCCTTCATGCTCCATAGCAATTCACACTTATGTACATGTTCTGCAACATCCTCAACACCCTTGTAATCCAGAAAATGGAGTGACATCTCATATAACACGTGTTGTTGGGGTTGTGGTCCTTGTCCACCAGGTCTAGGACCCTGATTTCCTCTAGTGTTTCCACCACAAGATCCACTTGACCCACTTGCTCCTAAACTTCCTGATCCACCAGATCCTCCTCCTGTAGTAGGTACAGGGCTTGAAGTGGTGCTACTTTGTGTACCCACTGTCAGGCTAAATTGAGCTCCCACGGTTTGTGAAGTGAAACTACTCCGAGATGTGATACCCATGTTCTACATGCCTAACCCTTGCTGAAATGATGTGCCAGATAGGATACCAAAAAATACAGGAAACATCTGCGTGGCCATAGAACTCAAGGAAAAATGGTGACCACTTGATGCTTCTTGTCTATCAATATTAACTGAACTAGAAATACCTTTTTCACGTCTTGGAAAAATAAGCACAAGGGTCTGATTAACAGGTGGGTCAGGATGCACACCTGCGACCCTTCTTCTTCCTCCATCCGATGAGATCTCATTAGAAGCCAGGGGGTCTCTCTCCCAAATTTTCCAAGATGGGTAGTACAGACTTCTTCAAGTTCCACGTCCTCCACGTGAACCTCAAATCCTTCCCACAACGTCTTACCTCCATAAATCCATCACTCTTATAATCTCATGCATTGTCTTACCAACTCCCTATCCGAGATTTATTATACTTGAGTCATATTTCCTCTCTCTCCATTTCCACCGTAAGATCTGCCATCTCCTTTGACCTCTACTTCTGCATCCTGCACCTAGTGGGAGTTTAGCTAGCCATAGGAAATTATTCTAAACTCAGGGTCATGATCAAGATCTTGATGGCTAAAGGTAAGGCATGTAAACAACATCCCCTAGGTTCTCACAAGAACTCAAACTCAACAACCTCTAGGAAAGAATAATTGGAAACTTTGTACTTCAACGTGTAACTCATAAAAACACCTCTCCACCAATGGTCAACAACATGATTCCAAACCAAATCAACATCATAAAGCCTATGATATTCTTCCTAAGTCCATACATGTGGTCTATAGTACCAACTTTACCTAGATGCATATACTGATAGCCATTCATACAAATCTACAGGGAAACAACAGAAAAATTTCTCATACAACTCATGACACAGGTGATCCTCTACCCATTTACGTGCATCAAACTCAGATCTAGTAGTGAATCTCTGAGAAAAATCATCGTCAATGATTTTAAGCCACGCTTCGACACTACCCAAGGTTAAGCACTCCGTCATCACACACCATTCTCACAAAAAATTCAAAAAGAGGTCCCGACAACAGAACCAAAATGTAGTCTCTGTTTACCTCTTCCTTCACCAATCAAACCCAAAAATCACTAGCACATCATCCAAACTGGTTTGGAAACTCACTTGAGGTGCGCATAGGTTCTGAGCCCCTATTTCATGTGAGATGCATGAGAATGTTATCCCTTAATAAGGGGATGTTTACACAGAAATAGAATGAACACACTCAATCTTGGATTCAAGATTAAGAAGTAAATCCTAGTATAATGCACTAGAACACAGAATAACATGATCATACTACAATAGAAGTAGAACTAAATCATGATTAACACTAAGAACACTGGTACTATGCCCATGAACATAAAAGAAAATGCACAGATCAAGATCCATCACATAGATGTTCAGAACCATTCCATTATATTCATTCATCAAATTATAGTAGTCAATAGTACATCAAAAGAGTTCCATGGATGGGGATATTACATCAGCAGATCTTTAACATGCTCTCTATTATTTCTTCATTATATAGCTTACAATCACACATCTTCACTAGATGTCTATGCCTCTCTCATTTGAAATATTTTTTTAATGTCATGCAAGACCATCCATAAAGAGGAACTCGAAGGAATCTCTTCTAATCGCTCATCATTACAAGAGAAGGCCTAAAGGAATCTTTCATGATTTCCCTACCACTACCCAAGAACATGCTAAATGTCATCATGCATTTCCTCAATCAAGTATCCCTTAGCATGTAAGTGCCATCTAATCCATAACAAACTCAACTCCTTATCCTTTCATGATAAGCATATTGATGCCCTAGAATATCCTTTTCTTGAGCTGCAAGTCTTCATATGTTATCCATAACTGTATCTGGTCACTTTTCCATCCATTCCCTAAACTCGTCTTTACGTGTTGTCCAAAACCCACTAAGGCCTGAATCTATCCCATCTGGGTGCAATCCTTTGCGCATCCCCAAAAGCTACTTCCAAACGTGCCTTTGTGCCCTACTTCTGTGTGCCACAATACTTTGCACCTTAGGTACTTAGTTAATTTAGGGGTCCAATAGTTAAGACACGTTTTAGTAAACATTAAAATCACTTTAAAATAAATATCAAATAACACATCATATCTAAAACACAACTTTAACAACTGTCAACCCTATCACATCGACATCCATCAAAATTTATCATCATATTGACATATATCAATATCTATCACCCACACAATCTTGAGCACATGTCGACATTACATCATTGCATCGAAACATCACATCTATTGAATAAAATCAACCTTTTTCAGTAGACTGCCTCGTTGAGTGCTACACCTTTGATCACCATCAAGACTTCTATCAAGTCCTCTATCAAGATTCTTTTCGCCATTAAGTCATATGTTTATAGGACACAAACCCGTTGGTTCCCCTATCAATTGACTTCTTGGCCTCGTAAGCCCACATTTGTGGCCACATCAATATTTGTCCTTTGACCTCATTAAACCATCATCTTGCAATCATTAAATTCATAAGTCTATAGGACACAAACCCTTTGATTCCCCTATCACTTATTTTCTTGGCCTCCTAAGCCCACCTTTGTGGCAACATAAAACTTTGGTCCTTTGACCTCATGAAAACATCCTTTTTATTTCCCCTTTCCATCGTTAAATCATATGTCTATAGTAAACGATCCCTTTGGTTCTCCCTATCACTTGATTTTTTTTACGGCACCCATCTTGTTTCTATACCTCATTATGGGGCATCATTCATCACCTCTCATCTTTCCATCCTCTCATTTTTTGCCCAGCTATCTCTTTCAAACTCGTGACTGATTCCCTTTTAAGTCATCAATCCCTAGTTTAAGGGGGAATACCTTATTATATAATTATGCATCATTCATCTATAAAATATCATTTTGTCTCATGGCTTGTCTTAAACCACTCAACAAAAAGGGGCAAACGTGGACACCTAAAATTAGCACCGCTAATCCCCATATCTGCGTCCACTAGTACACCTTCATTATCACATCACTATAACATTATGCATTAAATCCTCTATCCTAAGTCTTATTCCTCCCCCTAATATTTAATCCCTAAAAATATCATTCTACAGTTGTAAAATCTTATTTTACTCCTTCTTAAACCATTCAAACCACTTAGAAACCAAAATCAAATAAAAGAAAACAAATCAACAACTTCTTAACCATTTGAAAAACTCCCTAACCCGTATAACCTCTTTCCAACACACATCATTCATCAAAACAAAAAAATGACTCGATTTTGGAAGCTGTTATAACCTTTTTCTTTGTTTCCCAGTGTAGAAACTAAAATTGGGTCACACTCCCCTTGGTCTCTTTCCAAATAGCCAACTTAATCATATGCACCTAACCATGACCCTTTTACCTCACATTAATATTAGTTTAATTATTTATAATTAAATTAATATTCATCCTCACTTTATTCATTATTTAATTACCTTTATTAAAACTAATTTCCACCTCACATAGACACCTGAACCCACCACCTCACCTAGACACCTCATCATGGACCTATTCTTAGCATGTTTCCTAACTAACTAGGACTCAACCTTTTCTTACTTTAATTAACCAAGACTTAGTCTAACCCTAAAATCACATGCCTATTCTTCCTCTAACCACATTCCAGGTTATCTAAGTGAAAAATCCCATTTTGATCCAGAAGAATAGACAGAGATGGCCAAGAGATTGCCAAGATCTGTCATTTTAAGTAAACCTAGGATTTACCGCCTTAACCGACATCAGTCAACCCTAAACAACGCCGGTCACCCTAAACCATCGTCGGTTACCATATATTCATTTTGGTAACCTTGTTTGAGAGGTTGGACACATTCTCGAGTTTTGGAACTAAGGAGATCTGCATGCAAGCAAGAACCAAAACCCTTTCACACATCCAGACATCCATAGCCAACACCAAGACGGATCCGAAGGTATTTGCATTCATGGTAGCATTCCAGGAAGCACTGCCATGGCACTGATCTCCATTCCACAAGATCAACCATCACCATCATCCAACCATCAAATCTTCAAACACTAGTAAGTGTATCTCTAACCTGCATCATTTCATACTTATTCAGATTACAAAGTTTCTTCATCTCAGTTTATCAGCATCTATTTGCATTTTTCATCCCACCCTTGTTACCTTCCTATGAATCCAACCATTCCATCACCCACAAATCATTTAATCACATATACTTGATTCCTGAATACCTCTGAGTACCCCCAACACCATTGCAAACCTAGCCATCTTCCCTCACACCCACTGTCTTACCTCAAAAAGTTCTCAAAACCCAGTTTATTGAATTTCTACCATCCCACCTTAACCGTCATCGGTTCCCTCTATAAACCATCATCTGGTCATACCTCATCGACATCGGTCTCTGTATTTGGTAATCCTTCCAATAACAGAAACTTAAAAACCTACATCCAAGAAACCCAAGCTACCCAAAATCTGACCCTGACCTGTTCTAGCACCTTGACTACCTACCCTACTTCCAGATCTGATCATAACCTATCCTGTTATATTAGATTTTATTATTGTATTTGGATGAGATACCTAAATCATATCAACTACAATAGGATTTTATTTATTTACGATTATTTCTTACATTAAATTGTATTAAACAGTGGGTTGACTGCCACCAAGGAAGTACCACACTTCCTGGATCTAGCACATGCTAGGCAGCCCACTGACATATATTGTTTAACTCTCTTTTGTGGTCTTGTTGTGTATTTCAGGTAGTTCCTCCTAGCCAAAAGGAAGCTCTCATAGTCAGCATTGGATCAAGAAGTCAGAATGTGTGCACAAACCTTTAAACTGACCATCACAACAGGTATTCCTCCTTGGCCCATCACCTTATATGTTTTGTCAAATCCATAAAGAAAGTGGTGAAACATTTTGGCATTTCTAACCCGAGTGGGACCCATCAGGGGGTTCTTTTGCATTTTATTCATTCCTAGGTGAAAGTTGTGTGTTTGTTTTTTTCCATTTTGAAAAGCTTCCACATTAATTTTCTTCTCTGGAATATTCCCCCTCTTTCTATTGTCTAAAAGCAATCATGTTTTTGGTGCTTTAAAAAAAATACTTCTTTCTTTCATTAGTATTGCATTAGTGAAAGAGCATCCCTCTTCCTGTTCATCACTTGCTACATTGAATATCACATTTCAATTTGGGTTTAAAACACTTGCATGGCATTCTAATTTGTTGCATTATATCTCACATTAAAATTGAGGGCAACCTATATGCTAGAAGTCATGACCAGCTGATGGTTGACACAACTGAATCGTAGAAAGCACATTCTTTCTTCTCTCTTTGCCAAACTACACAAATTGGAATATATACATATTCTTAAACAACATCCCACCTAGAAGAAGTTTTCAATGATCACACGATCAGAGGATTGATAGTGGGCACCCAACTGGTTATCTCTGTCCAGTCATCACCTCAGAGAAAGGCCCGCCCCCACCAAAACATAACCTGAAACCTCACCTTTAGAATTTCCTTCTTCGTAGGAAGCCTTCCCAACCAAAAATTTGTTCTAAATTCACGAGTCAGTCCTTAAATAACATAAGCTAAACACACTAAATTCACTTGTAGGATTACGTGTTTTTCTTAGCTTTGTTCTTGACTTGCGTTTTGAGGTGTGAGGTCGTATTCTCCATTTTTTCTTTCCTTTCACACTCCATAATCATAGTTGGTGTATTTCTGACTATTTTTGAGTGTGTCAGGACTCATTTTTTTTTACCATATCTAGACTTCTGGGTTGGTGTCTCATTTAACTTAATTCACAAAAAGAAAATTTTCTTCATTCTACAGATTTCATAGTAACCAACATTGGTTTACATCTGACCATCATCGGTTTACCTGACCAGTGTCAGTTCTCTTGTGCTTTTGGTTAGTCTACCCAAAGAGCACTCATCTCATCTTCTTCTCTATTTAAAATATCTGGATGTCACCATATCCTCTACATTATGATATTATTGACTAAATATAGCTTCCCCAGTTGACTTTTCCCAATTTCTGTCTCACTTGCTCAAACTGTTACTTTCCCACAGTAACCATCATCGGTTACTGTGACCTAGTCATCAGTTGGCCTAACCAACGTCGGTCCATTCTGTTTTTATTTTTAATCAAAGCACCTGACCAATTCACCTCTCATAATCAATTATTTTCCATCCCTGTTGTTTTCTGTGTCATTTATAGAATACAAGTCTTACCAGGTCAACACTTATTCACATGGTGTTGACTTCGTAGCCAAACTAACGCCCTCGTATTTCATGCCAGCCATCAGCCACTCCCACCTAGTCCATCACCACCATCCATCTTGTCACCTATGGATCTGACTCAACTTATCCCCATTGCTATGGTGATGAGGAGTTCACAAGACTCCTTGATCATAACCCCACGACCCTACAATACTATCTCACCCACTCATCCACCTGAGACTCCTCAGGATAGTTAATATATGAACATGCATGTATCTATCCCTCCTGCTCTCTCCCCACCTCTGCGTCAACTAGCACCAGCTTGACACTACCGTCATCCACTTTACCACCTGTGGTGTCTCAGCTAGGTCCCACAACCACTATAACTGCAGCATCTACGTCATCTGTATCACACCTGCGACATCAGTGGTTCCTCCAATAGCTGCCTTAAGTATAGCCCCATCTGCACCCGCTACCTCACATATACCTATTACATCACAACCACCTCTTGTGTCGGCAACCTACACCCCTTTTAGAATCTCATCCTTTCTATCCCGTAGTCCTTACCCCCAATCACCACTAGAGTTGTTACGACTACCCCACCCACTTACACATACTACCAACAACCCCGACCTCATCTATCACTTATTCTGGCTATGTGCCACCTACTTCTATTCCTCCTGTGTAGTTCTCATACTCAACACCACATACACTAGCATACCACCCACCTCATACATTCAACATCAACCCCCTTTTTCTGCAGGGGGCACCCATTCATCACAACCTACCAATGACCTCATTAAAATGATGATGTAAAAAGATGTAGACCTTAGAAGCATCTGTTTCTGGCTCCCGTAATTCTTTAACTTATGATGAAATCTGTAACGAGCCTATCCATCCATCTATTCCCATTCTCCCCTACCATGTGCATTGGGAAATGCCTAAATTCAATCGCTTCAAATAGTAAAGAAGACCCGCAA
Organism: Taxus chinensis; assembly: GCA_019776745.2. Taxonomy (NCBI): domain Eukaryota; kingdom Viridiplantae; phylum Streptophyta; class Pinopsida; order Cupressales; family Taxaceae; genus Taxus; species Taxus chinensis. The sequence continues at coordinate 980,257,847 of CM034147.1, forward strand.
CAACACTTGCGGTCATTCAAACATGGGTACTACCTAATCACCCACGATGACACTTTGCTCCTACAAACCTTCCCAATGTCCTTGACAGGACCAACATTGGATTGGTATAGTGGACTACCTAGACATTCCATTTATTCCTTTAATCAAGTAGCCCAAGCTTTCTTAGACCATTTTTCAATCAATGTTATCAAGAAAGTCACCATGACCGATCTCTATTCAACCAATAGTATGAAGATGAATCTATCACAGATTTCATTGCCCATTGGTGGAGTCTTATCAACCAATTAATGTTCCAGCTACCTCAGACTGAACTTATTGAGTTGTTCACTAGAGCTTGTGCCAGACACATCTCACCAACTCTGTAGGTACAAAACCTTCCAAACCTTTGATGAAGCGTTCACCATGGCACGAAAGCTAGAAATTCACGCCATTGAAGAAAAGAAAATCCAATTATGAAACAAGAACACCCCATTCAAATCAAATGACTCTTCTTCATCTTCAAAACCTCAAAAGTAACTATTCAAAGCCCAAAGGATCTGCCAACGTGGTAGTCCTCAAGGTAGGACCATCTCATCCTTCTAATCAAGCCCAACCTTCTTCCAATCTTTCCCCTGTTCTAGGCCTTTTAGCTCCGGTGGGAACAAACAGAAGTACACTTCAATTGGAGAGCCTATTCTTCAGTCTTGGAAAAGCTTCTTAAAGCTAGAGCCATTACACTTCCTCCCATAAAACCTCATACAGGTTTTGATCCTGCCCATCCTATGCCTACATGGTATAAAGAACATGACTACTATAATTACCATCATGTCAAAGGCCATAGTGATGGTAACTACATAAATTTCAAGAACATTGTCCAAGAGATGATAGATAATGGAGACCTTGTCAGTGGACAACCCGAATGCACCACAAATCAAAATTTACACATCTTTAAAAATTATTCCCTAATCATAAACCATCATCTAATCAAAATAGTGAACCTTCATCCAGTGACAACAATGTCCATGAAGTCCACGTGGTTTTTGATATTGTACCAACCGTTCCTCAAATCCCACCTATTTCGTCTATTGAGGAAATTTTGGCACGAGCTCCTCTACCCACAGAGGAGCATACCTCTTCTACTCCTTCACCCACAGAGGAGTCCCCCTCATCTCTCCCTACTCTCATGGAGGAACCCACACTTTCTACTAATGTTCATTTCACCATCTACCTCACAAACTACCAAACAGTCAACACTTTTAATTCTCCCATCCACAGGAGAATCATCATCACCTTCTCCTCCACCAAGGGAGAAGTCTACCTCACCCCACCTATTATCTCTCCTACCCATGGGAGACTCTGTCAGACATGCCACTACCTGTTAGGGGGTAGTTCTCCCTCAACATCCTAGGACCCCATTGATATGATCTTGACTCTTTTACCCATAGAAGTTTGAGGCTAGCCAATTCCATGTCTCACAGACATATTTTACAGGGATTTCCACCAAACCAACTCCATCCTCTTCTTCAGTAGTCCCATTTTCATGGCTGGCCGATCACTTAGATTACGTTGATAACTCCATGCTCTGGGGACATCTTCAACTCCCCTTTTCGACCCAAATGCAAATATTTCCTGAAGATACTTCCACAATCTACCCAAGGGTATTTTCAGAAACCAGATCGACATTGACCATGCCTATTAAAACAAATTCTTCTTCATCATCCCTACCTACATCTAAACCTCTACCCACAACTAAAACCATTCCCAAACCTAAAATCCTACCCACACCTATGTCCTCACCTGTAGCTAGACCCATCACTACCTTGGGTATCATGCCAACATCAAGCCTTACTCACCCACCTATCAAATTGGACTTAGCCACATCATCTCAAACCCGCAATAACATTATTCTCTTGCCTAAAAAGAAAATCCCAACCTTCTAGGCCACATACACTCGTCTCGCCTACCACACCTTTGTCACCTTCCCCCTTTCCATCCATCCTAGGGCCCCATCCATCAACCCTGATCAAACAGTCTCCTACCCAAGGCCAGTCAAAAGCTAAACAACCTACTACTACATCACGAGCCTTCGTTACACCTCATTCACCCAAAAACCAAACATCCTCACCCTCACCCGTGCACTTCTTACCACCTATACCTCCACCAGTTACTATAACCCCAACTTTACCTATATGAATTCAACCCATGCCCATCTACCCAACCTCTACCAACCACTTCCACTGCAACTCGGTTGTCCCGTGGGTAACCCATGTCCTCTTCCACCATTTACTTTCCCTTTTGCATCCCATACTCCCATGTCACCTTTACCCAAGAAGGTGCAACCCAAAGATAAGAATCCACTACCCTCCAATAAGGTAGTCAAACCAATAAAACCTTCCATCGCCAGCTCTTCTACCCCACCTTTACCCAAGAAGATGCCATCAAAACATAAGACCATACCACTTACCAAACTAGTGGACCAACCCATTCCCCCTCCTATAAAGCCTCTTCCCTCATGATCATCCACACCTGTACCCAAACCCACACTCACTTCCCATTGTGATCCGTTAGTGGGGTCCTATGCCAACATTTTAACTAATCTCTTAGAGACTTCCATCATCACATTACCACCACTTCAACCTTACGATCCTCTCAAACCCAAACCAAAAGGGTTTGATGAAACCAATATTTGTGCCTATCATCATGTGTCAGGACATGATGTAGAAAATTGTAAGGCTCTAAAGACCATTCTTCTCCAACTTTTTCCACCTAAACAAAATTTTGATGATGATGACCTTCTTAATGAGGACCATGTTCCACCTTCACTTGTCACCACACATCATCATCCTTTACCCATTCAACGATCAGTATCTCCACCCCCACAACCATTTTATCCACCTCCAAAATTTGAGATCAACATGGTCGTATTAGAGAGTTGGCCAAATCACCACCCAAATGTTGATTTTCCCATACTCATTTCACAATGCTTTATCCTCGGGTAGGTTTTTTTCCATCATGTCGTTACACCTTTCATCATATACCCTCTCCATTTTCCAATCCCCTTAGATTAACATGGTTCATGTTGTCACCCACACTCAGAAATAGAAACGTAAGGAAAAATCAACTAACCCATCAACCAACCCCATGTGCCCAATATACCATCTACACCCACACCCAAAATCATCATCTACGGACCTACATACCCTATCTCTGACTTGGAGTCACCCATCGCATAATGATAAAATAATTACATCACTCCCTTCTAAAGATTTCATTGTATGATCTCGTTCAAACTTCTGAATCTCATACACAAGCCCTTATCGAAAGGTTTTATAATCCATTGAATTTTTACCCAATGACCCCACCCCAGTGGCCTCCATTATCACCCCTCACCACGTAGCCTCACTTACCAAATCATCTCCTTCTTCTACCTCCATTTCCTCTCCTCAGTTTCACCACCCTCAACTTCTCTGATGAGGAGATTATACCTCTCCAGTCAGATGGCCCTGATCCTTTCCTATTCATTTTTTTCTATATCAATAACATACACATATGAATGTCATGATCAATGGTGGTGTAGAATTAACATCATCTCCTCCCACGCGTACAATCAAATGTGCATCCCTTCCAATTATATGCATAATAATCCAATTATATTGCACGCTCCTTCAACAATGACATTACCTCCACCTTGGGCACCATTATCCTTCATGTTCCCGTAGGCCCTCGAACTATCCCAGAATTATTCTATGTCTTAGAAGGAGAGTTCCAATATAACCTATTGCTTGGCACACCCTCGATTCATGTCCTAGGTTACGTCCCTTCAACTTTACACTACTTTGTAAAATTTGAACATGAAGGACATAACTATACCATCCCCATTGACCCGTCACCATTGAAAACTTGTAACATGTTGTACTGGCCTAATGATGTACTTATACCAGTCAAGGTATCTGCCACTACCCCCACTTCTCCTTCACCCACAAGACCCATCCACCAATGTTGTTGCCACCTCTCCCACATATAACTATTCTATTCCTACTACCGTCACAACCTCTATAGCAAAACCATCTACTTCCCAACCAACCACTACCCCTCCTGCCTAATCATCTAATGAATCATCTATCCCCGCTACCCACATATCAACTACTAATCCCTTAGAAGGTGTTTTTCAACACCTCACTCTAGAGGAGTACCACCTATATAATATCGACACATTCCTCACTCTGCAAGAGTATGGAAACCTATACCAGCACCCTCGTTATGACCTACCACATAGGAGTCAGGTTTTCCCTTATGGTCCTCCTCACATTCACGAGGAATATAACATATGTGGGACATGACACTGCTACCTATTCATCTGAACCTTTATCCCAAACGTGATCATTCTTCAAATCTAACCTATAATCCCTCAGTCCTTAACCGCCGCTTCGCCCACACTTTCCTACATTACTACCAGATTGAAAGGTTTTAGATTCATTTTTTATGACAAGGCCACCATACTGTCATTTCCTGTACCACCTGTAAGCATAATGAGCATAGTGGCATTGGCTATTGTTGCACCACCTTCTAATAAGGCCCACATAAACCTCATTGAGAAAGAAAACCCTTCTCCATCCCATTCACCAACGTCACCACCCTCACCCACGGAGTCCATAGATCCCGAATCTATTCCTCATAAAAAAAAATTTCGTAAACACAATTTCCTTAGGACCTCTAACTTATCAACGCAATGGAGAGGCTCCCTCTTCTCTTCCCTTCATGTATCCGACATGATAGATGACCAACCCTTTTACCTATACATTTCCACCACTGACCATTCTTTAGGTTTCATGCTCACTCATCGCGATGAGCAACATAGAGAGAAAGTGGTTTATTAAATAAGTCTTACCCTTTTAGACTATGAAAATAGACACACCCATGCCGAAAAACTCTGCTTAGCCTTAGTTTTCATCACCACCAAGCTCCGTCATTAATTTCTCAACCACAAAACCTTTCTCATCACTAACACTGAACCTCTACATTACATGTATGCTAAACCCTATCAACATTAACGTGACACATATTGGCTCATGCTTCTCGCAGACCTCGACCTCGAATTCATTCATCAAAAATCCATCAAAGTCCAAACCATCACTAACCAACTAGTAGACGCACCTCTTTCTGGGAATAAATCCTTTAACTTTGATTTCCTAGATGAATCCATAGCTAATCTCTCCTTGGACAATACCACTTACCAAATGACCCTCTTCTTTGATGGATCTAAGTGTCAGCATGGGGGTAGTGTTGGTGTTATCCTCATTCCTCTTGGTTGTGAACCCATGCCTTTATCTTTCAAACTATATTTTGATTTACAAACAATATCACCAAATACGAAGCACTCATATTGGTTCTCTGGGTTACTTATGCCTTAGATGTTAATTCAATCAATATCTTTGGTGATTCTCAACTAATGGTTGTAAATCCGAGTCAATGGTATATACTAGTGTCGTAATGAAATACTTCAAAAGTATAAACATCATGTACACATATTATTGACTACCTTTGACCGTTACAAACTTCAAACCACCACACATTCTACCAATAAATTTGTGGATAACATGGCTTTCCTTGCTTCTCAGATACCTGCTTCGCATGTCAACTCTTAAATCTTTATCACAATAAAAAGGTTACAATCACCCTCTTATTATACCTCGTGAGGTCTACTCCATCGAAACCATTGCACCATGACCCATGTGACCTGTTGGTATAAGTAGTTTGTAGACTATCTTTCCCTTTCCACTCTACCTCCTGATCTCACTCGTAATGGACAACGTGTCTTTCTTACAAGTGTCTCTCACTATGTCATCATGGGTGGTCTCCTTTATCAGCACAACTTCGATGGTATTCTCTTAAGATGCCTTACAAGTTCTGAAATTCCCTACACCATCAAGGAAGTTCACAATGGAATTTGTGGAGGTCACTTTAGTGGTTTAGCAGTCACTAAACGCATTCTTTGCCTTGGCTATTACTGGCTAACCCTAAACCATGACTTTTGTGACAATGTCAAATGTTGTTTGAAATTCCAGCAACATGTTAATCTTCATCACACACCTATTCATTCTTTATAAGTCACACGAAACCTTTGGCCTTTCACTCAATGGGTTTTGGATCTTTTCGAAGAGATCAATCCTCATTCTTCATAGTGTCATCAATGGATTATAACTGCTACTAAATACTACACTAAATGGGTAAAATCCATTCCCCTTATTTCTATGAAAGCCAAGAAAATATGTGAATTCATCAACCATCACATCATTTATAACTTTGGCATACCTCACCATCTCATCACTGATAATGGAAAGTAATTCAAAAAAAAACCCTACGAAAGTTGTGCGACACTTTTGGCATTCAACTCAGTTTCTCGTCACATTATTACCCATAAACCAATGGCTAAGTAGAATCAACCAATAAAACCTTGAACAAAACTATTATGAAAATAGCTGATGATACCAGGAAGGATTGGCATACACACATTCCTTTCACCTTGTGGGCCTACTCGCACTAGTATTTGCACTTCAATTGTTGTCCACACCTTTCTCTCTACTCTACGGTACCGAGGTTATCATGCCTTTTGAAGTCCAAATTCCATCTCTCTACATCTCATTGCAAGATATGCTCAATGACGATGACTTTCTCCATGACCATTTAGCAAAACTAGAGTTGTTATATGAATGTCACCTCAATGCTCTTGACCATCTCTAAATATACCAAAAATGTATCAAGTGTGCCTATGAAAAATGTGTCCATGAACTGAAACTTTCTAGGTTGGAGACCTCGTCCTGAAGGAAAATCAACATGTAACCAAAGAAGAGAAAAGTAAATGGGGAAAATTTGCTCCTAATTGGCTTGGACCCTATATCGTTACTCATGCATACATATGGATCAGGTGCTTATCGTTTTGTCTTCACTCGAAGGTAAACCCGAACCTGATCCCCTCATTACCTTACATCTTCGACCATTTTATTGTTGAAATCAAGTCTTATATCACCTTATGTCTATTGACCGCTCGCCCCATGAGCAGACGTTCACCTTCCATGTTACCTATTTTGAGGATCACCGACTAAACTAAGAATCATGTGATTACCCATCCCCTTTCAGCCTTATCTTCAATATGAGTACCGCGACTCTACTCGTAGCATGATTCTCATGGATACTTTTCGTCTTTTTCAAAGATGGAATCCTATGGTCGTTCATCACTTGAAACCATCTCTTTCATGGTTAACCTCTATGTACAATGGTTTTGTCTTCTAAATAAGAACCTAATCTTCCTCTATAGCCTTGTCCATGACTTAAACGTCAAAAAACAAAATGGGATTCAAACTCCTTGAGTCAAACTTCTAACAAACAAATGAATCCCTCAAAAAGGACATCTCTTCTCTCTATCTTATCGCTATAAATAGAATGCTCCGTCGAAGGACAACTATATAAATTCATTGCAAAGATACAATAAAATGTTCAGAAGCTTCCCGCATCGATCAACTTCATGAAGACCTCAAGGAGATAATATACTCATCCCATATAGAATTACTACATCGATAAGTCTATCAAAAACATAAACAAATGAAGAAAATGATAAAACTTTTGTCATGGACTTGCCTATTTTTGATCATGGGTTTTCTTACCAGCTAAACATGCTGTCGTACACTAATTTACGCTAAAACCACCCACTTTCACCTCATTTCCTTTTCACCCTAATTTTATCTTCACTAAAGGGACTTGCCGCAACTGTGACATTTCATGATCATGTGACTTTCTTCACCCTTAGGATAGTCCATGATGCAACACATTTAGGGTATTACGTTAATAAGCCCATTTAGGTTATGATAGACTCATTAGGGTTCTTATCAATTAAGTGGCTCTTTTACCACCTCTTACCATTCTCCTTCCTCATTACTTATTGATTCTCCTATACATGACCGGACCATCGACACCTACATTTAAATGACTCAACCATGCCTTTCACCTAAGACTCAACCTTGCCTATGACCTACACTCAATCATACCTAAAACCTAAGAACCCATTCCTCTACCTCATCATATTCTTCCCTGGCTTATGGGAGAACTACATTGTCGTAAGGCCCCTTTTCATTGGGGCTATGTAGGTAGCACCCCGACGGGATGAGGCCCTTTGAGGTTAGCTCAGCCACCATTTACCCTAGCTAATTTCCACATCATTTTCCTATTCACATTCTATCTTAGTTAGTTTCCATTTTATATCAACAATTAGAAATTAAACCAAACAAGCACCAATTAACAAATATTTTTACCACTTCATCAAATCATTCATTTATCACTTTTATATTTTCACCATAGAAAATATTTTGAAATTTAAACCATAACATGTATAAACATCACCATTTGTCTCCCATGTTATCAACAAATTAGAACTTAAATCAAAACCATAAACCATGACTCAACCATGCCTATGACCTGACTCCATCATGCCTATACCTAACTCCACCATCGCCTAAACCAATCTGACTCCACCATGCCTAAGTGACATGACTCTATCATGCTTAAAATGACTTGACTCCACCATGCCTAAGTGACCTCACTCAATCATTCCTATGACCTTGACTCAATCATACCTAATTCACCTAGTTTCCATCACATAAAAAATAAAATTAGAAATTACACATAAGCACAACATCATACCATAAATATCACCATCGCTATAAAAATAATCAGAATATGTGAGTCCATACATATGTCCATAGAAGAAAAATCAATATACGTGCCTCTCATTTACAATCTAAACATATTCAACATGCAGGCCGGTATAATAATCAAAATCTCAAAACATCTCATGTACATCCTCGCTATCTTTGGCACATAGGCCAGTATAAATCAAAATATACAAATATCTATATCTTAAACATATATGATGACTAATTGTCATCCCACCTGATGTCCATGCCAGTCTAGTCTATCTCCTCCTCCTCCACCCCAGTGTAGTGCCCTATTACCATCTTTCCGCCCTATATGGGTCTACCACTCGCCTCTTCCTGGCCTATAGCTGGGTCCGGCCTCCGTGAGATAGTCGCCTCTCCCTGATCCTATCTATGGGCTCGTCGTCCCCCTGTACTCTCTGCACTATGTGTACGAGAACTATTCCTCTCACTCAAGGCCTGCTGTACCCTATGCTCCAGATAGGAAGGGACATCTATCCCGACAACAATCAAATGATCATGGTAGTACATGGCCTCATTCAGGGAATACTAGAACATATCCATCGGTACTATTTATGGTAGTTCCATCGGTCTCAGACCTTGTACCTATACCATGGGAGCCTATCGTGCTGCTACTTGTACCATGTGACCCTATCCCTGACCCTGTGCCAGTGCCTGTGTTGGTGCCTATGCTGCAACTTGGGATTTTAGGGCCACAATCTGGGCCTATACAGTGGCTAATTGGCCCTGCAACCATGCTACCTAAGCTTGTAGAGTGGCTACATGTCCCCCGTCCCCATCCCCACCCTATGCGGGTGCCTGTCCCTGGGCAATTTGGGCCTGTAAAGCCACCACATGTGCCTGTAATGTGGCCACCTATGCCTCAGACCTTGTTAACTGCCTCTGTAAACCTGTAATTTGGGCCTGTAAGGTGGCAACCTAACCCTACAAAGTATCCCTCTGAAATGTAAGGGTCACCAAGTGTGGCTACCTTGGCCTCAGTGATGCTGCTCATAGTTGGGTTAACCACCATTGCCTGTATCTAGCTATAACATTGACATCATAAATCCACCGGTCCACTGCCTTCTCCTCCTACCCTGTCGGCACAATCGGCTGTGGTAAAGGCATAGGCCTCTCCACGTCATCTCTCTTGTACTGAGGGAATAGTGGTGGCATGTCTTGGAGCAGCCCAAACTGCCATATGACCCTATCTATAGGTATCATCTCATGCTCACCCTGGCACGACACCCCTATATCCACTTGAGTAGCTATAACTCATCCAGCTCCACTGCCATATGCCTGTATGACGGGAAGCCAACATACGGCCTCAAAATAATGTCCACTCCAGACAACCCCTCTAATATACACTGGTAGTATGCTACATCATGTGTAGCTTGGGTAACCACTCTCCAACAACAGGCACCCAATGCTTATAGCCAACTCGAACCAAGCCCATATTGAATGCATCTGGTCGGGGCATACCAACTAGATGTACACATATGATGTGATCTTATGCCCAACAGTGGAGAAGAAAGGTGTAATACAAATTGAACCTTTGAAGGCTCCCGTAGGCCCAAAAATCTATGTATAACTACACAAAGTAGGCTAGTGCCCAAGTAAAAAGGGTCATATCCTCCATCATGTCATGGAGAACCCCCCATCAGTACGCATAGGAATCTCCCCACCCTCCGCATCTCGTAGTGAAAAAAAACACAATGCCTCCATAATAAGGACCACTAACCTCATCTCCTTAGGATGGGATGTGTACATGTCTCTATAGCTTAAGATCGCACTATGGAACCTCATCTCTATCATCCCCTCTCAAAACAATGTCAACATCAGCGCCTCTGATGCCTCTAAAGAAGTATATTAAACCTACGTCCCCACTATCGGTAACCGTAAGATCCTGTACATGTCCTCTAAGGTGACTATGATCTCACCTGTCAGCAGATGAAATTTGTTGGTCGCTGAATCCCATCTGTTGATGAGTGTAACCTTCAAGCTCGGATCCCGAACTATGTACATATATCATCTGATCCCAATAAGGAAGACATTTGTAACAATGACACCACTCCTCTGCTATCACGCTTCCTTGTACTGCTAGTATTGAATGCATCTGGTTCACGGCATACCAACTATATGCACACATACGATGTGATCGTATGCCCAATAGTGGAGAAGAAAGGTGCAATACAAATTGAACCTTTGAAGGCTCCTGTAGGCCCAAAAATCTATGTATAACTACACAAAGTAGGCTAGTGCCCAAACAAAAAGGGTCATATCCTCCATCATGTCATGGATAACCCCCCATTAGTACGCATAGGAATCTCCCACCCTCTGCATCTCGTAGTGAAAAAAAACACAATGCCTCCATAATAAGGACCACTAACCTCATCTCCTTAGGATGGGATGTGTACATGTCTCTATAGCTTAAGATCGCACTATGGAACCTCATCTCTATCATCCCCTCTCAAAACAATGTCAACATCAGCTCCTCTGATGCCTCGAAAGAAGTATATTAAACCTACGTCCCCACTATCGGTAACCGTAAGATCCTGTACATGTCCTCTAAGGTGACTATGATCTCACCTGTCGGCAGATGAAATGTGTTGGTCGCTGAATCCCATCTATTGATGAGTGCAACCATGAAGCTCAGATCTCGAACTATGTACATATATCATCTGATCCCAATAAGGAAGACATTTGTAACATGACACCACTCCTCTGCTGTCATGCTCCCTTGTACTGCTAGTAACATAAGCGGTACTCTATCTCTCATTTGCAAGTGGTCCCTAGCCTGCACCCAAAAAATCAAACCATTTATTAAACCTTCACCATACCCAACACATCTCTTACCCGAAAAACCTATTCACAAGCCCTTATTGCTTATTGTACCCCAACCCTACAGATTAACCCTTTTTACACCCATCTACTCATACCCTTTATAACCATTACCCTTCTCATTATAAATAAACTTGCCTTTCCACCTATTGCCTACCATTTTCTCTTGCCCTACCTTATTTCTTTATCTATTTTTCCCAAAATTTGACCAGCATCGGTCACTTTTGACCGACATCGGTCCATCATGACCGGTATCGGTCACCTGCTACTTGACTGATGCTGACATATGCCAACCAACATCAGCCAAATCTTGACATGCATTAATCATTGTTGTGGCAACCGAATCTAAAACCCCCCCTATTTCTCCCAAAATTCTCAAATCTAACCTAGAACCCTATCCTAACTTACCCAAACCTAACGTAAACCCCTCCCTACCCTTATTTACCCTCCCTAGGGCCTCCCCCTCCCTCACTGCAAAAGTTTAACCACAAATTCCAAATTATACCCCCACCCAACATGATATTACCCAAAACCAGTTTTACCAACATATTTTAACAAAAAATGACAAATTGGGATCTAATCCTACCTCATTGCGTGCTACCGTTAGTGTGGTGGTACGTCTGGCCACTGCATTGGTGGACCACCTGAACCCTCTTCTGCCTCTGCCATGCCCAAATCACCAAATCCACTCCTCTACTCCAACCAATCAAATCAATCCCCCTGAGCTTGTGGACCTATCTCCCTAGCTCCTCTCACCAACTCATACTCTCTACCTCAGTGGGGTATAAGGCCCTGTCCTTCTCTCTCTGAAAAATTACAAAAGGATGAAATGGCTTTGTCAGTTTTCTCCAAATGTCACAACAGAACAATGATTCCGTAAAATACATACTTTTTATTTTATAAACCCAACCTAAAATGACCGACGACGGCTATATTTTTTCCCTAGATAACCAATGTTGGTCACCCTATAACAAAAAATTGATCAATCTTTATAACTATTTGGCCTTACTAAGCTTCCCTTTGCATGCAACCATTAGGACACACACACCTTTTATCATTCCGGACACCCATTGAACCATACCTACAAGCTCAACCTACCCCTACATTTCCTTCATTGCATTTTGGGATTTGTTATTCTCCTTATACATTGGCCTTACCTGTGCCATGACCTATTTACTTGACCCTGGCCTACTAGGTGTGACCATTGACCTTATGTACTTGTTAGACCATGTGATACTGTTACCTATGTTGTTTTATCCTAACAACCATACCTTGCCTATTGCCGTGTCGTTTATCCTGACCAAACATTTGGTGTACCGGAACATACCTAAACGTTCCTGCATCTGACCTATGTTGTGTTTCCGGACCATATCCTATACCTTGGATACCTGACTCACTTCACCCTTTTTTAGGTAAAGCTATTGACCTTGGATGCTGTAGAGTTTGCAAGCTCTTAAATGTGGTACCATGTTACAATCTATACATGTGTGTGCATTTGATTTCCATTACCCATGACCCAATTTTGACCCTGACCTATTACCTTTTACCCGAGTTAATCGTCACCCTTTCCCTTAGTACTCAAACCCTTCCCCACCTATCTTCACCACGTACATATTTATCAAACCACTCACTGATTCTGCATTACACCTCATCAGTGCTTGGTTTGAGGGGGATCACCTTCATCCATACATGGGGCAATCAATTCCTATTTTTTTCAGTGTCTCTTACCAATACAAGCTATGCAACAAAAAGAGGCAAAATGTAGACATTAAAATTAGGTCACACTCCCCTTGGTCCCTTTTCGAATAGCCAACTTAAACATATGCACCTAACCATGACCCTTTTACCCCACATTAATATTAGTTTAATTATTTATAATTAAATTAATATTCATCCTCACTTCATTCATTATTTAATTACCTTTATCAAAACTAATTTCCACCTCACCTTGACACCTCAGCCCACCACCTCACCTAGACACCTCATCATGGACCTATTCTTACAATGTTTCCTAACTAACTAGGACTCAACCTTTTCTTACTTTAATTAACCAAGACTTAGTCTAACCCTAAAATCACATGCCTATTGTGCCTCTAACCACATTCTCAGTTATCTAAGCAAAAAATTCCACTTTGATCCGAAGAATAGACAGAGTTGGCTAAGATATTGCCAAGATATATCATTTTTAGTAAATCTAGGATTTCCTACCTTAACCAACGCCGATCAACACTAAACTGACACCGATCAACCTAAAACATCGCCACTTACCATATATTCATTTTGGTAACCTTGTTTGAGAGGTTGGCCACATTCTCAAGTTTTGGAATGAAGGAGATCTACAAGTAAGAACCAGAACCCTTTCGCACAACCAGATGGCCATAGTCACCACCAAGACTGATCTGAAGGTATTTGCATTCATGGTAGTATTCTAGGAAGCACTTATGTGGCACTAAGCTCCATTCCACAAGATCAATCATCACCATCATCAAGCCATCAAATCTACAAACACCAGTAAGAGAATCTCTAACCCACGTCATTTCATACTTATTCAAATTACAAAGTTTCTTCATCTCTTTTTATTAGCATCTATTTTCATTTTTCATCCCACCCTTGTTACCTTCCTGTGAATCCAACCATTCCATCACCCACAAATCATTTAATCACATATAATCAATTCCTGAATACCTTTGAGTACCCCCAGCACCATTAAAAACCTAGCCATCTTCCCTCACACCCACTATCTTACCTCAAAATTTCTCAAAACCTAGTTTATTGAATTTCTACCGTCCCTCCTTAACCGTCGTCGGTCATACCTCACTGAAGTCAGTCTCTATATTTGGTAATCCTACCAATAATAAAAACTTAAAAACCTACATCCAAGAAATCCAAGCTACCCAGAATCTAACCCTGACCTATCCCAACACCTTGACTACCTACCCTACTTCTAGATCTGATCATAACCTAGCCTATTATATTAGGTTTGCTTATTATATTTGGATGAGATACCTAAATCATATTAACTACAGTAGGATTTTATTTATTTACATTATTTCTTCCATTAAATTGTATTAAACAGTGGGTTGACTGCCATCAAGTATGTACCACACTTCCTGGATCTAGCACATGCTAGACATCCCACTGACATATTTTTTAAACTCTCTTTTGTGGTCTTGTTGTGTATTTCAGGTAGTTCCTCCTAGCCAAAAGGAAGCTCTCATAGTCAACATTGGATCAAGAAGTCATAATGACCTTTAAACCAACCATCACTATAGGTATTCCTCCTTAGCCCATCACCTCATTTGTTTCGTCAAATCCACAAATAAAATGGTGAAACACCCAGATCATCGACGATTCTAACCAATCATCGACAATTCTCTTTTATTGACATTAAATTATATAAACATGTTTTAGGCATTCATTTTGGGTTAGCTCCCTCAATATGGGCTTGGCTTATAACATGACATTGCTCAAGGAAGTCATATTGTAATCTTACCATATGATAATCCTATTCATCACAACAATATTTAATGTTCTCTTCTTAAACCTTGGAGGTCATTCACACATCTAGGAATTCAACTCAGCAAATCTTCTGACATCTACAATATTCCTCTCTCAGGTACTATCATTTTATCAGCCTTATATATCAACTTGTGTAAGGTAAGTTCCTTCCTCTTGTTTTATTATCTTGTTCATTCATCATTTACAAGCCTTAGTTAATTCTATCTCATTTATTATCAACCTGTACACTTCTACAACAATCACCGACGGTTTCTCTTAATCACCAATGATCAGACCTAATCACCAGTGATCAACCCTAATCACTAGTGATCCTTATCTATTAGATGATCTTACCCCTTAATATTGCTTTCCAAACATCTAGATCTCATCACATATTATCACTCTACCTTTTTAGGTGCTTGTCAAACTCTATCAAGCTCCTTTGAGACATCTTCAACACTCTATCAGTTATCCAAATAAAATCTATCATCCTGTTCACCTTTGTGAGTATAAGGCTATCCACATCCTTGCTCCTTTGAGCCATTTTTTGATTCCTAGACTCCCTTTGAATCAGGTATCACCATCAAACTATCATATAACCATGTATCACATCAGTCCCTTTTTCTTTGCATTGTTGGTTATATCGTCTGTTTTATTATTTTATCTTATCATTATCAAATTAATTTGTTGAACGCGGATTGACATCCTTGTAAGGAAGTCCATTGAATTCTGGGGACTGGTATTTTCTAGGTAATTTGACACATATTTATCTAATCCCATATTTTTTTGAGTGTCTATACATTGCAGGTAGCTTATCCCATTGGAAAGAAGGAGTTGTGCGCATGCTTGGATCCCTCGATGTCATTTATCCATCAAAGATCAACATCAGCTATCTCGTGGTATTTGTAAACCTTGCCGTATTTTGAGGTCAGTTTTGTTTTTGTTATTTAACTTTAATAATTTAAAGTAGAAAAGAAAAAACTTCTCAGAACAATAGGTGAAGTTATCCAAATTGATAGAATAACTTTGGAAGGATTTCTCACCTCTTATGCTCATGTATTCATTTCTTTGTTACTTGTCAAAACTTCTTTCTAAATCAATTTAATTTTGATCTTCTCAAGGATTCTTAACTCAACTAATCAATATTGAGAAGATTCCATTTAAATGCTTCCATTGCCACCAACAAGGTCATCTCAAGAGAAACTAATTCCAAGCCAAAGAGATCAAACAATCTTCTCAAACCTCACAAGATATGGTGTCTTAAACCAAATGGGCTGTATGAGGACTTTTTGAAAAGGAATGATTTTAAGCCTCTTCCATGTATAATTATTGATCCAAAATTGGATCTAGATATGCCTAACTAATGCTATTCAAATTGTAAACACTTGAAAAAATACATTTATTGTGAAATCACAATAGAAAAAGTATTTTTTGATAATATATTTGGATTCCTGTAAAAAAAGTACACACTTTAAAAAATGGCATCCAATTCCGAGTTTGTATGCAAA
Source organism: Taxus chinensis (assembly GCA_019776745.2). Classification (NCBI taxonomy): domain Eukaryota; kingdom Viridiplantae; phylum Streptophyta; class Pinopsida; order Cupressales; family Taxaceae; genus Taxus; species Taxus chinensis. Next base: position 980,274,381 of record CM034147.1, read on the forward strand.
ATTTATGGCATATGGAAAAGTGGGGACATTTTTAGTGACAAAATCACGCCTCATGACAAAGTGGAAGTCAAAAACGTGTCAGTGGAATTTGTAAAACTTCCCCAATAGTTTCACAACTACCACAATAGTTTCACAATCATTAGGGGTGGTTGCGTAACTACTGGTATGTGGAAAGTGATGGTTTTGTCATGCAAAAAGGAAAACTGTTTGAAATGTAATGGACGAGAATAATTTTTCTTCCAAAACTATTTCTTGGTAGTTTCTCATGGTAGAGGAATATTTATAGGTCGTTGGATGTCATTTATCCTGAAAGAAGGTCAGACGAGTTATGGAATTAGATTCCCATTTTTGTTGATAAGTAAGTTGGAGTGTTTTTCTAGAGTTTTCATTCAGTTCCTAGTAGTAGTGATTGATGAGAGTGATGTAGAGTGGATAGAATGTATGAAAAGTTCTAACTAAGTGTTGTGCAAAATTTAGAGATATTTTTCTTTCCATAAAGGCCATGAAAATTGTAGTATGATGTACAAACTATGAATTGCATCATGAAAGGGGAGTGTAATTTCCTCACCCACTAGAGTTTTTTTTCCTTATTGGGTTTCTCCATCATAAACATTGAGTTCTTATGTGTGTACACTTGTTGTATTCCTCCTTTTTAATGTGTTTTATAAGTTACACATTCATTTACAACATGCTATAGATTTAGTTTTCATTCATATTTGAGTTATTCATCACTTATTCAATTTAAAACAAGAGTTATCCATGTTGGTGAAGCTTAGTGTGGAATAACCACCTAGCTTATGGATTAGTTATGAATGTAATTTCCCTATCCGATACTATTCCTAAGGATGTTGTAATGAATAGGAAAATTACTCATAGAACCATTCTCCTGGAAGTGAAAAACATTGCTAAAATCACTACTAATTTAGCCTCTGTAATCTAGCTGGGATTGAAAGTGGGAAAAATTAAGAAACCTAATGATATTGAAGAAAGGGTGAACAAATTATATTTGAGTGTTTCAAATGATGAGGAATATAAAAGGAATGATAACCAGATTGTACCAAGCTAAGAACACAGATGCTAATCAAACACTACGATAAATAAGATTAAAGTAATTCTCCAGAATAAATTTACATAAACCTTTGCAAACAAATGAGAAACAATATTATATATTATTATGGAACTCAATGAAATACAATGAGAATGGGCCTTGCTTATATAGGCAAGGAATAAAAATCTAAGAACTAGTCAAGGTCATAGATCAAGCCATAAATCAAGGAAAGAACTAGTCATCAAAGAACTAGATAAGTCCATAGATTTAGGAGAGAACTAGACATCAAGGATCTAGTCAATACCATAGATCAAGGAAAGAACTAGTCAATACCATAGATAAAGGAAATAGCTATACCTAACAACTAGATAATATCGCCCTAATATCTAAATAAATAAAAAGAAATATCAACACACATAAGTGGGTAAGGATAAATATAATATAGGTAAATAAATTACCTAGGTGAACATGAGCTAAGGTAAATACGTACTCTAACACCCCCCCTTCAAGTGAAGCTAGGGGAAAAAATAGAAGTGACATGTCCACAATATGAGTCCCAAAGACTAGGCCTAATGAGGTACTCATGCACAATATATCCATGAAGAAATCTCGAACCAAAAAAAATAAAAGAATCATGATAGAAGGAAAGAGAAAGAAGAATAAGAAGAAGGAAGATGTTCTCATGAACATCCCCCAAGAACAACTACCATAATCCCAAGCATTCCACGTAACTTAAGGTAGCGAGGTGATGCAAAAGGCTTCATAAATATGTTCGCAACCTACTGCTGATTCAGAATGTACTCTAAGAAAAGAACTCCATCCTGAATGTGTTGAAGAATGAAGTGGATGTGTATCTCAATATGCTTGGTCCATTGGTGCTCAATTGGGTTGCGAGAAATGTGAATTGTACTTTGGTTGTCACACCAAATTACAGTCAGTGAATCCTATGGGAATCCAAACTCTGTCAATAACAGTTGAAGCCAAAGAATATGTTGACTCGCTGTAACTACTTCCTTGTACTCGAACTCTGAAGATGAAAGTGCAATAACCTGTTGCTTTTTACATGCCCAAGCAACTAGAGAAGAACCAAGAAAAAAAAGATAGCCATAAGTGGAAATCTTGTCATCAATAGAACTTTCCCAATCTAAATCTGTATACCCAACCAACTGAGTATAACCCCTAGTGTAGTGTAAGAAAAAGTGGGAAGTGCCTTGCAAATAACATAAAATCCTTTTAACAGCTTACCGGTGACTACTATGAGGAGAATGTGAAAACTGAGATATAATATCTACTGCAAATGAAATATCAAGGCGAGTATGGGTCAATTACATGAGACTCCCAACCAACTTCCTATACAATGTAGGATCAAAAAGTGGTGTGGTAAATGTGGAAGTAAGAGTAACTTCAGACTGAAAAGGAGATGGACTTGGCTTGCAATTAACCATATCAAAGCACCAAAAAAGATCATGGGTGTACTTTTGCTAACTCAAATGAATCCTTGAGTTATTTTGAGAAATCTGTAAACCAAGGAAATAATGCAATACCCCAAGATCTGTCATGTCAAATTATGTAGAAAGAGCCCTTTTAATACTTTGAATGTCAGAAGAAGAGCTGCCAATAAGTAACATATCCTCAACATACAAGACATGTATCACAATATACTCACCAACATGCTGGAGATACACTATATTATTGGAGTGACAACGAACAAAACCAGTAGATAGAACAAAAGAATCCATCTTCTCATACCAAGCCCGAGGAGTTTGTTTGAGACCGTAAAGAGAACTTCAGAGCCTATAAACAAGAGAAGAATCCTGAACAAATCTAGATGACTACTCCATGTATATTTCCTCTTAAATATTTACATGTAAGAAAGCACTCTTCACGTCCATCTGGTATACGGGCCACCCATGTGATGGAACAATAACAAGGACAAGGCATGCAAAATCCATCTTGGCAACAGGTGTAAAAGTCTCAGAGTAATCAATACCTTCAACTTGTGAAAAACCTTTTGCAAAAAGACAAGCCTTATACTTTTCAATGGACCCATAAACTACGTTTTTGGTTTGATATACCCACTTACACCTAACCATATTTATTCTTTTAGGAAGAGATACCAAATCCCAAGTATGATTCTTCATCAAAGAAGAATACTTAGCTACCATCACATCATCCCACTCCTGTATCCCATGAGCCTTTGAAAAAGACTGTTGATCCTTAGAAATTTCCTGACACAAAACTCTAGAACATGTAGAATGTGTGTGATGATGCCTAGTGGGTGAAAGATCCTGTATGAAAGGTGCTACCTCAGAAACTATAGTACAAGCCCACTTAGGCATAATGACAACATCAGTGGGAATATGATCCTCAACGACATCGATAACCTCCTCATCAATCTCCTCAAAGAAAGGATCCTCAAGATGAGATGAAGAAGGAGGCATGGAAGAAGATGAAGAATCAAGAGGAGTGAAGAGCTTGTCAAACTGAACATGTGTTTGAAAAATAATGTCATGTGTATCAGGATCTAAAACTTGACAAGCTCTCATGTCCTCATAATACCCTACAAAGATCAAGGGTTTACTCTTCTTATCCAAAGATTTTCTTTTCTTCTTTGGCACAAAGGCCAAAACATGACTCCCAAAGACTCGAAAAAATGACACATCTGGCTTAGTGTTGGACCAAGATTCCTCTACAATCAAATGCTCAAGTGCTTTGTGTGGTGTGTGATTCTGAATGTAGTTAGCACAATTAACTACTTCTACTCAATAGATATGAGTCATATCTCTAGAATGCATCATACAGTTATCCATTTCCTTCAAAGTTCTATTCTTTCATTCTGCTAAGCCATTTTATTGTGGAGTATGAGGAAAATAATGCTGGTGAATAGTGCCTTGAGATGCCACAAAGTCAGAAAACTAATTGCTGAAGTACTCCCCCTATTATCAGTATGAAGGTTCTTTATGTGGCTAGAAGATTGTTTCTCGACCAAAGTCTTGAAGACTTTGAAGTGTGAAAAAACATCACTTTTTTACTTGAGAAAATAAACCCAAGTACGCCTTGAGAAATTATCAATAAAGGTAAGTGCATATTAGCTCCATTGAAAGAGGGGGTTGGAAAAACCATCAAGTCACTATGCACAAGCTCAAGTAGTGAAGAATCTCTCTTAGAAAAATTCTTAGGAAATGGATCTTGGTGTTGTTTCCCTAATGCAAATTTAGAGAAAACTCCCTCAAGACAAGAAACTCTAGGAAGACCATCTACCATACCATGAGTGCTCAACTCCTTCAAATATATGTAATTAAGATGTCCAAATCTTTCATGCCAAAGCTTACTCTCTGAATTTGCATGAGAAACCAATCCTGTCCCTATAGAAGAAGTGTCATCAAAACCCTCAAAGTGATATTGTCTAGAACTATGATCAACAATAACCTAAGTAACAAGTGAATAAGGCTCCAAAAAAGTTCTTACTTCTGCCCCATGTGGTGTAAAAGTCACTAATTTCCCTTGACCAGAATGAAAAATGTGATATACAGAAAGAAAATTTGTAGTGATGTTAGGAACATATAGTGCTTCTTGGATACTACCACCATCAAGTTGTATATCACATTTTCCCTTAACAGAAAGAAAGGAATAATATCCAACCTCAATTTTGGAAGTAGAACTCAAACCTAGAGAAACAAAAGACTCCTTGTAAGAAGTCATGTGATGAGAAGCACTAGAATCTATAACCCAAATGTCTATAAGTGGTGAATGAGATCTCCTTACAACATTAAGTGCTTTTCCATGTTGATTAGAAGGAGGTGGAGTGGAGATGGAATTTTTTTGTTTGACTGTATCCTCTAAAGCTTGCATTCATTTATAAAACCTATATTCTTCATTACCAATACCCCTACAAAAGAGCATGAAAGGCTAGAATTATTCTTGGATCTAGAAGAATTCTTGGTTTTAGAGTTGTTTTCTTTGGGTTTAGGAGCACTTTGAGATGGAGAAGGGGTGGATTTGGTTTTACTTTTTGGTTTTTCCTTGCCCTTAGGATTAGATGAAACTAATGCCTTTTGAGAGGTGGAAGACTCAAGGTGAGACAATTTGAATTCTTCCCTACTAAGTCTTTCACAAAATTTTTCTAAGTTAGGCATTTTGAATGTGTCACCTAAGGCATCCATGCTAGAGAAAAAGGTAGAAGAAAATATTTTAAATGGTCCTCTCAACTTGGATAGAATCAAGTAAACACACTCTTCATCTTTCTTATCTCTTGCACTCCCCTTCAAATGTGTCAACAAATTCTTTAACTTGGTAAGATAGTTTATAATTGTTGGAAAATATTTAGGATTAAGAGAGGTGATATCAATTTCAAGTTGCATGGCTCTCATATGATCCACCTTAACAAATAAATTCTCCAATTTCTCCCTTTTAAAAGGAGAGTCACACTTTTCCAAATGAAACAAAAGATTTCCACTTACATAAGTTTCTATCAAACCGATACACTCATCAAATTTGTATTGGTACTGACATTTCTCAAATTCTCTAGTAAACATTGGTTGTTATGAAGAAGTTAAATCCCATAATCCTTTCCGCTTGATTATTGCTTCCATTCTTGGTTTCCATGTGTGGTAATTATGTGTTGTTAATGGCTCAACATGATATAATACAGAAGTAAATAAATATTCCATATATTTCCAATGGAAAGAGCATTAAAAAACAAACACTTTTGCAAAAAGTGGCACTCAAAACTGAGTTACCAATCAAAAGATACAAGATTTTCAATATTATGCTCTACTATTTATTTTAGTTACCACTAAAACAGAATAAAATGCTCTTGCCTTCACCGCACAAATAAAATGAAAGGGGCTGGTGTTAAGCACCTACTAGTAGGAATCACAATATTTAAGCCCTCATATGACCATACCATGTGACCAGGGGCTAAGGATTTCAACTGCTTCTAGTGTGGGTCCTAAGGTGAACTAGTGTGTTAAAACTTATAGACGGATGTTAACCAGATCAAACCAAGCTAAGAACACATATGCTAATCAAACACCATGATCAATAAGATGAAATTAATTCACCGGAATAACTTTACATAAACCTTTGCAAACAAATGAGCAACAATATCATATATTAATATGGAACTCAATGAAACACAATGAGAATGGGTCTTGCTTATATAGGAAATGTATAACAATCTAAGAACCAGTCAAGGTTGCAAATCAAGCCATAAATCAAGGAAATAACTAGTCATCAAAGAATTGGTTAAGTCAATAGATTTAGGAGAGAACTAGACATCAAGGATCTAGTCAATACCATAGATCAAGGAAAGAACTATACCTAACAACTAGATAATATCCCCTTAATATCTAAATAAATAAAATGAAATATCCACACACATAAGTGGGGGAGGATAAATACAATAAATTTAAATAAATTACCTAGGTGAATATGAGCTAAGGTAAATACCTACTCTAACAGAATAATTCAAAATCTAAAAAGATCTCTAAAGGCTAATCATGCTAAAAAACCAAGAGATGTCGAAAATCGAGGTTGAAAAAGCTAAGGAAGATATATATGCAAGGACTTAAGATTCCTTAAATATTATTTAACTCCAAAAGATGGGTGTAAGTCCCTTATTATCCTAAATGAAGATCATATCTTGGAATGTGAGGGGCTTAAATGCCCCTAGTAAACAACATTTTGATCAGGCATTGTGTACATGCTCAACAACGATGTTATTCTTCTCCAAGAAACCAATATGTTAGTTGAGGAAGTTAATAAGATTTCAAGAAAGGGGTGGTTTAGATGGAATGGACCTTTTTTGGATGCTTTGGGTGCTTCTTGAGGATTAGGGATCATCTAGAAAATAAAAAAGTCAAAATATCACAAATCCATCAACCCCAAAAGTGATAGCTATGTAGAATGCAATATTTAAAGTCCCATATGGAGTTCATGATTATACATGTATATGGAATGAAAAAACACCATTTAAAATACACTATTGTGTGATAATATCTCCATCAAAACTCAATCTATTAGAGTGGAGATTATCCTTGTTGGTGGCGACTTCAATGTAATCTTGACATCCATGGACAATTTTGGCAGTATCACCATATTATTACCCAAAAGAGACTTCATGTAATTCACATCCTCCAAAAAAATGTTGACCTTGAACTTAAGTAATTATGGTTTACATAGTATAATCAAAGACTAGGGGTGACATGTGTTGTTGGAAGGATCGACCAATTATTTATCTACCTGAATTGGATCCAAATAATAGATATTTCAGAAATTTTTTTCTTGGATTTGATCACTATCCAATATATTTTTGTATAAAAAATTACATTTATCCTTCTAATTCCTCATTCAAATTTGAACTTATGTGGCTCTCAGATAAATATCTCCCAAAACTCATTGATTATTGGTGGAATGAAACCCGAATTCAAGGCTCTAAAATGTTTATCTTAGTAAAAATTCTAAAATATGTGAAGTTACTTTCAAAGGAATGGAACAAACTACACTTCAAGAACATTTTCAAGGAAAAAGAGCAAGTTGCATAAGAAATAACGGTTTTTAAATAGTTAGTATTCCATCAGATCATAGATGAAATACCTTTCTAGAAAGAGAAATATCTATTGGTTGAACTTAAGGAAATTCTCCTCAAAGAATAAATTTACTGAAACAAAAATCTAGGTACGGGTGGCTCGAGGAATGTGATCAAAATAAAAAATTCTTCCAAAAATTGGTTAGAGATCAAAGGAAATATTCTCTATCAAGTCATCAAATACCAATGTCTTGACTTCAGTTTAGGTAATCAAGTAATAATCTGTTAGATTCTTTGAAGAGTAACTTGCTCCGGTTGATGCCTCAAATTTCTTGGCCAAGAACAATCTTATTCAAAATATCCATTCCATTGTTACTCAACAAGAAAATGAGAATTTAATATATCTAGTCTTAAGTGAGCAAGTTGTTGGTAGCTTATTTTTAAGATTTATTAATTTTGTAAGCTATGAAATTGAGGCTTGTGAGGAAGAATATAAAAGTACCAATAAATTTTTGTGAGACCTAAATTACACTTTCATCACCTTTATTCCAAAAAAGGAGCAACCGACCTCTTTCGTGGATTATAGGCCAATTTCATTATGAAATATGTCATATAAAATTATATATGAAGTTTTTTCCTATAGAATAAAGTCAAATCTATGTGCAATAATTTCACTTGAATAAGGATGATTCATAATTGGAAGGTTGATCTCAATGGTTTTATCATCACACACTAAGTAAAAAAATCTCTAAGGATGAGACATCACAAATTGTATGCATGTTTAAATTAATCTAAGTTAATGAAATGAACCTAACACCAAGTAGATTCTAACTTAGTCTAATCTAAGAAAAAACATCATGATAAAGCATGAAAGAAAATAATAACTATGCATAAAATAATAAATCAAACATCAAATGTAAACCTACGTTGATTGTTTGATGTGCTTTTAGATTGTAGATATTTTTTTTGTGAACCAAACATAACGACACACGATCAAGGAATTTCTCCAAGGAAGAGGAAGAGATCTCATAAATATGGCTTGATAGCCATTTTTTGTTCTTATCTTACTACTCTTTGCCAAGTAGAAAAGGGGACATTTGAAAAAAGATTTCCAATAACATGAAAATTCTCTTATCAAGTGTAAATGTCTTACAAGGACATGGTGTAAGTTGAAACATGGTGTACTAGGTTCTTTATATAGCTTTCTAGTTTTGGAGAAGCTTGCATCTGAGTGAATGTGGGATAAAGGGAATGTACAATTAGAAAGGGATAAGTATGATTAGAAGAGATTAATTAGAGACTAACAACTCATGGGAGTTGGAGGTGATTTAATTAATCAACTAGGATTAATTAATAGGCTCAATTAAGATTATAGAAGTTATTTGGAGATGATTTAGAGGGAAATCAGTATAATTTAAAGGGTTTGAAAGGGATATTTAACCAATAAGAGAGTTTATTGATTAAATAGGAGATTGAAAGGCTTAATTAATTAATAATTGTTAATTAATTAAACAAAAGAGGATTATAACTAACAAAGTGTCGTTAATTGGCATCCAAGATGGGAGAAAGGCTAGTTAATTAAGAAAGTATTGTTAATTGACCGAGATGAAGGGGAATGTTAGCTAATTAGTGTAAAAACCACTAATTATAAAAAAATGATGAGAAAGAGGATAATTAGTACAATTTTAATATTAGAACTATGTAGTCAGATTTAAGTTTCTACACAAATGCATGATAATCAAACTGGATATCAAAAGTCACATGAAAAGGTTGAATTTCTCTTTGATGTGGGTCATTCAAAGTTTTAGATTCTCTATATTCTAGTGTGAATGGATATTTAGATGTATTTCATGCTGGAAAATCTTTGATATAGTCAATCAATAACTTGCAAGATTCTTCCATCATTCAAGGAGGATTTTTTAGGGGGAACTCATGTTATTTCTTCTTCATTATCATGTTCGTAGCTCTAGGAAACTCTTTTTCTAATGCTTTAGATAATTAGATAATTTGGGGCACGAAAGCTTAAGATAACATCAATCCATTTTCCCTACAACAATTTTTGGGTGACACACTACTATTTGGAAAAGTTGAAAGGAGAGAGGCAAGAAACTTTAAAATTATTATGGACTTCTACACTTAAGCGTGTGGACCAAAAATCAATGAGGCCAAATTTGAAATTATTTTCTTCAGCACCTTGGGTAGACTCCAAAACCAAATTTTAGGTTCAAATTTGGATCTCTGTCTCATAAGTATTTGGTCATACCCCTCTCTACTGGTTATGGAAAATAATAACTTAGGAAGCCACTAATTCAGTCATTCCAAAATTGGTTTAGCACTTGGAAGGGAAGATGGATTTCCTTGGTTAGTAGGCTAAATCTCATTGAAGTGATTTTTGATGATCTCCAAATTTATATGATGTTAGTCATGAAATCACCACTTGGAGTTGGAAAGAAGTTAATCAACATTTCTCAAAATTTCCTATGGCAAGGAATTAAAGAAGACAAGAAAATATGAGTACTCAAATGAGAAAATATTTGTAGGCTCAAAAGGAATGGGGGTGAAATTTTAAAACATTTGCATGTTAAAAATTGAGAAATGGGGGAAAAGTTAACATGGCTACTGTATATTCAACCCGATGCCCATTGCAACCAATTTCTCTGTATTAAATACATGTGGCCCATGAATCCTGATAGATTTTTTTTACTGTGAAAAATACTCTTAAGGGATTCTAATTTTGGAACTTTATGATGGAATCCAAGTTAATCACTAATAGATTCATTTCATTGGAAGTGAGGAATGAAAAATCATTTTTTTGGAATTATTCTTGGAATGGTCTCCCACCCTTAGTTGAGATCTGTCTCTAAAAGAGACACATGATTTTCCTCCCATTTTTGGGGAAAAAAGTAGCTGATTACTAGGACATTACTAAAGTGGATGATTTATTACATACTAAATGGAAAGATATCTCTAGTCTTAACATGAGGCTACTGTATCTTCCTTCTAGGATTTATTTCACCTTAAAAAACATTTCTTCAGCCCAAAGCTCGATACTCTTTGTTGTGTTGCTAATACTTTGGGTGTGTACTTGGTTAAGATTAGTAACAATGCAATCTTACATTTAAAGATCTAGAACGAAGAATGCTATCATGGGTACCAGGCCCAATACTATCTCCCAAAGACTGGAGAATTCACTTGGCTAGTCTTGCATGGGAAAATATTAACCCAAGAATGAAGGTAACTCATAGGGCTTCATGGTCTAAATATTTATTTCCTATATAGGGAGAACGATGAAAACATCAATCATCTCCTCCATTGTCATTTATCCTCGAAGTGCTAGAATTCAATTTATAACAAGCCCTAACTTTCCTGTATCCTATGAGTCATTATTGCAGAGTTTCTATTTTCATGGTTGTTTCTCTACTCAAATGATCACTTTTCCCCCATTTGGATATGCAATTCTTCAATTATGTTTTTGAATCTATTTTTGTTGTTTTAACCTAAATTGGTTAATATCTCTAGGGGTATTACACCGATGGGAGATTATCCTAATTAATTAGTTTCTAAGGATACTTACAATAATATTAGGAATAAACACTAAGAAATGATAAAAAATAATGAATAACAATAGATGATGAAACAAAGCATTTGTAGGTAGGAGAGAGAACATGACTTAGTTGATATCCTATTATGTGTGATGATTTACGTTGGTATGATGATTGAAAAATGTTGGAAAAGACCTGACAGAGACTCACTATTCAAATTATGTGTTGAACTACTACACGGACCAAAGTGGATGGCATGGGACAAAGCATAAGGATGATATGGAACTTCCTATATTCCCTTGTCCCCTTGTGGTTTATGCTCCTAAAAATTCTTATGTTTGATTATTTCTTCTTGTTCCACTCTTGTTTGGAATTTAGGCCTTCGATACCTTGAAATTCTTGTTGTGTAACTTATTTAATCTTCAAAACCATATACAACTAAGAATCCATGCAAAAAAACATTAGGTGGGTTTTGGGAACCCATGTGGAACATTGACATCACCACTACTCCAAAGAGGGATCAAACCACACATCGTTCTTGCCTAACATGTGTTCTATAGAATGTATGCAACCAAATAGATAACCACGATCTTGCAATAATGAGATTGTACTTGTACATTTTCCCTATATTGAATTGGAGTGATGATATGTTCATTGTACTTATAGATCTAAGTGGATGAATTCCCTAGAATAATTATGTAGAATATATGAAGATCAAGGGATTCTTGGAATGAATGTGATTGTGATTTATCTTAGTGTATTCTCATCAGGATATTTGGGTATCAAGTGTGTATCCTCTCCTCCTTGATAATAGATGAAATAACTAGCTTATATATGCATTCTAGATATGGAAAAATCAAATAAGATCAACTACAAATTACTCCAAGGAATTTGAATTATAAAATATTCGGTTAGAGGAGGATGGAGAAAAGATGCTAGGTTGGACCATAACATACAAGTGTTATGGCACTGTCTATCTGTTATGATCTCAGATGCTTGTACAAGTGATATGGATGTTAAGATTAAAATGCACGAGGGTATAGTATGCTTTGATGGAGTAATATGACCATTGTGTAAAAAAATAGATTGTGTGCGCAAGAAAGAATTGGTGAGATATAGCCAGGTATAAGATAATTGGTTAAGTTGGAAAAGTATGGATTAGGGCAAAGAAATTGTACAATTTGTACTGTTGTAAGACATGAATTAACACAATGAGTGTCTACATTTCCCCCTTTAAATATGAAATTCAAAATTGTGTGCTTGAATAAAATTCATCTAAGTGTGTAGAAACACTTTGTCTTTTCTCTAAGTGCCTTGTGCTTCTACTAGGAGTTTGGATTGTTCTAATTGTGATTTTTTTCTATGATGTGTACATACAGAGAAAAGAGTGTAGTAAATGTCCATAGTACAATAAATTAAATTTTAACTTGAAAATTTTGAGCTTGATGTGAAAATAAAAATATGTAAAAAATTGAAAAACAAAGAATAAAGAAAGTGTACATCTGATTGTTTTGTGAAAAAATGGGGAGAGAAGAATCCCACTATCGTTGCCATGGAGATTTGTTAAGCTTTGTACTGAAGTTTTTTGGAAGGACTTAGGGGTGATCAGTCCCCAAGTGGAATGTGCCAAGGAGAATATAAAGAAGAGAAAATTCACCCCACATGGTAAAGAGAACATTATGGGGAATATTCTAGTTTCTACACATCTCTCCACAAAAATATGAGCAATGAAAAGTCTACCCTATAAGGATAATATTCACTTTGACACTTCTAAATACCCATGAATAAGTGCCAATGTAGATGAACATAAACCTGATTTACAAATGATGATATAATGTATCGGGGAAACGATATCTTGCATGCAACCTTGGTACCACCATAATATGACATGTACCATGGATTCTATTAATGAACATGAGTAAAAATCCCGTAAATGTTATTGGGAGAATGTACCAACTGAGAAATTCATTCAATCCTCCCCCATATAGAAGCTTATGGAGTGAGTCATAAAATCCATACGCTATGGTCCCTGTTGTATGTTTTGGTCCCTTTGTGTTCTCTAAACCTAGTCTATTTCTGATCCATTTTCTGACACAATTATAATGTCTGATTCTATACCCAATATTTTGTTTCCTAGTTCTGAGTTACTGCAAGGATGAAATATCATTTGATAGTTTCCCCCTTGTTTAAGGTGGTGTGAGATAGGGAAATGTGAATGTGGTCCAAACTAGGGGACCTGTAGCTGATGTGCACATGTGTTGTAAGATTTCCTGTAGGGAGAAAAATAGGAGAGTGTACGGTGTTGGCACATACTGTATGCATGATAAATAAATCTAAGCTAATTACAAGAACCTAACACCAAATAGATTCAATAACCTAGCTAGTTATAAAATTACATCAAGATAAAGCCATGAAAGGAAATTTTAAACTATAGCATAAAACATTAAAACATCAAATACAAACCATCTTTTGATTATTTGGATGTGATTTAGATTGTAGATACTACCTTTAGCAAGCAAAACACAACTATGTATGATCAAATATTTCTCCAAGGAAGAAGAAGAGATCTCACCAATATGGATTAATTTCCATTTTTGGTTCTCTTATCTTACTTCTCTTAGCCAAGTAGAAAAGGAAAAAGCTTTCTTAATCAATAAGCCTTCCAAGATTGAATTTTTGATATCATATGCAAATTTCTTTTAAGGACATGGTGTAAAAAAGGTGTAAAGGGGGTAAGGTTCTTTATATAGTTTTCCAAATTTGAGAAAATTTCATCCTCATAAATGTGGGATAAATAAAACTTTTAAGATTTAGAAAGTGATAAGTATTCTTAGGAATGGTTAAGTTATAATTAGGGAAGAATTAATTAGAATTTACAACTCATGGGAGTTGGGTGTGATTTGAATTAATCAATGAGAATTGATTAATAGAAATTAGTGGAATTTGAAGGATTAGAAATGGAGATTCACCCAATGAGAGGGTACATTCAAAATTGAAAGGTTAATTAATATAAAAAAAAGGATTATAACTAACAAAGTAATGCTAATTTGTATCCAAAATGAGGGATGAGACTAGTTAATTAATGAAGTTGTGGTTAATTGACCAAGATGGGAGGGGAATGTTATCTAATTAGTGAGAGAGATGCTAACTATGACTAAATGATGAGGAAAAGGATAGTTAGTGAAATTTTTAGTATTAAAAACTAAGTAGTTGGATTCAAGTGTCTACATTTTCCCCTCTTTGATGTTGTGTAGAGTGAGGCGCCACCACTTCAAAGATAGTAGACAATTTATAGACAATTAAATTTTGAAGGTATAGAAGAAAAATTAGTTGGATGGATGATGCTACCTCCTTGAGTGTAGATGGTGTGATATAAGAGGTATATTGACACTCGAAAGGAAGAAGAGAAAAGACCACATTCGTAGAAAGAGCCCATTGTGTGGTGGCAAGGTAGAAAAACATTATTTCGAATATCAATGCATCAAGGAGATGTGAGAAACAATCAAATGCATAGTACCAGCATGAAATCTATTGTTGGTAATGTCACAAGGTCATTATTGTTGATTGCAAGGTATGATTTTATTAACAGATCATATAGAAGAAAAAAGGTCATAACGATGGAAGGGATTGAAACTTGGCTTGGTTAGCCATTGTTAAAATTGATTGATTGGAAAATGGATCTGAGCCTCTTCATGTGGAAGAAAAAAGGGAGGGGGGGAAGAAAATGATAGGTAGAAAATGAATTAGAATGGAAGATAAGATAAAGGGGGAACAAGAATATTGGCGACGTAGTTCACGTACCATCCTAGCTCGGAAGTAGATTTTATTTGATATAAGTATACAATTAAAAGAGTAAAATGACATGAAAATCCATAATAATGATTTTTGTTCCATGCTAAAGAACCAAATCAAAATAATATAGATAAGCAATGAAATACGAGAAAGTAAACAAGAATGAAAGAAAAATAAACATGCATAAACAAACATACTTAAACAAGTAATGATCCAAAAAAATTTGTATGCAATGTTTTTGTTATCCAGCTTTAGTTACCAAATTTTGAGTTATGCGAAAAGGGGTTAAAATGATGCCCCAAGAAAGGATATATGCAAGGGAGTAGATGGAGGACATAAAAGTCTTACGAAAATAAACATGCACCATAAAAACTACCCTGAGCAACGATATATGTTGGGAAGACAGACAAAGCAAGAAAACCAACTTTGTTGATGAAGGAAGATCACAAAATGATCCACATGTCATGCACTAGAATAATAAAACATTGAAGTAATATGGTTTGTAGGATAGTTTTCAATTTTTAGTGTTTTATGTTTTTTGAATGTTTAATATTTTTGATGTTTTACCAATGGTTTTGGATTTTTTTAATTTTTTACCAATGTTTTTTGGATTTTGAAGGTTTTTACCAATGGTTTTATATTTTTTTGGGATTTTATGAAAATTTAGAGGTTTTTTAAAAAAATGTCTAAGCTATGATAGGAAAATGAAGATGCAAAGATTCCCCTAGTGAGAGGTGAGAATATACAAGGGGAAAATCTTGCTCATATACATGAATATAATCTATCAGATCAAGACCAAGAAGGATAATTTTCAAGATGATGATGAAATAAAAATAATTAAGTGATATGAAGGAGTGAGCATTCCCCCAGTACAAGCTGACCAAGAAATAGATGATAGAAAAGAAGGATACGATTTTTTATTAAAAAGAAGGGACAAATTTTCCCTCAAACATGGTAAAAAGGAAATATATACACATGAATGTTTTTGAATGAAGACGAAGAAAAAATGTGAATGCTATGGATTGATATGGAAAATATAACAAAAATATTGGAAATAAAAAAAGATATGAGCGAAAGGGATAAATCGTGAGACAAAATATAGAATAAAGCATTTGTATGAAAAAAGTTCAAAAAAAAACCTAAGCAACATACTAGTCCTATTTGCTCATAAAGATCCAATGTGTGTAAAGGAAAATGTATTACTTCTCGAAGTTAATAATGATGCGTACCAAGGAAAAAGTAGCCATTGTGTAAGAATAATTTTATTTTGAAATGTGATTTGTGAATGGAGGGTAGAAGGAGAGTCGTACATTGCTTTGCACCTAGCTAGGTGTCTATAGCCCTGGAAAATATGTATTTGATTCTAGTCACAACATTTCTCTATTGCAAGAACAAGTGTCCATAGCCCTGATAGAAACAAAGGAAATACCCCTAAGAGAGGGTTATATATTGATTTGATTTTGATTTTTGATATATATTTTTTTGCTTTCTAAAAATTATTTTAGCTCTCTTGATTGTTTTGATAAGGGGTTTAAGAACCACTGATGGCCTGATGAAAGGAGGTGGAAGTGATTATGATGATGATATTGGCTAGGGTAAACAAATACACCCATTGAGGATAAATCCTATCTCTTCAACTTAATTCACTAAGAAAGAAAGTAAAATCTAACCAACCTTAGAATGACGGGGTTTAGTGATACTTGTGGATGTGACTGATGGTAATTTATATTGTGTTCCATATTAAAAAATGATGTAGGGTCTCTTCCTGTGAGAACACTTGCAGATCACAGAAAATAAACAAAACATGATTAGTTAAGACGAGGTAGATTTTGTGGCAAAGGAAAGTCCTCAGAAATCAAAGGGAACTTCCTCACAAGGGTGTCAATTTACTTTTACAAAATCAAGTGGGTACGAAAACCATATAAGATTTATGCTAATAAGATCATAATAATATGATTACAATAAATGAGTTGATTAGAAACATATAGTTGATATATAATGAGAAATGAAAGGTATAAACTATGGCTCAAATTCATAATCTAAGTCTGAATCTGAATTCTCAGAGAAATTTGAATCCTCTTCTTCAATGTATTCTAGAAAAAAGTCTGAATGTTCTTCTTCAATGTATTATGGAAATAAGTCTGAATTATCTTCTTCAGTGTATTTTTTATTTTTTTCTTCTGTGTCATACTGGTACTCGTATTCAGAATCAGATTCCTTAGAGTCAATTTTTGTCCTCATATTTAGACTTAGAGTTTGAATCCTGCAACTCAGCTT
Organism: Taxus chinensis; assembly: GCA_019776745.2. NCBI lineage: Eukaryota > Viridiplantae > Streptophyta > Pinopsida > Cupressales > Taxaceae > Taxus > Taxus chinensis. The sequence goes on from CM034147.1 coordinate 980,291,569, forward strand.
TGTACTGGTATTCAAAACTAATCAAGATCAGCTTGGATGCGTTGGACCTCAAAGTATGCTTCCAAAAATTCCTCTACATCGTCACGGATCCATTGATTTGACTCAAAGATGCTCTACAAATGACCAAAAGGTTAATAATGGATGGTACATAACTCAAGATTGTGTAGGATGTTGTATTGTTCCCCAATAAAATGGATGCCGAAGAATGGGAAATGAATTGATACTAGTAATCCTGTGACTTGGACAATCTATTTCCTTCTAAAATAATCCATGATGAATAAAATGTCAGAAATAAATAGATTTGGAATAAATTCTAAAGGATATTAAATGAAAACTGATTGTAGACCACCAAATTTGGGGTCACACTCCCCTTAGTCCCCTCTCAAACAACTAACTTAAACACTTTTACCTAACCATGACCCTCACATCACACATTAATATTAATTTAATCACTTTAGTTAAATTAATACTCATCCTCACTTTATTCATTATTTAATTTTCTTAATTAAATTAATTTTCCACCTCACCTAGACACCTCACCCCACCACCTCACACAGGACACCTCATTATAAACCTATTTTTAGTATCTATCTACTCATCATAACTAACTAAGACTTAGTTCAACCCTAAAAATTAATGCCTATTATTCCTCTAACCACATTATCATCTCATTAAAAATATAGTGTCTGTTTTGATCCGTGAAAGATGGACAAACCTAGACCTAAATGATTAGGAAGATCTATCATTTTTAGCAAACTAAGGGAATCCCACCTTAACTGACGCCGCGGTCATCCCGAAACCAACACCAGTCAACCCGAAACTGTCGCTGGTTACCATTTATTCACTTTGGTAACCTTTTTTAAGAGGTTAGACACATTTTCTTGAAGTTTTTAGAGCAAAGAAAATCTGCTTACAAGAAAGAACTAGAGATCTTTCACACATCCAGGCAGCCATAGCCAACATCAAGACAGATCCAAAGGTATCCCTCTCACAGTAGCATTCTTAGAAAGCACTGCCATGCGACACCAAGCTCCATCCCACCGATCAATCATCACCACCACCTAGCCATTGGACCTGCAACATTAGTAAGTCCTTTTTATCACCCGTGTCATTTCATCCTTGTTATTTTTTAAAGGTTTTTTTTCATATTTAGTTATCATTTTCTATTTAGCATCTCCATTCCCCCACCATTCACTTTCCTGCAGACTCAACCCTTCACCACCACACCATTAGATCATCTATACACAACCTTTATACATCTCTGAGTGTTCCTAAGATACCCACAGAACTCGACCATTCCCCTTTTCATCTCTGTCTAACCGTAGACTAATTTCCACAGTAAGATTTTATTGAATTCCTATCATCTTGACCGTATCGACGTTGGTTACCCATGACCGTTGTTGGTTACCTCTAAACCATCATCAATTATATCTAACCGATTACTCGAGCTCTGTATTTTGGCCACCCTATCAATAAAAAACCTAAGAATCTTCACCTAAGTAACCTAAGTGACCTAGAATATGACCCCTAACCAATACCAGAACCCTGACCAACAACCCCACCTCCAGATCTGATTATAACCTAGCCTGTTATATTCAATTTTAGTATTGTATTTGAATGAAATACCTAAAAACATATCAACTACAATAGGAATTTGTTTACTTAGATTATTTCTTGCATTAAGTTGTATTAAATAGTGGATTGACATCCATTTAGGAAGTATCATACTTCCCAGATCTAGCACGCGCTAGGTAGTCCACTTGCCATATATTGTTTAACACTCTTTTTGTGGTCTTGTTTTCTATACTAGGTAGTTCCTCCTAGCTAAAAGGAAGCTCTTACATTCAGCATTGGATTGAGAAGTTAGAACGCGCACAGATGCTTCAAACCAACCATTACAATAGGTATTCCTCCTCAGCCCATAACATTATCTATTTCCTCATATTCAAAACATAAAGAAAACGGTGAAACATTTTGGCACACTTGGTGGGACCCTCTCTTGGGCTCATTGCATTTTCTTCATGTAGGGAAAACGTTTTTTGTGTGTTTCTTTCATTTCTAAAATTACACATTTAATTTTTATCCTTGGTAATATTCCCCTTCTTTCTAATTGTCTAAATGACATTTTTCATTTGGGGCTTAAAAATGAATCACTTCTTCTTTCTTCCATTACATTAGTGAAACAAGCATCCCTCTTCCTGTTCATCGTCGAAATATCATATTTTTATTTTGGTATTAAAACACTTGCATTGCATTATAATTTTCTGCATTATAGCTCACATTAAAAATGAGGGCAGCCTATATGCTAGAAGTCATGCCCAGCTGATGGTTGACATAAGTGAACTATAGAAAGCACTTGCTTATCTCTCTTTCTCTTGCCAAACTGTAAAAAAAAATTGAATATACACACCTCCTTAAATGACATCTTATCTGGGAATGCCTGTCAAGAATCACATAATTAAAGGATTGACATGTAATCCCTAGATGGTTATCTCTGTCTAGTACCCCATCAGAGGAAGGACCACCCCCCGCCATAACATAACCTTAAACCTCACCCTTTAGATTTCCTTTTTCGTAGGATTCCTTCCCAACCAAAAACTTTATCATGAATTCATGTGTCAGTCATAAATAACATAAGCTACAAAAAATATAAAATTCACTTTTAGGACTACGTGGTTTTCGTAGCTTTGTGCTTGACTTGCGTTTTGAGGTGCGAGGATACATTTTCTTCATCTTTATTTTTTTCTTTCACACTCTACCATCATAGTTGGAGTATTATGACTTTCTCTAAGTGTGTCAGGGCCTCATCCTATCATATCCTAGGCTCCTGGGTTGATTCTTCATACAATCTAAATGCACAACCACCTCATTTTTCTTCATTTTTTCAAATTTCACAATAACTAACATCGGTTTACATCTAATCAGAATTGGTTTACTAAATCAACATGTCAGTTCCTTGTTCTGTTGGATCAATTTTATCTAGAGAACACTCATATCACCTTATTTTCTATCTAAAAGTTTTTTGTGTGTCACCATATTCTCTGTATTCTGATCACAGTCCTCCAATACCGTCTCCCTGTCTCACAATCACTAGTTTCTGCTTTATTTAATAGAACTATTATTCTTCATAGTAACTGTCATCAATCATCTTGTGATCAGAATCAGTCACACCTTAACCAGAATCAATTCTTGCGACTGACATCGGTCACCCTGTTTTGATTTTTATCAAAATATTTACCTAATTCTCTTTTCAAAATCTATTTTGTCCTATCTATGTTGTCCCCTATGTCATTTTACAGATTACAATTCACCTGATTTACATTGATTCACATGGTATTGACTCGTAACCAAACTAATTTCCTCATGTTTCATGCTAGCCGTTAGCCACTCCCACCTAGTCCATCACCACCATCCATTCTATCACCTATGGATACGACTCAACTTATCCCCTTCGTCACCGACGATGAGGAGTTTGCGAGACTCCTCGACTAGAACCTCGCTTCCCTTCAATACTACCTTTCTAATTCTTTCCACCCGAGGATTCCTCAGGACAGTTAATATACGACATGACCGTATCTATCCCTCTGGCTCTAGCCCCCATTTTTTGCGTCATGTAGCACCAGTTTCGGTGCTACTGTCATCCACTTTATCACCTGTGGTGTCTCAGCTAAATCCCATAGCCAGATATAATCGTATCATCTATGTCATCGATCGCACCCATGACATCGATTGTCCCTCTGACAACCCTTATGAGTCTAGCTCCATATTCACCCGCCACTTCTCATATACTCAATTGCATCACAATCACCTCCGGTGTTGGCAACTTACACCCCTTTCCAAAACCTCATCCTTTCTATCCCACAATCCTTACCCCCAATCAACACTAGAGTCGTTAGGACTACCCCACGCGCATACACGTGCTACCAACAACCCCCAGACCTCATCTATTACTTATGCTAGATATGTACCACCCACATCTATTCCTCCTTTGCAGTTCTCATACTTACCACTACCATACACTAGCATACCACCTGCCTCATACATTCAACATCAACCCCATTTTTCTATAGGGGGCTCCCATTCATCCCAACCTACTAATGAGCTCATTAAAATGATGATGGAGGAAATGTAGACCTTAGAAGCATTTGTTTTTGGCTCCTGTAATTGTTTAAAATATGATGAAATATGTAATAAGCCTATCCATCCATATTATTCCCATTCGCCCTCACCCAGTGCATTGGGGAAATGCCTAAAATTCAATCACTTCAATAGTAAATAAGACCCGCAACAACACTTGTGGTCATTCAAACATGGGTGTTTACCTAATCGCCCATGATGACACTTTTCTCCTACAAACTTTCCCAATGTCCCTGAAAAGACCAACATTGAATTGGTATAGTGGACTACCTCAACATTTTATTTATTCCTTTGATCAAGTAGCCCAAGCTTTCCTAGATCATTTTTCAATCAATGTTACCAAGAAAATTACCATGACCAATCTCTATTCAACCCGACAGTATGAAGATGAATCTATAATAAATTTTGTTTCCTTATAGCGGAGTCTCATTAACCAATTGACATTCCAACTACCTCAGACTAAACTTATCGAGTTTTTCACTAGAGCTTGTTCCAGGCACAACTCACCAAATCTAAAAGTTCAAACCTCATTTTTTTAAATTCACACTACCTCATTTTTCTTCATTTTTCAGATTTCATAGTAAACTGACATCGGTTTACATCTGACTGGAATTGGTTTACCAACTCGACGTCAGTTCCTTATTCTGTTAGATCAATTTATCTAGAGAACACTCATATCACCTTCTTTTCTATGTAAAAGTTTCTGTGTGTCACCATACTCTCTGTATTCGATCACAGTCCTCCAATACCCTCTCCATGTCTCACAATCACCAGTTTCTACTTTATTTGATAGAACTATTATTCTTCACAGTAACCGTCATCAGTCATCTTGTGACCAAAATCGGTCACACTTTAACCAAAATCGGTTCTTGCGACCGACATCGGTCACCCTATTTTGATTTTTATCAAAATATTTACCCAATTCTCTTTTTGAAATCTATTTTGTCCTATCTCTGTTGTCCCCTATGTCATTTAAAGATTACAATTCACCTGATTTACGTTGATTCACATGGTGTTGTCTCATAGCCAAACTAATTCCCTTATGTTTCATGCTAGCTGTTAGCCACTCCCACCTAGTCCATCACCACCATCCATTCTGTCACCTATGGATCCAACTCCCCTTCACCACCAATGATGAGGAGTTTGCGAGACTCCTTGACCAGAACGTCGCTTCCCTCTAGTACTACCTTGCTCATTCTTCCACCCAGGATTCCTCAGGACAGTTAATATACGACATGACTGTATCTATCCTTCCAGCTCTAGCCCCCACTTTTGTGTCATCTAGCACCAATTCGGTGCTTCTGTCATCCACTTTATCACCTGTGGTGTTTTAGCTAAATCCCATAGCCGATATAATCATAGCATCTACGTCATTGATTGCACCCATGACATCGATTTTCCCTTTGACAACCCCTATGAGTCTAGCTCCATCTTCACCCACCACTTCCCATATACTCATTGCATCACAACCACCTCCGGTGTCGGCAACTTACACCACTTTCCAAAACCTCATCCTTTCTATTCCGCAATACTTACCCCCAATCGCCACTAGAGTCGTTATGACTACCCCACCCGCATACACGTGCTACCAACAACCCCCAACCTCATCTATTGCTTATGCTAGATATGTGCCACCCACATCTATTCCTCTTATGCAATTCTCATACTCAGCACCACCATACACTAGCATACTACCTGCCTCATACATTCAACATCAACCCCCTTTTTTTGCAGGGGGCACCCATTCATCCCAACCTACTAACGACCTCATTAAAATGATGATGGAGAAAATGCAGACCTTAGAAGCATCTGTTTATGGCTCCCGTAATTGTTTAAAATATGATGAAATATGTAATAAGCCTATCCATCCTTCTTTTCCCATTCACCCTCACCTAGTGCATTGGTAAATTCCTAAATTTAATCACTTCAACAGTAAATAATACCCACAACAACACTTGCGGTCGTTCAAACATGGGTGTTACCTAATCTCCCACGATGACACTTTTCTCCTACAAACTTTCCCAATGTCCTTGACAAGACCAACATTGAATTGGTATAGTGGACTACCTCAACATTCTATTCAACATTCTATTTATTCCTTTGATCAAGTAGCCCAAGCTTTCCTAGATCATTTTTCAATCAATGTTACCAAGAAAGTCACCATGACCGATCTCTATTCAACCCAACAGTATAAAGATGAATCTATCATAGATTTCATTGCCCGCTAGCGGAGTCTCATTAACCAATTGACGTTCCAACTACCTCAGAAATATCTTATTGAGTTGTTCACTAGAGCTTTTTCCTGACACATCTCACAAACTCTATAATTCCAAACCTACTAAACCTTTGTGAAAGCATTCACCATGGCCCAAAAAATTGAAATTTACGTCATTGAAGAAAATAATATCCAATTATGGAACAAGAACACCCCATTCAAATCAAATGATTCTTCTTTATCTTCAAAACCTCAAAATAACTATTCAAATCCCAAAGGATATACCAACATGGTAGTCCTTTAGACAAGTCGCACCTCATCCTTCTTATCAAGACCAACCTTCTTCTAATATTTCTCTTGTCTAGGTCTTTCAACTCCGGTGAGAACAACAGAAATAAACTACGATCAAAAATCCCTATTCTTTAGTCTTGGAATACATCTTCTTAAAGCTAAAGCCATTACACTTCCTCCCATAAAGCCTTATACATGTTTTTATCCTACCCGCCCCATGTCCTACCTAGTATAAAGAACACAACTATTATAATTATGATCACATTAAAGGACGTAGTGATGGTATCTACATAACTTTTAAAAACATTGTTCATGAGATGATAGACAATGGAGACAATGTCATAGACAACCCAAATGCATCAGCAAATAAAAATTTGCACATATTTAAACATTCATTCCCTAATGATAAACCATCATCTAATCAAAATAGAGAAACTTTCATCTAATGATAGTAATGTTTGTAAAGTCCATGCAGTTTTAGATATCGTACCAACTATTCCTCAAAACCTACCTACTTCATCTAATAAGGAACTCTTGGCAGGAACTCCTCTACCCACAAAGGATCATACCTCTTCTACTCCTCCACCCACATAGGAGTCCTCCTCATCTACCATTTCTCTCACGTGGAGGAACTCACACTTTCTACCGATGTCGTTTCATCGTCTGTTTCCCAACATTATAAATCGTCAACACTTGTCTATTTTTCCATTCACATGAGAATCATCATCACCTTCCCCACCACTAAGAGAGAAGTCAACCTCACCCAACCCATTGTCTCTCCTACCCATGGGAGGCTCATTTATACAGGCCACTACCTATTGGGGGTAGCTTTTGCTACTTCAAGCATCCCAAGAACCCCTATTGACATGATCTCAGTTCTTTTGCCTAAAGAGTCTGAGGTTAGCCAATTCCTTGTCTTGCAAACCTGTTTTAGAAGTATTTCCACCCAACCCATTCTAGCCACTTCTTCAGCAGTCTTGTTTTCATGGCTAGTCGATTGTTTTGATTGTGTTGATCATTCCATGCTCAGGAGACATCTTCAGCTACCCATGTTTCGACCCAAATACAAATATTTCTTGAGGATACTTCCTCAATTTACCCAAATGTATTTTGGTGACCCAAAACAAAACTAACCATGCCGATTTGAAATGGGTTCCTCTTCATCATCTCTACCTTCATCCAAAACCTTCTACCCGTGACTACAACCATTTCATAAACCATGAAAAGTTACTCACCACCTCTCCCCTCGCCCATATCTAGACCCATCACCATTTTGGGTGTCATGCCGACATCATGTCTTACTCACCCACCTATTAGATTAGACTTAGCCACATCTTGTCATCAAAAACATGCACCAATATTATCCCTCCCGCCTAAATGGAAAATCCAACCTTCTATGGTTGCATACACCGGTCTCGTCCTACCAAACCTTTATCACCTTCCCCCTCTTTCCGTCCATCCTAGGGCCTCATCCATTAACTTTGACCAAGACAGTCTCATACCCAAGACCAGTCAAAATCGAAAAAACCTACTCCTACGTCATGATCCTTAATTACAACTCAATCACCCAAAAACCAAACTTCCTCAACTTCACTCGTACACTTCTTGCTGCCTATACCTCCACCAGTTACTATAACCCAAACCTTTCCTATACGACTTCAACCAATGTCACCTACCCAACCTCTACCAACCACATCCACCACAACTCGGTTGCCCCCATGGGTAACCCATCCTCTTCCACCATCTTCTTTTCCTTCTACATCCTGTACTCCCGTGTCACCTTTACCAAAGAAGGTGCAACCCAAAGCTAAGAATCTGCTACCCTCCAATAAGGTAGTCAAACCAACCAAACTTTCCATCACCAGGTCTTCTACCCCACCTTTACCCAAACAGATGCCAGCAAGACCTAAGACCACTCCACATACCAAACTAATAGACCAACCCATTCCCCCTCCTATAAAGCCTCTTCCCTCATAATCAGCCACACCTATACCCAAACCCACACTCACTTCCCATTATGATCTGTTAGCGGGGTCCTACGCCAAAATTTTAACCAATCTCTTGGAGACTTCCATCATCACATTACCACCGCTTTGACCTTACAATCCTCTCGAAACCCAAACCAAAAGGGTTTGATGAAACCAATATTTGTGCCTATCATCGTGTGCCAAGACATGATGTTGAAAATTGTAAGGCTCTAAAGACTGTTCTTCTTCAACTTTGTCCTCCTAAACAAAATTTTGATGATGACAACCTTCTTGATGAGGACCATGCTCCACCTTCACCTATCACCATACATCATCATCCTTTACCCATTCAGCGACCAGTATCTCCACCCCCATAACCATTTTTCCCACCTCCAAAATTTGAGATCAACACGGTTCGTATTAGAGAGTTGGCCAAACCACCACCCAAATGTCATTGTGCCCTACTCATTTCATAAGGCTCTTATCCACCACTAGTATTTTTTCCCTCATGTCATTATACCTTTCATGACACACCCTCTCCATCCACCTCCCTTAGATTAACATGGTTCATGGTTAACTATCCGTGCTCAGAAAGACAAAGGAAAAGAAAAAGCAACTAGCCCATCAACCAACCCTATACCCTATATACCATCTACACCATCCCAAAATCACCATCCGCAGACCTACATACCCTATCTCTGATGGGGTCACCCATCACGTAATGATAAAACAATTACAATTAGTCTCCTCTAAAGATGTCTTTGTATGATCTCGTCCAGACTTCCGAATCCCACAGGACAAGCACTTATCAGAGGTTTTACAATCCATTGAAGTTCTACCTAATGACCCCACACCAGTGGCCTCGATTATCACCCCTCACCATGTGGCCTCGCTAACCAAATCAGCTCCTCCTTCTACCCCCATGACCACTCCTCAAGTCACCACTCTCAGCTTCTCTGAATGAGGAGATTGTACCTCTCCAGTACAGATGACCCTAATCCTACCCTATTCATTTCTATCTATATCGATAACATACACATACAACGTGTCATGATTGATGGTGGTGCTATACATTAACATCATATCCTCCCACACATACAATCAAATGTGTATTCCTTCTAACTGTATGCATAATAACCTAGTTATGCTATGCTCCTTCAATGATGCCATCACCTCCACCCTTGACACTGTTATCCTTCATGTTTACGTAGGCCCTCACATTGTACCAAAACTATTCTACATCTTAGAGGGGTAATTCCAGTATAACCTATTGCTCGGCAGACCCTGGATTCACGTCATGGGTTGTGTCCCTTCAACTTTACACCATTGTGTAAAATTTGAAGCATGAGGGACATAACTACACCATCCCCGCCAACCCGTCGCCATTCAAGACTTATAACATGTTGTACTAGCCCAATGATGTACTTGTACCAATCAAGGCATCTACCACTACCCCCACTTCACCTTCACCCACAAGCTCATCCACCAATGCTACTACCACCTCTCCCACACCTAACCCTACTATCCTACTACCACCGCAGCCTCTACAACTGACTCACCTTCTTCCCAATCATCTGTTGAGTCATCTATCCCCACTACCCACATATCGACTAATGATCCCTTAGAAGGTTTTTTTTAACACCTCACTCTAGGGGAGTACCACCTATACAATATCGACACATTCCTCACTCCGCAAGAGTATGGGAACCTATGCCAGCACCCTAGTTATGACTACCGCATAGGCGAGGTTTTTCCTTATGGTCCTCCCCACCTTTGCACTAATCTAACGTATGGGGGACTTGATATCTGCCACTTATTCACCTGAACCTCCATCCCAAACATGACCATTTTCATCTGACCTACAATCCCTTACTAACTGCCACTTCTCTCAACACTTTCCTCCACCATTGCGCATAGGAAAGGATTTGGCTTCAGTTTTTACAAACAAGGCCACCATACTATCATTTCCTATACACTACCCGTAAACACAATGACTGTAGTAGCATTGGCTTCACCACACCACCTCCCAGGAAGGCCCACATTGAACCTCATTGAAGAAGACAAACCTTCTCCACCTCATTCACCCACATCACCATCTTCACCCATGAAGTCCATAGATCCCGAATCTATTCCTCCTAACTTTTTTTTTCATAAACACAATTTCCCTGGGACCTATGACCTATCAACGCGATGGTGAGGCTCCCTCTTCTCTCCCATTCCTATATCCTGACATGATTGATGACGATACACCTTTTATTAATGTTGTTCAATGTTAGGATGATGAGTCCATCCTCACCTACCTTGGTGCACAAGATTCTTATATTCACCAGTCGTTACCTTCTGAGATGCAAACCATGTTGAACGAATCGACCATTGAAATCAACATTAACACTCAGGATGACCCGCACATTCTAAAGATAGGCCAGAAATTTAGATGCTACTGAATAGGAAGGATTTTACCTCTTTCCTTCAGGACCATTCAACAACTTTTTCTTGGTCCTATGCCGATATACCTACGGTATTGACCCTAATAATCATGGTCCACAATATCGTAAACATTCCTCATGCCAAACCCATAAAACATAAGATGAGAAAATGCATCCTCGCATTTATCTTCTGCATCAAAGAAGAACTTCAACTCCTTCAACAGTTTCCTTCATCCTACCCATTGACTATCCCTAATGGATTTCTAACATCGTTCCTATCACAAAGGTGACAGGGGGACTCTGCACTATTTCAACATGAACTTCCATGACCTCAACCTAGCTTTTCCCAAAGATGATTTTCCCCTACCAGGAATTGATCCAACTAGTTGATCTCACCGCCGGGCCATGAAATATATCACTCATGGATGGTTTCTTTGGGTTATAATAAAATATTAACTTAGCTCCAATAATTTCTATCAACATCCCCGCAAAACTTCCTTCATCACTTCTTGGGGGACCTTTGCATTTCAAGTCATGCCTTTTGGCTTTAAAAAGTGTCAATTCTACATATCAATGACTCCTTAGACTTCACCTGATTCCTGGACATTTCTAGTAAAATGCCATCGATGCTATTACCAGGGTAATGGATTTAGGAGCTAATACCTGTTGAAGATCCTTATTAACTTCGCAAAGACATGGAGCTACAACATCGTGAAAACTTACTCATTTTCTTTGACCGCCTACATCTAAAATGGTGCTACAGACCAAAGAAGGAAAATTTTGGAACATTTAGTGAAAATTTCCTTGGATACAAGGTTTTCTTGAGCACTGCCTAGACTGGGTTGATCCACCTAAACAAAGGGATTTGACACATTTAAAAATGCCTTGGGAACCTGCAAATCCTGAATACAACTTCTAAATCCTATAAGGTGAAGTTATTTCCTTATGTCATTTAAATACCTGCACAATCTAATCTGGGGGGCTTGCTATCAACCACTTATCATGAGTTTTCTCAATCCCTCAAGCAATGATTGTCATCTGAATGCACAGTTCACGTTTTTACTAGCCTCCAGAATATTGCACACAATTCCTTTCATGGGTCAGAGGCCACCATTGCAGGGTATCCTGGAAAGGTTCCAGAACTCCATTTTAATATTTTCTGATGAATTCTTGAGGTTGTCATGCTCTCAGATCATGATTTAAAATTACAACCGAGCAAGTTCTGGAATAACCATGCGAGTTCCAGAACTGAAACCTATGAGGTCGGAACTAAATGCAAGGGAACTATGAAACTACAAGTTCACCAAACTTAAGAAAAACTATAGCTTATCCATGTGATTCAGAATGTAAAGGTTATGGGTTTAACCATGAAAAATCACCATATTCATACCACATGAAATCCTTTATTTGCACCAATGATTTTAGAGGTACTATTCATGATCATGAATCTCCTCCCAATAGTTAGGGGTTGTCTTTCTAAATTAGGATGGTCATGCTTTCGTAGACATTTACTAAAATTTCATCCATCAAAAATCCATCAAAGGAAGTCAAACCATCAAGACCAACTATGAAGATGCACCTATTTCTAAAGAATCAAGATATAAAATCCAACTTTGACACTAAAATCAATGAAAAACTGAGCTTCTAGTTAGAATGATACCGCTTGTCAAATGTACACTTGGTAAGGACAAAATAATGGTATCAAATGTCAGTAAAACGACTTGGTGGCGGATGGTGCTTACCACCTTCCAAGAAATTTCCCTTTGATGGAAGATAAATTCCTCTAAGCCCATTCACACAACTCTGGATACTTTGAATGCACATATCTGATCAAAATGGTACAGATGGGACTTAGGCTTCTTATGCAACCTTACACATGTTCCAAAGATCTGGCCAATCAACGTGATAACCTCCGCGTAAAACAAGTCCAATTGTATATACCTGACATGTCCTAATTTTACTCCTTGGTAACATAGTTCAAATGACTTTTGACGACCTTTGTTCCTATCCGACTTAACTGGCAAAATTGTCCTAGAAATTTTAACAATGAATTACTTTCTGAGATGACAGGACCATGGTGAATTACTAATCAACTCTTAGATCCCCTTGCTTCAAACTTCTACACACTCTGAACAAAAGCTTTTTCACTCCAAAGGACTTGCAATCCTTGCCTTCATCTACATCTACTCCATTGAATGTGTGTACCTGATCGTAACTCACGTTTCCTTTCATGCCTAACCAATTTTGACAAAATTTTCCCTTTGCATTTTAGCCACTGATCTAAGTGTCAAACAATTGACAACAGTGCCTTCTCTAAGTAAAAGTTTTTCATCCTACCCATTGATGTCATCAATGGGTGGTCTAACATTGTTCTTGTCACAAATACCACAGGACTCTTCACAGGTATTTCCTCAATCTTAGCTTTCTCAAATATGAATTTCCCTATTTAGAAGGAATTTGACTAACTGAGTTGATCTCAATGGTGAAGCTTGAAGTTGAAATGCTATCACTCATGGATAGTTTCAATAGGGTAAACAGGGGGTCATGATAAATATTACTTTCTCCAGAAGATCAACACAAGAATGCTAATCTTCATCACCCCTAGGGGGACCTTCTAGGCTATTGAGTCATGCCTTTTGGCCTTAAAAACGTCTGGTGCTACATATCAACGAGCCATGACTTATATCTTCCATGACATCATAGCATCACATATTGGAAGATTACGTAGATGATCTTCTTTCCAAATCCAAACATTGAGCTGAACACCTGACCATCCTTAAGGTCATCTTTGACCGCCTCATCAAGTATTGTGTTCGTCTTTAACCAAAGAAGTGTGTCTTTGCGGTACTTTCAGGAAAACTCCTTGGTTTCATCATTTCTTTACATGGCATAGAAGTCTGATCCTGCTAAAGTAAAGGCTATTCTAGAAATGCCTTGGCACCTACTAATCTCTGTCAACTTCAAAGCCTACAAGGTAAGTTACAATCCATTCATCATTTTATCTCACATCTTTCTGACTACTGTCAACCATTTCATCATCTTCTCAAGAAGGATGTTTCATTCAAATGGGATGATGAATGTCATAAAGCCTTTGATGCCTTAAAACAATACCTTCTTCAACCACCAGTGCTCATTCCTCCTAAGGATGACCAACCCTTTTACCTATATATTTCTCCACTGACCATTATTTAGGTGCCATGCTCGCTCATCGCAACAGAGCAACATAGAGAGCAAGTAGTTTATTACATAATTCGTACCCTTCTGGACTATGAAACTAGATACACCCATGCTGAAAAACTTTGCTTAGCCTTAAGTTTTTCATCACCACCAAACTTCATCATTACCTCCTCAACCACAAAACCTTTGATTGTTACCAATACGATGACCCCCTACACTATATGTATGCCAAACCCTACCAACATCAACATGTACACGTTGGCTTATGCTTCTTGCAGACCTTCATCTTGAATTCATTCATCAAAATTCCATCAAAGGCCAAACTATCACTGACCAACTAGCAGACACACCTCTTTTTGGGAATCAACCCTCTAACTTTGATTTCCCAGATGAATCCATAGCTACCCTCTCCTTAGACGATACCACTTACCAAATGACACTCTTATTTGATGGCTCCAAGTGTCAGCATGGAGGTGGGGCTGGTGTTATCCTCATTCCTCTTCATGGTGAACCTATGCCTTTATCTTTCAAACTAGATTTTGATTGTACAAACAATATCACCTAATATGAAGCACTCGTATTGGGTCTCAGGTTACTTATGCCTTAGATGTTAAGTCAATCAATATCTTTGGTGATTCCCAGCTAGTTGTAAACCAAGTCAATGGTATATACCAGTGTCATAATGAAATAATTCAAAAGTATAAACATCATGTAGACATAATTTTGACCACCTTTGACCGTTACGAACTTCAAACCACCCCACATTCTACCAATAAAGTTTGTGGATACCATGGCCTACTTGGCTTCTCAGATACCCGCTTCACTTGTGGACTCTAAAATATTTGTCACAATATAAAGGTTAAATCACCCTCTTATTTACCTCGTGAGGTCTACTCTGCCATCAGAACTGTTGTACCTGACCCACGTGACCTTTGGTATAAGCAGTTTGCAGACTATCTTTCCCTTTCCATTCTACCCACTAATCTCACTCGTAATGGACAACATGCCTTTCTTAAAAGTGTCTCTCATTATGTCATCATGGGTGGTCTCCTTTATAAGTGTGGCTTTGATGGTATTCTCTTACGATGCCTTACAAGTTCTGAAATTCCCTACACCATCAAGGAAGTTCACGATGGAATTTGTGGAGGCCACTTTAGTGGTTTAGCTTTCACTAAAATGCATTCTTCACCTTGGCTATTATTGGCCAACCCTAAACCATGATTTGTTGTGACTATGTCAAACATTGTGTGAAATGCCAACAACATGCTAATCTTCATCACACACCTAGTCATGCCTTACAGGTCGCACGAGACCTTTGGCCTTTCTCTCAATGGGGCTTGGATCTTTTTGGTGAGATCAATCCCCATTCTTCACAATGCCATCAATGGATTATAACCGCTACTGAATATTACACTAAATGGGTAGAAGCCATCCCCCTCATTTCTATAAAAGCCAAGAAAATATGTGAATTCATCAACCATCACATCATTTATTCACTTTGGTGTTCCTCACCATCTCATCACTGATAATGGAAAGCAATTCAAAAACAAAACCCTACTGTAAGTTGTGCGATGCTTTTGGCATCCGACTCAATTTCTCATCACCTTATTACCCACAAACCAATGGCCAAGAAGAATCAACCAATAAAACCTTGAACAAAATTATTATGAAAGTAGTTGATGATACTGGCAAGGATTGGCATTCACACATTCCTTTCACTTTGTGGGCTTATCACACTAGTATTCACACTTCGACTATTGCCACACACCTTTTTTTCTGGTCTACGGTACTGAGGTTTTCTTGCCTCTCAAAGTCCTAGATTCCATCTCTCCACATCTCACTACAAGACATGCTCAACGATGATGACTTTCACCAGGATCAGTTTGGCGCAACTTGAGTTATTAGATGAACGTCTGTCTCAATGCTCTTGACCATCTCCAAATCTACCAAAAATGTATCAAATGTGCCTATGAAAAATGTGTCCATGAATGAACCTTTCAGGTCGGTGACCTCGTCCTGAAGGAAAATCAACATGTAACCAAAGAAGAGAAATGTAAACGGGGAAAATTTTCTCCTAATTGGCTTGGACCCTATATCGTTACCCATGCCTATGGATCAGGTGCTTATCATTTGTCTTCACTCGAAGGTAAACCCAAACCTGAGCCCCTCAATGTCTTGCATCTTCGACCATTTTATTGTTGACATCAAGTCCTATATCACTTTCTATCAATTGATCACTCATCCCTTGAGCATCAATGTTCACCTTCCATATTACCCATTTTTGAGGATCCACGACTAAACAAGAATCATGTGATTACCCATCACCTTTCAGCCTCCTATCTTCAATATGAGTACCACGGCTCTACTCATAGCATGATTCTCATGGATACTTTTCATCTTTTAAAAGATGGAATCCCATGGTCATTCATCACTTGAAACCACCTCTTTCATAATTAACCTATGTGTTATGGTTTTGTCTTCTAAACAAGAACCTAATCTTCCTCTATAGTCTTTTCCATGACTTAAACATGTTAAAAAAATGGGATTCAACTCCTTGAGTCAAACTTCCAACAAAATATGACTCCCTCAAAAAGGGACATCTCTTCTCTCTATCTCAGCTGCTATAAATAGACTACTCCCTTGAAGGATAGCTATATAAAGTCATTGCAAAAATATAATAAAAATATCCAAGAAGCTTCCCGCATCGATCAGCTTCACGAAGACCTCAAGGAGATAATATACTCATCCCATATAGACTTCCCACATCGATCAGTCTACTAAAAAAAATGAAAAAGTGAAGAAAATGATGAACTTTTTCGTCATGGACTTGCCTATTTTTGATCTTGGGTTTCTTGCTAAGAAAAACATGCTATCATACACTAAGTTACACTAAACCACCCACTTTCACCTCATTTCATTTTCATCCTAATTTCCTCTCTACTCAAGGGACTTTCCACAACTGTGACATTTTGTGATCATGTGACTTTCTTCACCCTTAGAATAGTCCATTATGCAAAGCCTTTAGGGTCTTACATTCATAATCCCATCTGGGGTATGGTAGACTCATTAGGGTTCTTATCAATTAAGTGGCTCTTTTACCACCTCTTACTATTCAACCTTCCTCATTACTTATTGATTATCCTATACAGGACCAGATCATCGACACCTATATTAAAATGACTCAACCATGCCTATGACCTAACTCAACCATTCCTATGACCTACATTCAACCATGCCTATAACCTCACCTCAACCATGCCTATGACCTAAATTCAATCATGCCTAAAATTCACCAACCCATCCCCCTAATTCATCATATTCTTCCCTAGCTTATGGGAGAACTACATTAGCCTGAGGCCCCTTTTTGTTGGGGCTATGTAGGCAACACTTTGAGGGCATGGGGCCCTTGAAGATTAGCTCAGACCACTCTTCACCCTAACCTATTTTCCCCTTCATTTCCTATTCACATCCTACCTTAGTTCATTTCCATTTTATATCAACAATTTTAAATTAAACTCAAACAAGCAACAATTAATGAACATTTTTACCACATCATCACATCGTTCATTTATCATTTTCACATTTCCACTATAGCAAATATTTGGAAACTTAAACCATAACATGCATATACATCATCATTTATTTCCCATGTTACCAATGACTTGGACATTAAAATCAAAATTATAACCTAACTCCATCATTCCTATGACCTGACTCCATCATGCCTATAACCTACTCCATCATGCCTATGACATGACTCCATCATGCCTATCACCTGACTCCATCATGCTTATAACCTGACTCCAACATGCCTATAACTTGACTCCATCATGCTATAACTTGACTCCATCATGCCTATCCTAACTCCAACATGCCTAACTGACCTAACTCAATTATGCCTAATTCACCTAGTTTCTTTCACATACACAAATAATAATGGAAATTAAAACAAGTACACCATCCATACTATAAATATCATCATCTATATAAATGAGAAAGTCTGTGTATACATACATATGTACAAATAAAAATAAATACAAATATCTCAAATCACTCAGATACATCCTCACCATCTTTCGCACGCAGGATGGTATATGATCAAAAATCTCAAAACTCTCATATACATCCTCACTCTCTTTGGCACACAGGCTAGATATATATCAAAAAATAAAAAAATGGAAGTATGTGCAACTAATATCAGGCATATGCTTGTCAAATATCCTCCATGCATATCTCACCTATCTCCTCCTCCTCCTCTGCTCCTGTGCAGCATTCTACTAGCATCTCACCACCCTCCATGGGCCTCGGCATAACCTCTGCTAGTACCTCACCTAGAGTTGGCCTCCGTGAACTAGTGGCCTCGCCCTGACCCTATCTCGGGGCTTGTCCGCCCCCCTGTGCTCTCCACACTGTGAGTGTGAGACATGGTCCTCTGACTCAAGGCCTCCTGTGCTCTATACTTTGCATAGGTAGGGCATTTATCCCTGCGACCATTAGGTGATCCTGATAATATCTCACCTCACCTAGGGCATCCCTGAAACTAGCCATGGGTATTGTCTACGGTGGTACCATTGGCCTCTGACCCTGTACCTGTACCATGGGACCCTGTCCTACCCCTCAATTATAAAATGGGACCCTGTCCCTGAGCCTGTGTAGGTGCCTGTGCCTGTACCTAGGCCTGAAGGGATGTAATCTATGCTTGTGCAGTGGCCAAATAGCCCTACAAACCTGTTACCTACACCTATAGGGCAGCCACCTATACCCCATCTCAATCCCCACCCGGTGCGAGAACCTATCCTTGTGCTACCTAAGCCTGTAGGTATACTAATTGTTCCTGTAGTGTGGCCACCTGTACCTCTGACCCTGTAAGCTACCCCTACACTATCCCCAACTGTGTCACCAAGGTAGTCACCTGCCCTTGTAGGGTGTCCCTCTGAACTGTGATAGTGGCTAAGTTCAGGCTGCCCTAGCCTCGGCAGTACTACCCATAGCTGTGCATCCCACCACTATCTGTACCTATCTGTAACCCCGACATCATCAATCCGTAAGTCTACCATATTCTCCTCCTGCCTTGTAGGCACCATCGTCTGTGGTAGAGAAATATGCCTCTCCACATCATCCCTCCTGTACTGTGGAAATGGTGGAGGTACATCATGTGGAAACCCAAACTGCCATTTGACCCTGTCAACAGGTATCATCTCGTGCTCTCTTACACGATCCCCCTCTATCCATCGAAGAAATTGTAGCTCCTGTAGCTCCTCGACCATATGCCTATATGATGGGAAGCCACATACGGCCTCCAAATGATGTCCAAACTGGAAAAACCCTCTAATGCATGCCTGTAATATGCTACATCATGTGTAGCTCTGGCAGCTTAGCACTCTCCAACAGTAGGTACCCATCGCCTGTAGCCCACATAAACCAAGCCCACCTCGAATGCATCAGTTCAGGGCATGCCCACTGGACTTACACACATGATGTGCTCATATGACCATCAAGTGTAGTAGGAATGTTTAGCACAAGATGAATTTCCGTAAATGTCCATAGGCCCATAACTCTCTGTATAGCTGCACCAAGAATGTTGGTGCCCATGCAAACCGGGTCTTGTCCTCCATCATGTCATGAAGAACCCCCATCAATGCCCGTGGGAATCTCCCACCCTCTGCATCTGGCAGAGAAAAACAACAGACTACCTCCATCATTATCACCACTAACCTCATCTCCTCTGGATGGGCCCAGTACATATCTCCATAATTCATGCTGGCGCTATGGAACCTCAACTCTGCTAGCCCCTCACTGAACACTCTCAACATCAACTCCTCAGATGCCTCTAAGGAAATGGAATACACATGTGTCCCTACTATCGGCAACCACAAGATCCTATAAACATCCTCCAAAGTGACGGTCATCACACCTGTCGGTAAACAAAATGTGTTGGTCACCGAATCTTATCTGTCGATGAGGGTGACCATCAAACCCGAATCGCAGACTACGTGCTAGTAATGTCTAACTCCAATCAGGCCAACCTCTCCCACATGGTGCCACTCCTTAGCTGTCACACTCCCTCATACTGCTAATAAAAAGGGTGTCACCCTATCCACCATCTGTGATTGATTCCTCACCTACATCCAACAAATCATAACATCATTAGACCTCGACCATACCCCAAATCCCCCCTTACCCACCAAATCTATTCCCAAGACCATTCCTACTCACGACCTATCTCCCCACCCCAACCATAAAAGCCTACCCTTCTCTCCCTCCTCTATTTCCCATCCCTCGAACCATACCTATTCACACCTCTTACCAAGCTATTTTCCGTAACCTATTCCCAAGACCTTTCCTATCTCATGACCTATCTCCCCCACCCACCTCCTCCCCTTTGTTGGCCCATTTTCCTCTATATGATGACTGCCATCGGTTCTTATTGACCGGAAACAGTCAATCAAAAAATGGCATCAGTCACCTCATCCATGACCGATTCCAGCTAACTCCCACCACCATCAGCCAACCCTTGACCGATGTCGATCACTATCGCGCTGAAAAAATCTATGAAACCCTACCCATTTTTCTCTAAAAAATCCCCTATTCTACCCTCTCTCCCTACCCTTCCCTCCTCAAATATATCCTCACCCAAATCCCACTCCATCTCACCCTACATCACCCTTCCCCATTCCTATTTCATCCATTTTCTTCCCAATTCAAATTTAATTTTCCAAAAAAAAAACCATTTTACCCCTAACCTGATTTCTACAAATCAATCTACCTAACCAATGTAGAATGGGATTGAATCTTACCTTGTCGTAACACTATCTGTCTGTGGTGGCACATTGGGCTACTACACTGGTGGTCCACCCGATCCCTCTTCTACCTCTACCATCACCAAATGCCCTCCTCACCTCCACCCAATCAAATCGATCACACCGATCTCATGGACTTGCCTATCGAATGCCAATTACTCATTCCGAGGCTCACCAACTCAAATCTCCATCTCGCTCTGTCACTTTCCACTTTTTCATTGCTCCTTTGTCATTTTTTACTATTGAAAAATGACAAATGATTCCGCAAAAAGTAGAATTTTCCTTTTTTCTGCTGTGACCTGACATTGGTCATTTTTGTGCCCTAGCCAATCATCATCGGTTAACATGTAACCGACGTTGGTCACACTTCAAACTAGTTGCCCTTGCCCCGATCCCTATTTCACATGTAGCCACTCACACTCACCCACTTTTTATCATTCCGTCCACCTATTGAAACATACCTACAAACCTAACCTACCCCTACATTTCCTTTGATGCGTCTTAGGAGTTGTTATTTTACCTATACCTTGGCCTTACCCGTGCCATGGTATGTTTTCCTGAACTTGACCTACTTGGTGTGAACATTGACCTTATGTACTCGGTGTACCTTGTGATGTTGTTACCTATGTTTTTTTAGCCTACCAACCATACCTTGCCTATTTCCGTGCCGTTTATCCCTGACCAAACATTTGGTGTACCAGAACATACCTAAACATTCCTACACCTAACCTATGTTGTGTTTTCAGACCATATCCTATACCTTGGATACCTGAATCACTTAACCCTTGTTTGGATAAACCTATAGACCTTTGACGATGTATATTTTGCAAGCTCTTCAACCTGGTTCCGTGTTGTAATCTATATATGTGCATGCATTTGATTGCCATTACCCATGACCCGATTTTGACCATGACCTACTACCCATTACCCGAGTTTACCCATCACCTTTTCCCTCAATAATCAAACCTTTCCCCACCTATCTTCCCCACCTACACCTTTATCAAACCACTCACCGATTCCGTCTTCCACCTCATCAGTGCCCAGTTTGAGGGGGATCACCTTCACCCACACATGGGGTATTCACTTCCTATTTTTGTCAGCATGTCGCTTACCAATACAAGCTATGCAGAAAAAAGGGGAAAAATGTAGACACCAAAATTGGGTCACACTCCCCTTGGTCCCCTCTTGAATAGATAACTTAAACACTTTTACCTTACCCAACCATCACATCACACATTAATATTAATTTAATAAATTTAATTAAATTAATACTCATCCTCACTTTATTCATTATTTAATTATCTTAATTAAACCAATTTCCACCTCACTTAGACACCTCACCCCACTACTTCACCTAGATACCTCATTATAAACCTAAGTTTTAGTATCTATCTACTCACCATAACTAACTAAGACTTAGTTCAACCCTAAAAATCAGTGCCTATTATTCCTCTAACCACATTCTCACTCATTAAAAATATAACGTCCATTTTGATCCGTCAAAAGATGGATAGACCTGACCCAAATGATTAGGAAGATGTGTCATTTTTATCAAACCTAGGGAATCCCACCTTAACCGACGCCGATCATCCCGAAACTGACGTTGGTCAACCCAAAACCATTGTCGATGTTACCATTTATTCACTCTGGTAACCTTGTTTGAGAGGTTAGAAACAATTTTCCCGAGTTTTAGGATCAAAGGATATCTATATGCAAGCAATAACTAGAGCTCTTTCGCACATCTAAGAAGCCATAGCCAACATCAAAACAGATCCAGAGTTATCTCTCTCACGATAGCATTTCTGGGAAGCACTGCCGCAATACCAAGCTCCATCCAACCAATCAATCATCACCACCACCCAGCCATTGGACCTACAACATCAGTAAGTGTGTTTATCACCTATGTCATTCCATCCTTGTTCTATTTTAAATGTTTTTTTCATCTTTTTTATCATTTTCTATTTAGCATCTCCATTCCCCCACCATTCACTTTCCTGTAGACTCACCCCTCCACCATTACACCAATAGATCATCTATACATGACCTTTATACATCTCTGAGTGTTCCTAAGATCCCCATATACCTCACCATTCCACTTTTCATCTTTGTCTAACCTTAGACCAATTTCCACAATAAAATCTTATTGAATTCCTATCATCTCAACCATACCGACGTCAGTTACCCATGACAGTCGTTGGTTCCCTCTAAACCGTCATTCGTTATATCTGACTAATACCGGTCTCTGTATTTGGCCATCCTATCAATAAGAGAACATAAGAATCTTCACCCAAGCAACCTAAGTGACCCAGAATCCAACCCTAACGCGTACCAGAACCCTGACCAACTACCCCACCTCTAGATCCGATTATAACCTATCATGTTATATTCAATCTTTTTATTGTATTTGAAGAAATACCTAAATCATAACAACTACAGTAGGAATTTGTTTACTTACATTATTCCTCACATTAAGTTGTATTAAATAGTGGATTGACAACCATCGAAGAAGTATCGTACTTCTCGGATCTAGCATACGCTAGGTAGTCCAATGCCATATATTGTTTAACTCTCTTTTTGTGGTTTTGTTTTCTATTCCAGGTAGTTCCTCCTAGCCAAAAGGAAGCTCTCATAGTCAACATTGGATCAAGAAGTCAGAACACGCATACAACCTTCAAACCAACCATCGTAACATGTATTCCCCCTTAGCCCATAACATTATCTATTTCATCACATTCAAAATTAAAGAAAATGGTGAGAAACTGATAGTAAAACATAAGTAATAGGAATCGTTGGTGATTATAGGAATCGTAGGTGATTCTAGATGATACTGACAGACTAATAAAATGTAGTTTTTAACTACTTAATTTGAAATTGTGGTATTTTAAGAACCTAGATAATAATGTGACATAATCATATGAATGGAGAAAACTACCTAGATGTAGAAATGAGGCTAAAATTTATATCTAGCCTTGATGGAAGATGATGCAAAAAATTGATGAAGCTTGCAGTTGGATGATGAAATATGATATGAAAAGGCTCTAAAATGACTCCCAAGATGCTTGATGATTGTGAATAATAATGTTGTAAGATAACTCAAACAATTTGATGCATAATAATACTCAAGTATGAAGCTTAGTTTTGAAAATGCAAGTGGATCATCCTAGGAGAGAGACTGAAAAATTATCTTAAATAATCGTCAGCGATTACCTGAATTGCCGACGATTTTGGTCCATTTGAGTCTTTTGAGAAAAATAGTTGGAACAACTTACTAAAATAAAGTTTTTGTTTATATTTCGAGGGGGATGATGTGTTGGGTAGTTAGGGACGTGTCAATTTTTTTACGGGGGTGATAGAATAAGTTAGATCATAGTAATTTGAGTATGATTTGGATAGATGTATAGGTGATTTTCAAGAATGTGAAAATGATATAATAGGTGTATATAGGTGTGTCAAGATAAGGGAGTTGGAAATAGATTAGGTGGATTAAGGTAGTTGAAATATCATGGAGTGTTTTGATTTAAGATAGATAATGTAATTAAATGTGATCAAATGATGAAGTATTTAATTGATTAATTAAATAAAAATTGGAGATGATGAAGGGTGTAAGTATGGAACATATTTATTAATGAGCACATGTGAGGGGTATAATGTAGACTTAGGGCTATAAAATTGGAATGTGTTTAATGATTTGGCCAAAGATGAGGGGTGCAGATTTCTGGTCTCTACAACACCCAAAAGGTCTTCACAAAAAGTTTATTAAAATGTGTGATAATGAGAGGATATTTAAGAGGTAAGTCATTCTTTAATTTACCAAGGTACTTAATGATGAAGGTCAAACAGATACAATGGAGATAAATTCCACATAATGAGTGCAAAAGACTAAATAAAATATCATCGAAGGGATGAACATGGTGGGAGATTTACAAAGGAGGATGAAAAGAAAGGAAAGGACATCCATGTGTATGCAATATTTGATTGCAATGTTTGATCTTGGTACCTTTGATTTTTTTAAATGTTTTAGGTTTTATATTTTTGATGGATTTTTGAATTTTTTTGAATATTTAAATATTAGATGGTTTTGCGTAGGTAAAACCAAATAGGGAGAAGATGATGAAGATGAATGATTGGGAAGTTGGGACCAACAATGTCACTCTGTGTGATACGATCCAACAATAATGTTTATGATTTATTTGATGAGGGAGGCTAGTAGTTTTTGCTTATCAAGAGTGATATTATCTCCAATCTCAATGATCATTGGTGAGATCATACTCGATAAGTGATTATGACTTATCTTGGAACATGGATTTTGTATGTGGGAGCTTGAGTTACATATCCATATATATTTGTAATTTTTTCCATACTTGATGGTTGTGTTGGTGTGCATTCTTGAATCATGATTTGCGGATTTAGATTTGTGGGTGTTGGATTTTCTTGGAGCTTTGGATCTCTTCAATTTTTAATTTAGTTTGATGAAGAAACTGTAGGCATTTTATACAAGCTAATGTATGATGTTGTTTAGTCCCTCGAAGTGGGAGAATAATAAATATGTTTAAGATTGATGATAACAGTGTTATGGATGATGGTGGGATTTCCAAAATCATGTGAACAAAAGGATGATATGATAGAAAAAAAGGATATGGTCCCAGGATTGAAGGAAATGAACCTAGGAGGTGGCCCAAGAATAGAAGGTAACATGATACCAAGAGGTGGATCAATGATAAATGGTAATGGGATAAAAGTAATCCCAAAGGGAGAAAATGATGGGCTACCCATGGGTTAGAAGGATGGGCCCAATGATTGAAGATGATGGGATACCCATAGGTGTTTCATAGATATATGATGATGGGCTACCTGAAGGTGACCCAATAGTAGAGGACAATGGGCTACTATAAGGTGGCCCAATAGTAGAAGATAATAGGCTAGAAGGAATTCCAAGGATAGAAGATAATGGGATATAAGGAGGAGATAACCCATGGATTTAAGATGATTGTGGAAATATGATATATAAGGAATGATGGGGTGATGATAAAATAGAAGATGGATCAAGGATAAATCCATCCATTTTGTCATGTAATGGGAAATCAGATGGGAGAATAAGAGGGGGATCAAGTTTGATGATATTAGGATCTTCTTCCATTTACAGACCATAGGACTCAACCTCTTCCCCAAGATATGCTTATGCATCAAGGTCAATATTGAATCCTTGTTTGTGATCTTCTAAAGGAATGTCATCATTTAAGTCCATGAACTCTTTGATTGCTTCTTCATTCTAAAGTAGATGAATTGGAAAGTGTGGTGGATTGATGATATAAGATTGATTTGATGGACGAGGTCCAACACATGTTGAAAATTTGGACGATGTATTATGAGGGGATTGGGAGGATTTGACCTCATTTTGTATAGAAAGAAATGTGATAGCACTTTGAAAATATATCTTAACACATCATTGCGTGTTAATTGTTTGGCATGGACATAGACATAGTTTTTAGAATATTTGGGAAGGATAGCATAAAGCATAGTTGAAATGGCCCAAGGGATGAAGAGAGATTGCATTTTGATTGGTATGAGAAGATGATTCAAGAGAAAAAGTAGATTTGGATTTGGAATTCTTGAGAGTTGAATTTGATTTAGATTTTGGATATATTGGCATTGAGTTTCCTAGAAGATTGTATAGTGCAGATAGAAGAAGGGGGTCCTTTGGATTGGACCGTGACGCAGGGGTCGAATGAGGTGTTTGATTAGAGGATTTTTTTTGAAAAATCTTCAATGGAGGAAAACTTCATTTGGGCGACTGACCATTATATAGGAGGAAGTTGATTGGATGAGACTTAGATTCTGAGGAGAATCAGAAGAATAAAATGGATTAGGAAACACCAGTGGAGAAGTGGAATATAATATAGGTTCCCTATTGTTGTAACATGAGGAACCATATGATCCCTAGGCATGGTTGGCATTGTTGGAATTGAATGCACAAACCTAGGTTCTTTTATTAAAATCCTTCATATGGAAGGAAGTTTTATGTCAATTTTAGGAGTATAACGACTATAAACATAGACATCGTGCAAGGATGAGGGTTCTTATGCGAGTCTCTAAAGGAAATATAAGGAAAACATACATCATAATGAAATGATTTTTTGATAACAAAGTAAGATTGGTAAAAATGGGTAAGCATCAAAAGAAACCTAAGGCAAAATGATATCAGATAGTAAAAATGTAACAAAAATGAGAACTCTCTAAGTAAGTATGGGATATACAACAATGAATCAATCTAGAGAGATCTATGCAATGTGGGTAGTGTAATGAATACAAATTTTTTTGATAACTCTCTAAGTGTCTGTGATATACAAAAATGAATATTAGATCAAGATATCTATGTAATTTGGGAAGTGTAATGACTGCAAAAGGAAAACTTTCCTAGGGGTGAAATGCCCAAAGTTTTAAGACTACTGCCAAAATAGGATAACATACCAACATAGTTTCAACACTTAAATCAAGTTTTTAAGGAAAAATGGATTTAAGTGGGTTAAAAAATGGTTGATATAATTTTATAAGCAATTCCATGATTTTTAATGTTGACCAATAATGCCAAAAAAAATAAGGGAATTTTTGATTGGGGATGAAAAATACGTGGCACAACTTTGAGAAGTTTTACCTTTGTTCAAATAACAAGGTTTTAACTAGGACAAAGTGTTGCTATGTATAATTCATGATGAAAGATACGAGGCACAACTTTGATGGAATCTCACCTTGTTCGATAAACAAGGTTTTAACTCCAAGGAAGTATTGATTTCTGATGGCTATTTTTAAATTCAAAAATAGGATATGGTAAAGTTGTCCCCAATGAAAAATGTCTCCCCTAGGTTTTGTTCTCAAAACTCGTCAATATCTTGTCTAAGAGAGGTACACATTTTTAGAATAAATTCTAAACAAAGTACCATTACCCCACAATATAATTAATGAAAGAGGCCTCATATAGACAAATTTTAGAACTCCTCATGGATTTTTCTAGTCAACCAGGTGATGGAGTCACTTCCCGTTTCTTCAACCAGTTCCTTTAATGTGCTAACTACTTTGGGGTCCCTGTGGTAATACTCATAATGAGTTTTATGGATTATGCCAAAGTACTTCCCACAGTTTGAAGTAGATGGGCAATGATACTTATCCAAACCTATAAATATAATGTGATTAATTCATTTTTTATCTTTATTAAGTGAATGTAGTTTTGAATGCCTTTGGACACATGTAAACAATGTATATATTTGTTTCGAATTTCATTTGACAAGAAAATGGTCCTACGTCCAAATTATTAGTAGTTTTTCCATATAAATCATGAGGCTTGTGCTCATTTTTGATTCTCAATATTGCTAGAAAGCACAAGAGAAGAGCATACACGACGTTTGATCCAACTAAGTAGAATAGGAAAACATTTAATTAAAACAAATAAGTGCTTGAAAAAACTAATTTTATAATAAAAAATCAAATTATTAGTTTTTCTATGCAAACCATAATGTTAGAATGAGGATCACGAATTTTTTTTAATCTCAAGATCACTTGAAAGCGTAAGAGAAGAACATACGTGACGTTTGATCCAACTTATGTAAATGGAAAAACAAACGTAATCAAAACAATTAAGTGTGGGAAATAGATTTTTAAATAACAACTCAAATGATTATTTTTTCCTTGCAAACTAGAAAAATATCAAGTTTTATCCATATTTCCAAATGAAAATCAACATATTAGAAAAGTATCTAAAATTGTCGAAGTTTCTAATTCTTAAGATTGTTCGAAAGCGTGAGAGAAGTGCATACATAGTTTTCAATCAAATTATAATGAAAGGGAAATTTCTAAAAAGTATAGGAAATGTTAGTACCATTTCTAAAAAAATGAAAACCATAATGTTAGAAAATATCCATAATCATATCCATTTCTGATTCTCAAGGTTTCTTGAAAGCACAAGAGAAGAACATATGTGGGTTTGATAAAATTAAAATGAATCTAACATGCAAAGAAAATGACTAGTTTAATAAGAAAGGGAACCCTAAATTTTTTGTAATCTTAAATAAAAAATTTATGTGTTTAGTGCATAGTTCACCTCAATACCTTCCCGTCGCAAAAGAAAACAAAGTCGTTCTGAGTTCGGGAGAAAAACTTATGGATGCTGGAAGATTGCTTACACATACGTTCTTATAGTCAGTGGAACACACTTAACCTGTACTAAAAAAATGTCCTAAAACATCGAAAAGATTAAATTTTCCCATTAAGATCCAATTTTGACAGTAACCCACCTCTTTTATATGTGTAAAGAAGACTCAACACTATCAAACACTAACATACATGCTAAAAAACTTAGTATTTTCAACAAATTGAAAGAACTAACATGTAAAACGATGAAAAATGAAGGTTTTAAAATGAAAAAATGAAGAAAACGTTGGTGTGTGTGAATTTCCTCACCATCACTTGGCGTCTTTTCCACCTCACATGGCGAGTTATCTCACTTATCAAGATCATACGTCATTAGGTGTGATTAGAAGTTAATGTGTCCATGTGTCATGTACGGGAGTTACCCAACACTCCTATATATGTACCCTTTCTATTTGAGCTATGAGAATGAGTAGACCTATTATTTCATGGTTTATTTTCCCTTGTGTTTTATTTCTTACTGATTAATTAGAGAATTCATGTCATCTTTGGAGTGAAATTTTTTGATGTGCACGAGCTTCCGTATTGTTCCTAGTAGAACAATCTCACATGGTATAAGAGCGGTTGTTTAGTAAATGTGTACTTGTTTATTTTGGTTGATTACTTCTGGTTTTGTGATTCGTGCTTCTCGTGCAGGTTTTTGATCCATTTCTGGGATCTTGTTAGCTAGTTTAACAATCTCATTTTTTGAGTTTGTGTTGGTTTTCTAGTTGTGCATGTGTAGGTTTCAAGTTTTAATCAGCCAGATCTAGCTAGCTGCAGCTAACTTTGGAGAGAAGCTCTATTCTAGGTAGGTTCTAAAATTTGGTTTTATCAAATTTTAATTGAAAGTGATTTTTTTTTTTTTAAAATGTCTGTTTGGCCTTCCCTTCCTCCCACCCTATTTTCTACCCTTTTTCTTGTTTGCTATGCATGTTTGAGCCCTGATGTGGTCATTTCACTCACCGGTGATGTATTCCTCTCCATCATCCTCACTCCAAGATTTACAATGTTCGACCTTGCAACATTTCTCTGGCCGCTTTGCACGAGCCTTATTCTCATCACCTCGGGTTATCCACTTTGACCCAATTATGCCAAGATTATCACCTCAGGACTCGCTTGACTGAGCCCTTATCTTCAATAACCTCCCCACTCATTTTGCCTACCTCTTGTCTTAAAATATAGTTTAAGTTTTTATATATCAAGTGGTGGCATTAAGTTATGGTGAGTTTAAATTAAAAGGGGAGATTAATTTAAGGTAGGGTATGCTTAATTAGTTATTTATTGATTTCAACAAATTAGGATCTAATAATTAATTTTTTTAGGAGGTGGTAAATTAATTGGTGGTTAGTTAATTAAATTTAGAAGTTAATTAATCCTTAAGAGCTTCAATCAATTAGGGGTTAATTTATCAGCTCCTTAATTTGAAATTATTATTAGTTTAATTAAATTGTTTATGTAACATTATTATAACATTTTTTTCAAACCATCTTTTTTAATATTTTAAATTAGGTTAATTGGGAAAATTTAAAGTGTGATTTTTAGCATTATTGGAGGTTTTTTGATACTATTTTTTTTCTGGAGCGTGTAGCACCTCTCCTTGCATTTTTCTACCTTCCAAGAGCGTTTTCAACATCTTTGAGGTCTCTTGGACTCGTTTTTAGCCCTTTTTGCATTTTATCACCCTTGTTAATGCTTGCAGACTAGTGAGTGCATCCACCACAGTCTTGCAGTAAGGGAGTTTCTGCTACGATGTGAGACACTAATTCTCACACAGGACCGTGTTTTTCTCCTCTCTTCTGTTCTAGCTCGTTTTGTGCTTGCTTATGGTGACAAACTGTCATAATAGTTGGAACTTGACTGTGGTCTCCACGTTTGCAAATTATTATGTTGATTACAAAGCGAGTGATCAACTATTTGACTACACACATTCGCACCTGATTGTAATCAACACACTAAACTATAAAGTGCCGAAATCAAGGGGGTTAAAATTATTATTCTGGGTTGTTGTAATTGCATACAGATGCATTATTGAATGAGTCTGACATCTTGCATCCTTGAGTGTATTATCACACTCTTATTTTACTCTATTCTAGAATATTTTTTGGATGATTTCGATGTCCCTTTGAGCATGCTTTGTCATCCTGAATTTTTTACAGTGATTGCTATTATTCGTGGATACACGATGGAGGATGTTATTTGTTGAATTATTCTTCATAGGACCAAATATGCATTATAGCATCCTCCACTTCTTCTTGGTAGGGAGAATTATGCATCATGGCTTTTGGGAATGGAACATGTTCTCATTCAAAAAGATCTCTATCCATACGTGTATGGAAAAGTATGTACCCCCAGTGATTCATATCAACTCAATGATTGTATGAACACTTGTGACATGGTTCTTGTTCATTGGTTGATGCACATTTCCATGCCTCTTCACCATCATGTGGCACACACAGAGTGTCCTTGCACATTTTTGAACATCCTTAAGTCCTTATTTAGAGAACCTTCAGAGATTTCCGTTGGTGCTCCTTCTTCTGATACAACTGTTTCCATACGTAGTTCATGCAATGATAGTTATAATAACATATATTTGCTTGTTCATATTTCTGATTATGAGAGTATTGATGAGGAAACATCACCTTCCTCTCTCAGTCACCCTTTAGAGAATGTTTAACCCCCTATTTATCCATTAGACACAATCAACAATGCTCCTAACCTCATAATCTCATTGCACCCTTTACTCCTCCTACTTCTTGTGTTGATGATTCATACCTGTCAGACATTGCTCTTTTATTTTTTGAGCAACCTTTTTCGGATGAGAATTTGCCAAACCTTAAATTTCTCTTTGTAGATTCTACTTGTGTTATAATACCTGGAGTTTCTCTTCCTTTTACAGAGACTTCGCACATTTGTACTTCGAAGGATTCGTTCATCTCCTTTGATGGGAGTTCTCCTTATGGGATATCCGTCACTTATACTATTTCAGAGATAATTATTGATCCAACTCTTCTTATGGATCATCATTCTAATATTGTGGGGGTTGTTGTGCCTTCACTTCATATAGACATTATTTTGTGAATGGTCCATTCCCATACTATAACAACTCTACTTCATTGGCATTGACTTTTGTTCTTGAGAACCTTCTTTCTTCAGTTGTAGACCAACTTTAGAGTTATTTGTATTGTTGCCTTTGTATTCCTTCATGCAGTGGGTTGAATTTTAGTATACCATTTATGTTCTTCCTAAGGGAAGAAATTTTTTTCTACGTGGAGGGACCTTCTTCTGTCTACAGGCCAAATACCACATCATCAAAAATCTTGTTAGAGACTTCACAGAGTTGTAGACTTTAGATTAGGTCGCGATATTCCTTACCGAATCCATCACTGAAGCCAAGTATATTCACTTGAACTCTTGTCTTTTGGTGAAGTCCACTACTACTTCTACACATCTACTTTATGCTTTATTGTCTCCCTCTCTTCTTCAATATTATCTTCCATGATAACTCAACCCACTTGACAATGTATCTATATTTGCGGACTCTCACTTCATGGAGCTTGACAATATTGTCTCTACCTCACATGATATATTGTCTCCTATACATGTTGATCCACCTTCAGAGACACTTCATGTTCGTCCTCCCTCCATTGCTCATTACAGAATTTTGGTTCCTTCAGATTCCATGGGAGTTCATCAAAAATCATCTTCCAGAGGAGTTGGCTAGATGTCTGCTTCTCCTCACCTTCTTCTATTCTAGAGAGATGTTGTTTGTACATGGGTACCTTATGTAGGCATTTAATTCTTGGGACCCATATGATGCCTCTTTCTTATGTTTTTTAGGTGAGTCTTTTATCTCTTGTAAGTGTATTTTTTTCCCTTGTGGATTTACTCCATTACTTGAGACCTTTATTGTACATGGGTACCTCACCAGGCCTAGTTTCTGGGACCAATTTTTCTTCTCCTCTTCTTATTTTCTAGAGAGATGTTGATTGTACATGGGTACCTTATCAAGCATCACTGACACATCTTTATTATTTTTATAGGGGGTTCTTCTTTCTATTCTGACTTACCATGACCTCTACTTCAGATTTGATGAAGGGGGTTTGTTGGGGTTTATGAATTACCTCGTCGTTACTTGACGTCTTGTCCATATCATATGGTGAGTCATCTCACTTAGTGATATCATAGGTCATTAGGTGTAATCAGGGTTTCATGTGTCCACATGTTATGCACAAGAGTTACACACCACTCATATATATGTACCCTTTCTATTTGACTGATGAGAATGAGTAGACCTATTCTTTGATGCTTTATTTTATTTTTTGTTTGATTTCTTGCTGATTAGTTGGGGCATTCACATCATTGTTGGAGTGTAACCTCTTCGATGTACATGAGCTTCTGTCTTGTTCCTGATGGAACAATCTCGCAGAAATATTGAATTTTTTTCATAGAGATCTAATTTTGACAATAATCCACCTCCTTTATATGTGTAAAG
The DNA here is from genome assembly GCA_019776745.2 of Taxus chinensis. Taxonomy (NCBI): domain Eukaryota; kingdom Viridiplantae; phylum Streptophyta; class Pinopsida; order Cupressales; family Taxaceae; genus Taxus; species Taxus chinensis. The sequence continues at coordinate 980,325,255 of CM034147.1, forward strand.
AAGACTCAACAATATCAAACACTAACTTTCATGCTTAAAAACTTAATATTTTCCAACAAATTGATAGAACTAACATGTAAAATGATGAAAAATGAAGCTTTTAAAATGAAAACATGAAGAAAGCTTGGTTTTTTTCAGTCAAGATCCAATTTTTACAACACTTCTCCTCCTTCAAACCTATAAGGAAGACTCAACACATTAAAATTCAGCAAAACATACTTAGAAACACAAGTTATGTAAATATATTAAAAAAGGGTTAGCATACAAATGAGAAAAATGAAACTTAACAAAAAAAAAGAATGCACATGAGACAAATGAATGTCCCACTAGGCATGCCAAATGTATGCATGATAAATAAAAGCTAAGCTAATTACTATAACCTAAAAACAAGTATATTCAATAACCTAGCCAATTGAACAATTATATCAAGATAAATCCATGAAAGGAAATTTTACACTATTGCATAAACCATTTAAACATCAAAATCAAACCATACTTTGATTATTTGGATGGGATTCAGATTGTAGATACTTTCTTTAGCAAATCTGAACACAAACTACGTATGATCAAAGCATTTATCCAAGGAAGAGGAAGAAACCTCAGCAATATGGCTTAATTTCCATTTTTGGTTCTTCTCTTACTACTTTTGGCCAAGTAGAAAAGGTAAAATGTTGCTTGATTAACAATCCTTCCAAGATGTAAATGATCTTATCATATGTAGATGTCTTACTAGGACATGGTGTAAAAAAAGGTATAAAAGGGGGTAAGGTTCTTTATATAGATTTCCATATTGGAGAAACTTTCATCCTCCTGAATGTGGGATAAAAATAACTTTTAATATTTAGAAATTGATAAGTATGTTTAGGAATGGTTAAGTATAATTAGGTAATAATTAATTAGAATTTACAACTCATGGGAGTTGGATGTGATTTGAATTAATCAATGAGAATACATTAATAGACTAAGTTAGGATTGTAAAATCCAATTGGAGGGAAATTAGTTGAATTAGAAATATTACAAAGGGGGATTCACCCAATAAGAGGGTAGATTCAAGATTGAAATGTTAATATATGCATGAAAATATTAGCTATGACAATAACAAAAAACTAACGCTTAGTAGTTACACAATATAACCAAATCTATCATAAACATCAAGATGAGAGCTTAAAAACATAAAGTTTTATAACAATGCACGAGTTAAACTAATCATTAATATTTTATCTCTACTTCTTTAGATTGATTAATATAAAGATGAACCTAGTTAGATCCTAAGCAATCAGTTGGTTTGTTGTTTTCTCGAAGTGGTGAAGAGATCTCTCTAAAATGACTATAAGACCATGTTTAGATATTCTCCTACTAAACAATCTTGAAGGAATGGATGCAAGATGGAGATGCTGCTGAAATGAGGAATGGCTCAAGATCAAATGCTTCTAGCTTTAGTTGATGTAAACGAGATGTTTTACCAAGTCTCAAAGTGTGTAAGATGTTTGATATGATAATCAAGGTATAAAGTTGTAAGATTGAAAGGGAGACATTAGCCTTGTATTTATAGTTTTCCATTTGGGGAAGTTAGGAGTCATAGTGCATGCGGGACAAAAGGTAAATACAAAATAGACTTTTTACAAGTCAATGCACTTTTTGATTAGATTAGGAGCTAATTAATCTTTTAGGATTAATTAAGGATCCTAAGTAGGCTTAGGAAGCTTTTTGAGAGCATCTAAAAGGGGTTTGGATAGATTTTGGAATTTATGGAAGCATGATTTAGCCAATAAGAAGGTTTATTGGTTAAATGTAGGATTAAAAGCTTAATTAACATATAATTAGCTAATTAAGAAGATTATCACTAATCAAAATGTCATCAATTGGAACCCTCGGTGAATTAGAAGCATAGTTAGATAATGAAGTGTCATTATTTGACCAAATTGAGAGGGAGTGAAGATCCTCAGTGCAATTTAAGTATTAAAATTGTTTTGATCAAAATCTAGGTGCCTAAATTTGCCCCTCTTTGGGGTGGCATAAGCGATGCCACATTAAAGATAGTAGACAAGTACAAATAAGTAACTTTTGAAGGGGTAGAAGAATTTTTTTTAGAATGAAGGATGCCCCCTCAAGTGTCGATGGGGTGATGAAAGAGGTTGATCGACGATCAAAAAGTTGAAGAGAAACAACCAAAGCGGGGGAAAATCCCATTGCAATGGGAGAAATATGGAAGTATATTGAATATCGATTTAGATTAGAGATACGGGCATCGATCCTTACATAATACCAGTATGAACTCTTTTGTTGAAAATTTCATGGGGGTATGCTTTTCTTAACAAATCTATGGAAATTTTTTTATAGCAGATGATCCCTATTTCCCCAAGTGAGTTGGAAGAATAATGTTGATGTAAGAGAATGATAGGAGAGTAAAATGAATATGAAGAGAATGAAAATAACTTTCATCCAACTAATTTAAAAAACTTTATTTCATGATATTGTTAATGATCTACATCATCGATCCTTTATTATATATAAGCATACAACAAAAGTGTAAGATGACATGAAAATCCATAAGACAAACATTTGTTCATTGCTAAAAATGCTTAACTCAATGCAACATACATAATACAATGCAATATGAGAAAGTAAAAAAGCTAACCTAATAGGGAAAACAAATACACACACACACATACTCAAACAAACAACATTCAAGATAGTTGTAAAAATGTTTTTGTCATCAAGCTTTGATTTTGACTTGTGCGAATGAGCGAAAAGGGTGAATGATGGTGCCCCAAACAAGGATACATGTGAGGGGAATATGTGGTGGATGTAGGGGTCCCACGGAAAATAAATCATGAATTATAATACTGCCCCAAGAAATGCATTCGTGCAAGGGAAGACAAACATAGTAAGCAAACCAACTTTTGTTAATGGAAGGTAGATCCAAAGGATCCGCGAGTCATGTACAAGACCATGTGAGAATCCAAGAAGTTGTTTTGTAATATGATTTTCGATGTCTGAGTACGATGCATGTGATACAGGATTCAACTACGTTCATGCTCATTACCAATTTTTTATTTATGTGATGTTTTCAAATTTTTAGGGTTTTTATGAAATTTTTATATTGTTTTTCAATTTTCGATGGAAATGCATTTGAATGTTTTTATTTTTGCAACAGTTATACGAATGTTTTGGGGTTTTTGAAATTTTTTTGTAACTATGTACATGAAGGGAAAGGAAGGGAACATGGATGCCCTAAGTGATAGATGGGATATAGAAGGGAAGAATGCCACGTGTATGTATAAGATAGTGAAGATGAAAATTTTCCCCTAGCATGAGATCGGAATATACAAAGAAAAGCCCCACACATATATACAAGAGGATAGGTTGGATCAAGGAAAAAATAGATATATTAAAATTGATGATGAACACAAACCAATGAAGTTCCAAGAAGGAGAAAAGATGCCCCCAGCGTAAGCTGGCCAAGAAGCCACATCTAAATAGGAGTAAAATATTGTTTATTGCAAGAAGGAACAAAGTTTACCTTAAACGTAGTAAAAAGGAAATCGTATACACATGGATGTTTTGAATGAAGTAGAAGAAAATTGTGAATGCTATGGAAGGATATGGATAATGTAGCTATAAGCCTTGTAATGAAAAGGTGATTAGCCCAAGGTAAAAATCTTGAGACAAGATAAGGACTAAAGTAAGAATTTGAACAAGGTCCAAAAAAAGACACTTGGTAACATAATAATCCTATTTTCTCATAGATATCCAGTGTGTGCACGTTGAAATTTATTACTTCTTAGAGGTAAGAATTGATAGAAAATAAGTGAAGAAACACTAGCCAATTTGTAGGAATGATTTATTTTGATAGGTGATTTATGAATGGAGGGTGGAAGGAGATCCATACATTGCTTTGCAGCCAGCTAGAAGTCCATAGCCTCGACATAGATATATTTGATTCTAATGGTAACATTTCTCTACTACCAGTCAGGTGTCCATAGCCTCGATAGAGATTATTAGAAATACCCCAAGAGAGAGTTATATATCAATTTGATTTTTAGTTTTGATTTTTGATTGATTTTTTTGCTTCCTGAAAATTTATTCCAACTCTCTTGATTGTTTTGACAAGGGGTTAAAAACCAATTATGGCTTGATGGAAGGATGTGGAAGTGATTGTGATGACGACATTAGCTAGTTTCAACAAATATGTCCAATTTTTTTCAGAAGTATATTAGATTGTGATAGGATCTCTACAAGGTCAGTCGTTATTTAATTTACTAAGGTGATGAAAGACCAAGGTCAAATAGATACCATAGAGATAAATGTTGAAAAATGTGTGTGAATAGACTAAACCAAAATATCATTGAAGGGATGAAAATGGTGGATGAATTGCAAAGGGATGGAAAGAAAGGGAAGAAATAACATCCATGCGTATGCAATATCTGATTGCAATGTTTGATCTTTATACCATTGTTTTTTTAGTATTGGTTTAATGTTTTCTCCTTTTTTGTATTTTTGAATTTTTATGAAAATTGGGACCAACAATGTCACTCTGCGTGATAAGATCCAACAATGATGTTTGTGATTTCCTTGATAAGGGAGATTAGGCATGTTTTCTTATCAAGAGTAATATTATCTCTGATCTCGATGATCATGGTGAGCTCATACTCAACAAATGACTGTGATTTATCTTGAAACATAGATTTTGTATGCAGGAGCTTGAGTTCCCTATCCAAAGGTTTATACAATTTGTGCCATACTTGATGGTTGTGTTGGTGTGTATTCTTGAATCACGCTTGATTCTAAACTTTATGATTATTTAAATTGTTAGGAGCTTCAAAGCTTGTGGAATGTTTGACCTGAGATTGATGAAGAAACAATTTGGGTTTCTTATAAGCTAATGTGTGACTTGTCTGATCCCGAGAAGTGGGAGAATAAAGTGGACATTTATGATTGATGATAGGAATGGTAGAGTTGATTGTGGGCTTGCCACTATTATTTATAGAAGGATTATATGATAAAAGAGGAGGATACGGTCCAATAATTTAAGAGGATGAGATACCAAGAGGTGTACCATAGATTGAATATGAAGAGCTACTAGGATGTGGCCCTAAGATGGAAGATGAAGGACTACATGTACGTGACCCAAAAATAGAAGACAAAGGGGGATTACGAGGGCATGGCCCAAGTATAGAATATAATGGGATACCAGGACGTGTCCCATAGATAGAAGATGAAGGACTACTTTAAGGTGTCCCATAAATAGAAGATGGTGGACTAGTAGGAATGGATCAAAGGATTATCCTAGAAAACAAGTTTTCAAGATATGTAATCACAAGGAACAATCACGCAAGTTAGGTAAACCAAACCAATCACTAATGAACTACTCCCTATGTAAATGTTTTGTTCAAAGATAGTTATGATGTAAGATGCTCAAATCAATGTCAATAGTTAGTTCAAGCTTAAGATAAACAAGGTGAAATTATTAAAAAGGGGTTGATGTGAATTCTAATAAAAGTATACTATAACTCATTTAAATACAAACACAGATTAAATCTCAAAAAGTGGGAGTTACAAGTGTGAGCAATGCAATACTACCACTTGGATACGTTAACCAAGATTTTCAAAAAAATCAAGATATTAATATTGAAATAGTTTTGATACGATGCTAAAAAATTACCAACAACACCTTTCAAGGTTTGAGGTAATGTTTTAAAATAAACAAGGCCAAAGTATACCAAGGAATTTTTAGGATGTGAGTAGCGTAATGGTACAATCTAAACACTTAGATCAATTTTGCAAGAAACAAGATGTAAGAATCAAAATTATATCAAGGTGATATGAAGAATGTAACACTTCTAAGGAAATTTTATGATGAATCAAGCCTAGCTACGATGATAATGTGTCTTAGTATGGGTTTGAGACATAGGGGCTACTAAAACATGAAGACCTACCATTCACACTTTCAACACTTGCATTTTGGCATTGCAACCTAGTCTTGCAAGTAGAATACAAAAGTGGTGGACACAATTATTTATAGTAGTATCCACGAATGTTGTTTTATTTTTTCCCAAAATGGGAAACAAGAGGACAAAGGAGTAGATCAAATGGGGTTTAAAAATACTTAGCTTCACTTAGGAAAATTTTCGCCTCATCTTACGGAAAGTGAAAACCTTAGATAAAGTAATGCTTTGTAAATTTCATGATGAATGACACTTAGTTAAACCTTTTATGGATTCTCCCCTTATTCGAATAACAAGGTTTTGACTCTGAAAAAGTTTTTTTTTTCACGCAAGCTTCTATAAAACATGATTGGTTTGAGTCAGTCAATTTGGCTCCAAGATGAAATGGATTCCAATTATTTCTCTCAAATAGGTGTCACACATTACTTTTGTGAGTTTGGTTTTCCAAGGAAGTCACACTGAATAAAAATTGAAGTATCCCGAATTTACTTTACCCCCTTTGATACAGTGAGAAATAAATGTGTTTAGTTATATTTTCACTATGGTCGCAATATATATAACTTTGACATTAAATTTCACAAGTGTATACTAGTCAAGTTGTAAGTGGAGCACTTCCCATTTTATCCACAAGGTTCCCTCTTGCGTGGACTAATTTGGGGTTCATAGGAGCATCCCTCTTATTATATTAAGGCTCATGCCAAAGGGAGTTTCTCCTAGTTCAAAGAGGATGAGACGCAGCTCTTAACCAAAACCTACATATACATTGTGTTGATTGATGAATGTGGTGTGTTTTTTATCTTTTGGTTTAGGAAATTTGGTTTAGACCACCTTTGGAAACCTACAACAAACATGTTATTTTTTGTTTAGATCTTGATTCTTTCACAAGCATATTCTTGGTCCTTCATGAAAAGATTAGTTATTCTCCAAACAATAAAAACATCATAAAAAGAGGACAAAACATTGTTTCTGATTCTTGAGATTGTCCTAAGATGCACGAGAAGAACATACAAAATGAGGAATCCTACTATATTGTGAAATGGAAAACTTTGTAACCTAAGTGCATAAGCAATTATTTTAAACCAAGTTATTTTTTCTTTCCCTTAAGCTTAACGAAATGTTTTTTGAAAGCATAAGAAAGGTATATAATCATTTTTTATTCCCAAGATCACCTAGAAGGTGTGAGGGAAGAGTATACCTGATCTTATCCTTATAAATGAAAATGTGACATTCATTAACTTATCCAAACAAGTTAGCACAAATCATGATCTAATATACCTCACAAATTAATAGTTAGCCTTTAAGAAACTGTGCAAGATATTAGAAATATCAAAGACCAAATTTTACAAAGAATTTAGACATGTTAGAAATGACTGGTTTTCTAATAAAGGAAACCATAAATTTTATGCAAGTAAAAATCCTAATCTTATGTTTCCATTGCATAGTTCACTTCAATACCTTTCCAACGCAAAAAAATGGATTCGTTTCGAGTTCAGGAGAAAATGTTATGGCCTTTGAAAGATAGGTTGTGAACATAGTTCAACGTATACACACCCTTGATATCATATGCACGCCCCTTTGTAACATATGCACACCACTGACAGCATATGTGCACCCCCTGACAACATATGCGCACTCCTTTTAACATATAAACACCATTTTTAGCATATATATGTCATTTTTAACACATTCACGCCCCTGACAGAATAAAAACATAGTCAACTAAGCATATGCATGGCTAGGGATGCATATGCTCCCCCCTTAGAGCGTACGTGCATGCCCTTTAGAGCGTATACATGACCTCTTCCTATAGATCACTAAATTACATATTTTTTACAAATATTTGTAAAAAATCTCAAAACTTTATTTATTTTGTTCAATTTTAATAACACCTAACCTCCTTCTATCCTGCAAAGAGCATTAAACTCAAGCAATTTGTTGGCAAGGAAATTTTTCAGGTGGAAAAATTTGTGAATTCCTTTCCAACGCTCTGGGAATCTATGTCACTCTCCTTAATCGGTGCAACTTCCGTATATGCATGTGTGAGAAAATGTGGATTTCTGTGGTGGCATTTTGACCGGGGATCCAAAAGGGGCACTCCACTGACCCTGTGGAAAAGCTAGAAATATCTTGCTAGGGAATACTTTTTCTGAAGGTGGGAAAGGGAGTGAGAAATGAGATACAGAAACTAATGTTGTAGGTAGGAAATCAGATTCTTGCACACATTAGTCATAAACTTTAGCACATGTATTTATGAGAAGAAACAAACCTACAAATGGCAACAAGACAAGATAATATTGTGAACTCAAAGTTTCTAAAATCTCCTCATTAAAGAGGCTACAAAATCCTTCTTCTTGTATTGATGCTTAAAAAGGAGTTGCACATAATGTGGGAATGGAAGAAATTTGAGAATGGAGGAAAGTAGAAGAAAATGGCTATCTCCTTTGCTTTCTCTAAGTACAATGCACTTGTGAGTTTACAAGATTAATTGCCAACCCCTTATAATGGCATGGAGAATTCCATTAAATATATTGCATAGGAAACGGTTACAACTTCTTCTTTGTTAGCAAGAAACAGTTTACAATATTTTAAGTCATTCGAGTCCGTTTAGATTCTTGATTCACGAAGAAATGCCAATGGTGGAAAAAAGTGGACTTTTCATAATGTAATCATTACATTTGTTTTGTAACTTTGAATTTGAACCATTCATCTTGCCTTTAAAACTTTAAACCAGAGTCGTCCACGTGGGAGAAATTTACTGGAGCAGACATGGAGGATGCCTTTTGCATTTTGTGACTTTATAGAGATTTGGCATTTAAAAAAAATTTGGTCCCACCCTTCCGCTTTTGATATAAGCCTAACACATGACTTCACTTGAGTTGAGACAGAGTTGCCTGTCACTTTTATAATTTTGCCTTTTTTCAATGTGGGATCAAAAACACAAATTGCTCTGTCTGGCCTGGCTCCCCGCTTTGATCTTCGATGCGTGCTTAATATTTAAATTTTTCCTTGGCATGGGTGGGGTTACAGGCCACTTTATAACTTTTAGCCCTTTTTACAAAAAGGCTCAAAACCTCAAAATTTCTCCGCCGACCCGCTTGCCTCACTTTGACTTTCCAACAGCGGGCTCAAGATTTGACTTTTTCCTTTGTGTTTGGCGGGGCTGCGGGTCACTTTTTAAACTTTAAGCCCCTTTAATGAAAAAGGATAAAATTATAAAATATCCCCAATGACACGCTTCCCCTCTTTGACTCTTTTGATGTAGGCTCAACATTCAACTTTTTCCCTCATAGCATGATTGGGGCTATGGGTCACTTTATGATTTTTAGCCCTTTTTACATAAAGGCTCAAAAGCAAAAATTGCTCCCACCGGCCCGCCTCTAATTAGATATGTCCATGTACCCGTGAATAATGGGGCCAAAATTTGACGGGGAAGAAAAAGCTTGTCGTTCATGACTATGGAAAAATGTAGAGAAGAAGAAAACTCCACCATTTCGCACCTGATTTTCAAATTTCTTTCGCGAACCAATGGATTGAAAACAATACAAGGTTTGATGATCCATGGCCATAGAAATATTGAAAATTTCATTCAAATAAGAACAACAATATAATTTTCATGCCTCCAAACGGGGAAATGGAAAATTTATCAAACCACACAGATTGGAGAGTTTAAACAAATTCAAAGCATGAATTTCTCTATCTTTTCAGACTTCCAACTTTACTTGAATACTTCTGGAGGGCGTGAGCTCAAAATTTTCAAATTTTTCTTAAAAAATGAGGGGGGGATTTTGAGGAAGACAATACAATTTGAACTAAACTAGTTAAGAAAACCTATGTTTAACCAAAAATGTAAAAGAGGGTTAGTTTAAGAAACTTTGAAACAAAGCTTGAAATAAAAGACAAAGGAATAGGGATTAGTCCCACTGGGCATGCCAAATGTATGCATGAAAATATTAGCTATGAAAATAACATGAAACTAAAACCAAGTAGTTCCACAATATAACTAAATCTATCATAAACATCAATATGAGACATTAACGAGAAAAACTTATATAAAAATTCATGAGTTAAACTAATCATTACTATGTTATCTCTACTTCTATAGATTGCTTAATATAAAGATGAACCAAGTTAGATCCTAAACAATCAGTTGGTGTGTTGTTTTCTCCAAGTGGTGAAGATATCTCTCTAAAATGGCTACAAGACCATGTTTAGATATTCTACTACCAACCAAGCTTGAAGGAATGGATGCAAGATGGAGATTCTACTAAAATGAGGAATAGCTCAAGATAAAATGCTTCTAGCTTCAGCTAATGCAAATGATATGTTTGACCAAGTCTCAAAGTGTGTAAAATGTTTGATATGATACTCGAGGTGTAAAGTTATAAGATTGAAAGGGAGACATTAGCCTTGTATTTATAGTTTTCCATTTGGGAAAGTTAGGAGTCCTAGTGCATGTGGGGCAACAGGTAAAGCCAAAATAGAATTTCTACAAGTCAATGCACTTTTTGATTAGATTAGGAGCTAATTAATATTTTAGGATTAATCAAGGATCCCAAGTAGGCTTAGGAGGTTTTTTGAGAGCATCTAAAAGGGGTTTGGATAGATTTTGGAAGTTCTGGAAGCGAGATTTAGCCAATAAGAAGATTATTGGTTAAATGTAGGATTAGAGGATTAATTAACATAGAATTAGATAATTAAGACGATTATCACTAATAAAAATGTCGTCAATTGACATCCTGAGTGAATTAGAAGCATAGTTAGATAATGAAGTGTTGTTATTTGACCAAAGTGAGAGGGAGTGAAGATCATTAGTGTAATTTAAGTATTAAAATTACTTTGATCGAACCTAGGTGAATACAGTTAATTAATTAATATTTGTTAATAATTCAACTAAAATAATAGGATTATAACTAAAAAATTAATTTTAATTTGTATCTAGAATGAGGGATGAGACTAGTTAATTAACGAAGAGTCGTTGATTGACCAATATGGTGGGGAATGTTATCTAATTAATAAGAAAGATACTAACTAAGACTAAATGATGGGGAAGGGGATAGTTAGTACAATTTCAGTATTAAAAATGTGTTGTCATATTCAGGTGTCTATACATACGTTATAGTATAATAGTAAAGCTAGGAAAGTGTTATTGACAAACAATAGAAAAATAATGCAGTGGATGTAAGCAAAAAAATGCAAAGACGCATGAGTAGAATAGTCATGGTAAACCATATGATATATAAATGGGATACCACTCATGATGTTGCAAGAAAATTGAGGAACTAAAGTCTAAAAATAAACAATCAAATAACATAGAGAATTTCCTACAAATTAATGACAACATATATTAAAAATGTAAAACAGGAGACAATAAATACCATGAAAATGATTCTTGGTTTGGAAGTGACCTAAAAAATAGATACTACACATGAAGCACCCATTAACATATTAGATAAATAAAGAATATGACATGATGTGTGTATTGAGTAAATGAGGAAAGAGGAAGTAAAATATTAAATATTGGAATGATAGCACCTGTGTGTATGAAAGTGTAAAGTGGAATCCCCCAGTTGGCATAGAACAATTGGTAAAGAGTAATGTCGAACATACTGCATTGTGTGAAAATTTGTGCATAGCCTACATTCAACTCAATGTACCACATGAACGCACATCTGTGTAGGATAATGATATAACATACTATGTATCAAGCTAACATGATAAGTAAAGTGTAACATGAAAATTATAAGCTTGCAATAGAAATGAAGAAGCAAGAGAAATGCAAATTTTTATAAAATTTTAGCATATTTGAATGTTTTTGGATTTTAGGCCCCCTGAGGGCATAGAAGAAAACCTATTATCTGAAGAGAAGGAAGGGTGATCCTAGAATTCCCCTAGGGAGAAGAATATATGAATTTTTAGTGCTTTTGATGAATTATAGAGTGTGTAAGAAGGGGTGGGATAACAATGCTGCCCCCAATGTGTGTGTCAAAATTGATGTTTGGGGGTGTAACCATTCCCTCAATAGTCATGTTGACCCTATAAACATAATGCATCGTTAGGAAATGAGGGGGGAATTTGGAAGCCCTCCAGGGGTGAGTAGTGTATGAACTATTTGATGAGAACCTTCTAAGGAGGTGGAGAAGCTTCTAGGGGTAGATGGAGGCTTGGGCGCTAGTTGTGCCAAATAATGTGACTCAAGTGCATATTCCATAGAATATTTGGGAAGAGATAAAGGTGGAGTGGACCACAAAAATTTATGTATGACTTAGAGGATTGTTAAATAGGATTATGAGGGGAAAACCCTATAAAGAAAAACGGATGAACCATGTATGAATTATGCGCCAATGCATTGTTAAGAGGGATATGAGATCTAAAAAATATGAAATAGACTCAATATACTGAGGGTAGCCTGTATCAACCTCAGGAAGAGGGAGATACATAGGGCCAATCATATGTAAAATAGGTGATATGGAAGAATTAGGAAAAATAAAAATATACCAAGGCGGTGCACAAGTAACATATGTAAAATTATCATGAGTGGCATGATGTATACAAATATTGGATAACATAGCATAGAGAAATGTATTAGAAGTAGTAGAAGTAAGATCATGAAACTAATTTTGTAAGTCACATATAAAATGCATTAGAGAAATGACTTATTGTGGAGGAATAAAATAGGTAGTAAGAGGTTTGTTGGGTGGTTGCAGTTATCCATTATATGTAGCCATGGCGAAACTAATGGGTTGGAATTGGATCTTTAGGTCAGCAAGTGGAGAAGTTACATTGGAAATATGATTATTATGAGAAGATGTAGGAGGCATGGAAGATGGGACACCCTTATTGAAAAATTACTTAGTATGGGAAGGAAAAAAAAGAAATACAAGTATCATTATGTAAAATATATATTTTTTTAAAAAATAATAGAAAGTCATACATCATTTGTAACTACATTGTGCTCATAAGTAGCTAAGACATCATATTGCAAAGAGAGATAAGGGACACTGACATAATTTGCAATAAATTTTTGTCCGTGAGTATATACATTATTATTTGGAGAGGGAAGGTAAGAAACCCATATATCATTTTGTAGAATCTCAAATTTGGAAATCTATCCTTTGACACTAGTGACCTTGACATTTCACACTTGCATACACAAATATACTCTCCACACTATTACTTAGCTCACCCTGATAGCTCTTCTGTTACTTTATCATATTTTCATACATCTCTAATGCTAGTTCCCAAGGTTTTATAATTTAAAATGCACCTAAAGACAATTATCCTCCAACCTAGAAATCTAGAATGTGATTTTTCCCTTCGGATCAAAACCATCAGTTTGGGATGGTTTGTATAAATCTACAACCTAACCTTACTGTATGGTTTTGGACTGACACATTGTGTACCAAAACTCTGAGTTGCATCCTCTTCTTATGTTCTAATATTCCCTCTTATTCAGCCTTTTACAACATAACAATCATCAGAATCATATATAAGCAAATCCAACATACCTCATTTAGGGTCCAGGTACTTTCAAGAGCTCCTCATGTAAAAGCAAGCACAAAATACACTCCAAACTCCCAAAAATCTGAAGTTACTCATGTACAAGATTATATTAGGGTAGTATTATCTATATGTATGAAGTATTCTTCTAGTTCCAAGAGTCTCCATCTCATCTCCAGAAGCAAGTAAAGTGACCCTTCCCAGGTATTTGAGCAAGTGTGAAACTCAAGCAAAGTATTGTAAAATAGTATTTTGTCAAATTCTAATTACATTATGGTAAATATAACATGCTAGGAGAACAACATGTGGTTTGATCCCTCTTCAGAGTAGTGACAATGTTGGTGGTGCACATGGGTGCCCTCAAACCACCTAACTTTGTTTTGCAGGAAATTTATCTTGTAATATGAGGTTTTGATGATTTCATTAGAGTTACATAGCCATTTTTAAGGAGAGATAAGAAAAATGATAGAGAGAGAGAGAGAGACTCATTTCCAGGTAGGAAAAACACATAAAAATTTATAGAGTCAAAATCTAAGTAGGTCCAAGACTGTACAAAAGCATTAGGACTCTAGTTGTATGATTTTGATTAGGTGCACTTTCAGGTTCCATTTCTAGAAATGAACCAAGTTTAGTCCTAGATTAACATGTTCCTGTACTCAAATCACTTAGAACCTCCTAGATCCACATAAATTTATTTAAGTGCAGTCTATCCTGTGTGTTTTGATATTTCCTAGATCAAAAGTCACTTTGTTAAGCGTTGTTCTAATTTGGGAAATTAATGTTGGATGTTCATTAAGTCAAAGTATCCTCCTAGTGAATTATTTCATCCTTTTTATGTATGTTAATCAGAAACACATTTAAATCTTAAAAGGGAATGAAATAAGATTATATCACTTAAAAAATGAAATCACATTTGCAACCAAATTTTGCACACAAGGAGAGAGTACAACATGCATGACATGTAACCAATGCCAACATATAAGAATATTATAATTGAGGTTATGAGGCATGACGTAACATATAAAATTAAGAGTGCAAGCACCTATAGTAATTGGAAAAGTGGTCTCCTCAGTACTTGCTCAGGTATATTATCAAACCAGCAAATATATAAGCCAAATTGAGTTAGATATTTAGCAGAAAATCCTATTTGATGTCGAAAATACATATTATAGATGTTAAGGCCAGATCCATATTAACAAGAGTAAATTTTACCAATAATTTACAAATTTTTACTTGGATATACAATGGAGAAGCTTGTAACCATGATGTAAAATGATAGAGAATCGTTAGAAACCCTATGACCCTAGAATGTAGAAAAAAGAGCTAAGCAAAAAGTGACTATCGTCAAATGAATAAAATTACCATATCGTGAAATATAATTTTAATTTCATGAAACCCAAAGAGGTCTTGTTTAATCTGATTATTTAAAATAAAAACCTCCAAGTCATTTTTATAAAAGTATGTATTTTTACGATCATTCCCTAATTACTAAAAATAGTAATTTTGAATTTCTGAAACACGTGCTAAAAATTAGGGAAAACAAAAAGAGATTATAATTAAATATGTAAAAAAATTAAAAATAGAATTAAATTAATTTAAAAAGAAGAAGTTATGATCAATATATGAATCAATAGGTGATTTGGTACCCATAAAGTGACCTAAAGAGGAAGAACAACCATGAGATATGTGGGATAAATGTGAAAATTAGTTTGATGTCAAGGTGGAGGATGAAATTAGAATGGAATTGTTGTCATACTAAATTTATATGATGAAAAATTGTAAATTTTGGTCATGAAAATCAAGCCCACCATTTGAAAACCCCTATCTCGGTTATTGTGAACCCTTCCTCTAGCCACCCAATAAATTCACGTAACCACTCTGGGTATGTATCATCCTTATTATGGATAAGAGGAATGTACTAACATGGTTTTAAAGTGTGATTCATGTGAAGGGGAATAGATCCAAGTTTATTTCATGCTGAGACTAAGCTCCTAGGTGGAATAATGCTCTCTGAAGCACTAAATTGGCTATTTTTAGCCATATTGCAACATGAGGACATCCTTTGGAAGTTGACTAGAAATGATTAACCCATATCAGTATTGTATCGGAGATAAACTAAGTGATCCATGGTAATTTAAGGAAAATTTTTGGAGGAAAGTGATGTCAGAGAACAATTTAAGAAATATCGGGTCACTACGGGGAAAAGGGAATCAATAGTTTAATGGAGAAAGTAAGATTTATTATTAATATTTTGGGAGTTACATGAATATTTAGGAAACACATAAAGCATTAAATAGAAATTTATTAGAGTCCACTACATGATGGATGCATTAATTTTTATCCTTGACCTCACCATTCTCTATGGTAGTCCATGTGATTGTTGCTTCTCATTTGTGCCAAAAGGGTGACTGGTGCCATATATAAAGATGGAAGATGAATCAATTATTATAAGGGGTTTTAATAAAATCAACTCAATGGATCCTTTGGATTCAAAATAATATAAGGTTTCACCTCTGAAATCCATTTTTTTTCTCTCGGGGAAGTGTTGTCTTGTTTTTTTTTTTGCAAGGGTAAAATTCACTTGAAAATAAGACAACCATACCCTAGTGTCAAATATTTTCTATTGTATACCTTTCTAGACACCCCCCAGGTCAACCTATTCCCCATATCATTCCTATAATGTCTTCCCAATGGTTGATATATGTGTGTCATCCTTCCTTGTAGGTGATTTAGGAAGAATAATATCAATCAAGTGCTTCTAAGGCAATACATTTCAAAGTGGATTTTCAACCAAGCTTAGGAAGGGCTATCATCAGCCTTTCTAAGAAAAGTGCATAATCTATGAAGCTATGTTGAAGGCTCATATTCATCAAGGAGGTGTATTAAAGATACAAGATCATGGTGAAACTGATTTATGAAGAATCTGGAAAGATTTAGAGTGTTTAGGAAGCTAGTTCATCAAAAGTAGGTTTTTGAGGCCAAAGGAGCTTGCATCACGAAAGAGAACCTAAAATTAAAGAGGTGATTATGGGAGACTTGGAATTATTTTTGAGTAAAAAAAAATTATCAATGGAAATAATTTTCAGTCCCCTACATGGTGGTAAAATCAGATTCATCCTAAGCCCTATGCATTTTTCTAGGCAACTCATTATTTCCAAGCATAACTAGTGATCTTGAGAAAATAGGAGGGTTTTTAGGGCGTTATAAAGAATAATCAAGGATGGGAACCATAAAATCCTTATAAAAATGAATTTTTTCATGTGATTTCATATTAAATACGTGTGAAAAACAGTTATCTAGGAGCTCAAGGTATGGTCATTTCAAGTTGCCACCCAAGGTACATGTTCGATAATTAGCCAAATTTCTTGGGTTCCACATGGCAGCATGAGGGTGAGGCACCTTTTTGTGTCGTCATTATCCATTTACATGGGAAAAAAAGAGGGGAAAAATTATTCCTCTCCTTCCTTAAGCTTCATTATAACTCAATATGACCCATGTGACTCCATTTAGCTCCCAGGTGCTCATTTTTTAGCCCCCTCGTCTTCACACACATGATTGCCAAGTGTCAACTTGAGGTAAGAGTGCCATTTTATGCCCCCATTGTCCATTTCCAAGGGGGAAAATAGAGGAAAAACATTTCCACCCTCCTTACTTCCCTCAAGATCTTCATACGACCAAAACATGACTCTCGGGTGCTTGATTTCAGCCCCCTCCTTCATTCCTCTTCGTCAATGCATGAATGCCAAGTGGCGGCCTAGGGTGAGGGCACCCTTTTGTGCCCCCATTTTACCTTTCCAAAGGTATAATGAGAAAATAATGTGTCCCTCCCACCTTAAGGTTACTAACAACTATTTAAACCATGAGTTAGCCATTTTCTTCTCATTCCTCCACATTTCTCCATTTGCACTCGGAACTTTGGTGAAATTTTTCCAGATTCCATCCCCATTTTTTATCCCTTCCATCCAATCCAAAATCATTATATGATCTCATAATCATATTTTCTATGAGAAAATGTTGAAAACCCATGCTTTTAGCCTCTGTTTTTGTTCTAGTATGAAGGTGCACATGAAAACTTTAAAATGACATATCTAAAAAACTAGGGCATGGATTGATCTCAAAATTTTACATTCTTCTCCATTTTTAGAGGCCATAAAAACCGAAGTGCTGGATTTCACATGCATGGCCCAAATATTTTATAGCAAAAAAACCCTAGTTTCCCCATGAATATTTTTGAAATTTAATATCTTCCATTCCAGAGATCGTGTTGAGCCCAAACTTCAGAGGTGCAATAAAAACAAAAAACCCATATCAGAAAAAATGATTTTGCAGAAATATGAGGTCCAAAAAGCTAGTTTCTAAAAATAATAAGCCTCCTAAACATGAACTTAATAGTTTTGGTAAGATCTTATAGTGAACAATTTCAACAAAGTCAGTGTGCACAAGGAGCATCCTAAAGGATAATCAAAGTTATCAAAGTCGGAAAGGGTGAGAAATCTCATTTACTATTTTTAGTACTCATATTTTAGATATAGAGAACTACCTGGGGTAGACATGAATTTAAAATTAACAGGAATCAAATCAATCTCATGTTGGGGTTGGCACACCGGTTGTACAGACAATATATCAAATATAAACATGTGGATATTCTACCAAAAGAAATATACAAAACAAGAGATATAAATCAACACCAGATTTAACGTGGTTCGCCCAGTGTGGGCTATGTCCACAAAAAAAACAAGACAATCTATTATCCAAAGCTTTGACAAGATATACAATGAATATTTACAATCTTCCACACCTCTCAGATGTACAGTACTTTCTTTCTTCAAGCTTTTTGCTTCATCACCAAGAATTCTCTCTCTCACCAGCTTTTTGCAAGTTCTTTCTAATTCTTGTTAATCTCTTACTTCTAAACCCTATATTTATGCTTATGTAGTCATTTATAAACTTAGGGAACTTAGCCATGCAATTACAATCAATAGAAATAATTTAATGCTAAAAATATATCTAATTCCCGAGAGTTAATTAAAACATCCTCGCTCAGGTAACCGACGCCGGTTATCCCTAACCGCTGTCGGTTCCTTCCTTGCTTGAAAGATGTTATTCATACTTGACCGCTACCGGTCCTGGGTGACCGATGCTGGTTTCCCCTTAACCGGTGACATTTATTGTATTTTTCAGCAAGTTTCCATTGCATGCTAAACTAAAGTAATTGAGCTCCACAATTCAACATCTCAACTCCTTCATTTGGTAATTGAAATATGTCACTCACATGGAACTCAATGAATCTCAAAGGAATGATTCTTGGTGATTCCAAATTGTAGTTATCTATGTCGTTAGGATAACATGATTGTCATAGTTACAATGCCCAAGTAGGTGTTCTAGTTTCTCATTCAGTTTTGTAACCAAAAGAACAAAGAAATAATGGCACTTAATGGCTTGGAATGGTTGTTTCATGTTTACAGGATGATCATTCTTCAATTTTAGCAATGTTTTACTCATCAATGTTCATAGCTTTCTTTCTTGATGTGTACGGTAAAATACATCAATCCAAGATAGATCTTTTTCGGGTGAAACATGACAAGGTCAATTTCAATCTTCATCTCCTTCTGAAGTGGATCTTCATGAGCATTGTCCACAGGTAATCTTGAATCCACCTTAGGGGAATATTTCAATTGTGTTTCTAAACACTCAAGTTCAAGGTGTTGGTGTATCATACAAAGAGGAAATCATGAATCATCATCGGAAAGGGGTAAAGTTTTCAACGGTATTCAAAGGAGCAATTGTCATCAGTATGGAAGGATCATCAACAGTCATATTATCGTCTTCAAATAATCCTCGAGGTGGTAGTATCATCATGGTTACATTGTGAAAGCAATTGTATCAAGCCTTCATTTATATGCATAATTGGTAAAAAAGAGTGGCAACGTTTCATGGATTGTTCAGGAAGAGTTTTCTCATGGTTAAAAGGTTCATAATTCATAATTGTGTTGGAGCATTTCATCGATTCATCAGTGGAGCTGATCTTTATCGGAGACAAAGTTTTCTTCATCCATGCTTCAGAGCATCTCTTTCTCCCTCTTCCTTCTCTCTTCTTTCTAATTCTTCATTGGTCTTCATCATTGTATTTTATCCTATTCACTTAAGTGACCTATTTTAAAGTTGCAAAAGTATTATACTAGTGACATAAAATTACACCCCCTATGCATGTTCTTCTTTCGTCACTTAAAACTTTTAACTTGGGCTATTTGGTAAACATAACTTAAAATTAGACCCCTTCCTCATGGTGTGGACTCCCTTGGCACATTTTTAAAGGATGAGTGTCCCTTGTACCTTTTGTTATGGTGCTAGGGGAAAAGAGGGACAAAAAATTGCACCCCCTATGATCAAGTTGTTTTCATCACTTGAAAGTCACAACTTTGAGTGTAGGGAGTGTTATAACATGAAAACTTGAGTTTTAGTCAAATTTGGCCCCCTTCCTCATGGTAGTTTCACCCATGGTTCCTTTTTAAATTATCTTTATCCCCTGTCTCTTGTACCAACATCCAAGGGGACATAAGGGACATAAAATTGTGCTCCACTTCTTTCAATTTTTTCCCAGAAACATGCAAGACCACAATTGAGCCTCGAGAGCTTGTTTTCAGCCCCCTTCATCTCACTCTCATGAAACCCCTTGATGGCACTTGTCTTGATCTGGTACAAAGGGAATTTGGGTTCCCCTCTTGTCCCCTTTCTTCATTTGTCCCCCTATTTTTTAGGTTTCAAATCCACTTCAACCCCCATCTGACCCTGGTTAAGCTTTAAAGAGTTAAAAGTGAGTTTAAGTTTGAAAATAAGGTAGAAAGGATTCTTATTCAAACACTTAACCATTTTTATTTTTAAATCTTTATTTTTCCCTCCCAAGTTCTCTTCTATGTTGTTATGTTGATGAAAACATTACATAGACCTCCGTGTCCAAAAATGGAAAGTTGCTCATATCTCCCAAACCCCTCGTTTGTTTTCCATGAAATGTTAACAGAAGATCCTTCTAAAAAATGCATTTCACATGATCTGTCACTTGAGGGATTTCATGGTATGATTTATTTTCTATTTGATAAAGAATTTTCTAGCCACGAAATCCATTTTTTTCAAAAATATTTGAAAATGTATTTGCATTTTCCTAGTGACTCGACGAGCTAAGTTTCCTAAAAATTAGAGCATATGATCCTCATAAAATCAGCTTCCATTTCAGCTATTTCTTTCATGACGAGATGGAGTATTTTGTAGATATGGAGGAATTAGTTTTCTCTCAGTATTCTTACTTCTTCAATGAATTTTTTACTTTCCCACTAATTTGAACGAGATAATCATCTAAAAACCAGACAAAAGAATCCTTGTGAAATAAATTTTTTTTGAGACCAATCTCATTCTATTCCAACACCTGAAATACCTAATTCTAAAAATAGTAAGTCCTATTAGTTTTTTGAATTTCATGTTGCTCCTTGCATATCAAGAATACTCAAAAGTGTTAAATTGAGGTATTTACTAAAAATAGACACCTTGTAATTGTACTTACTAAAAATAGTTGGAGTTGGAATTTTCATCAAATTTTCCATACTTAGTCATCTCCATTTCATCTCACTAGCCTTCATCACCATGGATCTCAAACACTTAGGTTCCAAGCTTATTGCCACATTTAAAAATGAGTATCATGATGTGGGTGATAATGATGTAATAAAAATTAAACTAGACTTGAAAATAAGGATGTCAATTGAACACCAAATAGATTTAGAGGGGATGACATTCTCAGTGGGCTATTTAGGGTTAAAAGGGTCACCTATGTAAGAGAGTGGATGGTGTTTAATTCATCCTAGTGGAAGCAGAAGGGGATAATCATGTTTGTAAGATCAAGAAGTCATCTCAGGTCCACATGTTGCAAGTCACATAGTAGTGTTTTTGAAAACTTGTTCAATGATTTGGAGTGTGTTTGCACCTCATAGGCTAAGGAAATTGCAATCACAATGTTTCAATCCAACATGAGGTTAAAGGAAAATAAGTTCATTCTCGGAAAATCCTCTCAAGATCCATCGGGAAGCTGTCTCTTCATCAACAAAAGATTCCTCATCTGCATATTATCACTTCTCTCTCTTTTTCTCTCTTCTCCTCCTTCCCTCTCTAAATTTCTATTTCTTCATTGGGAATTTAAGTTTTGACTCTTTCACCTTATACCCTTAAGTGGCATTATTTTGCATTGTAAAAGACCCTTTTTCAAAAATAAGAAAATGACTTCATTTCATTCCTAGCGAATATGAAAGATCACAAGTGGGTGGTGAGGAGAAAATTTACATGGGATGAGGTGAATATATATCATTGTAAAACTATAAAATAGGATGGCCATCTCCATTCCAAAGGGGTAGGATTTTTTTTTCCCTACTACTTACAAGCAATAAGATACATTCTTCTATCTCCTTGTCTATTTTTTTCTGCACCCCTTTACTTTCAAAATTTGCAAGCATTGTAATCTTGTACAACCAAGAATTTTTTTTTGTCTTTGATTAATAATCCATATAAATTTGCATCTATTATTTTTTAGTCTTGTTATTTCTTATCACTATTTTTCTTCTTAGTATTGAATGTGGAGCTACTTTGGTTAATGTTGGTGAGAATTTGCAAGTGCCTACTCATAATCTTAACCCTCTCTCTCTATTTTACTACCTTCATTCACCTCTCTCCACTTGATATATGAAAATCCGTTCCTTGTTATGAAGAATTTGAATTCCTAAAAAGAATGAAAGATCTCCGAACATAGACATTTCAACCTCCTTTTTTCATAACCTCAGAAAAACCATGTGATATACCTTCATCATTGCTTCCAAAGATGATATCATCAACATATACAACCATAATCAGTAGGTGTTATTATTTTATTCTTTAATTTACAAATTTCTATCTTCCACCCCTTTCCAAAAATCCTTTCTCAGTTAAGTACTCATCCCAACATGCTATACCATGCTTTGGGAGCCTATTTTAGCCCATATAATTGCCTTCTTCAACATGTATAAAATAGTCTAAGTCATAATTGAGAGTAAATCCATTTGTTTGTTCTATGTATACCTCTTCGTTTAGGTTCCCATTGAGAAATGTTGACTTGAAATCCATTTGGTATCTCGCAGATAGTTGATATGGTGCATCGATCTATATCTCCCAAACATTTCATATTGGATTCACAGTTATTGTTAGATTTGAGGTAATAGAAGTTATAGCCACCCCCAATTTAAATTATTCCATTATATATCTCCCCTATCCCTAGAGAGGGAGAGGCTATATATACATGATATGAGAGCGCATATATAGATTTAGATTGAAAAACTATATATAGTAGGTAGAAGTTCCAGTTGTGAAAACCATATAGTGTGGAGTCGAATTGGTATCGTGATCAGATAATCAGTTTTAGATATAGGGCATATCCCCCTATATATATAGTATAGATACTATATATAGTATATATATATATAATATATATAATTGGATGGTAGCTTGATGTTTAATGCCGATAGTTAGATGAGGGGGGCCCTCTCCCCATCCCATTCTGACAGATTCATTTCTACAAGGGCCCCCCATCCATATAGGTATAGGGAGAACCAACACCATATCATGTTGAGAGTAAATGGTGTTGATTGATCTATCTTTCTATTCTCTATAGATAGGGTGCCCCCATAGAGTTCAAACCATATAGTGTGGAGTCGAATTGGTATCGTGATTAGATAATCAGTTTTAGATATAGGGCATCTCCCCCTATATATATAATTAGATGGTACCTCGATGTTTAATGCCGATAGTTAGATGAGGGGGGCCCTCTCCCCATCCCATTCTGACGGATTCATTTCTACAAGGGGCCCCCATCCCATATAGGTATAGGGAGAACCAACACCATATCATGTTGAGAGTAAATGGTGTTGATTGATCTGTCTTTCTATTCTCTATAGATAGGGTGCCCCCACAGAGTTCAGATTCTATATGAATGCGTCAATCTATATATGTAAGCCATGTCCACAAGATTTATGTATTATAAATGCCATATATTCCTAGATCCCATAGGAGGTAGAGATTATTTCTATAGGTCGGACCTATATATAGATAAGGTAGTCATGTCCACAAGACCATCTAGATAACTTTGAACCCTTTATGAGATGCATATGCTAAGAAGAGTCTAATGGCTTCCATTCTAGCACATGAGTAAAATTTTCATCAAAATATACTCCTTCTACCGATGCATAGCCTTTACAAACCAACCTTTCCTTATGTCTTATTACCTCTCCTTTTTCATTTAATTTGTTCTTGAAAACCCATTTAACACCAATGAAATTTTTATCTTTTGTCATAGGAACCAACTTCCATGTTTCATTATTATCTATTTGCTCCAGTGCTGGTATTTACTTGCCTCCATTACATTCTTTGTTCAATTTTTGATAGCAAAGTGATATCTTCTTGATTTTGAATGATTCTAAACATTCTTCTTGTTTGACTCTTGCTTCCTTGTTTCCTATAATTTTTGTTGAAGGATTGTATCTTTTAACTTTCTTGGAAGGTGTTTTTGTCTCTGGTCTTTATTCTTCTTCACTCTCTTCTTCATGTTCAACTTCTAAAATTTCTTTTTCATTCTGATTTTCAGCATCTTGTGGAGTTTCAATAGGATGAATTTTCATCTTCTTTGGATATGTTTCATCAACTACCATGTTTGTGCTTTCAACTATTTTTTTTTGGCTTTTATTATAACACTTGTATGTTAAACTAACAACTGTATATCCTAAAAAGATGTTCAAACCATAACTAGCAATTGTGCACACACATTTCTTTGCTTTGTATTGATTTTTGATGTAAAAATTGAGCATTATATCCTTTTGTATTTTTAATAAAAGAATTAAATTTGCAAGTATTGCACAAATATTTAAAGAAATGAAGAGAATTCACCAACAATTTGACACAAGAATTGATAATGGAGTTCAGCACTTGAGGCCTACGTCTCTGGGTCTGGTTGAATGGGACTGATCTATTAAAATATTGAAAATAATTCTTTACAAATAATTCTACAAAATTCTGACCTTCTCACAGTCTTCCTCTATAAAAAATAATAGGGGTTGCTTTTTACTTCTCAAAATTCCACTCCTAGCTCAGGTTATGAGCATTTCAATATTTTTACACAGACCCGAATGCTATTCAAATAAATAAAACTCCTTTTATAATGTTTCTAAGCCCACTAGAATACCCTGGGTGTTTATCCTTTTACATGGCCCACCTGGGTTCCATCCTCCTCCAGTGCATTTGTCTTATCACCAAGGGAACAAAATCCCACATTTGGCACATGAAGAATATGTGGCAGTTTAAATGGTTGGGCGGTGCAAGTGTTAAGTGGATTAAGAGCCACCTAAGTTGCTTGGAAAGGGGGCGCATTTGTTGGAGGATAGGTTTTCCGCATGGATAAGACAAAGTTTTAGGTGCCATGTTTAATGCTTACGGAGGTTAAACCAATTAACATGCGGGGAATATGGTTTGACAATTAAAATGTGTGGAATATGGATATTTAAATAAGAAGCGTGGAATATGGTAATTTCATAGTTTAAAAGGCATATCAATTAGTCCCACATGCATAGAAAAAATGCAATTAGAGGCATATATATACACAAGTTGGTATAGTGATCATATGAGAAGGAGGCCAAGACACCCCTCCATAATTGAGTGTGTTGAACCTGGCTGAGGGCTCCCAACCAATAAATAGCGGGGGTCCATTTGTCTGTGAATGAGTGTTCAAGACTGGCATTCCAAAAACCAATTTGAGTTCGCCACACAAATTGTTGATGTGTCGCAATCTAATTGAAACACTTGGTGAGTGTGCCACATGTCCAACGTTCACAAAACTCCAAATTTTTCCAGTTGCCCCAAAAATTTTAGTGGGCTATAATTTTTGCAAAGAGGCTCTGTTTCCTGTAAACAAGATATCGACGGAATCGTATAATTTTTCTCAATACATTAAAAATGACTAAAACTTATTCTAAGAAGATATTAGATTGGTGTTTCTCTATGAGGATCCTCTGGATCATACCTCCCCACTGAGAAATTTTTGGACGCCAGAAGTCAACTTAATTGGTGAATAGGTGAGGGTATTTCTCCATCACCTTTCCAGTTTCCATCCATTTAGCCTTGTTCAGATGCATTCCTTTGATCCCAACACAAAGATACTCAATATCACCCCTTTGCGAAGCTCTTACTTTCCTATCCAAAATGATGTCTTCCTATAACTCATTGAGATACTCAGGAGAAAAATCATCAATGGAAGGCATTGTGTTAGCATCATCATGATCAATAATCATAAGTGGTTCTAACAATTTTTCCCAATATTTGGAATGGACCGTACCATATAGGTTTCAATTTCTTACCTTCACCTTTCAGTATTTCCCTTGTTGATGTGAAGTCAAACTGAAATTACCAACTTTGAACTTGTGATCAGTTCTATGTTTTTCATGCCTAACTTTGTACTTAGCTTGACTTTTCTCCAATTGTTCATGGACATACTGATGAACTTGTTGAATTCTCTGCACAAATATTTTAGCCTTGTTAGAATCACTTGAACCATTAACAACAGTTTCATGTCCATAATATATATCTAATGGAGAATTAGGAAAATTATCCATAACAAGTCTCAAATGGAGACTTCAAAGTAGAAGAATGTAAGGCACGATTATAAGCATGTTTCTCATGATAAATATGTTCATCCCAC
This sequence comes from Taxus chinensis, assembly GCA_019776745.2. Classification (NCBI taxonomy): domain Eukaryota; kingdom Viridiplantae; phylum Streptophyta; class Pinopsida; order Cupressales; family Taxaceae; genus Taxus; species Taxus chinensis. The sequence goes on from CM034147.1 coordinate 980,351,454, forward strand.
AATTTAGGATGTTTTCTACTATAAACCCTAAGTAATTGTACCACTGTGCGGTTTACAACCTCTATTTGACCATCAGTCTGTGGATGAAAAGAAGTTCTCTTTTTCAGTTTTATGTCCATTAAGCCCCACAATGTTGACCAAAATTCTCCAAGAAATCTAGAATCCCAATAAGATATAATTGAAGTAGGTAAACCAAAATGAACCCAAACAAATTGAAAAAAAAAAGTGCAGTTCCTTCACTAGTTATTTGTTTAGTACATGGAACCAACACACACATTTTGCTAAATTTGTCCACTACCATATATAAGTAATCATGTTTCTTCCGTGTGTCATGGGCAAGCCTCCCAGAAAGTCCATGGAAACACTTTCCCAAGGCCTTGTTGGAACAAGAAGAGGAGTGTAAAGTCCTAATTTCTTGTTACTTGGCTTGCTTGTGGCACAAAGAACACATCCCTTAATATACCCGTTTACATGTTCATGCATTCTAGGCCAATAACAATATTTCTGTAAATGTGCAACTATCTTATTAATACCAAAATTCCTTGAAATAAGAGAAGTATGTGCTTCCCTAATTATATGCACATGATCATTTTTTAGAATACAAAGTTTTCCTGAATGATATAACAATCTTTCATGCAAATGATAATCTTTTTCTCCTACTTGTTTCCCACTTACTGGATCCTCATACACTTCTCTAAAGTCAACATCATTTACATATTGTTCCTTGTAACTAACATGAGCCAAAGAATAGATGCTACTACCACTGGTGGTCTAGATAACATGTCAACAACCTTGTTTTGAATACCTTTTTTATACCTGATTACAAGATGAAATCGTTGCAAAAATCCCATCCACCTGAAATGTCTAGACTGCTGCAGTTTGTTTTGTGTTTGTAAGTATTGAAGTGGTTGATGGTCAGTATATATAATTGTTTCTTTTCCCATTAAATAATGCTTCCACTTTTTAACACTTTGAACCAAAGCATAGAACTATTTATCATAAGTTGGATAGTTTCTTACCGCACATGTAAAGGTTTATGAATGGTAACACACTGGTCATTTGTTCTGCATCAAAACTATTCCCATTGCATAGTCACTAGCATTTGTCTCAATCTCAAATGAATGTTGTAAATCTGGAAGTGCCAAGATCAGAGTGGTACTTATCTTCTCTTTCATTGTATCAAAGGCTTTCTTTTGTTTTCCTCCCCACTGAAAGACTTGTTTAATACTTGTCAAAGCATGCAAAGGAGATGCAATATATGAGAAGTTAGCAATAAATTTTCTCAAGTACTAAATTGCACCTAGAAAACTCCTAAATTCTTCCATCACATTAGCGGGTCTAGGCCATTTCACAATAACCTCTATTTTTGCAAGATCAATTCTCAATTCTCCATTTCCTACAATATAACCCAAGTAAATTAAAGATGTTTTTCCAAATTCACATTTTGACATCTTCAAATACAATTTCTCTTTCCTTAGTGCATCTAATAATTTTCTAGATGTGTTTAACATGTTCATCCCATGACTTACTGAAAATAAGAATATCATCTAAGTAGACAATAACGAAATTATCAGTGAATGGTATACAGATTTCATTCATAACTCTCATGAATGTTGCTTGTGCATTACACAAAGAACACATCCCTTAATATACCCGTTTACATGTTCATGCATTCTAGGCCAATAAAAATATTTCTGTAAATGTGTAACTATCTTATTAATACCAAAATACCCTGAAATAAGAGAAGTATGTGCTTCCCTAATCATATGCACATGCTCATTTTCTGGAATACAAAGTTTTCCAGAATGATATAACAATCCTTCATGCAAATGATAATCTTTTTCTGAACCTACTTGTTTCCCACTTACTAGATCCTCATACACTTCTCTGAAGTCAACATCATTTACATATTGCTCCTTGTAACTAACATGAGCCAAAGAACTATGCTATAAAAGAATAGATGCTACTACCACTGGTGGTCTAGATAACATGTCGACAACAATGTTTTGAATACCTTTTTTATACCTGATTACAAGATGAAATTGTTGCAAAAATCCCATCCACCTGAAATGTCTAGACTGCTTTGCAATTTGGTTTGTGTTTGTAAGTATTGAAGTGGTTGATGGTCAATATATATAATTGTTTCTTTTCCCATTAAATAATGCTTCCACTTTTTAACACTTTGAACCAAAGCATACAACTCTTTATCATAAGTTGGATAGTTTCTTACCGCACTTGTAAACGTTTCTGAATGGTAACACACTTGTCGCTTGTTCTACATCAAAAAATTCCCCACATTACATAGTCACTAGCATCTATCTCAATTTCAAATGAATATTGTAAATCCATAAGTGCCAAGATCAGAGTGGTACTTATCTTCTCTTTCATTGTATCAAAGGATTTTTGTTGTTTTCCTCCCCACTGAAAGACCTGTTTAATACTTGTCAAAGCATGCAAAGGAGATGCAATATATGAGAAGTTAGCAATAAATTTTCTCTAGTACTGAATTGCACCTAGAAAACTCCTAACTTCCATCACATTAGTGGTTCTAGGCCATTTCACAATAACCTCTATTTTTACAGGATCAATTCTCAATTCTCCATTTCCATACAATATAACCGAAGTAAATTAAAGATTTTTTTCCAAATTCACATTTTGACATCTTCAAATACAATTTCTCTTTCCTTAGTGCATCTAAGACTTTTTTGGATGTGTTTAACATGTTCATCCCATGACTTACTGAAAATAATAATATCATCTAAGTAGACAATAATTAAATTATCAATGAATGGTCTAAATATTTCATTCATAACTCTCATGAATGTTGCTTGTGCATTGCACAAACCACAAGACATCACTAACCATTCAAACAATCCCTATTTCATTTTAAAAGCAGTTTTCCACGCATCACCTTCTACAATTCTTACTTGGTGAATAACCACTTCTTAAGTCTAAACTTAGTGAAATAAATTGTATTCTTTAATTGATCCAGTAAATCACCTATTCTAGGAATAGGGTAACGATTCTTTATAGTAATATTATTTAAAGCATGGAAATCAACACATATTCGGCAAGTTCCATCCTTCTTAGGAACCAATATAATTGGTGAACCACATGGGGATGTACTTGGACGAATTATACCTTGAGCCAAAATTTCCATTACCTATCTCTTGATTTCCTCATTCTCTACTACTGACAACCACATCCTGATATTGGGAAGAGGTGCATCCTGAAGCGACTGTATCTCATGTTGAACCCCTCTTTTGGGAGGTAGGCCTTGAGGATCCTGCAAAAATATCATCAAAATGAGAAATATTTTTTACCAATTCTTTCTTATGTTTCAGATCACAAGTCTCAAAAGCCATCTCATGTTCTTTCTCTTTGGCTTTGACTACCATGAGCACAAAACTTTTTCTTGAGTTTACAAGCCTTTTCATTTGACCTGCAATTACCAAGGATAGATTATTCTTTTCACGGTGAGCTCTAACAATAAACTCAATTCCATCCTTTATAAGCAACTATTTATTTTCTTCCCTATAAAATATTTCTTTACAATCATACAAATAAGGACTTCCCAAAACCACCCCACAAATATCTAAAGGAACTACATCCAATTCAACCTCATCTATAAACTTGTCTATAATGGCAAATTTGAAAGTACAAGTTTTAGTTACCTGCAGTTTTGCATCATCACAAACCCATCCTAAAGGATAAGGCTTAGGATGTGGTTTAGTTTTGATTCCTAGTTTCTTAACAACCTCCTCAGAAATTAGATTAGCTTAAGATCCACTATCAAAAAGAGTATCAATTTTCGTATGCTTTGAAATTACTCTAATGTGCAAAAGCTCGTTCCTTTTCTTTACTCTAGAGTGTTTGTTTTCTTTTCTTTTCCTTTCTTAACCATCCATTTAGGATTATTTTTAGGATGTAATTTCCAACATTTAGACTCATCATGGTTTTTTTTACAATGATTACAAAATGGTTTTTCATCTTCCTTCTTAACAGTAGAGTTTGTTTTATGCTTACCCTTTCGTTTTCCTTGTTCTTTCAAACATTTTCCTTCAGATTGCTTGTTCTTTTGATTAAAAGAAGAGAAAGAGGACTCCTTTGTCATTTTCCCTCATGCTTCCAAATGGGTTGCTTGAAAACATATTAGTATCAAGATTAGTAGGACCTAAAACAAGTATCATATGCCTTAGATAACTATGTAATCCACCAATATATTTGAGAAGTGTTTCTTCTGTGTTTAGGGGAATTCCTAGAATTAGAGCCCTTTTCCTAAATTCTTGTGTGTATTCTTGAACACTTTTTCCCTTAGTTTGTCTAAATGTTTTCCAATCCATCATAGCTTGTTGCTTATAACCAAGAGGATAAAATTATTGCCTAAGGTTTGAAACAAATTCAGACCAAGAAGTGATTTCTATACCTTTGGTTTCTTCCACTTCCTGAAGCTTACTCTCCCACTAAATGAGTGTTATGCCACCCATCTGAAGAGTTTCCAGATGAATATTTGCTTCATCCTCAAAAATTCTCTAAACCCTGTAATATACTTCTATCTACTTGACCCAATTATCCAGCTTCTTTGTATTTATCTCTCCAGTATACATTGGAAATTTAAACTTTATATCTAACTTTAATGAAGGAAAATCAGATTTTAAAGAGTCTCTTTTTGGAATATCAGAACTAGAGCTTTCTTCTTTCTTACCTTCTCTAGTTCCCTTTTTCCTTTGTCTATCTTGGTACATTTCTTCCACTATTTCCTTCATCTGTAGGAATGATTGACGAAAGTTTTCTTCATCTCGATCCACCATTGTAGGACTTCGAAATCGTCTAGTACCAATTTTGGGATCTCCTTCAACTAACTCTCCTTCACCCTTCTTAGATCGAGACCTTATTAACATCCAACACACAACTTACAATCTAAAACACATTAATTTGAACCAAAAATCAGTCAAAACCAGCTCTGATACCAATGATCTGAAAATCAAATTTAACTAGCAATTGTGCACACACATTTCGTTGCTTTGTATTAATTTTCGATCTAAAAATTGAGCATTATATCCTTTTTTATTTTTAATAAAAGAATTAAAACTTCAATTACTGTGTAAATATTTAAATAAATGAAGAGAATTCACCAGTAATTTGACACAAGAATTGATAACGAAGTTCGATGCTTGAGGCCTATGTCTCTGGGTCTAGTTGAATGGGACCGATCTATTAAAATATTTAAAATAATTATTTACAAATAATTCTACAAAATTTTGACCTTCTCACAGTCTTCCTCAATCAAATATAATATGGGTTGCTTTTTACTTCTCCTCAAAATTCCACTCCTAGCTCAAGTTATGAGCATTTCAATATTTTTACATAGACTCGAATGCTATTCAAATAAAATAACACTCCTTTTATAATGTTTCTAAGCCCACTAGAATACCGGATGCGTGCTTATCCTTTTACATGGCCCACCTGAGTTCCATCCTCCTCCAGCGCATTTGTCTTATCACCAAGGAAACAAAATCCCACATTTGGCGCGTATGAGGAATAGGGGGCAGTTTAAATGGGTAGGTGATGCAAGTGTTAAGTGGCTTAAGAGCCACCTAAGCCACTTAGAAAGTGGGAAAATTTGTTGGAGGATAGGTGTGGAGCATGGATAAGACATATTTTTAGGTTCCATGTTTAATGCTTATGGAGGTTAAGCCAATTAACATGCGGGGAATATGGTTTGGCAACTAAAATGAGTGGAATATGGATATTTAAATAAGATGCATGAAATATGGTAGTTGCATAGTTTAAAAGGCATATCAATTAGTCCCACATGTATAGAAAAAATTCAATTAGAGGCATATATATACACAAGTTGGTATAGTGATAATATGAGAAGGAGGCCAATACACCCCTTCATAATCTAGTGTGTTAAACCTGGCTGAGGGCCCCCTGCCATTAAATAACGGGGGTCCATTTGTCCGTGAATGAGTGTCTAAGACTGGCATTCCAAAAACCACTTTTAGTTTATCACACAAATTGTTCACATGTCACAATATAATTAAAACACTTGGTGAATGTGCACATGTCCAACCTACACAAAACTCCAAATTTTTCCAGTTTCCCAAAAATTTCAGTGGGCTATAACTTTTGCAAATGAGCTCCGTTTCCTGTAAACAAGATATTGATGGAATCATATAATTTTTCTCCATGCTTTAAAAATGAATCTAACTTATTCTAAGAAGATCTTATATTGGTGTCTCTTTGTGAGGATCCTCTGGAATTTAATACTGATTTTCTTCATCTCTCTTAATATAACATTTTCTCCCAAAAAATCTAAGATGCTTTACATTTGTAGGTTTTCCTCTCCATAGTTCATATGGTTTCTTTTTGTTGGAGTTTAATATGTACATTGAAGTGCCAACTACTTCTCTCCAATAGCCATCGGGTAATTTAGCTTCATTCAACCTAGTTCTAGCCATCTCTTACACTGTTCTATTCTTTCTCTCAGCCACTCAATTTTGTTGTGGTGTTCTTAGAGCTGAAAATTATATTTTTATGCCATGGGTTTAATAGAATTCATCAAACTCAGCTGACCAAAACTCTCCTCCTCTATCAGATCTTAAGTTCTTTATCTTACCATTCTTTTCATTCTCAATAAGAGTTTTGAAGGATTTGAATCTCTCTAATGCCTCTGATTTCTCTTTCAAGAAAACAACCCATGTCATCCTACTAAAATCGTCAAGTAGCTATCTCCTTGTATGCTATCAACTCTAATAAGACCCACAAGATCTGTATAAATATATCCTATAGACTGAGTGGTGGAGTACTCCTTACTTTTGAATCTTCTCTTTGTTTGCTTTCCATGAATACAAGCTTTACACAATTTATTTTCAGGTTTGATGATCTTGGGCATATTCCTAACACATCCCATAGAGCTGATTTTGACAAGGTTATCAAAGTTTAAATGACCCATCCTTCTGTGCCAAAGACAACTCTCATCCAATTTGATAGAAAAACATTTATCTCTATTCACTTCTTTAAGCACATACTTATTATTTTTAGTCCTTTTTTTCTTTTCCTACAACTCTATCTATTTCTCCTTTCCTTATGTCACATCCTTTGCCATGAAAGAGAAATGTGTAGCATTGTTTTCGCATTTAACTAACACTAAGAAGATTATGCTTAAGGCCTTCAACATACAATACATTTTCAGTTATTGTTTTCCCATTGTCATGACTTAATTTACCTTTGCCAACAATATTTGTTGATGTATTATTACCAAATCTTACTATGCCATATGTGTTTTCTTCCAAGGAAATGAACTTCTACTTGTTCCCTATCATGTGGCTAGAGCATCCACTATTGATATACCACTCTACATCATCACTCTATGAATGAAAGAATTTTTGTGCTATTAAACCTTATTCCTTAACACCTATAGGACTTGATTTAATACTGTATACATTCATGTTTTGTTGTGGAGGTCTTTGATAACAAAATTTTGTAAAATGCCGATACTTTTGACAATTATAACAATCAATTCATCCTTGTTTCTAGTATAGTAAAAACTCACATGTATACCATAACCTTTGGAATACATTGTACACTTAGCTATTTTTTTGACCAAATTCATTACAAGCATAACAATATCCATAAAAGGAATAAGCATACCTCATGGAATAGTGCCTTCTTGATAGTCCTTCTTCTTGAAATCAGTCTTCTTGGATTTAGGAGGCTCTTCACTTGTCTTCTCCATCTTTTTGCTCATTTATTTGTCATCAATATTCTTATTTTCATATCATAAACCAGTCTTATCACTTGCATATTTTTTCTTGTTTATAAGTTCACCAAAATTAGTTGTAGTCTTCTCAAATTTGTGATAAATTTTTAGTTTTGAAGAGGTCTGATCTAACTGAGTTTGCAGCTGCTCCATCTAAGTTTTGAGTTTTAGATTTTCTTCTTCTTTAGCCTTAAAACATGTCCAATTTATTTCAGTTGTGTTTCATACTCCTTGATCATTTCTTCATGTTCCTTGGCTTCTTTTTTCTGATTTTCTTCAAGAGACATGATTTTTCCTTCATATTATTTGATTGTAATTTTTATTTTTTGGTTTATTTTCTTTTGATGTTTTATCTCATCCAGAGCACTTATCAATTCAGCTTCAAGGTTTACTTCTGGTTCTTCTTCATCTGAACTATCATACTGAGTTTGAAATTTTCCTTTAGATTTGTTTGTTTCATTTATCTCAATATCCATGAATAGGGTTTTATCTTGCATACCTTCATCATCACTCTCTGAGCTATTGGAGTCACTGGATTGTGAAGAGCTTGATCCCTCTTGTGTGTAGAAGTTTTTCTTATTTTTGAAGTACTTCTTTTTCCCTCCATGATTCCTAAAAAAAATTCTTCTATTTGTTAGAGGACTCTTCATCTTATTTATGTTTATTTGGAAATTTAGAAGAAAAGTGACCAACCTAATCCACAACTGAAGCATTTAAAAGGTAGTTTACCTTTTTATTTTCTTGATCCCCCTTTTTATCTTCCTTACAAACATAACTTATTTTTTATCATCATCTATATCCATGTCTGAATCAGCTGATTTATTATTTTCTTTTGAATCTTTGTCACCTTTAAAGGTTTGTCTCCTTCTTTACTGGCCTTAAATAACCAATCCTCATCTCATCAGCAGTCATAATACCATGAAGCTCATCCATTGTTAGAATAGTCAAATCTTTTACTTCCTCTACTTTTGAAACTTTTGCATCAAATTTTGAAGACAAATATTTAATAACCTTTTTCACAATTATACTTTCTTCCATCTTTTCTCCTAATCCTTTGATTAGATTTATGATTTCTTCAACTCTGTTTAAGTATGAAGAGACACTCTCACCATATTTCATCTTGATGCTTTCAAACTATGTTCAATAAGTTTGTAGCTTGGATATATTCACTTTGTCATCTCCTTCATAGACGGTCTTCAGTTTATTCCACATCTCTTTAGTTGTATCACATTGCATAATCATAATAAACTCAGCCTCAACTAATCCACACAGAATTACATTCATGGCCTTATAATTGTTTTCAGCTGCTTGCTTTCCTGCTTGTTCAATGGGAGGTGTTTTTGGAGCATTATATCCACTTTCAATAACATCCCATACATAAAATCCAAGGGACATTAAATAATTCTTCATCCTGACACTCAAGGAAGGCATAATTTGATCCATTAAAAAAAGGAGCTTTGGAAGTAGAAAAACCGATTACTTGGTTGCTTGTCATATTTGAATGCACTGGATATCCCTTGAGCTATTAAAATAAATTTACCAGGGCCTAATTTGATACTAAATGTTGGAAACTAGAACACTGAGAGGGGGGGGGTGAATCAATGTTTACTTCAAGAAATAAGAACATCAAAAGTTTACTTTTCTGCCTTCAAATTTGAGCTAGAGTAATTGTGAATATACCTAATTTATTTAAGACATTAAAACTTCAATAAACATGGCTGTATGTACTTGCATTCCTTATTATAGTTTCAAGCTTTAGAACAAAAAGAGTCAACTTGTTTTGCTCAAGATTTTCAAAAAATAAGAGAAAACAGACCTTTACTATTAATAGTGCATTTGTATGGTTCCTTAGAGCACTTGATAAGTTAACCAAGACAATTCAAGCTCAAAAAAATTCACACAATCCTTCAACAGACTTAAATTTTCATTCCTGCTTTAAGTCCCTTGAAAATTTTCGTGAAAGATGAGAAAATTCGAAGGAAAGTTTGTTACACCCATCCTCAAAAGACTATGCACAACTCTTGGAATTTTTGTAAACAAAATATTTCACCGTGCTTGATGGAATGAGTTAATTTATTTTGAATTGGCATTTGAATCCCTTACACAAAGATTTGTTCAAATTTTTAAGGTTTTTTCATTGGAGGAATTGTAAGAACAAGACCAAATAATCTCGATAAAAACCCTAGATCAGGGTGTATATGTCTGTCATGCCTGAAAACACTAAAAAATTAATATATCCTTCAATTTTTCATGAAATCTAAAAATTCTTTCTTCTATGTCTTCATGGGATCATGATCCATCTTTTCCAAGCAAGTCCCAAGATTGAACCACTCTTAAATTCTCCCTAAAAGAGAAAGTGCAGTCATAGAGGGGTAAATACAGTCATAGTTTGGTGTGAAAACATGCTAGAAATATGAAATATCCTTGAGAAAGTGTTGAAAGGATGTTGATACTTTGCTATCACATGGAGACAGTACCTTTACCACCACAAGTTCACCTTAAAACATCATTCAAAGCACTCAGGGATCAAGTAAATAAACAATTCCATTATATTGCCTTCAAAAACATTGTCCCAAAAGCATATGGATCAAAAAATTCATCCTTGGCACAAAATATTCACATGAATGATGTATATTGTTGTCTTAACATCTGAAAATGAGGAAAATGAAGATAAAAAGAAATCACTAGAAGAGGAAAACATCAAGACAGTGGCTTCATTAAGAAATGAGACAAGTTTTCTTAACTCAACTTCTAGGAAAAGTATGTAGATCCTAAGAGCATTTGGACACCTGAGAAGAGACAAATGACCACAAATCACTTACTTTCCTTTTGAAACACAAAGAACGGGCCAGATAAGAGAAAGAAACACCTCTGAAAAAAACTCATTAAATTTTTAACCCATACATCATTTTGAGAACATTATTTTTACACATGATTTTTATGCCAATTTACTCTAAAAAGTTCTTCTATGATTTATTCAAAGGAGACCGTATAATGTTTTTTGAGGGCTAAGAAGCTAGGTAGCTCATAATGAGTTTTAAAACAAGCTTGTTTCACAAAAACTCAAATAACTTGATCAAAATGACCTAAGTTTGACCTAAAATTTGGCATGAATTATATAAGACACCTTCCTCTATCATTTCCCAAAATTTCTAGAAAATTTTGAATCTACATATTTCTATCCCATCTCATTTGTAGTCATGAACATTGTCAGTTCTCAAGGCCAATTATGACTAACATAAAAAACCTGACTCCTGGAGCTAATATGAGCCTAATATTTCCTCATACAAATTGTAGATAATCTCCCAATACCTCTCCCATGTTTTTTCTAATTTGTACCATCCTGTTTCATTGCTTATGTACCTAAAACCACTCTGAATTGGCATTGCCACTCACCATCCAAGAATTTATCTTCTTGAAACCACATGAGATCAACTTGAACCTTTGATAAATACCTGAGAAGAATGCCCCTACATTATCCCTTTTCCATCAATGACTTTTACATCAATGACAACAACTGAAAACTCAACAGGGTGCAACAATGAGGTTAGGTATGGTTGTGTCTAGGTTGATTAGGCATGGTTGTGTTGAGGCTATTTATGCATGGTTGTGTTGAGGATTTTTAGGAATGGTTGTGTTGAGGTTGTTTAGGCATGGTTGTGTCTAGGCTGATTAGGCAAGATAGATGGTGTAAGATGAGTCAATTGAAGTAGGTGATGAATGTAAATGTAGGTGAAAGGAGATGAAATCCAAAAAACTAGGTGTTGAAAGGTCTGGTCATGTGTAGAAGAATCAATAGGTAAACAAAGGGGCAAATGGTTAGAAGAGGAAAAAAATGCTCCATAAGTGGCAAGAACCATTATGGGCATACCAAAGGTAGGCTTATGAACTTAAGGCCCTAAAGGTATTGCATGATTTGAACATTTTATGGGTGAAATAAGTTGCATGATCACGAATTGTCACATGTGTGCCACATACCTTGAGTAGGAAGAATAAAAGGGATAAAGGTAAGGGGGAGTGGTTTTTTTTAGCGTAACCTTGTTGTGAGACAACATGCCCCCTTCTGCAAGATGCCCAAAACTAGAATAGGCAAGTCCATGACCAAAAAAGTTGTTATTTTCTTGATTTTTTCTTTTGGTTATTTTTGTATGTATAGAATGATCGATGTGGGAAGTTTATAATGGGATAGATAGGTTCTCTTTAAGGTATTCTTGAAGATAATCACTACAGGAAGCTTCAAAATTATTTTATTTGAGAGATAGATCTTAGTCCTCTTTTTGGATAGACTAGCAAATGGATAGCTTTTTATAGCTCTCCTTTGAGGGAGTAGTCTACTTATAGCAGAAAAAAAGATAGGTAGATGTCCCTTTTAGGGATTCATCTATTTGTGAGAATTTTGACACAAGGAATTGCATTTTTGGTTATCCCATGTATATATTTTTTTGCTTTCTATTTTTGAACTTGAAGTCATGGAAAAGAATATAAAAGAGTATAGGCCCTATTTTATGAAGGAAAGACCATAACACGAAAATGTTAGCTAGGAAAGGGGGGTTTTAAGTGACCAACAACCATAGGATTCCATACTGAAAAGAACGAAAAGTATCCATGAGAATCATGCCATGAGTAGAGCCATGGTACTCATATTTAAGACAAGGTTTGAATGGTGACAGATAGCCACAAAATTCTTGTTTTAGTCATTAGTCCTTAAAATAGGGAGATGGAAGGAGAAGGTTTCTCAAGGGACAAGCATGTAAGTGACATAAAGTGATGTAGTACTTTATTCAATAGTAGAATGGTCGAAGATGCAAGGCATTAAGGGGCTTAGGTTTGGGTTTGATATGTTTTTCGTATATTTGAAGGTGTTCGAGAGCAATTAAATGACATTTGTCTAATAACTCAAGTTGTGCCAAACTGTCTTGGATAATGTCATCATCATTGAGCATATATTTAAGTGAGATATGAAGAGATGTAATTTGGAATTCGAGAGGTAGGATGGCCTCTATACCATAGACCAAAGAGAAATTGTGTGGTGGTAGTTGAGGTATGGATGTTGGTGGGATAGGCCCATAAGGCGAAAGGAATGTGTGTATGAAAATCCTTACCAGTATCATCGACGAATTTCATGAGAATTTTTGTTGAAGGTTTTTTTTAGTTGATTCAACTTGACCATTGGTTTGAGGATAATATGGTAAAGATAAATTGAGCTTGATACCGAAGTTATCATAGAGTTTGTGTAGAGTCTTGTTTTTGAATTATTTACCATTGTCAGTGATGAGGCGATGAGGAACACCAAAATGAAAAATTATGTGATAGTTAATGAATTCACATAATTTATTGGATTTGGTAGAAATAAGAGGGATGGATTTCACCCATTTATTGTATTATTTGGTTGTTGTGATGATCCATTGATGACGTTGAGAAGAATGAGGGTTAATCTCTTTGATGAGATCTAAACCCCAATGGGGAGAAAGGAAAAAAGTCCCTGACAACTCGTAAGGCATGACTTGGGGTGTGGTGAAGTTTAGCGTGCTACTGACACTTCACGCAATGTTTGAAATAGTTGCAAAAATCTTAGTTGAGGGTTGGATAGTAATATTCGAGTCAAAGAATATGTTTAGCAACAATGTGACCACTGAAATTTCCACCACAAATCCTGTCATGGATTTTTTTAATGGTGTAAGGAATTTTAGAACTAGTGAGGCGCCGTAGGAGGATACCATCAAAGCCACATTTGTAAAGAAGACCACCTATGATTACAGAACAAGAAATTTTTTTGGAGAAAGGCTCTCCTACCATTACGAGTGAGATATGGAGGTAAGATTGAAAGGGAGAGGTAGTCAATGTACTGCTTATACCAAATGTCATGTGGGGTTGGTTTCAACTCATCCCACAATGTTTATGTCATAGAAGAGATAAGGATTTATCTGTAGCCATTGTACTATGACAAATATTTTATATTTTGAAGGTGAGGCAAGTATTTGTGAGGCCATGAAAGCCATGGTATCCACAAATTTGTTTGTGGATCATGGAACAATTTGAATGTTGTAATTATCAAAGGTAGTCAAAAGAATGTTGATGTGATGTTTATAATTTTGATGTATTTTGTTACGAAATTGGTATAAACCATTTATTTTGTTGACGACCAGTTGAGAATCACCAAAGATATTAATTGTCTTAACATATAGGAAAATGGTAGTTTAGAGTTCTAACATGAGTGCTTCATATTCGGCCACGTTATTGGTACAATCAAAGTCAAGTTTGAAAGATGAAGGCATAGGCTCACTTTCAAAAGGAATGATAATAGCCCCTAAGCCACCCCCACATTGACATTTCAAACTGTTGAAGAAGTTGGTCGTTTGATAAACGGTGTCATCCAGGGACAGAGTGTAGATATATTCATCAAGAAAATCGATCTTAGAAGATTGATTTCCAGAAAGAGATGCATCTGCAAGCTGATCTTCAATGGTGTGTCCCTTAACAAACTTTTGATGAATAAATTCTAGGTCTAGGTGTGTAATAAGCATGAGAAAACATGAAGCACATTGGTGTTGATAAGGATTAGTATACATGTAATGTAGGGGGTCAGTGTTGGTGACAACAAAAGTTTTTTGGTTGAGTAGGGTAACGGTGAAGTTTAGTGGTAAAACAATACTAGGGCTAAGAATATCTTCTCTACGTGAGTATATTAAGTCTCATAATCTAAAATAATACTACGTATGTAATAATCCATTTGCTCCATGTGTTTCTCATCACGATGAACGAGCATAGTACCCAAGGAATGGTCAGTGGCAGAAATGTAGAGGTAAAATGTTGGTCATATTTTGGTGGGATGAACACAGGTGGTTGAAGAAGGTATTTCTTCAGTGCTTCAAAGGATTTTTTGCACTCGTCATTCCAATTGAAGGAAACATCCTTTTTAAGAATATGATGAAAAGGGTGACATCATTCGAAAATTTGGGTAGTAAAACATCGAATAGATTGTAACTTGCATTTCAAACCACTAAGTTTCCCAAGGTTAGTAGGTGGAGGAATTTCAAGAAAAGCATTGATTTTTGTGGGATCAACTTCAATGCCCCATAGAGAAATGATGAAACCAAGGATTTTTCTAGAGATAACTACAAAGAGACACTTCTTTGGTTGAAGGTGAACGCAATATTTGATGAGACGGTGAAAGATGATTTTGAGGATGGGGAGATGTTCGGCATGACTTTTAGATTTTCTGAGAAGGGCTTTAACGTAGTATTCCAGTATGTCATGCATGATGTCATGGAAGATATAGGTCATCATGTATAGATATGTGGCACCAGTGTTTTTCAAGCCAAATGGTGTGACACGATAACAGAAGGTCCCCCAAGGGGTGATAAAGGTAGTTTTATGTTGATCCTATGGCGCGAGTAATACTTGGTTATAACCTGAGAGTTCATCCATAAGAGATAACATCTCATGGCCAGTTGTAAGATCAACAAGTTAGTTGATGATAGGAAATGAAAATTCATCCTTAGGGAAGGCAAGGTTAAGGTCATGGAAGTATGTGCAGATGCAGAGTCCCCATGTTGCTTTAGGGACAAGAACAATGTTAGAAATCCATTGCGGATAGTTGATAGGTAAAAGGAAAGAAATAGAAAAAAGGTGTTGGAGTTATTATTTGACCAGTAGGGAAATATGTGGATGTATTTTTCGCAGCTTCTATTTCACAAGTTCGGCATCGGGAATAGTAATGATATTGTGCACCATGATATTTGGGTCAATATCGGGCATGTTGGTGTAAGACCAAGAAAAATAATTGTTATCATCTCAGAGGAAAGTGGTGAAGGCTTCTTGTTCAGTGGCATCTAAAGATTGGCCTATCTTTATAATTTGAGGGTCATCCTAACTGTGAATGTTGATCTTGATGGTCGAATCCATTCAACATGATTTGTGTCTCAGAAGGTAATGACCAGTGAATGTAATAATCCTTCGCACCCAGATAAATGAGAATGGAATAGTCATCCTAACATTGAACGATGTTGATAGAAGGTATGTCTTCTTCCAACATGTCAGGATAAAGAAGATGAAGGGAATAGGGTGCCTCACCATCGTGATGATAGGTCAGAGGTCCCAAGGAAATGGTGTTCACAAAAAAAAAAAGTTAGGAGGAATGGATTCTGGATCCATGGACTCTGTGAGTGAAGGTGGTGTGATAGGTGAAGAAGGTGAAGAAGGTTGATCTTCTTCAAATGAGGTCGATTCTAGCCTTCTTAGGACTAGGTGGCTCAAAAAGTCCAACACCACGATGATCTTTATGTTTACGGGTAGTGCAAGGAATAAATGTGTGACGAAATTGTTCGTAAAGACAAAATACAAAAGCTTTCCAAGCACGGTGATGAAGAAAGGTGTAAGAAAAGTGGCGGTTGGTGAGGTAACAGAAGTAGGAGGAAAAGAGTTGTGTCTGAGTAGGTGGTTTAGGTGAATATGAAGAAGTATTAAGTTCCCCGAATGTCAAGTTGGTGCAAAGGTGAGGAGGACCATATGGAAAGGTTTCTCCTATACGATGATCATAATATGGGTGCTGATGAAGGTTTTTGTACTCTTGAGGAGTTTGGAATGTGTCAATGTTGTACAAGTGATACTCCCCTAGGGTATGGAATTGAAAAACACCTTTCAAAGGGTCAAGAGTTGGTACTTGGGTAGATGTTACAAATATATTGTGACATTATTAATAAATTGTAATATTGTTAATAATGAGTTAATACAACCCATATTAATAATATAGTTAATAGTTATGTGTGAGTGAAGTTCTTGAATAAACAACTCACGTAGTTATTTTTGTGTGTGAGATAATAAAGGGATGTGAGTGATCCTAGGTAAAAAGCTTGAGAGATTCATGGAGAGAGATATGAGAAATACTAAATGATAAGACTTGACTCCTAGATTATAGGATCAAGCATTTGTATAAGAAGTTATCTCCAGATGAATACAATATCTTGAATGAATTTTAGTTTCTATATTTTTATAATTCAGTGTTTGTTCATTATAGTTTAGTTTGTATCATTGGTATCAGAGAAATGTTATTCCAGAATGGAGGTTTTAGTTTTATTTGAAGGGAAGCTTCATTAGTATTCTCTAACTGTTTCCCTGTGTTATGTTAGATTTATGTGTCAACTGCTAAGTGTGTTTCATATGACTGGTATGAAGGTAGCATAGAGGCACAAATTTTTCAAATAATTTGGTTTGACAGTGTTACAATTGGTTGCTTGAGAACTCTGTGGAACTTTCTTTGTCATTTCTCATTGTTTTTTCACATGTGCAAATAAGATATTCCCTTGCATAAAATTTTTGAGTGGATTTCCATTTCATGGATGTAGTACCACATTGAGGAATTTCCTTCACATTCTTCTCTTGGAACATGAGGTCGAGTAACTCAAATATCCAAATGTATCTTATTTATCGTACATATTTTAGTGGGTTTGATGCTAATCATTCCACCATTGTATGAGATCTTCTAATCAAATAATAACCATAATCTATTTCAAAATATATGAAAGTTCCACTTGTGCATCATAGACGATCTATTTTCGATGGAATATATGAACATTCCATCTTGTGCTATGGATAAGTTCATACCACATTGAAAAATTCGAAGGCAAATCTGCTCCAACATCTCCTTGTCTAAATGCTATCTTTGATGCATACAATCTACAGATGTAAGTAAATCACTACAAATTCAATCCAACATGCTAATCATCAAAATTATTTCTTCTGTCAACTACAAGCTTGCACATCATATCGGGAGTCAACCGTGTGAAAGAACAAAACAATAATATCCATGCATCCATGTAAGGTGAGTGAATACATTTGATTCAAATTTTGTATTATTTATTCATATTTGTTTTTGTATTTTGTATGTCATTTTACTTTTTAGATTATCTTGTTAATTGTTCATTTCATGTTATAAACGTGTCATTATAAGAGTCATTTTTTTAAAAAAATACTACCTATTACATGTCACATTGTCAAAATCATGTCGTCCTCATTTTTTTGTAAGTAAGTGTACATCCATACACTTTGTCAAAAGTTCCATTTTTTGGGTTACAACTAGATGTCAAAAGTATGACCATTCACTTTGGGTTAACAGCATAATCCGAGTAATTGGGATACCTTGAAAAATTCAAAAATATATGTTGATTCGGCTCTAATATATTTTTTTTTTCTTGTCTATTTAATAAAGAGTCATCATCAAAATTGAGTTTTGGAAGTATCCATGTCAATGTACTCTAGTTGTTAACATTGAGTCTAAAATTTGTTACTAAAAAAAGGACAAATGAGTACATTTTCGGTGTAATCTAACATTTTCGGTGTAATTTTAAAGGGAAAATGAAAATGAAAACTGGTCCTGGCTTCGGGGGCTCTACCCCTCGACCCTACCTTATATCATGATAGGGAACATACATCATCCTCGACTATAATTTCTACTAAGTTAGTAGGGACATTAATGGAGGACGGAGGAAACAAAGGTTAGAGGTAAATAAATGACCTCTCATCAGTCACTAATGATGGGGCTACATGAAGCTTTGGTGGAATTGTGTGTGTATGTGTGTTTTATTTTATTTTAGATTTGCGGTATGATTTTAGAGTTCTTGTTTGAATAAGTGAAATGTTCACATTGAGGGGGGAAACTGGAACATGGTCTCAATGTTCAATTTTCCCTCTATTCAATTTATATTCAGTAAGCAGTGATTCCTACATGATTCCCTAAAGGAAAGACATAGTGGACAAATGAAAGCAAAAAGGAAAAGTAGCAACATGATATTTGGGTTGTTGGTTGTCCTGTAAAACCATCCTTTTTTTTAGGTTGTTGGTTGTCTTGTTAAACCATCCTTTGTTTTAGGTTGTTGGTTGTCCTATAAAACCATCCTTGTTGAGGTTGTTGGCTATTCTACAAAACCATCTAGATCATGAGAACACATGGGAAAAAAGATGCAAAAGGAAGTGTGATTGTTGTTTCTATAATGTCAACATTAGGGGAGTGAATATTGGGAATTAATAATGTTAAAAATAGGGGATTGAATGTTACAAATATATTGTGACATTATTATTAATATTATTAATAATGAGTTAATACAACTCATATTAATAATATAGTTAATACTTGTGTGTGAGTGAAGTTGTTGAATAAACAACTCATGTAGTTATTTTGGTGTCTGAGACAATAAAGTGATGTGAGTGATCACATGTATAAGATTGAGAGATTCATGGAGAGAGATATGAGCAAGACTAAGTGATAATACTTGACTCGTAGATTATAGGATCAAACATTTGTATAAGAATCTATCTATAGATGAATACAATATCTCGAATGAATTTTAGTTTCTATATTTTTATTATTTGGTGTTTGTTTATTATAGTTTAGTTTTTATAAATATTTATGGTTTAGGGTTTAGAATTTAGGGTTTAACACTTTAGGATCAGGTTTTATGGTTCATGGTTTAGAATTTAGCACTTAGAATTTAGGGTTTAGAGTTTAGTTTTGAGGGTTAATGGTTAAGGGTTTAACATAAAGGGATAAGGGTTTAACATAAAGAGATCATGGATTAGGATTTAGGGTTATGGGTTTAGGGTTTAGGGTTTAGGGTTTAAGGCACATGGCTTAGGGTTTAGGCTCAAGTATCAGGGTTTAGGGTTTAAGGCACATGGCTTAGGGTTTAGGCTCAAGTATCAGGGTTTAGGGTATAATTTTTAGGGTTTACGCTTTACAGTTTAGGGATCATGGTTTACAAATTAGGGATTAGGTTTTTACATTTAGGGTTGAGGGCTCTGGGGTTTAGGACTTATTATTTATCATTTAAGGTTAAGGGTTTATGGTATAGTGTTTAGGGCTTATGGCTTATGGTTTATGGTTTAGGCTTTAACTTTTACAATTTATGTTTTAGGGTTGAGGGATTAGGGTTTAGGGTTCAAGGATCAAGGTTTAAGGTTTAGGGTTTAGGGTTTATTGTTAAGGGTTAAGGGTTTAATGTTTTCATCTTATGGTTTAGAGTTTAGGGTTTATGGCTTAGGGTTTATGGTTTAGGTTTTAATTTTTATGGTTTAGGGTTTAGGGCTTAGGGATTAGGGTTTATGGTTTATACCTCAGGGTGTAGGGTTTAAGGTTTTTTAGGGCTCTAGGATAACTATTTAGGGTTTATGGATTACGGCTCAACTCTGATAAGGGTTTAGTGTTTAAGGTTAAGGGATAAGGGTTTAGGGTTTAAGGTTTAGGGTTTAGGTTTAAGATTTAGGGTTTAGGGCTGATGGTTTATGGTTTATGGTTTAGGGTTTATGGTTTATGGTTTATGGTATAGGGTTTAGGGATCAGTTTTTAGAGTTTAAGGTTTAGGGTTTATGGCTTAATGTTTAGGGTTTAGGTTTCATTGTTTAGGCTTTAGGGTTAGGGTTTAGGGTTTAAGATTTATGGCTCACAGTTTAGGGTTTAGGGTTTGGGCTCTAGGTTTAGATTTTATTGTCTAGGGTTCAAGGTTTAAGATTTAGGGTTTAGGGATTTAGGATTTAAGGATTAGGGTATAGGGTTTAGAGTTTAGGGTTTAGGGTTTAGATTTTAGAGTTTAGAGTTTGAGGCTAAGTTTTTATTGTTTAGGGTTTAATATTAAGGATTTAAGGTTTAGGGTTTAGGGCTCATAGTTTAGGGTTTAGGATTCAGGTTTTATGGTTTAGGACTTAGGGTTTAGGTTTTATGGTTTAGGGCTCAAGGTTTAGGGATTAAGATTTAGGTTTTAAGGTTTATGGTTTAAGATCTAAGTTTAGGGTTTAAATTTTAGTGTTTAGGGTTTAAGATTTATGATTTAGGTCTCATTGTTTAGGGTTTAGGGATTAGGGTTTAGGGTTTCAAGTGAAGGGTTTAGGGTTTATGGCTCAGGGTTTAGGGTTTAGGGTTTAGGTCTCAAGGCTCAAGGTTTATGGTTTAGTGTTTAGCATTTAAGGTTTAGGCTCAAGTATCAGGTAGTATGGTTTAGGATTTAGAGTTTAGGGTTTAGGGTTTCAAACATAGGGTTTAGTGTATAACATTTAGAGATCATGGTTTATGGATTAGGGATTAGATTTTAGCGTTTAGGGTTTAGGGATAAAGGTTTAGGATTTAGGGTTTAGTATTTAGGGCTAAAGGTTTAGGGATTAGGGTTTAACATTTAGGGTTTATGGTTTATGGTTTAGGTTTTATGGCTTAGGTTTTAGGGCTCATATTTTAAGGATTAAGTGTTTAGGGTTTATGGCTTAGGGTTTATGGTTTGGGTTTAAATGTTTAAGGTTTAGGGCTTAGGGCTTATGGCTTAGGGTTAAAGCTTTAGAGTTTAGGCCTTAAGGTTTAAGGTTTAGGTTTTACAGTTTAGGGCTCAGGTCTCACTATTTATGGTTTATGGTTTAGGGATAAGGGCTTAGTAAAGATTTAGTGTTTATGGTTTAGGGTTTACGGTTTATTGTTTAATGTTTAGAGTATGATTTAGGGTTTATGACTTAGGGTTTATGATTTAGGGTTTAGGGTTTACAGTTTAGGGTTTAGGGATCAGGGTTTAGGGTTTATATTTTAATCTCTATGGTTTAGGTATTGGGGTTTAGGATTTAGGGGTTAAGGACTCTGGGATAAGGGTTTAGGATATAGATTTTAGGGATTAGTGTTTATGATTTAGGGTTAGGATTTAGGATTTATGGTTCAAGGTTTAGGTTTTAGCGTTCAGTGCTCATGTTCTTTTATTCATGATAAAAAAATTTTAAAGGTAATATACCCTGTTTATAAAAAATTTCAAAAGCCAGAGATGGCAATAACAGTAATCCAAATATAAAAGGGACTAAATCCCTTTACAAGGAGACTCAAAAGCAAGATATAGCAGTAAAAAAATTAAAAAATGGATCAGAATCCATGAATAAATTGAGGACCAACTATATTTTAACCAAGAACTATAAAATGAGAAAAATAGGGACAAAAGAACATCAAAAGAACAAGAAAATATTTACATGGTAGCAACACAAAAACAAACTAGAAGGAGCTCTACTTGAATGCTTTATCAAAATTTGTCTTGAATTTCTACAAAGTGTTGAATAATGCTAGGGAAGTGACATGGGAGGGATCATTCTTGTCTTATTATGAAAAGACTAGGTCCCTTGTAGTTTCTGATTCATAAATGGTAGCTATAATCGCATTGAGAATATAAACACTTTTCAAGGTTTAGGGTTTAGGGTTTAGGTTTTACAGTTTACAGTTTATAGTTTAAGGTTTAGGGTTTAGGCTATGTAAGTTTATGGTTTAGGGATTAGGGATCATGGTTTAAGGTTTAAGGTTTCGGGTTTGATGCTAAGCTATTAGGGATCAGGGTTTAGAGCTCAAGTTTTAGGGTTTATTGTTAGGGTTTTGGGTTTTCTAATTAGGATTTAGGGTTTGAGGTTTAGTGTTTTGCAATCAAGTTTTAGGGTTTAAGGTTTAGGGTTTAGGTATATGAGATCATGGATTAGGGTTAAAGGTTTATGGATCAGGATTTAAGACTCATAGTTTATGGATTAGGGCTTAGTATTTAGGGATTAGAGTTTATCGTTAGTGTTTAGTGTTTAGGGCTCAAAGTTTAGGTTTTAGGGTTTAGGGTTAGTGTTTAGGGTTTTAGGGTTATACATTTTATGGATTAGGATCATGGTATTGGGTTTAGGGCTTAGGGTTTAGGGTTTAGTGTTTATGTTTTAAGGTTTATGGTTTAATTTTTAGGGTTTAGGGATCAAGGTTTAGGGTTTTGGGTTTTGGGATGAGTGTTTAGGATTGAGGTTTTTGGGCTCCCAATCAGGATTTAAGATTTATGATTTAGGGTTCTCAAGGTTTAAGGTTTATAGCTCAAGGTTTAAGGTTTATGGTTTAGGATTTAGTATTTAGGGTTTAGTTTTTAGGGATTAGGGTTTAGGTTTTAAGGTTTAGTTTTTACGGATATGGGATAAGGGTTTAGTGTTCAAGATCAGGGTTTAGGGATTAGGGTTTAGGGTGTATCGATCATGGTTTAGGGTTATTGTTTATGCTTTAGGGCTCATGGTTTAGAGTTTATAGTTTAGGTTTTAGGGTTTAAGGTTTAGTGTTTAGGGTTTAGGGTTTATGGTTTAGTGTTTAGTGTTTAGGGTTTAGTGTTTAACATATAAGGTTTAGGGTTTAGGATTTTGGTTAAGGGTTTAGGGCTTAGGGCTTAGGGTTTAGGGTTTAGGTTTTAGGGTTTAGGGTTTAACATTTAGGGTTTAGGTCTAAGGGTTTAGAGATCATGGTTTAGGGTTTTGTTCTCAAGGATAGGAGTTTAATCAATTAGGGGTATTCTTTGCTATTGAATCAGTTGAATTTAGGAATTTCCCAATGGGGAGGGTATGAATGAATTAGAATGGATGGGTTAGTGGGATAATTTCAAATCTTTTCATATGTAAGAGAGTTATGCGAGCCAAAGACATATGCTTGTAATGTTTTCATCTTTTCCATCATCATTTTGATAATATCATTGGTAGGTTGTGATGATTAGACAAACCCCCTGTAGTATAAGGGGGTAGATGAGGTGGGTATGACATGGAAAACATCTCAGTATGTGGTGGTGTCGAGTATGAAAATTGTGAGGAAGGAGCTGAAATAGATGTAGATGGAAAGTATTCTCAATAAGTGGTAGATGAAATAGGGTGTTAGTGGTGATAAGTTTAGGTAGGTGGAGTGGACGTAAAGACTCTCATAGAAATCCAAGGAAGAGATTGTGGGATGGAGAGGATGATGTTTTGGAAGGGAGTATGGGTTACCGATACCAATGGTGGCTGAGATGTTATAGGCACATGAGAGGTGGTGGGTGCATATAGACCTAAACTCAAGGTGGTTGTTAAAGGCATGGTTGACATTATAGAAATTATAAATTTCAAATGTGCGATAGATGTCATAGGGTGCAATAGAAATCAATGATGTAGGGTAAAGTTGGGAAACCATAGGTTGTAAGGTGGAAGAGGGTAAGGCCAAACTTGTAGTAGCTGATATAAAAGTGGGTGTGAAGGTAGGAGGAATGGACACATGCATGCCATATACAAGTTGCTCTAATTAATCATAGGATAGATGAATGAGCTATATAGTACTATGGAGTGGTGGGGTTATGACCAAGGACTTTCATGAACTCCTCATCTCTAATGGGTATGAAAAGATCCTAATTAGGGTCCATATGTGATGAGACGGAAGGGGGCGATGGGCTAGGTGGTAGTGGTTGGAATCTAGCGTGAAACACAAGAGTGTTATCTTTTTTACGAGTCAAAACCATGTGATTAATGATAGAATGTGTATTCTAAGCTTCACTGATAATGCAGAAACACATAAGAAATGAAGAAAAATGGTTTTAAAATGTATGATTTGATCATTGTTGTAATTGGAAAATCAAAACACAAAGACCAACATCAGTTTGGATAATTGATGTCGGTTGACTAGACCAATTTTAGTTAATGTAGAGAAATGAAATATTTGTAAATATGGAGATGAATAATGTAAATTGGGGTGGACTTGAACTTTGCTGATAATGGTAACAGAGATTTGAGAAATGTGATAACTTACATAAAACATGTTACAGAAAATAGCTATGGATGTGAATTGAATATTATTTTTAGACAAAATAATCAAAACAATAGATAACCGATGTCGGTTCAATCAACTAGTACCAATATGAAGAGGTAATCGATGTCAGGTCGATTGGACCAATGTTGGTTACTATGAAATCTGAGAAGATGATGGAAATTTAAATTTTAGGTTATTAATTCAAATTAAGACATGCCAACCCAAAAATTGAGAATGGCATTGATGAGTCCTAACACATCCAAAATGAACTAGGATACACCAGTAATGATGGTGGGGTGTGGAGGATAAGAAAAATAAGAGGAAACGACCTCACACCCTCAAAACAAAATTCAGCAAAAAAAACTAACAAACACGTAAAATCCTAAGTAATAGTTTTTTTTATGTTGTGTGTCTTATGCCCTTTATAACTGAATATGAATAGAGTAGAGTTTTTTGGTCAACGAGGGTACCCTATTATCATTCTATGGCTGGTTTCAAGTGATTTTTAGATAAAGGGACCCAATATACCTTTCGATATGTGTGGTATAACTCTTATATGATGACTGGCCAGAACACCATCTGGATCCACTGCCAATGCGATTGTTAATCATTGATGGTGATTACCAAGAAGGAAGATGTTTAAGAAGTGTGTAAATTGTTCAAGTGATTTGGACAGGGGTGTGTGTGCATAAAGTGTGAACTACACTTAATTACCTCCAATCATCAACTGGGCATGACCTCCAGTATATAGATTGTAAATAAATTTAGGTGATCTAAATGCAACAATCAAATGATGAAATGCAGAGATTTTGAAGCCCAAATTGAAAGTGAAATTGGATGTAGCAAATATAGAATAGGTCAAGAGGGTGATCTTTCACTAAATACAAGTGCAAAAGAAAGTGAGAAGAATTATTTTTAAACATCAAATCATGAATTTCCTTTAGACAACAAGAAGAAGAGAATATTGACCAGTAAGAGATTTAATGTGAATTTTTCAAAAAAGAAAGAAACACATAATTCCCTATATGAAGAAATGCAAAGAACCCACAAGAAGGGGTCCCACCAGGCATACGAAAATGTTTCACCTCAAATTAATGTGATAAAATAGATAAGGGTAATGGGTGTAGGAGGAATACTGATGATTATGTAGATGGAAGAAGGCGTTGCGTGCGTTGTAGAAATTTTATCAAGTAAATTGTAGAGAGCTTCATTTTGGCTAGGATGAACTACCTATAAGAAACACAAAAAGACCAAAAAATAGCATTAACAATATTAGTTGGTGGATTTTCTAATAAGAGCTAGATCCGGGAAGCTAGGGGCTTCCTAGAAAGATGTTTTTTTTATTAAGGGAAAATAATTTTGAAGGGACTATACCCTGTATACAAAAGGGCTCAAAAGCCAGATAGCAAAGATGAGAGAAGCAGCCCAGAGAAGGGAAAAACAGCCAACCAAGGAAGGCTCAATAGCCAAATATTACAATATAGGTGAAAAAAGGATCTAAACGTACAAAGATCCAGAAAAAAGAAAGAAAGATCAAAAAGGAACCAAAAGAGAAACAACATAAGGAGCCCCGCCACAAAACATCTCTAGAACCGCCCGATGACAGCCACATCGCAGCCAAAAAACAGCATCACAACAGCCCTAATTTAATTTAATTTCAAATAAAATTTAATGCAAAAATAACATGAAATAAGTAAATACTATTGTAATGGTACAATTTAGGTGTCTTGTGCTAATACAATAAGTAAATTTAATCAAACGAGTAAAGTTATGATTAAATCCGGGTGTCTAGTAGGCTAGTTTGAGTCTGCAGGAGTGACAGAGGCTATAGGTGAGGTTTAGGTGAACTTTAGTAAGGTTATGGGTTGTTAGGGAGAAGTTATGAGCTCATTGTTATAAGCAAAGGTACTAGTCACACAAACCGGTATCGTCTAGGCGATCAATGCCGGTACTAGAAAATGACCAATAGCGGTTGCTTAACCGGTGTTGGTAGGGGCAATATAGTGGAAATATAAAAAATGGGTGTTTTGGGTCTCTCTGTGGTTGCACAAAGATTTGAGGGGGTTTACGAAGGATGATGTGATTTTTATTAGGACTCGACAAGGGTGGTATAGGTGATTGGATAGGTGAAATGGTTTAGGTTGATGGAATAAGCGGTAAACAGGTGAAAGTTGGTATTTAGGATAGAGAGGGATCAAATGAAACAAATAAATGAAAGACTTAAGGTAAAAACAAAATCTTAGAAAATAAGAGTGAATTACTTATCTGGTAGCCTGTAGATCTTAATATAGTTTTTAGTGATGAGCATTCATGGGAGATACGGGAATATGTCCAATGTGGAGGCAACAAAGACTATGTGATTTTTTGTGATGATTTGAAGTTGTGGATGAGATAACTGGACATTGGTGAAGGTCTACTGGGCTCTGGTTTGTCGTTTGGTATCTTGAATGATCAAGAGATATAATGCCAAAGCTAAGGTGAATGAATGAATTGGAGAACCCATGTAAAGAGTTAGAAACTCTTATTTAAGGATAATGTTGGAACATAATAATCAAGCAGTCTAGCCAACCCTTAATTTATATGGGTCCATCACTAATATATAGGTTAATATTTTATAATATGAAATATTTATATTGTTAGGAAATAAGAGATAAAATATGTGGAATAATACCTTACAGAATCGCAACAGTAGAAACTAATATGCAAAAAATATTACAGATCTCAAATAAAATTGCAAAATAAATAATACAACACAGAAAGACAATATTTAACGTGGTTCACCCAATTTGGGCTACGTCCACCAAGAATCACTTGCTCAGATTTTATTACAATCCTCCACTCTCTCAATACAATACCCAGATCCATTTGGAGCTATGCTCAATAAACTATATAGAATTCACACCCAAATTCAAAGCACATCTGCAATACATTTGTTTGTCTATCTATCATATGCATAAGACCATATAAATAGACAATTGCTTAAGTAGTTTGATACAAAACCATGGGTATCAAAACCATGGGCAAAAAATCATGGGTATCAAAACAATGGGCAAAAACCGTGGATATCAAAACAATGGGTACCAAAAAACCATGGGCCCAAAAAATAGCCCATAATGATTACCCATTACCCATGGGTTAATAAACCACCCATGAAAATTTTCTTCGGGGGGTTCACCCCCGAACCCCCCTGACCTGTTCACTGGCGAGTGGGACTGCCATAAAAATACCCGAGTGTAACACATAGAAGGTGTACCACACTCTAACATGAAAACAGGCTCCACAAACGTAACAATTTCCCAATTGGAGACTGATTTCCACTGAGCAAGCTTCTCAACCCTTCACTGTCATCCGTGAAGGCCAACCAAAGCTGAACATAGCTTTAGTTCATCCCTTGTGACCACCTTGGTCATCATGTCTGCAGGATTCTGACTGGTATGAATCTTCTCCAACTTCAACTTATCTTCTTCCAAAGATATCCTGATGAAGTGATATCTCAACTATATATGCTTCATCTTAGAAAAGGACTTTAGGTCCTCATTTGTTATTTATTTCCTGTAAGTATTTCTTTATTTACTTATGTTATGATATAATCTTTATTTAAATATTTATTGCTATCTACATCTCCAGCCATGTCTGAATCTACATAACCACGTAAAGTAGTGTCTGATCCATTGTAGCATAAAACTGTCCCCATGGTCCCTCTCAAATACTAAGGATCCACTTTACTGCTTGCCAATGCTCTTTACCTAGATCACTCATAAATCTACTCACAGCTCCTACTGCATGGGTAATATCAGGCCTAGTGCATACCATAGCATATATCAAACTGCCAACTGCTGATTATTAAGGTACCTTGGACATCTGGTTTTTTTGTTGTTGTCTTAGGACACTGCTTCTTTGATAACTTAAAATGGCCTGCCAAAGGAGTCCCAACCAGTTTAACATCCCACATGTTAAACCTATCCAATGCCTTCTTAATGTACTCTTCCTGAGATAAAGTTAGCTTCCGTTCCTTCCTATCCCGAGTTATCCTCATACCAAGGATTTGTTTGGCTACCCCCAAATCCTTCATATCAAAGGATTCACTTAGCTGTTTCTTGAGTACTTTTATTTCCTGCATGTTTTTTACCTGCAACCAACATGTCATCAACATACAAACACATGATAATATAACTTCCATCCTCAAATTTCTTTGTATACATGTAATGGTCAGAATGACATCTGATATAACCTTGCTCCATCATGAAGCTATCAAACTTTTTATACCATTGACGTGGAGCTTGTTTCAGGCCATACAAGCTCTTCTTCAGTTTGCACACCATCTCCTCTTTACCTTTGACTTCATATCCTTCTGGATGCTGCATATATAGCTCCTCCTCCAAATTACCATGGAGAAATGTAGTCTTTACATCTAACTGTTTTAAGTGCAAGTCTTCTGCTGCCACTATTCCAAGAACAATTCTAATAGAAGTCATTTTTATTACAGGAGAAAAGATATCATCAAAATATATACCTTGTTTCTGTGTAAACCCCTTGACCACCAACCGGGCCTTATATCTTTTCTTTCCTCCTTCGTCATCTTTAACTCTATACACCCACTTGTTCTGCAATGCTCTTTTACCTTTCGGTAGCTTCACCAAATCACAAGTCTAGTTCTCCACGAGAGACTTATGCTCCTCATCCATGGCTTGCTCCCACTTCTTACTGGCATCTACCTGCATTACTTCATCAAAGATCTATGGCTCTCCACTATCAGTGAGTAATAAATAATAAAGAGAAGGAAAAAAATATTCAGGTTATTTTCTTACCCTAGAAGACCTCCTCACTGTAGGAGTTTGGGGTTCTTGTTGAGTAAGTTCCTAAACTGATTCATGGGTCACTATCCTATCTAGAAGATTCTCTACCACTACATATTCTTTCTTGGTTTCTTCTCTATTTTCCTGCAACTGTTGCTTATACATGACTTTCTCATTAAAGACCACATTCCTAGACCAAATGATTTTCTTATCCTTAATACTCCAACATTTAAATCCAAAGTCATCACCACCATAACCAATAAAAGTATATTTTTCTGATTTAGCCTCTAGCTTGGTCCTATCATCCTTGTCAATATGAAAAAACACCTCACATCTAAAGACTCTAAGAAATGAGTAAATGATTTTCTTACCGTACCAAGCCTCCTCAGGTATGCCTCCATCCAAGGCACTTGAGGGTCATCTGTTTATTAAGTACATAGTTATGCCAACTGCTTCTGCCCAAAAATAAAGAGGTAGTCCTGCATGTATCCTCATGCTCCTATCATGTTCCATTATTATTATGTTCATCCTTTCTGACACCTCATTATGATGCGGGGTTCTTGGAACTGTCTTTTTCCTACGAATTCCATTCTTAGAACAATTATCATCAAATTCATTGCTGCAATACTCCCCTTTATTATCTGACCTGAGACATTTTAACTTAAGACCTGTTTCATTCTCTACCAAGGCTTTCCATTTAACAAAAGTATCAAATACATCAGATTTGTTTCTAATACAATAAACCTAAACTTTTCTTGTTACATCATCAATAAAAATAACATAATAACTTGAACCCCCAAAATATGATACCTGAGCTGGCCCCTACACATCAGAATGTACCAGCTCTAACTTACTCTCTTTCTTTGTAGGTACAACCTTGAGAAACCTTACTGGCGTTTGTTTTCCATATATGCAGTTCTCATAGAAATCCAAACCTGTTTCTATATATCTAGGCAAATTCTGATTTATGATGTCCATGCCCTTATGGTTCATATGACCGAGCCTTTAGTGCCATAATGTTGTATCTACATCTGAAGCCACAAGATTACAATCATTAGTACTATCAGTGGATAAATACAAGATTCCAACCTTCTTACCTCTTACCACCACAAGAGCACCCTTGGTAACCTTCCAAGAGTCAGTTGTAAATATCACAGTACAACTATCACATTGCCCCGCCGATATCAAATTTCTCCTTAATGTAGGCACATGTCTGACATCTTTCAATAGCCATGTATTCTCATTCTGCATCTTAACCTGAACAGAACATTTTCCAACTATACTGCAATACTCATCATCGCCAAGAAAAACATGCCTAAAATCCCCTTGAACATAATCAACAAAATAATACCTATGTGGAGTAGCATGAAAAGAAGCCCTTGAATCTAAAATCTAAGATTCAGTAATATTATGCAAAGAAAGAATTAAAGCATCCTGGCATACATTACCCGATGCCACATTTGCCTCCTTGTTTTCTTCCTGTTGTTTCTTCTTATCCTGAAGCTCCCAACAATCCTTCTTTGTATGCCCAGACTTTCCACAATTCCAGCATATTATCTTTCTTTTAGATTTTGACCTGACCCAATCCTTTGATTTTCCACGGTTTCCTTTATTCTTCTGTCTCCCTCTAGTTTCCACTGTCAAAGCATTCCCTGAAGTAGAAGATTCCCCAGAGATTTTTCTTCGCATTTCCTCACTTAGAATCACCCCTACAACATCCTCAAGCTTTAACTTCGAGTTAGCTAGAACTGAGTTTCTTACCACCATTACCAGGTTATTCCAACTTTCAGGTAAAGAGCACAAAATTAATAAAGCCTTAACTTCTTCATTAAATTCTATTGTAACCAAAGTTAGCATATTTAGAACCGTATTGAAATCATTTAAATGATCTGCTACTAAACTATTCTCAGACATCTTCATATTAAATAATTTTTTCATTAAAAATATCTTGTTAGAGGCAGAGAGTTTTTCATACAACTTCTCTAATGCATCCATAGATCTTTTGTAGTCTTTTCCTTTGAAACATTAAATAATATCGAACATGTAATACACAACCGGATCATTCCAAGTGTCTTTCGATCCAACAAATCCCATTCCGCATCTGTCATACTTGAGGGTTTGTTCATCTTCTCGGACAACGAAGTATAAAGATCCTTCTGATAAAGGTAATCTTCCATCTGCATCTTCCAAAGACTGAAATTCTACCTGTTGAATTTATCAACCCTATATCTTCCATTATCTGCCATAGCTCCCACTCAAGCTAAAAACTTTCCCTGTGATTCAACACTTCAGCAAACCAAACCAGGCTCTAATACCATTGTTAGGAAATAAGAGATAAAATATGCGGAATAATCCCTTACAAAATCACAATAGTAGAAAATAATATGCAGAAAATATTACATATCTCAAATAAAAGTGCAGAATAAATAATACAACACAAAAAACAATATTTAACATGGTTCACCCAATTTGGGCTACGTCCACCAAGAATCACTTGCTCAGATTTTATTACAAGCCTCCACTCTCTCAATACAATACCCAGATCCGTTTGGAGCTATGCTCAACAAACTCTACAGAATTCACACCCGAATTCAAAGCACATCTGCAATACATTTTCTTGTCTATCTATCATATGCATAAGACCATATAAATAGACAATTACTTAAGTGGTTTGATACAAAACCATGGGCATCAAAACCATGGGCAAAAAATCGTGGGTATCAAAACAATGGGTATCGAAAAATCATGGGCCCAAAAAACAGCCCATAATGGTTACCCATTACCTATGGGTTAATAAACCACCCATGAAAATTTACTTCGGGGGCTTTGCCCCCGAACCCCCTAACCCACTCACCGGTGAGCGGAACTGTCGTAAAAATACCCGAGTGTAACACATAGAAGGTGTACCACACTCTAACATAAAAACAAGCTCCACAAACATTAACATATATTTTCTATTATTAAATATGCTAACCTATGTATATACTTTAGGTTAAATATTTAATATCATGAAATACTTATATTTCTAATATTAAATATTATAAACCTAGGTGTATGTGTCAACTATTTTTGGTTGAAAAGGTGGGTCGGGAGACATACCCGATCACCTTATATAAAAAGGACTTTAGGTCCTCATTTGTTATTTATTTCCTGTAAGTATTTCTTTATTTACTTATGTTATGATATAATCTTTATTTAAATATTTATTGTAACATTATGTAATATGTAAGTTGATTAAATCCGTATTTATTAGAATCCTCAAATTCTAACATGGTAACAGAGAGAGGTAAATTCAATAAAGTGAGATCAAATGTTTTGTATTTTATTTATTTAATTTGTACGGGTTTTTTGTATATAAAAATATTCAGTCTCATTCGGGTTTCAAATATTTACCTACGTGAAAGTCACATATAGAAAAAGAAAAGGTTTATTACTCTATGAAATAATTTTCATGTTTTCTATAATATTCAAATGTTTTCAGGTTAAATATTTCGGAAATTAAATTCATACATCGTGTTCTTTTGTCCCCCCTAAAAGGATTTGATTTGATAAACTATAGTTTACAGTTAATCTATAACTATATCCTTATATTTGAAAACTATATTATATAAATAAATAAATAAATAAAACTATAAGGTTTATATAATAATTTATATAAACATCATAGTAAAATTTATATAGTTTTGAAAAAATATATATATTAAAAGCCTTAAACCATATTAAAATTATATGCGATTGAGGAAAGAGTCAACAGACCATATTCTAAGCCTAAGTTTAAATCATATTTAAACTTAACTTATAAATCTAGACATATATAGGTTTTTTTTTTTTAAAAAAGAAACAAACCTAAGTTTGAAACATATTTTATATATATAGTTATTTTAAACCGCTTAAAATATAAATTTTATTAGATTTGATTTATATATGTTTAAAAAAAAACTAAAGTGCTTACTTTTTTATAGTAAGGGGGCCCGTGTTTATTTCTTGGCCATGAATGGATTACTTTTTAAATCTTAATACTTATTAAATAAAACCTAACATGTGTCCACTAACAATTTATATTATCCATGTAAGGAGGCAGCCCCATTCATTTATATCTTATAGTTTATAAAAACTATATAAATAAACATATTTTAAGGTTTTCTTTTACATAAGAGTGGGAGTAGAGAATAAAATGAGATAATATTTGAGGTATAAATGTGGAACTCTCAAGTATAAATGGAAAATTAAAAAAACATGGCTAGTTTATTGGTGGCCCATGTTAAGTGTGGTAAATATTTATTAAAATATTGATAGTTATAGCCACATAAAAGTTTTAAATTTTTTAGCTTGTAGGAATTATATAAAATA
Source organism: Taxus chinensis (assembly GCA_019776745.2). Taxonomy (NCBI): domain Eukaryota; kingdom Viridiplantae; phylum Streptophyta; class Pinopsida; order Cupressales; family Taxaceae; genus Taxus; species Taxus chinensis. The sequence continues at coordinate 980,384,926 of CM034147.1, forward strand.
TTTTACAATATTTTATTTCATTGGTTAGGTGCAATTATTTCTCCCCTCTGTAAAATATGCAAGTTAATTTATACTCTCATAAATCTACTTGCAGTTGATAAAATTATTTTAACCTGGTCTATATCCTTTAAATCCCTTTAATAAGAGTTATGTGTTTTTTAATATAAAAACAATATACTATAGTTTATAATTTTTATGAACTATATGTTGTTTTTTATTTTCATTCTATAAATTATATACATTTTTTTAATAAATAATTTTTTTTATATATTTTTAGATTATAAATTATAATAGGTTATTATAATGTGTTAAAATATAACCTCCCTGATATTATAAAAAAAAGAAATTATGGAATTTCACATTTTAGAAATACACAAGTTTTGGCTTCATTAAATTTGACGGTCAAATGACCGTCATGGTAGACCAAACATAAGACAACATGATAGTTATTTAGACGTCAAATTTAAGCTCGTAGGTTCCATGACACTTTAAATTTTTTAAAATTCACGGTCAAATGACCGTCATGATAAACAAAAGAATAAGCCATTATGACGGTCATTTAGACGTCAAATTTAAGCTGACTAAATTTTTGTCTACATTAATTTTTTTAGAAACTTGAAGTTTTTATGCATTCTTAGGGGCCTCTTCTTCACTTCTATATGGTCAGAAATATTTTTATATAAATATGAGTTATAATGCAGAGCCCTTTACAACGCGGGTTATTATTTTGATCATGGGAGGTTAATTAGTATGCATTGTAATGACAACATTAGTTATAATCAAATAGTTTCTTTAGATTTGTAAAATTTAGATCTGATTTTATTAAAAGTGTTATTTTTATCGATAAATATGTATCTAACTCTGTGGTACATTGTATATTATAATGGGGTGTGTTTTACAGGTTTAAGAAAACAATGACGTCTAATTATTTCTGTCTTGACAAAACCCAGATCCTAAATGAAACCAACTACAACATTTGGGTCAAAATAGAATTTATGGCGAGGAAACTCTAGATGATTGTTTTTAGATTTGAGGTTTCTCTCACCGTTCATCAATCAAATGTAGATAACATGAATGCATTCTTACAACGAATGTAAGATGCTCTTTTTATGCAATGTGAATGATGAGTACCTTCTACAAATTGGTAATATCGAACATCCGAAAGAGGTATAAACACAATTAGAATCCATGCATAAAGAATACTTGGTATATCAAAGATAGTAATGAGAGTATAATAGCTGAAGGAATTCAAAGAAGTGATCTATATATTTTGATGATTTTCTCTTTTTGCATCATGTTTTATATCTTAGATTTTGAATAATTCAAAACTATGGCATGAAATGTTAGGACATGCTAATTATCAAACTTATATGAAATGTATAGATATAGTCTAGTGAAAGATTTACATGTGTTGTATTCTTCTCTTGAAGTTACTTCATTAAATACTTTTAAATGATGGTTTTGATTCTGATTTAGAAAATGGTCATGATGGTGTTTTGATGTTATAGATGTTTCTGAAACTCCTATCTTCCTAGATAAGAATTTAAATTGGGCTCAATCTATGTTAGAAAACTCAAATCCTATTAACCTTAGAAAAATTACCAGAAGCCATCATATGTACCATGCATTAATTACCTTATATGAACCTAAGCCATGAAGTATTATAGGGTCTAGGTGGATATACAAAGTAAAATATAATAGTGATGGTAGTATTAACAAACATAAAGCTAGACTTATTGCTAGAGGTTTCACTAAGAAACTTGGTATTGATTATGTCGAGACATTTCTTGTAGCTAAAATAAATACTGTTAGGGCCTTATTTGTAATTTTCACTCAATTTGGGTGGGAAATCCACCAAATAGATAAGAAAAATAATTTTTTTAAATTGCGATTTAAAATAAGAACTTTACATGTTTCAACCTAAAGGATTTGAAGAAAATGGTAAAAAAAACTATGTTTGTAAGTTAAGAAATCATTGTATGGTTTAAATAAACTCTTAGAGCTTGGTATACGAAAATTGTTTCCTTCTTTAAACTGTTAGGTTTTTTAATTCTTCTTCTATCAATGATATATTCATTAAGCAATAAGGCTCACATATTATTATATATGTATATATGTTGATGATTTGGTTATGTCTGGTGACAATTCTGATTTAATTCATAGGATTAAAGAGAAATTGAAGCAGTACTTAGAAATGAATGAGTTAGGTCTCTCACATCATATTATTTGTATGATTGTATTTCATTCTATTGTTATTTTTCAAAACACAATATGCAACTATTGTATTGAAAAAGTTTCTTATGATTGATTGTAAACCATTTTCTACTTCAATGGAAGTTGGAATAAATATTAATCATAAATCTACATATGAAAAAGGTTGATCATATTTTATATAAGTTGTTAGTTGATAGTTTGATTTATCTAACTATAACTAGATTAAATATTTCATATACAAAAGGAATTACTTCAAGGTTTATGCAAGAACCTTTTTTAAAGATCATTGGAATCTTGCAAAAAGAATTTTTAGATATTTGAAAAGAACAATCAATTATAGGTTGCGTTATAATAAGAATGAAAATGCTATCTTATATTGATTTTGTGATTCTAAATATATTGATGTTGTGTTATAAAATATACTGGATATGTATTCAAGTTTTTTGGTGTAAGAACTATTACTGGGAATAACAAATACAATCAAAAGTCTCCATTTTTTCTTCTAAGGCAGAGAAGTACAATGGAAGAAGTAAAGAAATCATGTGTCTACAACGGTTATTGGTAGAGATACACAAGGAAACTAAAGGAAGTATTTATCTTCTATGTGTTGGTCAAAGTTGTATTACTCTTGATTAAGAATCCAGTTCAACATCAGAGGAAAAATAACATTGAGATACATATACGCTTCATCAGTGAGAAGGTGCAAAGTGATGAGATAAATCTCAAGTTCATGTTGACTGAAGAGCATATTGCTGACATCTTCACAAAGTCCCTGAGTGCTAGAAAATTTTGTCACTTTCGTGAAAAGCTTAGATTATTAGAGTTGCCATTGAGGGGGAGTGTTCATGACAATTTCACCTCCTAATGGAACTTGGCTTTTGTAAAAAGACCTTCGAGCATTTGTAAAAGACCTTCGGGAAAGTGTAAAAAGACATTTGGGCATGTATACCTCCTCGACTTCTTATTTCGACAGAAGTGTAAAAAGATCTTAAAGGCAATCTTTAGTAAAATCTTTAGTGCTATTGATTTTACTGGTAAACATCCAATATAAGCATATTATTAAGGAGGTGCTTGGTTGTAAAAGGCTCCTATATGCTTGGATTTAATAACTTTTTTATGAGAGCCTGTGAGAACATATAAAACTTCACAAATCATACTTAAGCTACTGATCATGGGATGATCTTTGGAATTTCAAATCCTTTTGTACCAAAAGGTAAATTGAATATGATGAAGGTGTTATAATTCCTTCAACAAATATGCTAGCCTAAAACCTTTATAGTTTAAGGATTGTAAATCTTGTAGTGTACCACGGGTAGGTAATCTATTGGCATATGCTATGTTATCCCACTTAACATTAAGGGGGAGTGTTAGAACATAATGATTAAATGGTCTGGCCAACCCTTAATGTATATGGGTCCATCACTAATATATAGGTTAATATTTAATAATCTGAAATATTTCTATTTCTATGATTAAATATGCTAACCTAGGTATATAATTTAGGTTAAATATTTAATATCATAAAATGATTATATTTCTAATATTAAATATTATAAACCTGGGTGTGTTTGTCAACTATTTTAAGTTAAAAAGGTGGGTCGAGAGACATACCCAATCACCTTATATAAAAAGAACTTTAGGTCCTCATTTGATATATTTGGGAAATATATCAAAGGCGTGCAAATCAAGTGATTTAGTTTTACCCTTAGGAAATAGGGTTTCAAAGGAGGAGGTAATCTTACTGGATGTAAAATAAGTTCTCTGAAGTAAAATGACTATTTTCAAAGTGATTTTTTACCATATTGAGATTTTCCACTATAAATACGGTGTCACCTATGTCTTATTTATTTCCAGTAAGTATTTATTTATTTATTTATGTTATGATGTAATATTTATTTAAATATTTATTGTAACATTATGTAATATATAAGTTGATTAAATATATATGTATTAGAATCCTTAAATTCTAACAGATAACAGATAACAATTAGGGAACCGACTCTGGCCAAGATAAAGTCAGCGTCGGTTAGGGGGAAATGATCAAATTAGCTAAAAATGGTTTGATTACTCCCAAATTTTATGCGAGTCAATTTTTAGTCTCAGGTTAAAAGTGGGAGCTAATTCTAAATATAGCAGAAGAGAGGTCATCGGTCATAATGGTTAGGGTTAGAACAAGTACTAGTTGGTTAGGAAGTGCGGGGAATTAGTCTCGGCCATTAACGAGTACTATTTTTGATCCTTATTGGGCCTATCAGAGTTTCCATTGAGGGGGAGTGTGCAAGACAATGCCACCTCTTAACGGTTGTTGTATACTTCCAATACTTCCTCCATTTTGTAATAAGTAAATATGTCACTTCTATGTGAAGTTAGTTGTAAATCCCAACAAAGCTTTAGTTATGGGTATGCCTTAGTTTAAAAAAGGCTCCATAATATGATGTAAGTCTTCATATGTAAATAACTTGTTCGTAAGAATTTTTGTATCGGAAGATTAGTTGATTTCCCTTGTTTGCATGTTATCACTGAATCACTATTGTTAATTCAAGGATCTATAAATCCTTTTGTAGAAAAAGGTAAATTTGGCATGTTTATTTTTGTTTTCCCCACTTAACATAAAGGGGGAGTTTTGGGGTATTAATTTCAAGTGGGGATACCATTTGGTGGACTGCCACTTAGACAACCCCTTGTCTTAAAGATTATTTTTAATAATCTTTAGTTAGTCTTCACAACTTTGAAAAGAGTGAAGTGGTATAACTGCTTACCCATCCTATATAAATAGGATGATCCCTCACGGGATTGGCTACTTGGTAATCTTACTGGACTAACGAGCACATAGACCAATTGATCTAATCTCAAGCTACTTATATGAGTTGTTATACATCAAGACAAAATTCTGCTACTGTTCATTATGAAACCGAGGAGTGAAGTGGAAGTGCTGGGTGAAAGTTTGATAGATTCTTAATATAAGACAATGTTTTTTCAGTAGATTTTTTTTCCTTCGGGTTTCTCCACTTAAATCTGGTGTCTCTTGTCTCATTTACTTTCAGCTATTATTATTTGTTGTCATTCACAATATGTTAACTGTTATATGCATATGTAAACATTTGTTTAATGTCTGCACATTATAATCTATAATCCTCAACTGTTTATTTGTGGATCTATAATTATTCAATTATATCTTCCCGCATTTGTTCTAACAATTTTCTCAAAACAATAAGAAACTTTCTTAAGAGAAAACATTGAAAATCACTTAAACTTAAATTAGGGCCCAAGGTCTAAAAAAATAGAAAAAGTAAAAAATAAAAAAGATTAAAAGCAACTTTCTAAAAAATAGAAAGTGCTCAAAATTGGACCCAAAACATCTATGAACATGCTTAGAATTTTAAAGAAACACCTCAATATAACAACAAGGCAAAATATCAACTCTGCCTAAAATAACATCTCCTAAGACATAGTTTCCAAAAATAATAGTTTTTGGGTCTGAGTATACAAAGTTGCTACCACCTTCATACTAAATTATATAGTTGATTTTTACCATAAGTTTAAGTTCACTGGTTCAGATCCCATTTTTTCCCTCACCTCGGGGTTCCTTTGTGTGGGTGACAGAAATGTTACTCACATGGACCTGGAGGAGCTCAAATACAGAATGTTTGGTGGGCCGAGAGAACCCGCAGAGGAAAATATATTTTCCAATGGTATGCGAAATGTGGTCATGCCCAATCCTCACAAAACAATTAATTATTGTTAGCATGTTCTCAACACTATGATCCAGACACAAGGACAATTAGTGCAGATGACAATTCATTCTTGGCTTCACTTAATCCAAGAGCCATATCCCAAGGAATGTAGATCCCCACTGACAAATATATGATCGTAATCACCAAATAATTTACATCTTCTGAATGGTCCAAGACCAAGTCCTATCTATAAGGGCTCACACTCGGCTCCTATCTGAAGCATGAGAGGAATCCTTCTTGCACACCAAAGACTCTTGCTAGCAGTGAATTCCAAAATGTTTTCTCTGATGTTGTTATTATTTTGAGTCGTGTTATGGGGTAAGAAAGCATAAAATTATTTCAGGACTAGATGGAACTCTTCATCCTCACAATCATGCAGGGAAAAAAACGATTGATTATGGGTAGCTCATCAATGATAACATGTACTTCTAATTGCTCCGGGTCTATGCTTTTGATATACTATTCATGACCTCGTATATTGTCTACGCCTTGGAGAACACAAGATCATCCAGGGGATTTTCACCTTCTTAGAACATCCCCTAGAAAGCTCTTGCATTCGAGAGGTACCCACAATTTTGCCTCGAAAGAAAGAAATTAGAATTATGCCAAGGTGAATGACACATTCACAATTTTTGTGGTCAAAATGCTCGAGGGTAATCATTATCTAAGAATATCTTCTCAAACCACTTCCTTGGTCAAGAAGTATGGCTCATGCTTCATCTAGTTCTCAGCCTTCTCATATATCCAGGTATTAGGCTTTGATCATGATCTGCGGAGGTTTCCTTGCTTTCCAAGGGAAATAATAATGTAAATGGAGTTGTGCAAGTAATTAGTACATGTGAATAATAAGTTGAAGAGTAGGAAAAAAAAGCAATTTTCCTTCCCTATATCACTGGGGATTTTCACATGTAAGAGTTCCCATGATGCAACAAACATTAAAGATTTCCTAGCCGCAATCAATATGCACTCCTACATTTCCAAAGCTGACTTTGATATTGGAGAGGATCCATATTCATTCTATTTTCCTAACTTGCGTCATGTGCCTCAAAATGAAGACTTTTGGGCTAATTGTGTTCATGAGTATGAGGTCCGTGAGCATGATCACAAGAGGATGATAGTGGATCAAATGATTAAATTCAGGTTTGAATGGTATGAGGATGGTGTAATTAAATATGTATTAGATATGTTCAATCTTGAATACCTTGTAGTTAAGGATTCCCCTCTCCCCGAGGTGGCTTAGAGTGTGCGCGAGTATGGTGACCTCAAAGAACGCACAGAGGTAATAATCAAGAGATAAAAGGAGTGGTTCAAAAGAAAGAGGGATAATCTCATTGCCTCAAGAAACTTCCCATGCCCCCAGAGGTAGGAATCATATCACTCTTCCTCTAAGAATAAAGATAAAGATCCCAGTTTAAATCACTCAGGAGAAAGTTTGAAAAGGAAAGTAGAGGTACCTAAGGTTCACCACTACAGGAGACTACACAAGAGAGTGATGATAGAAGAAATACCCATGGTTAATATTGATCATGGAGAAATTGACTTGGAAGAACTCTTTTCTCCATAGCAATCTCTAGGTCCTTCATCTCCTACTGTCGCACCAGCCTCGCCTGCACAAGAAGTGGTGATGATTCCCAATGCTGAGCCAAATACCAACAAGATATTCCTTTAGATGTAGGATATGATCATGACAGAGATGCACATAGTACAATAGGTAACCATCCCTAGATTCTTAGCTATCCCTTTAATGGTTAAGTCAAAGAGTGGAAAGTTGGCTCAAGTAACTTCAAGATTCTACATTGGCACCTTGGGAATCCAATACATTGAGATAGTCAAGTTGAAGTTCATAAATCCATGTTGAGGAAATGATCCCAGATGATTATGAGATGAGAACCATCCCCTTAGGACCATAAATACATGAAGGTGATTTGCACTTGTTCCATGAGTCATCCACTTACCTCATCGTGATAATTAATGAATAAAAGGAAAATATTGATCAAGTGGATGACCACATTCGAAATCTCACATCCTATTTCCAAGTGCTCTTAGATCAAAGTGCTTCCAATGCCCTCCTAGTTGAAGAAGTCACTCCAATAATTATATTTGACCCCAACTCCATCAGGAAGACTTAGGGATTCACCATGCAAGGAAAGGCGAACAAAAAATGGGTGAATGTGATTCTTGAGAAAGGAAAGACACTTCTTACGGAGATGGTGAGCTTGTACAGATACATGGATGGAATGGAAATGAAGGTACTGAAAAAAGGAGGAAATTGAGGCTAAGAAAGACCATTGGGACCAGGTGTACTCATTGTTCATGGAAATAGGAAAGGTCAAGTCATCTCTTTTGGTAACTAAAGAAGTGTTATCATCAGTGGAAAAAGATTTTTCTCATGATTGGGCCAAATTTCTTTTTCATAGTATGAATTGATAAAGCACACCATTGACAAGCTAGATTTATATGAGGAGGATGTTGAGAAAATACAAAAATATGTAGATGCATAGATTCAAAAGCTTGGGTTACCAGTACTGAAATTGGATACTTCAACAGATGATCTATTAAAATCATTTGAGGACCGATTCAAGAGGGAGTTCAAAGACCCGTTCTCATTCACAGAAAACACAATGGAATATATGACAGAGATAAGTGTGATCATCCCCATCACTGCAGAGAATCATAGACTTGGTACTTAGAATGCAGAAACATCAACTCCCTTATAAAGAATTGTATCAAGTCACTCAGTTTTGTCAAGATCCCTTAGGAGCAGAAGGTGAAACCGGTGGTAGTAAGATTGGGCAAAGCATTCAAGGGTATGGAGATTTCACCAGCATTTCTTCCTGATATTTTTTCAGTGGTGGAATCATCTTCAGAATATTACTCTCTCTTCTTCCTTCTTCTTCTCTTCTCTCCCCTCCCCCTTCTTCCTTCACGTTCTAATTCTTCATTTTGGATGTGCACTTTTTCTTTCATCTTATTCCTATTTTATCTCATTAAGTAATGTGACTATAGTCTTATAATGTAATAAGTAACCCTTATTTTATAAAATGAGATTTAATGTTATTTCTTAGGAATACCAAAATTCACATTAGGAAAAGGCAAGTGAAAGGACACCATGGGGGTAGATGAAGAGACATTTCTAGTTCTATAGATGTGATGACACCCTCATTCTTAAGAGTTGTCAACTTTGTACACTCGAGAGAGATTTTTTTAGCAAGGAAAAGGAGATAGCTATTATTCCACTTCCCCTACCTATTTTCCTCTATTTTAAAAAATTTTACAACTTGTTAAGATCTAAATAAACAAAGGGATTGCTTATTTTCATGACTCATGAATGCGTGCAACTTTGTGTGCATGGTTTGTTATGGTATTTTATGTTCTAAACTTGTTGTTTCTTTCCTCTAAGTTGTGAATGTGAAACTTATAATCAACTTTGGAAAGAATTTGATTTTCTACTTGTAGATTTAATTCCTCCTCTCTATTTTATCACCCCCCTTCCCCCATATTTTAGTAAATTCCCCCCTTACAATTCATTGTAAGAATTTTCCACGGGTACAGTTTAGTGTGCTTGTTGGATCCTTGAGCTCTTGGCCAACAATGCATTTTCATTTTTGTTCATTAAAAATAAAGTGGAGCTGCACCACCCAAGCAGAGGGACCTAGAGTCCTGAAGACATTGGCAAGATAACCATCAATTTCTCCACCTAATTTTATTTCTCACCAACAGACCAAAAAGTGGATCTTATGTGCTTATTGTCAGCCCCCCTCCTCCATTCGCTTCACCTGTGCATGTGTGACAAGTGGAAAGCTAGGGGAAAGGAACAATTTTCTATCCCCATTTTCTCTTTCCAAAGGGGACAAAAAAAATTTCCCCCCTCCCTCAAGGTAACCAAGCCTATATATATGGAACTTAGCCATTATTTTCTCTCATCCCCACATTTTTCCATTTGTACTTGGAACTCTAGCGAAATTTTTCCAGAATTCCTCCTTCACCATTTTTAATCTCTATCCATTTCACACATGTTCTTATGATCTAAAAAATACAAATCCATAAAAAACGTGAATTTTTAAGGCTCCAGACAAGATTTTTTGCCTAAAAAACTTCTTAACCCGCAAAGTGAGATTGTTCATATGTTGAAAAACTAGTGCATGAATCAACATGGTGTTTTTTGTATTCATTCAAATTTCTAGGAACATTGAGGATCCAAGTGGAATATTTTGTATGCATGGCCTGGATTTTTGACAGTGACAAAACCCTAGTTTCCCGCCACCCAAAATTTTGAAATTTAATTTTCTTATTCTAGAGACCAGACTAAGATGGAATTTCATATGTGAGATAAAGAGAAAACACCCATATCAAAAAACTTGATTTCATCCAAATCCGAGGCAAAGAGACCCACTTTACAAAACTAGTAAGTCTTTATACAAGAGCCTATTATAAATATCAATCCTTCATAGAAATCAATTTTCATAAAGGCAGAGTTTCAAGTAAGTATTCAGGGGATCGAGAAAGGTGATCAAAGGTTGTAAAAGTAGAAAAGGGTGAATAATTAAATTTACTAAAATAGTAAATTCCCATTTTGGTTAGAGAACAGTGCCAATATCGGAGATGAAGTTCAAATTCGTAGGTGCAAAATTAGTCTTAGATATTTCATCTAAGTATTCAAAAGTGTGGGACAATGATGTCACTCACATGGATCTCGATAATCTCAAGATACAAAATCTTGGTAGCCTAAGAGAGCCAATCTAAGACAAAGTTTTCTTGAGTGGATTTTACGCGGCAGGTGGCCACCTAGTGTTAGTGCAGAGTATTGAATTGGTATTGTCATGCTCTCATAGTTATGAACCTCAATCAAGAACCATTCGAGATGATGATGGCTCAGTTATGGCAGTGATTACTTCTAAGGCCATTTCCTATTCAATGAAAATCCCTACTTAGAGCAATATGTTTTTCATCTCAAAGGAGGTGGTAGTGAATGAATGAGTAAAAATAGATCCTTACCTACAAGGTCTACATTGGGATCATGGTTGAAGAATGAAATAAATCCCTATCATGTACCAAAGTAGCTTTCGCAGAGTGAGTTCCAAGAAGGATATTTAGATGCAATCACCCTTCTCAGTCAGATGATGAGGGAATTCTAGGATTGGATGGAAATTTTTATACTCACAATTATTTAATGGAAGTAGAAGATTGATTAGGCATAGATCATTAGTTACAACCTACACTACCAGTTGCTCCAGGTTCTAGTCTCGAAGAAATTGGTATTGAAAGAGAGAAATTGAAACTTCACAAGGGTAAATGATTCCTTTACTATGTTCATCATTAGGACACTGGAGGGATACCTTAACTCAAGGATGTCACCACAAGTGACATCATTAATCAAGAGATACAACTCATATTTCATATAATTTTCCACTTTTCCATACATTCAAGTCTCTGGATTTGATCATCCCCCACTAGACTACCTCAATATCTTAATGACAAGATACCATTATTCGAGCTATGTGGGGAAATTTTTCATGTTCACAATAATATTAGAAACTAGAAAAGGAAGACTTCCTCATTTCCCATCTCTCTGGAAATCTTCATCTGTAAGAACATAAACGATGCATCGCACTTGGAAATGGCCTTTTTTCCCTTAAGTTTGTATTCGTATACTCTGAGGGAAAATTTTGACATCTGAGTTGATACAGACACTTTCCACCTTTCGAATTCACATCATGTCTCGCAGATTGAAGATTATTGGGCCAATTGCATAGATGAATTCAATGTTAGGGAAAGAGATTACATGGGGATGACCATTGGAGAAATGAGAAGGTATACATTTGACTAGTACGAAGAAGGAATCCAAGATGATGGAACAAAGTTGTATGATCCAGAATACAAAGCAATAAAGGCTTCTCCTTTGCCACAGGTGAATTGGAGCATTTGTGAGTTGGGAGACATAGCTGAAAAAACATAGGTCATAATTAGAAGAACAAAAGAATGGTCTAGGAAGAAGAATTTCACCTCCATCACATCAAGAATTTTCCCTACCATTTAGAAACAGAAATTGCATCACTCTTTATCAAAGTTCGTGGAGGTAACTTTAGGTTCAGGTCACTCTGGAGGGAGTTCGAAGTGCAAAGCAATAAAGTTTGAAGCCTCCTATTATGAGAGATCACAAAAGAAAATTAGAACAAAGGAGGATCCTGTTTAATCACAAGTTGAATAAAATGATCAAGTCCATCTCCCAACTCTTGATCAACCCCAGAGCATTCCATATCCTACTGTCACTCCTTCCCCACTTACGCAAGATGTTCCTCTTCCTCTCAAGAAAGAAAAGATAAACATGTCATTTGTAGAACCCAAAATGGATGAAATGTTTCCCTGGATGAAAGAAATGATTACAGAAGAGGCTCATACAATGCAACAAGTAACAATCCCTGATCTTTCAACAATAGCATCATTGGTCAAATGGAAGAAGAAGAAATTCTCTCAAGCAACTTCCTACTTTTTTAATGGTGCTCAAGGTAATCAGTACGTAGAGGTAGTCAGACTAAATCTGATCAAGCCAATTAAAGAAATGACATTAGCTGACTATGAAATGAGCACTATTCTGTTAGGGCCCAACCACTCACGAAGGATATGTACACATATTCCTAGATTCTTCCACTCATCTCCTTGACATGAATCAATAATATAAAGAGAATATTGATCAGTTGGAGGACCAAGTATAGACAATCTCCTCATATGTGTAACACTTAGTGTTACCAAATGCTTCATCACTCCCAATTGAATGGGTTACTCCAATTAGTAGCTTTTTATCCGGAGTCCATTAATAAGATAGATGTAGTCACCGTGCAAGGATGAGAAAACAAAAAATGGACAAGCATGATCATAGAAAAGGGAAAAAAAATTATTCGAAAAAGTAATATCACTATTCAAATATATGTGCGCAACTACTAACAAGGCCCCGATGACAAGGGAAGGACTTGAAAAGGAAAAATAGTACTGGGGACCTAATTCATCCAATGGTAATAGAGGATGGAGATGCTCATTCTTGAGTATTAGTGAGCATGAAATTTTTCAGTGCTCCATCTAAGGATTTGTCATATGTTTGGGAAATAAATCTCACCTCTTGATATAAAATGTTGAATTGGGATATCGACGAATCGGAATCAAATGACAAACGTGCCTAAAATATGCAAGACAGTGTCAACAATAGAATTCAAAAACTTGGAGTTCCCGTTATCGAAGAAAATACTAGATGAGTTTTTGGGACCATTTGAGGAGTATGTCCACAAGAAAGTCAGGGACCCATTTTCCTTTGACAAAGATACACTACAATCCTTATCTCAAATCAGGGCCACCTTTTCACTCATTGTAGAGAAACATCAGTCGTGGCTTACAAAAATAAGGAACATTAATGATATCCAAGATGGTTGGATAAAGACCCTGAATTGTGTACACATCCCTCATGCAGATAAATTAGTACTTGCAGTACCCCCTATATAGAAAGTATTTCAAGGGAGTGTAAATCTGTCCAGTGGAGTTTGGAAAGGATCGGTCAGGTAGTGAGGGAAAATCAGAAGATGCGACATCTTCATTGGCCTAGTTTCTCTCTCTCTCTCTCTCATTTATCTCTCTTCTCTCCCCTCCCCCCTTATTATCTCTCCTTCACATTCTATTTCTCCATTGGGGGTTACACTTTTTCATTTTTTTTTATTCATTTAAAATGTGACTTTAATTTGTAATGTAATAAGTTACCCCTTAATTAATAAAAGGAGACTTAATTCTATTCCTAGGAATTTGGAAATTCACATGTTATGTGAGACATTTGAAAGCCATGTGGGTGGTAGATGAAGAGCCCTTCCAAATCTCTATGAATTGTAATGGTACCCTCATTCCAAAGGGTTGTCAATTTTGTGTGCTCATGAGAGATTACTACTAGTGAAGAAAGAAAAAGAGAGAATTTCCTTTATTTCTCATCTCTATGTTCTTCTTTTTCTCACTATTTACAATTTTTCCTAATCATCAATGAAGAAGGAAGGAGTTTGTTACCTTTTTTGATAAGGAGGTTATTGAAACTTTGTGTTCTTGATCTTAACTTGTCTTATTTGCAATAGAAAAATTGTTTCTCTTCTAAATCTACGTGTGTTGAATTATTCTGATTAATAGTTGTAGGAATATAGTTTTCTACCTATAATATTAGTCCCCATCTATTTTTCCCACTCCCTTACCTACTCTCTCAGCAAATTCCTCCCGTGTAAGAAATTGTAAGCTTTTTCCACATGTTTAGTGGAGTGTCCCTGTTGGATCCCTAGCTACAAGGCCACCACAAATTTTAATTTCACATGTGTATAATAATATTGAGTTGCACCATGTAAGTAGAGGGAATTAGATTCCTAGATAATTGGTGGATATCCATCAATGTTTTACACCTTGTTAAAGATAACAAACATTGAGAGGGGGGTGAATCAATGCGAATTAAAATTAATTTCCAGACTTATATTTAATCCATAATTACTTAAATTTGAGTTGTTACTATATCATGTGCATTTTTTCAAACATATATCAGAAAAAAAAAATGTTGAACACATAATTTATAGCGGGAAACCCTTACGGGAGAAAAACCCACTTGAAACCAAGGATTTATTAGGAGCACCAATTCTAAAGCTTACAATGGTATCAGTTGAGCACCCATTAAAATATTTTATGAGCACCCACTCAACGAATTTTAGCAAGCACCAACTTGCAAGGAGCACCAAACCCTAATTTAATTAGCTACAACTAATCTTCTGTAGGCACCCACCCACAAGGAGGCTGCATCCCCCTGAAAATGCTAAGCTACAACTTATACTTGTTTTGAATACAATTTTTTATCATCTAGGTACAAAAATTTCTTACACAATAGATTATGATCACTCTTTTGTATCTGTTTTTGTTCTCTCTATCACTCTCTTCTTCTCATTTGAATCAACCCCTCTTGCTTAATCACTCTATTGTAATGATGTTATTCTCATCAGATATATCTTCTTTACTTCATCTTTTTTATCTTCTCTTTCTTCTCTCTTTTCCTTCTATCACTCTCTCTTATCTCGATTGCATTATTTCATTTCTGAGCAACACCAAAATTGGATTTGAGTTATCTCTTTATTGATCATCGACTCATTCCATCTCTTTGATTCGAGTGTCATGCACCCTTTCCTTCTATGTTTCCTGAAAATTTGGTCCATTACATGAATACAAAAAAATATGGATTTTTATCTTGCTATATTCGACTTGATTTCACCTTTTTCTATGCACTCACAAAAAATATTTATTAACCGATACCTAAAAATAGATTTCTCATCTTTTTATGATTTGCAATGTGATCAAGATGACTAATCTATTTTTCTTCTTTGATATTTAATTTTTCCTTGACATTAATAATCCCATAGAGAACTGCAACTGTATTTCCACAAAGTCAATGAGCATTAAATGTAGACAACTAGAAATGTAGATTTTTTCATTCTTCGTGGAGCTCAAGTCGTATGTTCAGCCACAATCACTAGACAAATTAATCACCATCAATTTTTGAGAACAAAATTTCACTTGTCTATGTTTAACTCCATTTCATTATCCTTGAGCCCTGTCCAGTTCATATTTGCTCAATCTACGGCTTTTATAAGCTTTTTTGACATTTTCCTTTGTATCGCAGAATTTTTCTTTGATCTGCGACTTTTCTCCTCTCTTGGCAACTTTTTTAGTCATTTGTAAATTTTATTTTCTTCTCGTGGCTTTTACCATGTTGTGTGGCTTTCTACCTTGTTCACTGCCTTCTTGTGGCTTTTTCCCATGTCCATAGCTATTTTCTTTTGTGCAGCTTCTATAGTTTTCCGCAGATTTTCTAGTTCTTTGGAGCTTCCTCCAAACTTCCCTTACTTCCGTGGATTTTCCTTCATTCCATCCTTTCTTGTGCAACTCTTCCTTCACATTTTCAGCTTCATCATTCTTATCCGTGGCTCGTCATTTCACTTATTTTTATTTACGATTGTATTCCTTTACCCGCAACCTTCACTAAGCTTCCGCGGCTTCTTCTAGAGTTCTGTGGCCTCCTGAAGACTTTGACTTTGGTGGCTACTTCAAAACTTTGGCAGCTATTTCCTTATGTCTATGGTTTGTAAAAAAATTTATTAAGTCCCTTAAAACTTATCCTTGATCATCTTGAAGCCTCTGTGACCTAGCACTACCAATCAACCTTCATCTTTTTCACTTTCTCACTTTACCAATTGATCTTTTTTCCATCAATACCACTTGACATCAAATAATTTTTCCATCAATGACAATATATATGACAAATGGAAAAAGTCCAACAATCTCCCCTTTTTTCATTGATGGAAATACCTCAATAATTCAATACCGTAAAAACCTATAACCTTTTGATGGAAAAATATTACATACCTGGTTTTTGAAACCACTTTGTAACTCCCCCTTGGCATATTGTTGTTTTCAGCTTCTCTCCCCTTATGTTATTACTAACTAGTTTTTGACTTGAGCTATTCTTTCCCTTTGAAAACAATTACAAAGGGCCATCTATGCCGCATAAAGATAAATATGTTGGTAAGCTAAAATCTTCATGTTCCTACCTCAAGAAGTTCCCCCTTGGCACATGATTTTGATCTATATATCCTGGTATTCTCGCGATAATGCTCCCCCTGAGTTGCTGCATGCTTTGATAATTTTGAGCTAGCAGACTAGATCCGCCTGTCAAAAATACTATTTGGCACCGATTATCAGCTGATATTTCCTAAGAATGCTCCCACACCTTGTCTTTACATCTTCTAGTTTTTGGTGGGATCAGGAATGACCCCCAATTCATTCCTTAAGTGCTCAAAAGTAGCCTTCGGCAGTGGCTTAGTCATGATATCTGTAAGTTCTTCTTTTGTGCTCACATATTCTAGATTGATTTTCTTATCATTCACTTGTTCCCTCAAGAAATGATATCTAATTGGAATATGTTTTGTCTTTGAGTTGAACCGAGGATTATTAGAGACACTTATTGTTCTTACGCTATCAAAAAAACAATGGAATTGGACTTTTAAATTTTACTTTGTAATCCTCTAATATCTACTTTCATCCATATAACCTAAGTGCAACACATTGTGGTAACTATATATTTTTGCTTCACATGTTGAGAGTTCCACTGATGATTTCTTCTTGCTCAACCAAGAGACTAAAAAATTTCTAACAAAGAATGCTCCTGCCCCTGGTACTCTTCCTGTCATCAACACTTCATGCACAATCAACATCCATATAAGCTCTTATGTTGAAGTCATTACTTTTGGGGTACCAAAGTTCATATTCAATTGTTTCCGTGAGGTATCTCAAAATTCTTTTGACCACCTTGAAGTGTGTCTCCCTTGGTTCTTCTTGAAATCTTCCATGTAGACCCACTGCCTACATAATGTTAGGTATTGATGCCATGGAGTAAAGTAGATTTCATATCATTGATCTATATAGAGTTTTGTCTACTTTTGGTGATTTATCTTCTCTGCTCAGCTTGCATCTAATTTCCATTGGTGTTCCTATAGGTCTGCAATCTTCCATATCGAACCATTTTAGCATTTCTTTTATATAATTGGTTTGGGATATGAACATACCTTGATCTGATTGATTGATTTATAAGCCCAAAAATAAAGAAAGGTCTCCTAGCATGGACATTTCAAATTATTCTTTCATTTTATCAGGAAATTCATATGTCATTTTTTCATAATATCCTCCAAAAATGATATCATCCAAATATACAATGACTGTAAGAAGATGATTTCCTTATTCCTTGATGTAGAGATTACTATCAGTAACACCTTTTCTAAAACCTTGCTCTGTGAGGTATGAATCCAATATGGTTGTACCAAGCTCTAAGGGCTTGTTTTCAATCCATATAATGCATTTTTCAACCTACACACATAGTCTTTATCTTTAGGTAGTGAAAATATTTCAGGTTGTTCAATATGTACCTATTCATTAAAATTACCATTAAGGAAGGATGATTTCACATCCATCTGGAACACTCTGATTTTCTTGTAACCCACGTAAGCTAAGAATAGTCTTATTGCTTTCATCCTTGCCACTCGTGAAAAATGTTTCATCAAATTCAATCCCTTCCATTTACGTGTATCCTTTGCATACAGGTCTGGCCTTAGCTATCGTTACTTCTCCTTTCTCATTCAACTTATTTCTAAAAACCCATTTAGTTCCAATCACATTTTTTTCCCACGATCTTAGTACCAGCTCCCATGTTTTATTATTTCCAATCTAATAAAGTTATTCATTCATTGAGATTTAAATGTTGATCCTCACTTTCTTCTACAATGATTTGGATTCTATCATAGATAGGAGTGTTATATCTTCATGGTTTTGCTTCTCTCTTACTTTTCTTCTTGTTATAATTTTGCTTTCTCTATTTCAAATGATTTGATTCATTGGATGATCTCTTTTGACTTGTTTAGAGGGTGCATTTGTGTCTGGTCTTTATTCTTCTTCATATCCTTCTTCTTGCAAACTATCCATATCTTCATCAATTTCTTGTTCTTCATGATTGTCTACATGCTGAGTGTTAGACTTGGGAGACTTATCTACCTTAACATTTACGCTTTCAACAATTTTCCATAACCTTTTGTTGTAACACCTGTAAGTCACACTGACTGCCGAGTATCCAAGGAATATGCCTTCATCCACACCTAGAGTCGAATTTTCCCAAGTTGTCTTCATCTCTTTTTATGTAGCATTTTCTTCAGAAAACTCTTATGTGTTTTACGTTTACATGCCTGTTCTTCCACAGTTCATATGCTCTTGTCATTATTTACTCTTAATTGAGCTCTACTTGAAATGTATACCGTGGTGTCCACCACTTCACTCCAATATATATATGGTAATTTGGATTCATTCAGCATGGTTCTCACCATTTCTTGCATAGTCATGTTATTCCTTTCAATAACTCCATTTTGATGTGGTGTTTCTGGTGGGTGATAATTTTCTTCTAATTCCATGTTCTTCACAAAACTCATCAAATTAATTAGACCAGAATTCTCCGCCTCTGTCTAATCTTAGGAATTTGATATTTTTGTTTTTCCCATTCTCCACCAATGCCTTGAATTAAATATTTCTAAGGCTTCTGACTTTTGCTTTAAAACCGCTACCCATGTCATTCTTGTGTAATCATCTATTAGCAACATGAAATACACTTCACCTTGTATACTTTTAGTTCTGGTGGGACCACAGAGATCTATATGAATCAACTCCAGAGGTATGGTTATATAGTATTCTTTCAAATTGAAAGATATTCTTGTTTGTTTACCATACATGCCTGATTTGCAAATTGTATCTGCCGGTTTTATAATTTTTGGCATATGTTTTACACATCCTTTAGCACTAAGTTTTACTAGATTCTCAAAGCTCATGTGTCCAATTCCTTTGTTCCATAGCCAGTTGTGATCAACCTTACTTGTGAAACATTTTTCATTATTTATTTCATTTAGCACATACATGTTGTTCTTTTTCCTTTTGGCTTTTGCAACTTTCTTTTTGTTTTCTCATTTATAATATCACAACCTTTGTCATGAAATATTAGATTGTATCCCCTTTTTGCACATTTGACTTACACTTAACAAATTGTGCTTGAGACCTTCAACATATAGAACATTCTCAGTTATGGTCTCTTTATTATTGTAATAAATTTTATCTACCCTCAATATAACTTTCTAACCCCAAGCACGTCAGCCTATCCCCCAGCAGGCACTAGGCGCACACCCGAGGAACACGCAAGCACCAAGCCCCTCCTTTATGTGAGAATTTTGAGAAGGTTTTTCCATTTATGGAGGATGATTTTCAGAATGAGAAATACATTCACTTTAGTTAATAAGGTAAAATGAACATCTAGCAGATCACATATTAATGCATTACAGAAACAAAGTAATATGCATACTAAACCAGATCTGAACCATGATAGCCATTTAAAATGAGGGTTTACACCCCTAAGCATGATATACATAACAAACCCTTGTATATATATATATATTCATATCAGACCAGTTCATGGTAAGACCAGTATTACAATCAAAAGAGGTCATCTTAGCCATACATGTTAAATGAAAAAGACTTTAATCCCTACATATATTCCTTGACGAGAGATCCTAGCTATACCCTCCCATTTCAACCCTTGTTACAGACCCTAGTGCCATACAGAGGCCTATTACATCCTTGAGAACCCTTAGCACTACTGTAACCCTTTACTACTCAGCTCTTGTGTTTGTTCTTCTTATTTCTTCTCTCCATCTCAGTGTGTTTTCCTTGCTTCTGAGAATCTCTTTTTATAGTGTCAGTACCCACCCGCCATGCCTTATCTTATGAAAAAATTACATGCCAAGTGTCAATTTAGTCCTACAATGGAAAATTATTATCCCTTTCCAAGCCCTCCACTCTCTGCAATGATATCTTCTAGGAATATTCCCTGTGTGGAATATACTTTTCTTGATCTTCCAAGGTTCCATGTTGGCACCTTTATCCACTCAGCATGCCTAGTCGGGTCACGTTTTCTCTCAAGTTATCCTTAGAATGTCAAATATGGCTAAGTCCTTTGAACCCAATGCATCACCTTCTGTGTGCCCTGGTTTTCTTCTAAAACCTTCTTAAACATCTTTGTCTTGCACACTTCTACCTACATGCCCTTCTTCTTACTAGTCCTGCACGTGTGTGCACCTTTCGGAACTTAGACAATATTTCAAGGCCCAACATCACCCCACAATAAGCTTTTTCTCTATCCTCGGAAACATTTTTCTTCATCAAAGAATAAAGAATGGTTGGACCTGGAAAAAGAAAAATGAATGAATGGAAGAATTAAATAATCGAAGAATCTATTATTTCTGCAAGAGGAGTGGGAACTCCTTCCTCAATGTCACCCTCAATCTTCTTCCAGGCATCCACTTCACCCTATGCCTACTTGAATTAGGTCACACACTAGAGCACTCACCTCCTCAAAACTTAGTTCGTCACCCTTAACATTCAACGTATCTACAATTCCTTCTAGTTTCTTACTAAGGTAATCTAGCATGTCTATTCTACGCGTGATCTGGAAATACAACTCCTTAATCTAGTTCTTAATCAAACCTCACAAGGATTCATTCATTTCCATCTTCTTCTTAACCTCAGCTAGGATTTTATCTTGCTCTTCCTTGTTTCCCTTATTATTTTCTTGAAACTCTTTCAGACCCACCTCATGTGTAGAACCTAGTATGCTTGTCACCGTATCTCTGTCAACGCATAGTTATCATACACGGCCTCATCCATTTACACGATGGTCTTCATAGTGATAAGAAGCTTAAAATACCGAGTGATTGTTCCCTTTGATCTTTAGCTTCTCTTCCTCCTTCTGGCATGTCAAAGCATCTTCTGTTGATTCCAACACAAGTGATAGTCTTTCCAGGGTGAATATGCGGGTTAATGTCTTCCAAGCATTTCAAGGTTGAATCATATTTTTTCTCAAGTGGGGCCAGGTCTAGGTGTTTCAAGATGATGGCATCTATGATCATCTCATATCTTTTTATACACCTCACACACCTTTGCCTTGTCCTCCCTCAATTCACACCTTAGTTTTTGCACTGATAAGCTCCTCCTATTTCAAATCCTTAGCTTTTCTCAATGATTTCTTTGTTCCTTATTCTCCAGTTCTTCCTCGAGAACCCTTACTTTTTCATTCCTACTCGAAGAGTCTCAGCTCAACCTCCATCGACACCTTGTTGAGTGCATTGTAGAATTTCTCATCGGATAATTGTTGAACATTCACCAAAGGTTTTAATTCCTTGGACTCTAGTATTTTCATCAGTGCCTCTCGATTGACTTTGAATTCCGGCTCGTCAACATGGGACTCAAAATACCAAGATAGCATTTTTCTTGTACGAGGGTATGCACCCTATTCTTCGAATGAAGATCATGTAAGAAGTTGGTTGGAAGGCATGGTACTTTGTAAGCATACGTGTAGTACCTTATTTGGATAATTTATAGAACCCATTCCTTGCTCTTGCACTGCTACCACACCTTTTCCTCCTATGTGCGCACTGCCTTAGGAAAGCTTGCAACCAGGTTGGGATCTCTTCCTATGCTTCCATATTCCTTCTCCACACTCTCCTCCTCCATCTCCTTTTGTACTTCATCAATGTTGTGCTCCACCTTCTGTTCCACCAAGTCCTTTATGATACCCCGCTACCCTCCCTTTCCGCAGCATCCTCTATCTCCTCCTTGGTAAGGCTTGAGGTCCAATGATACTTAGTGTTCACCTCCTCACTTTCCCCCTTGCCGTGACCATATACTTCATCTTCATCCTTTTCTTCATTCTCTTCGTCTAAGTCATGTACATACATACATGGGATGGCCCCGAGGCTCTTCGCACGCTTATTGTCATCCTTATCTCCCTTGTAAGGCTCAAGGCTCTTCGTTTCTTTTGATTCCACCTTTTCTACTACCATTATGCTTCTTCTTAACTGGTGATTCTAGTATAGGAGACTCTTCCTTCTCTTCTTTAGTAGGAAACTCCTTCCATGTTAGCGACTCTTCTTTGTTCATGAGGTTTTTCTTACTCTAGTGCCTCCCCTTCAGCACATATTTTCTTTCTCCTCTGTGAGGGACTTATTCCTCTATGCATATGATCTTGGCCTTACACCCGACTCCTACGTGCCTACAGATTGCAATGTTTGTGTACTTGGTTCCTTTTTATCAGGTGCCTTCTCTCTCTCCCTCTTCCTTGGTGTGGTATTCTTCCTTGTGTTAGGGTCTTCTAGGAATGAGGACATTGTTTTCCACATAGGATCCCCTTCTCATATTTTATCCTTATGCATACATATACCCTTGTTGTCGGTTCTTCCAACAACATGCAAGGTCAATGGCTTCATCATGTGCATGTTGTGGGAGACATACTTATCCACATAGGTGTGCTTATTTGGGTATATCAAAGTCCTACCCATCTCGTGGTAGTCTTGGTCTACCATGGTGAGATCGAACCTCAACATTTTTTCCTCCTTGAAGTGGTTGAACCTGGCTTGGAAGTATTGCACAGTGAAGGAGAAAGGTAATTTGCACTATGGGCTCTTGGTGTTGCCTACCAAATATAACTTGCTAATATAGAAATCATGGTAATACTACAAACTCACCTTCTCCTTGCACTTACATATGGCAATTTCTTGGGTATTCTCCACTCATCCCCAAACGACGTCATGCATTCACTTATACCATTTCTCTAGGTGCATGCCTTGTGGGAGGCCGTCATTTTTTCACAAGTATAGTTCTCAAAATATTTTTACAAGGAAGGAGTTCTCATCTGGGTACTCCCATATAAATGTTTTTGGCCCCTTGGGAACTCCAATTTCTCAAAACACAATGGTAAGGAGGACATTCGCAAACATGATCTTCTCCCCGTCACAACGTGGCATTGATGATCACCTCTACTATGAATGCAGAGAAGTTATAGATGGTTCCTTTTGAGATCTTTCGAGAAAACATTCAACTAGGACTTATTGACCTATGTCCACCTCTCCTATCCATTCAACTTAGATACTAGGCACACGACCATCCTCATCAGGGTAAAAAATTTTCTGATATGTCAAAGTATTGTGACCCCTTCTTATAGTCATAGGCCTCCACGGTTTTATTTATGGCCTCATTGTCATCCAAGTCATCATTAAAAAATTCTCCCTCGTAGGTAAGACTAGTAAATGTGGAGATCAGTTGGGGAGTTATCCTCATCCTTCATGTCCTGGGAAGTAGAAATGGGTCTTCATGCACGTGAGACATTAGCCATTGGCACAATTGCTCAAGTTTTCCAAAATAGGGAAATTCATAGAGTTACAATAACCCGGCCTTTTCCATCTTCACCTTTACTTCATTGTCCGATAGATTGGAATTCCATGTGGTGTCATTTTGTCTATAGGTATAACCATTTCCAATGCCATCTATTTCTCTGTGGTGCTCATTCGATGGTTGCAGTCACTTACAACCATCTTTCTCATGCGAGACACCCATTCTTTTCCCAGCAATATGCCATGTAGGTATTGCATTTTTGTGTACCATTATTCATTGAAACTGGTGAGAAACAACTTGTTTCACTTTTCCCTTACCCTTCTTTGGTGAAATGGTGGTTACTTTAGTTGGTGCCATTTCTCCTATCAGGTTATTAAAAATTCTTTCTTCCTTGTGATCCTGGCTTTGGTCAACTCTGTGGCTCTACTCTTAAGTGAAAAATACCTTTAATCTTGTGCCCTAGTTATGGAACCCTAATTTAGAAAAAGACTTCCTTCCACAAGATGGCGTATTCCCTTGTGGGTTTTGAAAAACACCAACAACCCTTTACCTCACGTTTTTGTACTATTTTTCCACCATGGTTCGTTAATAAATCTCTCTATGCACTTTGATCTTCACAACCTTCTTTTGCACACAATTTTTCTCAAGGATGCCCCTAGTTGGAAAGAGCTCTTCAATATCACAAATGCAATGTAACAATAATGTATCTTGACCTCTTACTTATAGTTTTTGCTTCTTTTTCCCAACAAATGCAATGCCACCTACCATCATAACCTTCACAATAAAGGTGGATTTTTCCTCATAATCCAACCTTTAGCGTGTTTACCCCCCACAACCTAATCCTGCATTTGAAAAACTTCTACAACCTTCAGGCGCATGTAAAAATCCTTATTAACTGAAGATCCTTTTGCACATGCTCACAATGATGAAGTCCACTTCTTCTGTCCTTACCTTGATTTTTTACACCGCCTACCTTATGTTGTTCCTGCACTTTTCATACTTGTAAGTGGTGTTTGTAAAGCTCTCCTGACACCAAACTCCTTATGTCCACATTTTCTATGCATGTTCTTCCAAACTATGCGCTTATGATTCTTCAATCCAGGCCATCGAAACATACCTTCCACTACCATCTTCCATTATTTGTCACATTGCTCCACCCCACACAAAAACATATGTGTGGTCCTCTATGTATAGAAAACTTTTGAAAATAATAAGTGGCTACCCGTGCACAATGTGCTAATAAACAACAAAAATAAAGGGAATAAGCAATGTGAATGGGAACACAACATAAAGGAAAATGCATTAAAGGGAGTTTTAGGCTAAATGGAAATACTACCTTATTTACGATTACATATAAGCCTTATTTATAGTAGGGCTTCAGCCTACTCCCATTGAAATGACCTGGTAATATCATCCCATCCAGTGCTTATAACGGGCATTGAACGCCTAAATCAAGGATGTACGAGATGATGTATGGCCCTACCCAATGGAATTTTAGTTTCCCAGGATGGCACAGAAATTTGGTGTCATAAAGCAAGACTATTTGCCCAACCTTGAATTCTTTGTTTTTAATATATCGATCATGCCATGCTTTTTGTCATGCCTTTTTAATTCTTTCGACTCCGCCTAGCAAGTGATAGCATTTCGTCCAACTATATTAACTTCTCCATGCACTTCTGCAGTGCACAATACATAGGGATGGTAGCATGAATTCTACTGATAACACAGCTTCTGTGTCGAACACCAATTGGAATGGTGTGGCCTTGTTCAATTTCTTGCAGGTAGTCTTATATGCCCATAGTACAACTAAGACTTTGTCATCCAAATCTTGTCTTCCCACATCACAAATTTTTTTCAGCGCATGACTCAAAATTTTGTTAAACGTCTCAACAGTTCCATTAGGTTATGGGTGATACGGGGTAGTCTTATGGTGGGTTATCATGAATTCTGCCAACAATATTTTGATTGTCCCATTCCAGAAATGGGTGCCCCTATCACTCGTTAAACTTAGTGGGCATCTATATCTATTGATTATATTTTCCCACAAGAAACTAGTTGGTGTTGTTGCTATACAATCCTTTGTAGGTGTTGCCTCTGCCTATCTTGTTAAGTAGTCATTACAAGTAATGATATAACGTGAACTAGTCCTTCACGTGATAGGTGAACTAGGTCCTACAAAATCAATGGCCCATTTCTCAAATGGTTCTGCACTAGCTATCAGCCTCAAGGGCATCTCATCCCTTCTCCATAGTTTTCCAAGGCACTGGAAATGGTCACAGGCCTTACAAAACTCATTACAATCTTGGTAGATGTTTTCCCACAAAATCCCTGCTAGTAGAATATTTTGATCAGTGTCATTCCTTGCATAGTTCCCTCCCGCAATCCCACTGTGTGCTTCCTCCATGATTGCAATGCTCTCATGTTTCAACACACACCAGGGAAAAACCTCATCGTGGCCTAGATTTTATAAGTCTCCATGGATTATCATGTAGAGTGCAACGCGTATGGCTGATTGTTTTCTTTTTAGAGTCTTCGTTCCCTCCGGTGCCACACCTGTTTTGAGAAACACAACAATACCTTCCAAAATAGAGGACACGTGTAACAACCTAAACAACTGTGCATCTCGCATTGTATCCTCAATACTCTTTGCGTCCTCTCCTATGTAAATTCTTGACAAATGGTTAGGCCCTGAGTTACTCTTTCCTAGTTTCACAACAACTATAAACTCAAACTCTTGAAACAAAAAGACCCACCGACATATGCACCCTTGCAAAATGGGATTATTCACCAAGTAGTTCAATGCCATGTGGTCTGTGTAGAATATGAAGGGTGTTGCTAATAGATATTTCCTGAATTTTTGTAACACATAGATCATTGATAGTGCTTTACACTCAGTAGTAGTATAGTTTTGCTGTGTTGGTGTCAACTTCCTGCTAGCAAAACATAAGGGGTGGTCAATAATCCCTTCTCCAGGTTGTGTTAAAACTTCCCTAATCGCCATCCTCAAAGCATCAACATGTAAATGGAATGGCTTATCCTAAGAGGGAAAACATAATATGGGTGGAGTGATAAGCCTATTATTCAATGTATCAAATGTATTCTGTTGCGCCTCTCCCAAGTGAAATTTAGTTTTTTGTTTTAGTAACTATTTCAATGGCGTGGTGATCTTGGCATACCCCTTAATAAATTTCTGGTAGTACCCCATATGCCTAAGGAATCTGTGCACTATGCTCTGGTTGGTAGGTTCCCCCAATCCCAAAATAATGACAACTTTAGCGGGATCCACTAGTAAGCCTTCCTTACATATGATGTGCCCCAATAGGGTTCCAAATGTAGTAGTGAAAGACATTTATTGATGTTGAGGGATATGCACAACTGCCGACATATTTCAAAAAAAAACTACAAATTGTCATAATGGTCTTTCACTAGTCCATACATCATCTACTCGTCAAGGTAGACCTGAAGGAACTTATGGATAAAATCCTGAAATGCCTAGACCACTATGCGTGAAAACACAACAGGTGCATTCTTCATTCCAAAAGGCATGATTGTGTATGAAAAAATTCCCCATTCAATGGTGAAATTTGTCTCTTCTTGGTCTTCCTTTGCAATTCTAACTTGATGATATCCTGAGAAGCTATCTATGAAGGAATAGATTTCGCGCTTGGATACTCCTTCCAGAATTTCCTCAGTGAAGGGGGATGGAAAAAGGTCAATGACACATACTGCATTAAAATCCTTGTAATCAATAGAGATCCTTATTCTCCCATCCTTCTTAATTCTTATGACCATAGGGCTTATCCATTCTGATTCCTCCACATCCTCAATGATTCCTGATGCCACCATTTTATATATCTCCTCCTTAACCCAGACGTGTAAATTTGGATTCATTTGGTAAGGTATCTTTTGAACTGGGTGCACACCCTCCTTTAACTTGATTTTCATTTCCCCCAAGGAGTGGTGGACACCTTTAAGCTCATGGTATCCACATTGAAATAAGTCATGAAACTCACACAATAGATCAATGATCTTGGAAACTTCCTTCCCTAACCAATAGTTTTCAATAGTTACCTCCTTAGGTTCCATTTTATAGTCAATGTTAACCTTCTTTATTTTGAGTAGCTCATGGTAGGCACATGCTTTCTCATCAGTACTTTCCATAACTTTGTCCGTACATTCAGTATGGTTAACATCGAAATTCTCCTTCTCCTTGTCATCTATCACATAGACCATTTTCCCCCTCTCCTTCTCCATGCATGCACGCTCAAGTTGTGCCTATTCTGGATATTTCCTCATCCAAGTGTACTTCCAAATAGGTTCACCCAATAACTCTAGTATTCTATCCTCTGCCATGGAACTATCTCCCATCATGAGGTGCTTAACAACCTGCAACACATTATCTGTTGATAGCTTAGTGCTCTGATATTCAAAAGCTTGAAGGATGTTAGCCTTCAACTCCTACCAGTTTCATGTCTGATGGCGCGTATCTAAGTGAATGAACCATGTGCACGCACAACCTTGTAAAGTGGAGTACAACTTATGCACCCATAGAGAACGTGACAATGTTTTTGCACCTTCCATCCAGGATTTCTCACATGCTTGGATGTGGAATGAGGCGAGTTCTTTCCCATGATAGTCTTGTATGATAGTGGGTGAATTTCTCTAGGAAAACCTAACAGAGAATGTGATTCTTACTTCGTGCCACTCTAGAATGCTATCGCGATGTGTCTCCCACCAACATGTTGCAGTCCTGAGAAATTTATAGCTGAGCACCCTTCTTCTTTCGATCTCACTCTTCCACTGAGCCTCCATCTATCATAAGAAAATATCATGGTTGTCCCCTTCAGAGTAACTTGGCAACTTATTTCCTCCCAAGCGCTTGACTGAACACACCTTAGTTACTCTTGTAAAAAATCCTCTTAATTGCTGCCAAATTTTCACATGCCACACTAGTTGTATCACTCACAGATTGAGTGTGTTGAAACTAAATAACTCCTTTAGTAGGATTAATCACCTAAGGGTGCATGATAAAGCACACATAAATCCTGTCAATAACGTCTTCGCCCAAGGGCTCAATATAGGGTGCTGAATTTCCATCAGTCAACGGGATGATGACCTGTTCTTCATTCTTTTCAAAACTTATGTACCCCTTGTAGAACCATAGGTCAGCATTGTTCTTATAACACCAAGCGCACCCAAGTAATGTTGGAAATTGGTTTTCTTAATCTAGAACTAAGACTTCTAAATCCCTAGTGAACTTTTCCCCTTGGATAGTGATAACAACATCCTTTAAGACACCAATGGGCATTGCCTTTGGTTTTTTGGTCATATACAACACATTCGAGGATGGTTGTAATGGTGGCCTTCCCATTTGATGCCAGGCATCTAGAGTGAGAACATTGACTTTTATGCCCATGTCAATCAAAATATTTCTCAAAAGCCATCCATCCATAACAATAATCAAGGTAATCTCCTTATCATAGTCAAGGTTGTGGGGAGGAAGGTTAGCATGCAGAACCTACCTCTCGCTCTCTGCTCTAGTGTGTGGTACCTTCTCCCATAACCATTCCCCTATCGAATTAATGATATCCTCTTGCCTTAACATCTTACATACTTCCCTGACCTCATCCAGATCCTTCTGCGGAGCCTCAACACTCTTCCTTTCTTCTAACTACCTTGACTTCTCCTTCAGACATTAGATTTCTCCTTGTAGGATTTGAATTACATCCATGGTCTCTTGATATACCTCTTTCTGATGAGTAGGGTCTGGATACTTACCATACACCACCTCTTGTCTTGTAACCAGTGGCTTATGTCTTGGTATCTCCATGGTGCATGCAGCTTCAACTTGTGACATCACCAATACAAGCTCTATCTCTGATTTACACGCCACCCTTGACATCCATTGTGATTCGACCTTCTTTATGATTACCATTTCGGAGCCTTTGTCCTTACGGTGTTGTTGGCTCATATGTTTGAATATCTTTGGGCACTCCTCATACTTGTGCATCTTTCCACACCAAGAGAATTACAAAATATCAAGGAATTCATGCTTCTAATGCTCCATAGATCCACATTTGTAATAAGTTCCTCACAAGAACTCACTTCTTCCTCCTCTACAGTTGCCACGACCATGAAATCATCCTCTAAAACCTCTTCCACACGTCCCTCCATCTGTATGCCCTTCATAGTGACAAACATCATCCTTGGAATTATTTTTGAGGCTAGTTTGGCACATGCCAATATTAATGGCATCATGTATCTAGTCAATCAATCTACAATCCTTGGTGTCATGAGTAGTAGAGGTGCAAATATTGAAATAGAAAGACACATTCTTACAGATCGTGTAGTGCAATAGTGGACATCTACTTGAATCATGATCTCTGTAGAAAATCTCATAGTCCACAGTCATGGTGTGTATCGACCTCCGAGGGAAACTGTCCTTTGTATGCCTGTCCACCTCACAATTTGTGCACCATAGGTCACTATGAGTCTCATGCTCTGAGTTCACAGATAGCTTATCTAACCACTTTGCCATTGCAGTAATTTGAGCTTCAAGAAAAGGGCTAACACCATTATCCATGCTTCTAATAGCCTCAGTGT
Source organism: Taxus chinensis (assembly GCA_019776745.2). Taxonomy (NCBI): domain Eukaryota; kingdom Viridiplantae; phylum Streptophyta; class Pinopsida; order Cupressales; family Taxaceae; genus Taxus; species Taxus chinensis. Next base: position 980,415,282 of record CM034147.1, read on the forward strand.
GTAGGGTAGCTTCCAAGGCCTCATGCGAGTCTATGAAAGTATTGTGTGAAAGCACTCTCCTAAAAGGTGTTATAAATCCACCATTAAAGATGTTAAGAAGGGTGAATATCATAAGACAGTTTTGAAAAAATAGTCTTAAAACACACGTCATATTCACACACACTCTCTACCATACCTTGTTGAATCTCCTTCACAACGCTAATGATCTCCTATTCAAACTCAGGGATATGAAATTTAGCTAAGAATTAATTTCGCAACATGGTGTAATCAACCACTATCTGATGGGGGTCATACTTCTGGTACCAACTATGCACGCGTCCCTTTCACGTACCATATCAACACATACTTGTGGATATTCTCCACAACATCTTCAACACCTTTGTAGTCTGGTAGATGTAAATACATTTTGAAGAATACTTGCTGAGGTGGTTGAGGCCCTTTTCCACCTAATCCATAACCTTGATTCCCTCCGGTGTTTCCTCCACGACCAGATTCACTAGATCCATCGGTGCCTACTCCACTAGATCCACCATCTTTGGTATGTATGTATGTATGTATGTATGTGTGTGTGTGTGTGTATGTATGTATGTATGTATGTATGTATGTATGTATGTATGTATGTATGTATGTATATATATATATATATATGTATGTATGTATGTATATATATATATATGTATATATATGTATATGTAAATGTATGTATGTATATATATATATATATGTATATGTATGTATATATATATATATATATATATATATATGTATACATACATACATACATATATATATATATATATATATATAAATTCAGACCAGTTCTAGTAGCCATATTACAATCAAAAGAGGTCATCTCAGACCATACATGTTAAATGAAAAAAACTTAATCCCTACAGATCTTCCCTAATGAGAGATCCTAGCTATACCCTCCCATTTCAACCCTTGTTACAGACCCTAGTGCCATATAGAGGTCTATTACATCCTTCATAACCCTTAGCAGTAAGTGCTCTAAACCCTAGCACTACTGCAACCCTCTATTACTCAGCACTTATGTCTATTCTTCTTCTATCTTCTCTTTATCTCGGTGTTTTTTCCTTTCTTCCAAGAATTTCTTTTTATAGGATCAACACCCACAGCCATGCCTTATCTTATGAACAGATCGCATGCCAAGTGTCAATTTGGTCCTCCAATGGCTAATGCTTATCCCTTTGTAAGCCCTCCACTCTCTGTAATGATGTCTCCTCGAAATATTCCCTGCATGGAATATCCTTTTCTTGACCTCCAAGGTTCTATGCTAGCACCTTATCCACTCAGCACGTCTTGTCAGGTCACATTTTTCCTCAAATGCTTATTAGAGTGCCAAATATGGCTAAGTCCTTTGAACCCAATGCTTTGTCTTCCTTACATGCATTGGTTTCTCCTAAACCCTTATTAAACCTCTTTTTCCTATGTGCCCTTCTTGTTACTGGTCCTTTGCATGCACGTGCCTTTCAGAACTTAGCCAATATTTCAAGGCCCAATAATTATCTAGACTCAAGGTTCTTTTTCCAACTATGTTGGCTAAGTTTTTTTCACCAAATATCATAGCACCTAATGCATTGTTTGACACAGAAATGAATTTTCTTTTGTCATCTATCATATGGCTGGAGCATCAGCTATCAAGATACCATATTTTATCTTCATCTTGCACATGAAATTCAAGTTTTACTATTGAGAAAGGCTCTTTTCTCTTGTGGTCATCTTTCTTTACAACATACAACCATTTATTTTGTTTAGGAGGTTCTTGTTTAATTGGTGATGCCTCATTTATTTTCTTGTAATAGTTGTAGTGGACATCACTATAGTTTTGTCTAGTGTAAGATAGGCCAAATTTTCTTTTATAGCCTCTAGAGAATTCTCTGCACTTAGGACCCTTATGTCCAAACTGATTACATGAATAACAATAACCATAGAAATAATGTGTGTACCTCATTACGTAAGTGATTCTAGGAGCAATAGTCCTTCTCTTGGCAGATTTACTGAACTCTTTATTTACAGTAGAAGATGTGCTTGGAGTTGATGCAGTCTTGTTTCCTTTATTCTTTTCAGGATCCTTTTCCTTACTTTCTTCCTTGAAACCAATCCCAGACTTATCATTTGTATCATGTTGACCACTTGGTATACCAGTCAAAACATTTGAACTCTTATCTAGTTTTTCATACATAATCATCTTGTTTCCCATTTGTTCCATCTCAAATTTTAGATGCTGCAGTTCTGAGTTCAATTTTGTGCATTCATCCTCCTTTGATTTGTAAGAGTTTGAGATATTTTCTAGCTGAGTATCAAGCTCTTTGAGTTCATTAGCCTCTTCTTTTTATTTTATGGATTTTCTTTCCTCAAAGATTTGGATTCGTTCTTCATAATATTTTAATGTGCATCTCAACTTTTGATTCTTTCTTCTACACAGTTTTAATTTTTCAAAAGCACATAATAATTCAGCTTCAAGATTTACTTCAACTTATTCTTCATTAGATTCTTCAAAACCAGTTGTATTTTTTCCTTTAGAGCTGCATTCTTCAGATGCATCCATGGCCATAAACAGACATTCGGATTGATCTTCATCATTTTCATTTTTAGAGCTTCTTGAGTTACTTTAATCATATTCACTCGATTCTTCCTTTGAATAGAAGTTCATTTTGTTCTTGAATAACTTCTTCTTGTTATTTTTATTTTTATATCCAGTTTATCTCCTATTGTTTTTATGATTTTCCTCTTTATGTTCAGACTGATCTTATTTATTTTTATTTGGGAATTTAACAAAAAAATGACCTACTTGATGACATGTGAAGAATTTAAAAAGGAGCTTTCCTTTATACTTACCTAAACCTCATTTCATTCTTCTTACAAACATTTCTTCAATCATTTCATCATCTATTTCATTTTATGAGTCTGATTCTTTTTATTCTTCTTTCTTGGACTGGTTTTCTTTCTTAACCTTGAATGCTACTTCTTTCTTGGTGGAATTGGATCTAATATTCCTCATCTCATATGCTGAAAGAGTGCTCTGTAATTCATCCATGGTGAGATTCTTCATGTCTTTGGCTTCTTCTATAGCTAAAAACTTTGCATCTTACATGCCATTCAAAGATCTCAAAATATTTTAGACTATGAAATATTCTTCTAGTTTCTCACCTAAGCTTCTGATCATATTGATGACTTCATCTATTCTCTACATGTAGGCAGTTATGCTTTCATCATACTTCAGATTTATATTCTTGAACTGATATTTGTAGGTCTGTAATTTTTCTAACTTGAAATTTTCATCTCCTTCATAAATACGCTAAAGTTTGGTCTAAATTTCCTTTGTTTTTGTGTAGTGCATAACTTTTATAAACTCTATTTTAGTCAGGCCGCATAGAATAGCGTTCATTTCTCTTGAGTTGCATTCATATTCTAATTTTTTTGCTGAAGAACTAATTGGCATGGATGAAGGATTGTAGCCTTTCTCTACACAATCCTAGTTATCAAACCCAAGTGACATCGAATATGTTTTCATCCTTATTCTACAAAATTTATAGTTCATTCCAATGAATAGAGGTGATCTAGATAGTGATAAATCACCTTGTGCCTAATTTGTTGCCATGCTTGTGAAGAGGATCTCCTTGAAGATGTTAAGCTTCTTATATAAGAACTCTGTTTGATACCAATTTTTAGAGATCACAAGCACTGAGAGGGGGGGTGAATAAATGTGGATTAAAATTAATTTCCAGAGTTATACTTAATCCACAATTCCTTAAATTTGAGTTGTTCCTATATCATGTTCATTTTGTCAAACATATATAAAAAAGAAAAAATGTTAAACATAGAATTTATAGTGGGAAACATTTTCAGGAGAAAAACCCATTTGAAACCAAGGATTTATTAGGAAAACTAATTCCAAAGCTTACAATGGTTTCATTTGAGCACCCTCTCAACCTATGAACCACCTACTTCACAACTTCAAGCACCCACTCGAAGATTTTCTGAGCACCCACTCAACAAATTTTAGCAAGCAAAAACTTGTAAGGAGCACCAACCCCTAATTTATTCAGCTATAATTGATCTTCTGTAGACACCCACCCACAAGGAGGATGTAACCCCCTAAATATTCTATGCTACAACTTTGACTTATTTTACATACAAATTTTTATCTAGCTACAAAAATCACTTACAAAATAGATTATGGTAACTCTTCTATATCTGTCTTTGTTCTCTCTATCACTCTCTTCTTCTCATTTAAATCAACCACTCTTACTCAATCAATCTATTACACTGATGCTCTTCTCATCAGATATATCTTCTTTACTTCATCTTTCTACTATTCTCTTTCTTCTCTCTTTTCTTTTTATCTCTCTTTCTTAGCTCTATTGCATTATTTCATTTCTGAGAAACACCAAAATTGGATTCGAGTTCTCTCTTTATTGACCATCGACCCATTCCATCTCTTCGATTAGAGTGTTGTGCACCCTTTCCTTCTTTGTCGCTTAAAAATCTAGTCCATTAAATGAATACAACAAACTCCATATTTTTCTCTTGCTATATTTGGTTTGATTTCACCTTTTTTCTATGCACTCACTAGAAAATATTTATTAGCCGATAGCTAAAAATAGATTTCTCATATTTCTATGATTTTCAACATGATCAATATGAGAGATCCATTTTTCTTCTTTGATATTTAATTATGCCTTGAAATCAGGAATCCCATAGACAACTGCAACTATATTTCCAAAAAGTCAATGAGCATTAAATGTATACAACTGAAAATGTAGATTTCTTCGTTCTTTGTGGAGCTCAATTCGTATGCTCAGCCGCAATCACCAAAAAATCGAATCACCATCGATTTTGGAGAAAAAAAATCACTTATCAATGTCTAACTCCATTTGATTGTCCTCAAGGCCTGTCCAGTTCATATTTGCTCAATCTATGGATTTTATAAGCTTCTTTGACATTTTCCTTTGTATCATGACATTTTTCTTTGATCTGTGGATTTTATCCTCTCTTGGTGGATATTTATTCATCCACGGATTCTCTTTACTCCTCACCGCTTTTACCATGTTACGCGGCTTTCCACTTTATTTGTTGCCTTCCCATAGCTTTGTCCCATGTCCGCAGCTATTTTATTTTATGTGCGGATTCTATAGTTTTCTGTGGATTTTATAATTCTTCGTGGCTTCCTCTAAACTTCCCTTACTTTCATGGATTTACCTTCAGTCCATCCTTGCTTGTGCAGCTCTTCCTTCACATTTACAGCTTCATATTTCTTATCCATGGATAGTCCTTTGGCTTCTTTTTCTGTACGGCTTCAGTCCTTTACCCACGACTTTCACTAAGCTTCCACGGATTCTTCTAGAGTTCTGCATCCTCTTGTAGACTTTGACTTCGGAGGCTATTTCCTTATGTCCATGGTTTGCACAAAATTTGATTAAGTCCCTTAGAACTTATCCTTGATCATCGTGAAGCCTCTGTGAGCTGACACTACCAATCAACCTTCATCTTTTCACTTGCCCACTTTACCAATTGATCCTTTTTCCATCAATGAAAATTGACATCAATGACAACATAGATGAAAAATGAAAAAGGTGCAACACACCTAACAAATTTTGTCACCAACAGTATTTGGTGCCCACCGTGGGGAAGAATTGCCAACAATTTACACCCAAAATACGATCACAAAAAAGACAAAAAAATCAAATATCCACAAAAAAAAAATGGAAGTTGAACATTCACAGAGCCTTATGTCTCATATCCAAGATATTCATGGTAACCCTCTTATCCAAAAGGCCTGAATTTTTATTTCATATTCAAGAAGATATTGTATCCGACTTGATGGAAGCTATTTGGAACAATAGCGAAAAAATTTCTCATTACTTTATTTCTACCAAGGTGTTAATCAATGAGGAACAAAGTGATAAAGAATAAGAAAGAGCGAGACAAATTTAAGCACAATAAAGAAGAGACTAAATCTCCAAGTTGGCAAATAGAAGATATACCTAGTCACAAAGACAAGGAGGAAATACCAACCCAATATTCAAATATCTTCAGCAAAGGAAAGAACTAATAAAAAATTAAATGCCTCCCCTTCACCCAGAAAATTCTCTCATCGGTGGTCTAAGAAGTATCAAACCATTGGACATATACTTTCTAAATCTCAATGAATATTTCAAAAACTTCACAGATGTGGAGACCAAAGCAGAGGATGAAGCTAGAATAAAAGAGGAAGAAATAGTTGAATCAGAATAAATAGTAGAACTTGAAGAAGAAGCAAGATATCAAGCAAGAGAAGAGTCAAGAGCCTTAAATAGGGTGAGAATTGAAGAAGAAGATGAAGACGTAATGGTATATGAAGAGATACCTCAACCAATAGTACCATGGGGCATAAACTCTGGCCCTATTGCAGTTCCACAACCTCTCCATGAGTTACCACGAGGATCAAGGAAAATATTTCCAAAGTTTATGGGAGATGGTTCCAAACTCCCTGAGGAACATATAGTGGCCTTCATCATCACCTGTGGTGTGTTGTTTTTTTAACATGAAGATGTATCTTTCAGATTGTTAATGGAGTCTTTGTAGGATAAAGCAACCGAATGGTTATACCTTCTATGGAAAGATCAATCACTTGTTGGGATCATATAAAAATATGATTTGAAGATAGATTCAAGTCTACAGAGGAAGGTTAAGATCTCTTGGTATAACTAGTGCATATGAATAAATAATTTAATGAAGGCATGAGGGATTTCATAGCCAGATACAACAGATTTCTCAAGAGGATTCGTATTGAAGCCATGCCCTCAAAAAATAATTTGAAAATATTCTTTATAAATGCTCAACTACCTAAAGTTAGGTTTATTCTTAGGAGGTCTCATCCTAAAACTTTGAAAGAATCCCAATAATATGCCATTGAGATGGAAGATGATCTAATTTTGTTTGGAAAAGTGAAAAATCCCAATGGCAAACAAACAATCAAAATTCAGGTTGTACTCCCACAGATCCGATGATTCAAAAAATGGAAAATGATATGAATACTCTTAAAAATTAGATCTCACAAATTACCATGAGAAATGTTCCAAAGAAGACCAATCCCCAAAATAGGTTGAGAATAACTCCACCTCCTCGCAAGCTTTCCCTTGAGGAACCATTGGTCAATGCAATATGTGATACTGAATAACCAGAGGAAGTAGAATTGGAAGATTCAGAAGAAGAAAAATAAAATGATGACAGAAATGTTCTTGAAATAGAATAGGTTTAGGGCGATGCTTAGAATTTTCTCATTTAATACCACTTAGCAAGCAAATATTAGGATGATGAAGGAGCACCAAGCTTCTCTTGTGATGTTTTCACTCGCTCCTACTCTAAAAAGGGATCTCCCTCATCAGAAGCTATGACAAAGAAGAAAAATGAGGATCCTCCTATAAAAGTTCCACAAATCAAAATTCATCAACATGGGATCTTTACTTCCTCCATCAATGGATTTGGCCAAGGAGAAACTAGACCCAATAGAAAGCAAGAAGCCTATTTTATGGCAAGTAAGCCCTTTGGTACCTCCCATAGTTCAAAATATACTTCTAAGGCCAATCTTTCACCTAATAATAGTCCAACAAAATCCTCTAAGCACAAAAAAAATCCTACTACTCCCTTGATGGGTGTCATTTTTCCCTTTATTTAATCAACTCTTTGTTGATGTGATATTTAAACCAGGGGTGGTGTCTGAAGCTATATGCAACAAGAAATCTTAGTGATCTAGTAATTGACTGTAGGGATTTTTTTTGTTTTTTTATATTCTCTGGGGGGTTTTCTCAATTTCTTGAGGACTTCTTTGCCAAAACCTTATTGAAATCAAACTATGAAAACTTACTGGAAGTAAACACTCTCTACAGAAATAAATTACTAGAAATTAACACACATTTGCATAATGAAATAGATTGTTGTAAGTAAACACACGTTACATAAATAGACATACTTGCTTTGGAAATAAACACACAATTGAGAATGTTGAAAGATGATTGGAAGGAAATAAGAATCTAATCTAGAACACCTGCAAGAATAAGTATACAATAGATTTCAACTTGAATAATCAAAAGCATCTACAAAATTAACAAATCTATACTATTTTCTCTGGAAATATAAATACTAATAAAACAAAGATCCTGGTTCTTGGAGGAGTGGGCCCTTTCTCCACCTTGAAACAATATTTGACAACTTAATATTCTCTCAAAACAGAAATAACTATTTTATTGATAAAATGATCAGGGGATCATTTTCAAAAGTTCCCTAAACATCCCTAAATGGTGTCAGTGTAGAAGATCATCTTGAGATATTTCCAATGACTGTGAGAACGCGAAAAACAGACATCGGGAGCTCTAGTTATGTCCGGTCAAAGTTCAGGTCAACGAGAAAGTCAACTCTGGTCAACTGGTCAATATTGGACCAATCGCACTGTGACACGTGGCTTAAAAGGCTTTGGAAAAATTGAAGGGGTTTTATCCACCGGTCTTTGACAATCATGAAATGGTACATGATGAGTTAGTTCCAACTTTTGCGGGTCGACAGGTGGTCTTATTTCACCATATTTCATGTCATGGGTCGACTTTCAAATTACACTTGTAATTATTTGCCACACATTATTCCCAAACATATATACCAAACCACTATATATTAATGTTTATACATTAGTATTAAATCCCACATACATTCTCCTAGCCGCTATACCATTAACCATGCCATCTCCATGATAGCTTCCACGTGGAAGGGAGAAGGTGAAGCAGTGTTGGAGGGGGCAAAGCCATGCGTGGAAATCCACGTAGGGAAGAAGGTGGTGAAGTGGGTTGGGGGCGGTTAAATGCCATGCGTGGTCCTTTGACCACTATGTTGATGTGGGATAAATACCCACTTTAAAGCCTTACAAAATTTTTGAAACATTACAAACCCACAAAATGTGGGATATCCCCACATTCAAAATCCACCTCTATTTGGGTATTTAATCCCATTTAAAATGTTAAGCGCCCACTTTGGAATATTTTATCCCTTATCAAAATACTACGGGCTAAAGGTTTAAAAATAGCCTAAGGGATAATATGTAAGTGCATATTTTTTGGGCCCTAATTTTTGTATAAATAGGGAACCCATTTGCATAATGGACACACACCCTAAGCTTATTATTTGTTAAGCTTATTGTGGGGACATACACCGGCGCAACAGAGAAGCTCATTGCTAGAGCGCGGAAAGGTGGAGACACACCCGAGCTTATTATTTGTTAAGCTTATTTGTGAGATGTGTCAACAAATATTGTTTATTGGCCTATTATTTTAGGCAATAGTAGACGAAATATTTGTGATTAGGAGTAAATTATAAACTACCCAATAGGCCCATTGAGCCACACCAATTACTTGCAAATCCTGGATTGTCGACCAGAGTGCTAGCGTCGCATTGATAGCATCGGGAAGGCCGATCGAAGCCGAAGGAGATTGTGCATCAGGAAGGTGAAGAACAATTCGACTGATCATCGGAATTTTTTTCGAAGAACTGGTGTACTGATAGGCAAGTAAAATTCCATTAGGTTTTCTTGTGAAAGTACTATTGTAACTTACAAGTTTTGACTAGTGGAACGGTTCGACCACGAACCCGGAGACGTAGGCAATTACCAAACTCCGTAATCAATCTTTGTGCAATTGTCTTATTGTCTTGCATTAATTTTTAAATTGATTACTTAAAAGGAGAAAATCATCAGCAAATATTTAAAGCCTACAAGGGTCCGAGATCAGGTAGTAATAATCTGATTATTTTCAGATCATGTTTTATTAGAGTTGGTAATCGACACCTGCAAACTTGCTAATCTCCAAAGCATGTTTGGTATCAGAGCTGGTTTAGCTCCATATTTGTTTTTCAGTAAATCTGATTAACAGAGTGATTGCTTCAAGATTGGTGTAGTTGGTTCAATTTGTGTGAACAGGGTACAAGTGCACTATGGGCAAGATGTCTAAACAGGTGAAGCTCAAGGAAATTGAAGCTTATAATCACCAGATCCAGGAAGAGAACTCTCTCCTGCGATCAATGTATTACTCCTTGGAAGAGGAGAATGCTCGTTTGAAATCAGAATTGCAAACCAAGGATGAGCTCTTGGCAAGGTTGCAATGTGGTGATCAGAGGAAGGAAATACCTTCAACTTCAGATGCAGTGACCATGGAAGATGACTGCACTGTAAGTTCTTCACCACTGGAATCTTCTTCTTCCTCCCATTCGGTTTTGGATTCAGGTAATGAAGTCTTTGGTTTGTTTGAAAAGCATACTAGAGGAATTGGATCCAAGTTACTAGATAAAATGGGATTTTATGGAAGAGGCCTTGGTAAAAATGGCCAAGGTATTGCTAACCCAATATAGGTCGAGGATCGTCCTCGTTTTACAGGTTTGGGTTATCCTAGTGTGGGAATGGAAATTGGAGAATGCTCCAAGAATGCTGACGGGAGACAAGCTTCTGAAAGCAAAGAGAATACCCCACTAGTCCTGCAAGAAGATTCTGAGTAGGAAAGTTGTGCTTCGTCGTCACAGGAAAGATGTGGTAAGAGAAATCAGTCGAAGAGGTAATGAGATTCCACCTCCAATTTCTTACCATAATCATAAGCACAGTAAAACTTTTGATCCACTTTTTCAGCTTAAGAAGTATGGTTATGATTTTCAGAATATGTGGAATTCCTTTCCATGTACTTTTTGTGGATTGCATAATCATTCAGTGGCCAGATGCTGGAAGAGAAGGACACTAATGAAGAAGTTGATGCCGTTCATCAGGAACAAGGCAAATCAGAAAGACCAATCTTGTCATGCAGAGTTGAGAAATGGCAGAAAGAGTTCCTCATCCCAGAAGAAGGAGATTAAGAGGAATTTTTGTGCTCATTGCCAGAGGAATGGGCACCGGGTGGAAAATTGCTGGAAACTGCATCCATCTCACCATCAGAGTAATGGCAAGCCAAAGATGGAATGGAGGCCTATTGTAAAGGCAGAAGGAGGTTTCTACTCCACCACCAGTTGACAAGTCAACCCAGGACCAGGTAATACCTGAAAGTGAAAGTCCTTTAAAATGGGTAAGTCAACAATTTTTCAATTATATATTACATAATTCAGATTGATGAATCGTATGCAGTATTAAGTTTGGAGATCAGATTTTGTGAGAAAATGCTGAGAGAAAGGTTTACAATACTCAGTGGATTTTCTTACTTAGAAAATTTGATTAATGCTCCAAACAGATCTCCTAATAAGCTTGTGAGTACCTGTTACAGCTTGGATACAGGATTTGACTCATATAAAGCTTGGAGATTGATCTGCCATTTGTGCAGACATTAGAGTTCACAGAGATCAGCTCGGAACTTCATTCTGTGTAGAGGCATTATGACCGTGCAGCAGAATGGTAGCTGAATCATCGTTGGCATTGACATTGGGTGGAACTTCATTCTGTGTAGAGGCATTGTGACCGTGCAACAGAATGGTACCTGATATTAGTATGTCAACAAGAAGAGCTCTCAAAGGATTAGCTCGAAACGTCATTCGGTGTCAAGGCATTGTGACCACACATACGAATGGTAGCTGATCAACATATGATTAGCTGATCATGATAAGCATCATAATATTGCATACATGGAGACTTAGCATCATGCATTGGAGGCTTGAGGTCTTGAAAGAGGCTTAGCATCATGCATCGGAGGCGTTGAGGTCTATAGAGACTTAGCATCATGCATCAGAGGCTCGAGGTCTTGAAAGAGGCTTAGCATCATGCATTGGAGGCGTTGAGGTCTGTAAAGGGACAAGGCATTGTCCATCACCGACATCGGATCAATCAAAGCTCTACGTAACATGGAGTTCCTTCAAACCAGTTTGGATTCTACGGAATCAACTCGGAGCCAGGAGCTGTGTTATAGAGTCAAAAGAAGATCCTTGTTGTCAGATATCAAGAAGCTTAACACCGCACAGAAGGAGCGTTGAGGTTTCATTCAGAAACTTAGCACCATAAAGCGAAGGCGTGGAGGTCTTCTTCGGATATCAGAGTGGTGCAGCGGAAGCATCGTGGGCCCATAACCCATAGGTCCTAGGATCGGAGCAGAGTTGTCGAAGTGAGAAGGTTGGAGGAGAAGACCCAAGGGTCTACTACAGCAGCACTTCCGAGGTGGCAGCAGAGTTTTTCAGATTCAGGACAGTATGGAAGCTTTTTGGGACAAAAAGCTTTTCTCAGTGGGGAGGTGTGATCAGGGGATCATTTTTGAAAGTTCCCTAAACATCCCTAAATGGTGTCAGTGCAGAAGATCATCTCGAGAGCTTTCCAACGACTGTGAGAATGCGACAAACGGACATCGGGAGCTCTAGTTATGTCTGGTCAAAGTTCGATCAACGAGAAAGTCAACTCTGGTCAACTGGTCAATATTGGACCAATCGCACTGCGACACGTGGCTTGTTGGAAAAATTGAAGGGGTTTTATCCATCGGTCTTTGACAATCGTGAAATGGAATTGGTTAGTTCCAATTGCGGGTCGACAGGTGGTACGTGTGGACCATGGTATTATTGACATGGTGGGTCGAAGTTGGCTTGCCACCTTCATCAATTATTTGCCACGCATTTTCCTATCAAATGCCAAGTGGACCGCTGGATATATTAATATTTATACATTATGGGTCAAAATTATATTAAAGTCCACTATACATTGTTCCTATGCCACCATATATAATTAATGTTCAAACATTATATAAACCAATGCTTCCACGTGGAAGGGAGAAGGTGGTGAAGCGGTTGTTGGAGGGGGCAAAGCCATGCGTGGAAATCCACGTGGGGAAGAAGGTGGTGAAGCGGTGGTTGGGGGCAGTTAAGCTCCAAGTGGTCCTTTGACCACTGATGTTGATGTGGGAAAGGCTATTTAAAGCCTTACCCAAAAAATGGTGCCATTGGGATCAAACCACAAAATGTGGGATTATACCCAAGTCATTCAAAAAAAAGCCGCTCTTTTGGGATTTAATCCCATTTAAAATGCTAAGCGCCCACTTTGGAATATTTTATCCCTTATCAAAATACTACGGGCTAAAGGTTTAAAAATAGCCTAAGGGATAATATGTAAGTGCATATTTTTTGGGCCCTAAAATTGTATAAATAGGGAACCCATTTTCATTGTAATGGACACACACTTATTATGGGGACACACCAGCGCAACAGAGAAGCTCATTGCTAGAGCAAGAAAGGTTTATTGTGGAGACACACCCGAGCTTATTATTTGTTAAGCTTATTTGTGAGATGTGTCAACAAATATTGTTTATTGGCCTATTATTTTAGGCAATAGTAGACGAAATATTTGTGATTGGGAGTAAATTATAAACTACCCAATAGGCCCATTGAGCCACACCAATTACTTGCAAATCCTGGATTGTCGACCGGAGTGCTAGCGTCGCATTGATAGCATCGGGAAGGCCGATCGAAGCCGAAGGAGATTGTGCATCAGGAAGGTGAAGAACAATTCGACTGATCATCGGAAGTTTTTTCGAAGAACTGGTGTACTGATAGGCAAGTAAAATTCCATTAGGTTTTCTTGTGAAAGTACTATTGTAACTTACAAGTTTTGACTAGTGGAACGGTTCGACCACGAACCCAGAGACGTAGGCAATTGCCGAACTCCGTAATCAATCTTTGTGCAATTGTCTTATTGTCTTGCATTAATTTTTAAATTGATTACTTAAAAGGAGAAAATCATCGGCAAATATTTAAAGCCTACAAGGGTCTGAGATCAGGTAGTAATAATCTGATTATTTTCATATCAATGCATTTACAGCCATAGTTGTTCTACCCCAATTCATATGGAACCGAATTGTGTCCAAAATAGATGCTGAATTGGAACATGGATAGACGTACTGTTGTATGATAGTTATCCTTGGATCTGTGAGTATGAAGAATCAAAAATATTCTAATCTACTCATGATTGAAAGGATCGTTGATTGCTAAATCACCGGACGTTGTTGGAATAAACAAATTCTCATCGGTTCTGGAACTTTAGAGAAGTTTCAGAACTAAAGGAAATCATTCCATATCTAACTGTGAGGGTTCTAGAGCTACATGCAAGAGTTTCAAAACTGAGTCCAAAAATTCTGGAACTAAGTATGGGAGTTACGAAAACTAAGTCCAAAAGTTCTGAAACAAAGTGAGTAACTGCATAATGGAGTTCTGAAAACTAAGTTTGGAAGTTTCGGAACTAAGCCATATTGAAACCAATGCTTCCAAAAGCATGCTGACCGCATCATACTTTGTTCTTCTGAATGATTGTGACCTGTTTTATTACAAAACTGAATTTCCAAAGCACTTTGTTAGGAGTTACAGATTTTTTAAATGTTAGAACTACAATCAACAAAATATGGAAAATTACATCCTAACTTATATTAGATCAAACAAAAGTCACAAAATGCAGTCAAACTTGATAAAAAGGAGAGTAAAATAAGATCATTTATTGTACATTAACGAGACATATTCTTGCCTTATCATCTCCCCCATACTTACTTTTTTGTAAGTCCTCTTACAAACTTTACTCTTCAAATCTTGTGTTGTGTATTCTGCATTCCAATTGACTACTCATATCAAATGAATGAAACTGAATATCCAAGTGTTTTAGTTTAGAAACACTATACCCTGATCATGTTTCTACTTTCTTCTTCTTCTTCTTCAATTCCTCAAATGTGTTGATATTGAGGATTCTCTATTTTTCCATGGAGACATGGGAGTGCAAGAAGAAGTGGAGAAGCCTTGTTCTCATTCCCATCCATATGCCCCTGTGCTTTTCATTGACTTGAGGTATTAGTGTGGACAAGGATTTAGTCTCTTTTCTAAGCTCCATATCAAGTTTTTGGGAGATATTACTTCTCTTCTTCTCAATGCAACTATAGGAAGCTCCCATCTTTTCAAGCATCCATCATAAATCTCCTCAAATTTCCCCTCCTCATAAGAGGTGAAGGCATAAATACTTTTCTGTAAACTAGCAAGATAATGTGTCTTGAACCGTCTATCAAAGGCATGGGTTCTAAAATGTTTGACGAAAGTATATGGTTTACTATAATGAGCCCTTATGCATAGACCAGATGAACTAGATTTCCATAGATGCTAATAGAATCCCTTTCCTTCCATGCAATCTGATTTTGAAGAATAGGAAAAAACGTATTAAGTTGGCTTTCTCCCACATACAAATTGAGCATGAAGGCTTTGTTATTTTCTAGCATAAGATTGCAAAGAAGATTTTTCTTCTCTGCACTGGATGAAGAATAGGTTTTCATGAACTCATATTCATCTTTTATTTCATGTGGAAGGCCACATGCAATTCTTGACGGCTACCAGTGAATGAATTGTTCCTCTAGAAACACACTATATGCTGGAGAAGGTCTCCTGCATGCAAGAATTTTTTCACTCATTATGCAAATCATTTTTATTTTTACAAGACATTTAAATTTGTCTCCTTATTTGTAACACTTTTCTTCCCATTCCTTTCTTGCTTTCTTTTCATCTTCCATCTTTCTTCTCAATTCCTCATTGGATGTTTTGATTTCATTGAGTTCCATGTAAGTATCATCCCATAACTGCTTGAGTGGCCAATAAGTTAATTCAATATTTGCAAAGATTGTTGACATAGTACTATGTCTTTTGGAAATTTGACATTCTTCCTCTTTCTCCATCTTCTGCTATTTAACTCTTGTCAACTCCTCAGT
Source organism: Taxus chinensis (assembly GCA_019776745.2). NCBI lineage: Eukaryota > Viridiplantae > Streptophyta > Pinopsida > Cupressales > Taxaceae > Taxus > Taxus chinensis. Next base: position 980,431,007 of record CM034147.1, read on the forward strand.
CCTGTCTGTGAGCTGAGTTGTTAGTTCCCCAATGAGCATTTATCTTTGTTCCAATTTGAGTTTGAGGAAGTTCAAATCCTCAACCCTTTCTTTGATAATGAGTTCTGATATGGACAAAAATAGAGCATGTATAACCTATTATTTCTCTTATTTCTCTAAAATTTCCTTAGGGGTTGAACATTCCTCTTCTACCAAAGGGAATTTTCCTATTCATTTCCAAGATGCCAACTCTTCTTCTTTATGTGATAGTGCTGATGATTCACCTAACTCTTGAAAAACCTGTTCCATAAATATCTCGTCTTCTTTTTCCATCTCATTTTGGCTTGCTCCAGGAGGAGTCATGGCCATGCTACCCAAAATATTAGCAACTTCTTTTTCCAACTTGTCTTGTTCTTTCATCCCCTCTGGAATTTCTCTAGACCTCTTATGAATTCTTCTTCTTTGAGGAACTTCAAAATGTCCATAAGTGGGTTTCCTCCTAGAGCTTCTTCTAATTTTCATTTCTTTCTCTTGCCTAGGTAAAATGTCACTGTTAGAGACAAATATTAGCTCTCCTGTAGTTTCTACAAAGGAAGGAGTTTCTTTTAAAGGTACAATAGGTTCCGTAGTTTTAATCCTTCTTCCATATTTTCTTCCTTTTGGTATATTCTCCCCACCTATTTCCTTATTTTCCTCTGTAGGGGCATTAATTTCCAATTTATTTTTAGGAGAAAAAGGAGTTGGTATTGCTCTCCTGATAATATCAGGGTTTTGCTTATACTTGTTAAGAAATTTCTCTCATATTTCTTAACTCCATTTTTCTTTGCAAGAAAATGGTGCTGACACACCAAATGAACTAACCCATGATGTATGATTATTCCAACACCCCAGGAATACCTCTGGATCATTGTATGGATGGAGTAAAAAAGAAACTCTAGAAGGTTTACTATATATTCTGGTTTTGTAGCTCCATATCTAAGATATTTGAGCATCTTCAGGATTTCTCTTCCGACCAACCCAAATTGAACATCACAAGTTAAATACTTGACTATCCGAAATGCCACTCTATCAAAGGGTTTGGGCAAGCTAGACCTTCTAACCCCTTTTATGAATTTCTTAGTATTGTAAATATATTGGAGTTCAGTTTCGCTCTCTTGTAGCAGGGTTTCAACTAGTTCTTTTAATGTCCCTTTGACAAGATTCCAGACATGCACAATTGGCACACCAGATACATTGCTTATTGTATTCATAGAAAAAGGAATTACAATATTTCTAACCTTTTTTTTATATTGTTCTAAATTTATAATGAATTCTCTTACCAATTTTTTGTTATACTTCGAGAATTTTTTTAGGAATTCCAACCACCCTGCCTATTCAAAGATAGCTGCCACTTCTTCATCTATAAGAAGTTGGGTATCATCCTCAGGTTCCAACTTATTTTTAATCCCCATGGTAAAGAAGGTGATTTAAATTTTTTCTCCTTAAAATTATTACTCTGTTCGGATTGGCTACAAAACTCTTTTCTTAGCTGTGGAACGGATGGGTTTAGCTGCGGAATTATTGTGCTTAGCTGTGGAACTACTGTGTTTAGCTGCGGAATGTAAATCTGATTCTTCTTTGAATTTTTTCTACAACTGATTCTTCACATTGTTTATTATGCACAAATGATAGATCATTATAAACCTGTCGCAACTTTTGTTCCACCGACATCATCCTCATGATTACTCACTTTTAATCATAATGTACAATAGATGACTCATCATACCAACTTTTAAATCAAATCCAATGACACATGAGAACTTTTAACCTAACCTTTAATAAGTTAAAGACATAATTACCATCCTTGATGATGTGATCCCTCCATCATGATGACTCATCATTCCTAAAAGTGAAACAAAAGGAAAAATGGTTTAAAAAGACAACTGGAATTTTAAAGAAGTTCCTTTTATTTTGGATTAGCCATTTATTGAGGAGATCAACATGTTAGGAATTAATAGAATCTAATGCGGAATAATTCCTTAGAATCACAATAATAAGAAGTATGAATAGAATTACAGAAATGAAAAATGTACAACACAAAGACAATATTTAACGTGTTTCACCCAATATGTGCTACATCCACCAAGAACACTTGCTCAGATTTATTACAGGCCAACAGTCTTCACAATTACAATAATTAGATCTTGTTTGGAGTTTCACTCAACAAACCCTCCCGAATTTGAACTTGAATTCACACACACTATTCACCTTCACAAAAAAACACTTATATAAATCCTATTGTATGTCCGTATATTTATAAGTACATCAATAGGTAGCCGAAGAGGTGGTTTTACAAAACAATGGGTATCGAAAAGCCATGGGCCCAAATACAGCCCATAACAGTTTCTCATTACCGCCATAAAAATATCCAAGTGTAACACATGGAAGGTGTACCAAACTCTAACATGAAAATAGGCTCCATAAACATAACAATCTCCCACTTGGAGACTGATTTCCATTGAGCAAGCTTCTCAACCCTTCACTGTCATCCGCAAAGGCAAACCAAAGCTGAACATAGCTTTATTTTATCTCTTGTGATCACCTTGGTCATCATGTCTACAGGATTCTGACTGGTATGAATCTTCTCCAACTTCAACTTATCTTCCTCCAAAGCTTTCCTGATGAAGTGATATCTCAACTGTATATGCTTCATCCTGGAGTGGAAAGTAGAGTTCTTAGCTAGGTGTATAGCACTCTGAATATCACTATGTAGCTTACATTCCTCTTGCTTATGCCCCAACTCCTCAAGTAATTGTTGTAACCAAATCATCTCTTTGCTTGCCTCTGTGGCAGTAACATACTCGGCCTCCGTGGTTGACAAAGCCACCAGCTTATGTAGTCGTAAAATCTAGCTCATTGTTGTCCCACCTATAGTGTAAATATAACCTATCATGCTCCTCCTACTATCTACATCTCTAACCATGTCTGAATCTACATAACCACGTAAAGTGGTGTCTGATCCATTGTAGCAAAAAATTTTCCCCATGGTCCCTCTCAAATACCGAAGGATCCACTTTACTGCTTGCCAATTATCTTTACCTGGATCACTCATAAATCTACTCACAACTCCCACTGCATGGGCAATATCAGGCCTAGTGCACACCATAGAATACATCAAACTTCCAACCAATGATGAGTAAGGTACCTTGGAAATTTGGTTTCTTTCCTGCTTTGTCTTGGGACAGTGCTCCTTTGATAACTTAAAATAACCTACCAAAGGAGTCCCAACTGGTTTAGCATCATGCATGTTAAACCTATCCAATACCTTCTTAATGTACTCTTCTTGAGATAAATTCATCTTTCGTTCCTTCCTATCCAGAGTTATCCTCATACCAAGGATTTGTATGGCTGCCCCCAAATCCTTCATATCAAAGGATTCACTTAGTTGTTTCTTGAGTACTTTTATTTCCTGCATGTTTTTACCTACAACCAACATGTCATCAACATACAAACACAGGATAATATAACTTCCATCCTCAAATTTCTTTGTATACATGCAATGGTCAAAATGACATCTAATATAACCTTTCTCCATATGAAGCTATCAAACTTCTTATACCATTGACGTGGAGCTTGTTTCAGGCCATACAAGCTCTTCTTCAGTTTGCACACCATCTCCTCTTTACCTTTGAATTCATATCCTTCTAGCTGCTGCATATATAGCTCCTCCTCTAAATCACCATGGAGAAATGTAGTCTTTACATCTAACTATTCTAAGTGCAACTCTTCTGCTACCACTATTCCAAGAACAGTTCTGATAGAATTCATTTTTACTACAGGAGAAAAAATATCATCAAAATCTATACCTTGTTTCTATGCAAACCCCTTGACCACCAACTAGACCTTATATCTTTTCTTTCCTTCTTCTTCATCTTTACTCTGTACACCCACTTGTTCTGCAATGCTCTTTTGCCTTCCTATAGCTTCACCAAAGCCCAAGTCAGGTTCTCCATGAGAGACTTATGCTCCTCATCCATGACTTGCTCCCACTTCTTACTGGCATCTACCTACATTGCTTCATCAAATCTCTCTAGCTCTCCACTATCAGTGAGTAATAAATAATAAAGAGAAGGAGAAAAATGTTCAGGTTATTTTCTTACCCTAGAAGACCTCCTCACTGTAGGAGTTTGGGGTTCCTGTTGAGTAGGTTCCTGAACAGATTCATAGGTCACTTTCCCATCCGGAATATCCTCTACCACTACTTATTATTTCTTGGATTCTTCCCTATTTTCCTGCAACTGTTGCTTATACATGACTTTCTCATTAAAGACCACATCCCTAGACCGAATGATTTTCTTGTCCTTAATACTCCAACATTTAAATCCAAAGTCATCACCACTATAACCAATAAAAGTGTATTTTTCTGATTTAGCCTCTAGCTTGGTCCTATCATCCTTATCAATATGAACAAACACCTCACATCCAAAGACTCTAAGAAATGAGTAATCAACTTTCTTACCGTACCAAGCCTCCTCAGGTATGCCTCCATCCAAGGCACTTGAGGGTCCTCTATTTATAAAGTACACAGCTGTGCTCACTGCTTCTACCCAAAAATAAAGAGGCAGTCCTGCATGTATCCTCATGCTCCTAGCACATTCCATTATTGTTCTGTTCATCCTTTCTGACACCCCACTCTACTGCGGGGTTCCTAGAACCGTCTTTTACCTGCGGATTCCATTCTTAGAACAATAATAGTCAAATTCATTGCTGCAATACTCCCCTCCATTATCTAACCTGAGAAATTTTAACTTAAGGTCTATTTCATTCTCTACCAAGGCTTTCCATTTAACAAAAGTATCAAATACATCATATTTGTTTCTAATAAAATAAACCCAAACTTTCCTTGTTGCATCATCGATAAAAGTAACATAATAACTTGAACTCCCAAGAGATGATACCTGAGTCGGCCCCCACACATCAGAATGTACCAGCTCTAACTTACTCTCTTTCTTCGTAGGTCCAATCTTGAGAAACCTTACTCACTTATGTTTCCCATATATGCATTTCTCACATAAATCCAAACCTATTTTTGTATGTCTAGGAAAATTCTTCTTTATGATGTCCATGCCCTTATGGCTCATATGACCGAGCCTATAGTGCATTAATTTTGTATCTGCATCTGAAGCCACAAGATTACAATCATTAGTACTATCAGTGGTTAAATACAAGGTTCCAACCTTCTTACCTCTTGCCATCACAAGAGCACCCTTGATAACCTTCCAAGAGTCAGTTGTAAATATCATAGTACAACCATCACTTCTCGATTGCCCCGCTGATATCAAATTTCTCCTTAATGTAGGCACATGTCTGACATCCTTCAATAGCCATGTATTCCCATTCTACATCTTAACCTGAATATAACCTTTTCCAACTATACTGCAAGGCTCATCATCACCAAGAAAAACATGCCCAAAATCCCCTTGAACATAATCAACAAAATAATGCCTATGTGGAGTAGCATGAAAAGAAGCCCCTGAATCTAAAACCTAAGATTTAGTAATATTATGCAAAGAAAGAATCAAAGCATCATGGCATACATTACCTGATGTCACATTGGCCTCCTTGTTTTTTTCCTGTTGTTTCTTCTTATCCCGAAGCTCCCAATAGTCCTTCTTTGTGTGCCTAGACTTTCCACAATTCTAGCATACAATCTTGCTCTTGGATTTTGACCTTTCCCAATCTTTCGATTTTCCATGGTTTCCTCTATTCTTTTGTCTCCCTCTAGTTTCCACTGTCAAAGCATTCCCTGAAATAGAATATTCCTAGGAGCTTTTTCTTCACATTTCCTTGCTTAGAATCACCCCTACAACATCCTCAAACTTCAACTTCGAGTTAGCTGGAACCGAGTTGCTTACCACCATTATCAGGTTATTCCAACTTTCAAGTCAAGAACATAGAATTAATAAAGCCCTAACTTTTTCATCAAATTCTATTGTAACCAAATCTAGCATATTCACAACCGTATTGAAATCATTTAAATGATCTGCTACTGAACTATTCTCAGACATCTTCATATTAAACAACTTTTTCATTAAAAATATCTTGTTAGAGGAAGAGGGTTTTTCATACAACTTCTCTAATGCATCCATTAGCTCTTATGTAGTCTTTTCCTTTGAAACATTAAATAATACCGAAGATGCAAGACACAGCCGAATTGTCCCAAGTGCCTTCCTATCCAGCAAATCACATTCCGCATATGTCATGCTCGAGGGTTTTTTCACCTTCTCAAACAACGGAGTATAAAGATCCTTCTGATAAAGGTAATATTCCATCTGCATCTTCCAAAGACTGAAATTCTACTCATTGAATTTGTCAACCCTAGATCTTCCATCATCTACCATAGCTCCCACTCAAGGTAAAAACTTTCCCTATGATTCAACACTTCAGCAAACGAAACCAGGCTCTGATACCAATTATTAGGAATTAATAGAATCTAATGCAGAATAATTCCTCAGACTCACAATAATAAGAAGTATGAATAGATTTAAAGAAATGAAAAATGCACAACATAGATAATATTTAACGTGGTTCACCCAATGTGGGCTACATCCACCAAGAACACTTGCTCAGATTTTATTACAAGCCAACAGTCTTCACAATTACAATAATCAGATCTTGTTTGGAGTTGCGCTCAACAAACCCTCCTAAATTAACACTTGAATTCACACACACTATTCACCTTCACAAAACACACTCATATAAATCCTATTGTATGTCCATCTATTTATAAGTACATCAATAGGTAGCTAAAGAGGCATTTTTACAAAACAATGGGTACCGAAAAGCCATGTGCCCAAAAACAGTCCATAATGGTTTCCCATTACCCATGGATTAATAAACCACCCATGAAAATGTACTTCAGGGGCTTCACCCCCCCGAACCCCCTTGACCCACTCATCGGCGAGCGGGACCGCTGTAAAAATATCTGAGTGTAACACATGGAAGGTGTACCAAACTCTAACACGAAAACAGGCTCCATAAACATAACACAACCGTCATTGCTGGTTTTCAATTGATCTCTGAGAGAAATGTTTTTAGGGAAGAGAACACCATTTACTGGTTTTCATTCCTTCCTTTTTTTTTGTTTTTTTCTTTTTTGGGGGAAGGAGAATTTCATTTACTCATTTTTATTTTCTTACCTTTGTTCTGGATCTATCCATCTTATTATTTGATCATTCTAGAAGAACTGGGTTATTCCATATGATCAAATTCTTTGTCTGTCTTTAATCTACCTCAAGAATTCATCCTTAGTAGGAGGCTTCCTATAAAGTTCTAGCCTATGTCCATTGACCAAAAGTGTCCATCTGTTGCCATCAATGTGAAGTAACTGAATAGAGACATTATCAATTATTTTCTCAATCTGATAGGGTCCCAACCATCTGGTTCTCAACTTGCCCTTGAATTACTGGTACTTAGAATCAAACAGTAATGCCCAATCTCCTACCATTAATGGGAATAATCTATCCATCTGATTATTTGATCATTTTGGAAGAACTGGGTTCTTCCATATGATCAAATTCTTTGTCTTTTTTTCTTCAAGAATCATCCTTAGTAGGAGGCTTCCTATAAATTTTTAGCCTATGTCCATTGACCAAAAGTGTCCTTCTGCTGCCATTAATGGGAAGTAACTAAATAGAGCCATTGTCAAATATCTTCTCAATCTGATAGGGTTCCAACCATCTGGTTCTTAACTTACCCTTGAATTACCGGTACTTAGAATCAAACAGTAATGCCCAATCTCCTACCTTGAATTACCTCTTCTTGATATGTGTTTCATGTCATTGATTTCTTTGATATTGGATTATCTCTGTTGAAGTGCTTCCATCATTAACTTATCCAACTCATTGAGTTGAAGAATTCTCTCATTTTTCCTACATCCAACTCAATACCTACTTTAGTTTTGTCCTCAATTTTGTAGTTTAAATTCAATAGGTAACAAGGGATTTTTCCCATAGACTAACTCATATGGTGAAAATCCTGTTGTAGTCCTCCAAGTTGTATCATAGGACCAGACAACTTCGAGTAGTATCTTTACCAATCTCTCCTACCTGATTCAACTTTTTTGGTAAGGATGTTTTCCAATTCTTTGTTTATTACTTTTGCTTATCCATTTGATTAGGGGTGATAGGGAGATGACTTCCTATGGTTAACCTGATAATGCATTGTGAAGGCTTGGATCATATTAGACATGAATTGTGGCCCCTGATATGAAACTATACTTCTTGGTGTACCAAACTTTACCATAATTATGTGCCAAAGGAAATCAGCAACTGCTTCTTCAATGACATTTGTTAAAGCCTACACTTTTGCCCACTTTTTCACATAATCAGTACACACAAGAATGTACTCCTTTCCTTGTGAAGGATGACTAAAGGGACCAATAAAATATAACCCCCATCTTTCAAATGGTTCAATCACTACTTGTTGTTGTAGAGGCATTTCATTGGTAAAAGTTGGTTGTCCCATCCTTTGATAGGGATCACACCGCTTGATATATCTCTTCACATATTTATACAGACATGGCCAATAATAACCAGTGCCAAGTATCGTGTGAGCTACTCTTTTCACTAAAAATTATCCTCCAGTTGGTTCATCATGATATGCCATGAGTATGTCAAATATTTCATCTTCTCTCTCACACCTGCGTTAAACCAAATCAGGACCACATTTAAACAACATTCAATTTAACCATTTAAATTGTGCACTAGTTTTGATCAAATTTTTCATTTGTTTCTTAGTGAAAGGAGGAGGAAACTTCCATGTTGCAAGATAATTTTCCTTATCAACAAACCATGGTGTATTAGCTGAAATAGCAAACAATTGTTCATCTGGAAATTTTTCCTTAACTGGATCTTGCTCCCTTGTAGTGGTCAGTCTTGACAAGAAATCAGCTACCACATTAGATTTTTCTAGATTATCTACTATGGTAATATCAAATTCTTGTAAAAGTAATAACCATCTAATTATCCTACCTCTAACCATTGGTTTTTTCATAAGTAATAAATTGTTGAGTGATCTGTATGTACAAATATTTTGTACCCTATGATATAATGTCTGAATTTATTAATTGCATACATCACAGTAAGAAATTATTTTTCAGTGGTAGTGTAATTTCTTTCAGTGGGAGTAATATTTTTACTGAGGTAATAAATAGCATATATTTTTCCTTCTTCATATTTTTGTCCCAAAAATGCACCAATGGAGTTATCTAAGGCATTTGTTTGAATGTGAAAAGGTTTTTTCCAATTAGGTCCTCTCAATATTGGGGAAGTGATTAATTTTTCTTTGATTTCCTCAAAAGCATGTTGACATCTTTCATCCCAAATATATTCACAGTCCTTGGTAAGAAAATTAAACATGGGGGAAACAATTTTACTAAAATCCTTGATAACGCGCCTATATTATTCAACATGCCCTAAAAATGAGTTGATATCTATGGGGGTTTGAGGAATAGGTAAGTCTGAAATAATTTTGATTTTGTTTTGGTCAACTTGAATTCCTCTTTTTGAAATGTGGTGTCCTAATACAATCCCCTCATCAACCATCATAAAACACTTCTCATGACTAAGAGACAAATGGTGTTACTCACATCTTGTTAATAATCTGTCTAAATTCCTCAAAGCATCATCAAATGTGTCTCCATGTACAGTGAACTCATCCATGTATACCTCTACACTGTCATTTTTTAGGTCTACAAAAATCACTAATACAACTCTTTGGAAGGTTGCTAGAGCATTACATAATCCAAATGGTAATACCTTATAGGCAAAGGTACCCCATGGACATGTAAAGGTAGTTTTGTCCTAATTCTCAGCAGACACTCTGATCTGATTATATCCACTAAATCCATCTAAGAAGGAAAAGTACTGCTTACCTGCAAGGTTGTCTAGGACTTGATCTATGAATGGTAAGGGAAAATAATCTCTAAGTGTGGCTTTGTTCAGTTCCATATAGTCAACACAAATTCTTCATTTTCCTTTCTTTTTAGGAACAATTACAAGAGGAGAAACCCACTGACTATTTGAGATAGGGTAAATAAAACCTACTTGTAATTGTGATGTGCCAAAATTCCCGATATATATATTATATTAATATATAATATAAAATATTATATATATATATATATATATATAATGAGGACTTTGGAATATTGATGTGTAACTTCAAAATTAAAAAATGAGAAGGTTTAATTAGAGAGGAAGTTTTCGGGACATTATTATTTACATTAAACTAATTGTAAATTTGTAATTTGGAAGTTACCGTTGTAACCTTTGGTAATGAAACCGAATTGGAAAAAGTAATATTTAAATGGTTTGTAAGACTTGTTGAGGATTCGGGGGGAAAAAGGAAAAAAGAAAAAGAAAATATCTTTGGAAATTTCAAAGAATTTGTGAAAAAATTCCAGGAAAGCTAGGTTTGTAAGCAAGGTTGTGATCAAGAGGGAGTGGCTCCTGAGGAGTCCTAATTGGGGGTACAGAGTACAACCCCGGATGGTTCCTGGCCAGGGCATCAGTTTGTGATTTTAAGCATATTTTCTTCCCCTCATTAATATGGTCATGGTTCTAGTGCTTACATCCAATTGGACCAAGAATTGAGCATAGCAAAGTCCATTGCCAAATTGAGATATGTTCCTTCTCTGTAAATTTTGGAAAGAAATTGAATAAAAGAGTAAATTATTATGGTTCTTTTATTTATTTTTTTGGAATATATATTTAATTTAATTATGATATGAGACTATATTAATTGATTTCCAAATAAATAAATAAATTTACACAGGTGTTTTGTGGTTGGTTGATTTAAAATAAATAAAATTTTATATTAAAAATCAAACATTATTAACTCTTGTTTTGTTTATTATTACTTGTATAGTAAAAATAAATAAAATTTGCATTTTAGTAGTTTCTGAGAAAAATAATATGTTTTATTAATAAATGTCTTTAGAAAAGTTTATTATTTATTTTTATTTTTTTTATTTTTATTTTAAAAAAATGTATATTAAAATACTGTTATAAAATAGTTGAAGAGAATTTATTTAATATTTAATACTTGTGTTTATTAGTGCTGGAAACACCTAGGGAAAACATCAAGTGAATTTAATTTACATAAGGTTTCTACAACTCTCCTTGAGAATAATAAATCAATTTTTCGTATTGGTTTGTAATTTATGTTGTGTAAACTTCTAAGTGTGTATTTTCATCTATATTATTCAAAAAATAATAATAATAATTTTCCATGAAAATACCCCTTTAAATAAACTTGATTGGATTTATGTTGGAATAAAATTCTTATGTCCTATGTCTCCTCTAATTTTCTATTGCAATCCTAAAAACTATATGTTTTAATGGTACTACCCTATGTGTATTATTGGCCCTCGTTTATTCTTACATTTCTTTTATGCAATATTAAATTATATATTTAAATATTAATACTTATGTGATATACCATATTAGTTCCTAACTTAAATTTATAACCTAAGTAGTTAATTAAATTAGAATAAACTATCACATATTTTCTAAATGTTTTAAAAGACATGTTCTATTAAATATTATAGTTATAAAACTATACCATGTCATGTTCTAAACCTAAACCTATGTATATACTATACTATATACTATAACTTAAGATAGTAATGAATTATATAATGTTTTTTCTATTGTGTTGGCTAGTTTGACTACTTGTAATTATATAAATTAAAAAACTATAATCTATATGTGTGTGTGTGTATTTGGGTTGGCGACCTAAGTACTAAACCTTACAAAGTTTAAACCTAAATTTTAACTACCTAATCCTAACTGCTATACAAATTTAAACATTATCCTTACCCATATTTAAGACCTATATATGATTAAATAAATTAAAACTTCAACTTTCAAACTAAAGTACTTACGTTGGAGTTATTTAAACATACAATGTTTTATTTATTTTTTATTTTTTAAAAGTAGTCTTTATCTTTTTAGTTTAGCATTATATAAATATAAACAATATTATTTTAATTTTTTTATATTTATAAAGATAATGGATATAATTTGAGGAATATGTGGAGTAGATATAAATATAATTAAACAGGTAGTTAATGCAAGTGTTTATAATACATTAGTAGGATTTGTTATATGGTAATATGTCATCGTTTCTTTTATGTAGAAAATATTTTTACCTTGTATAATTTGATGTAGAAAGTATTTTTTTGTGTATGATTGTTTGTCAATATGATAAATGGTTTCGGCGGCCCTTTTCCTGGTGCGGGGGAAAGGGGTGTTTACAGTAATATTTTTTCAATTTCTTGCTTGACTATATCTCTTAAGGTTGGTTTAATCCTTCTCTGAGGTTGCCTAATTGGTCTAATGTTTTCAGTATATATGATGAGTGAAAATACTTATATGGATTCCTTTCATATATTTGTAGTCCCAAATAAAATCTCTAGTATGATTTTTCAGAACATCAAACAATTTAGCTTCTTCATCATTCTTCAACTAGTTGTTAATGTTCAAAATTTTTACCCGGTTGAATCTCAACATGTTTGGTTCCAATGTGTGATGAATTAATTTTTTGAAAAGGTTCCATTAAGGTATTTAGTGGAAATTCATGTGTCAACAACATTTGATATGAAGAAAAATCTCCAAAATTTCCTTGAGACAAAATATTGAAAAAAGGACAGTAGGAAGAGTTACGATACTTATCTTGTTGTAGGTCAAACTCCTCGTCACTACTGCTTTCCATAAATTCTTCACCATTTCCTGATATATTTGAAACTAAAGCTACTGTTTCTTCCTTTCCCCAAGAGAAATCTCATTTCTCTGGAGTGAAATTATGTACAGTCACAGGGAATTGTTGTTGGTGTAGTTCTGAAACTAAATGTGATGATTCCAGAACTAAATATGATGATTCCAACAGTCTACAGTTTCCGGAACTAAGTTCGTTGGTTCCAGAACTATTCCCGATTGCTCCAAGGATAATTGGTGTTCATTCAATGGTTGATTAACCATATCTTCTACCTCGCATACATGATCCTGCAACGTGATCATGGCCAAAGAAGATAGGTTTTAATTATTAGTATCAGGAGCATCAACCCACAATTGTTTTTGATTATTAATAGAAGGTCATGTAAAAGGATATAAGGAAATTTTCTTAGAATTCTTACCATTTGAGATAGTCATATCACTTGATCTGCAATCAATTGAGGAAGAAACTACAGCTAACCATGGTCTACCCAAAATAATGGGATAACCAAGTGTTTTACCTTTTGGATGCAATATAAGGAAATCAACTAGATATTCCCATGACTCCACCATAACCGCCACATCTTCAATAACTCCTAGTTTTGATACAGACTAATATGCCACATGTAATATGGTATTAGTAGGTTGTATACCTGTTAATGGTAATGTTTTCAAAGTGTCCATTGTCATCACATTTATAGCCACTCCTAAATCAGCCAAAATATTATGTATATCTTTATTCCCTATAGAGACAAAAATAATAGGACTTCCAGAATCTTCATATTTGGGAAGCAAAATTTTTCATGTTAATAAATCAGCAAGTTTCCCATCTACCTTAATAGTCCTGGGGTACTGATTCTTCCTTCCAGGTCTTTTTAAACATAACATTTTGATTAATTTTTTCAATTCTGGAATGTCCTTAATTTATTGTAACAATGGTATTTCAATATTCAATTTCCTTAGTTCTTGTACCAACTCAGATTCCTTAGTCTCTATGGATTCTTTAAATCTCTTTGGAAATGGAGTCTCAGTAGAGTTGCTATCTGGATCCTTATATTTTTCTTTTACATCCTTCTTGGGAACAACCGTACTAGGGGTTTCAGTTTCTTCTTTCATCTCATTGATTATAATAGGTGGACTGCTAATTATTTTTCTAAATCTAGTTTGAATATCCTTACAATCCATGGCATTCAAATCAACTGATTTTTCTAGTTCTGTTCCATAGACAAGAGTTGTTTGTTTGTTTCTTAGGTTTGTTAATGGTTGTGTTGGTATTTGGGTTTGGAACACATTTTCATTTTGTGAATTTTGTGTTAGGGAATCTATTATGGCTAGTTGATTCTGATTGGGATATTTCCTCCCTTGAGATATAATTATTAGGGCTCCACCTAGGTTGTGACCAAGCATTTGGGTTTCCTTGACCAGACCATGGTTGTTGGTATCCTTGGGCATACCAATATTGACCTGCCCAATCCTGAAGATTCCATGTTTTTTGAAGTGCTCGAGGTGGTTGTCCCCAATTTTTTGGCACTATCTGAGCTACCCATGGCATCATCCAGGGGTTAGGAACTGACCTAGCATGAACTGCCCTTGGCTAGGTTGTCTCTAGAAAAAAATTACTTCTTATTATGTGGATGGAATGTTTATTTGTTTAAGATAATTTTTAATAAATGGAAGAAGAGAACAATCATTACTCTCATGGTCCCTAGATTCACAAGATAAGACACATTTTTTTTTTCGAGGGGACAATCTCTTATTGCATGCTTCTTCCTACATTTAGGGCAATACATAGCTAATGGTTCAGTTTTAGCATTTTCTTTAGCTTGCAATCCATCCATGGTGGAGGTTAATTCAACTAAAATGTCTATTTTAAAGTTTTCCAATTCATCCATTATGTTTTTCATATCTGGGTTCAAATTTTTAACTATTTTTCCTTTTCTAGGTCCACCCCTTGTTCATGAATAGCTTCTTCAAATGTATTTAATATCATTGATTCTTATTTGATCAATGTTTCCACCTCCCATCAGATCAAGCGCCTCCCTTGATTCATCATCCAGACCTTTAAGAAAAATGGTTTTGCTTAACTCTTCTTGTAGTACAAATCCATATTTTTGCTCACAAAGAGGAATCTGTCTAAATAATATTCCATATTCTCATCCTCCTCCTGCTTGATTTTGAAAAATTCTTCCTTCCTATTCCTCCCTCTATAGTAATCTTGATACTTTTCTAGGAAGGCAACTCCCATTTGTACCCAAGTGGTAATAGAATTAGATGTTAATCCCATAAACCACCTCATTATTGCATCCTTCAGGGTAGATGGAAACAAATTGAGTTTCTAATTATTTGTTTTGTAATCATAAGTTTGACACAATACTTTAAATTCAAACAGAAATTGGTTAGGGTCTTCAAATGACATCCCTCTAAACATGGGTAAATGTGTAGGTGAAATATTTTTCATAGGTGTATCATCATCATCCAATTGAATTGGATAAGTAAAGGTCCTATCAGGTTCTCTTTCACCTTCTCGTGCCATTTCTGCAGTACCTTCTAGAATTTTCTCCAAATAAATATGGTATGTGATTTGTTTTGGGAAGGTGAAAATTAGGGAGTAGGAGGTTGACTACTCAATTGTGAATCAAAACTTTCTCTAAATGGGTCTTGGGATATGATCTTCTTTCTAAAGGTTCTACTTCCTTCTAGTGATTGATCTAAGAATTCCAAAGGTGCCAATTCTGACTTCTTGTCTAACAGGGGACAATGGTGCTTCTCATTCTTGATCAACTTCCTTATTTAATCGAGAAGATGATGATTCTTGTTCAGATATTTTTGGGAGGAATCGACCCTTGGAGTTTCTTGGTCTACTCATAAATTTTATGATGACGTAGGGAAGATCTTGTAATTACTATATTTATGATTGTTACTCTTGTTGACACCTAATTAGACAATTCTAACTATTATGTCCCCGGAAACGGTGTCAAAAATGATGGTTGTCATTATTCCCTTCATTTAATAAACTCTTTGTTGATGTCATATTCAAACTAGGGGTAATGTCTGAAGCTATATGCAACAAGAAATCTTAGTGATCCAGTAATTAAGTTTAGGTATTTGTTTTCTTTTTTTACATTTTGTGGGGGATTTTCTCAATGTCTTGAGGAATTCTTGGCCAAAACCTTATTGAAATCAAACTATGAAAACTTACTAGAAGTAAACACTCTCTGAAGAAATAAATTACTAGAAATAAACACACATTTGTAGAATGAAATAGATTGTTGTAAGTAAACACATGTTACAGAAATAGACACACTTGCTTTGGAAATAAACACACAATTGAGAATGTTGAAAGATGATTGCAAGGAAATAAGAATCTAATCTAAAACACCTACAGGAACAAGTATACAACAAGATTTCAACTTGAATAATAAAAAACATTTACAGAATTAACAGATCTATACTATTTTATCTGGAAATATAAATACCGATAAAATAAAGATCCTGGTTCTTGGATGAGTGGGCCCTTGCTCCACCTTGAAACAAGATTTGACAACTTAGTATTCTCTCAAAACAGAAATGGTGATTTTATTAATAAAGTGTTTTGCATTACAAATATGTATTGTCTCTTTCTATCTCTTTGTGTTTGTATCTATGTATATCGATATTTCTCTATATTACTATATATTTTAAATCTATTTGCAAGTTTGCATATATATACTCCTTCCAAAGGTGCATTTACAGCCATAGTTTTCCTACCGATTCAGATGGAATCGAATCCTGCCCAAAATAGATGTTGAATTGGAACATGGCTGGACGTACTGCTATATGATAGTTATCCATGGATCTATGAGTATGAAGAATCATAAATATTCTAATATTCTCCTGATTAAAAGGATTATTGATTGCTAAATCACTGGACGTTGTTGGAATAAATAAATTATAATTGATTCCAGAACTTTAGAGAAGTTCCGGAACTAAAGGAAATCATTCCAGATCTAACTGTGAGGTTTCTGGAGCTACATGTAGGAGTTCCGGAACTGAGTCTAAAAATTCCGAAACTAAGTATTAGAGTTTTGGAACTAAGTCTGAAAGTTCTAGAACTAAGTGATAGAGCTTGTAATTGCGTAATGTTGTTTCAGAAATAAGTCTAGAAGTTCCAGAACTAAACCGTATTGAAACCAATGCTTCTAAAAGCATGTTGACCACTTCATAATTTGTTCTTCCAAGTGATTGTGACCTATTTTATTACAAAACTAGATTTCCAAAGCACTTTGTTAGGAGTTACAGAGTTTTTAAATGTTATAATTATAATCAACAAAGATGGACAATTACGTCCTAACTTATATTAGATTAAACAAAATTCATAAAATGTAGTCAAACTTGATAAAAAGGAGAGTAAAATAAGATCATTTATTGTACATTAATGAGACATATTCTGGCCTTATCATCCCTCTCCTTCTAAACCCACTACCTCATCCACCAAATATACACAAGCTCCCAAGGTAGCACCATCCTGATAATGAAAAACTTATGTCATCCCTGGAACATTAATTCCACTCATCATAGCTTCATTCAATTATGTTGAACATGCAAGAAAGAGCAAATTTTAGATCACGGAGATTGAATATTTGCAAACACGCTCGACTTAGTTCAAGATATTAATCGATGTTGTCTAAAGTGGTATCCCTAAGCCTAATACTATAAATCCTAATCCTAATGGTATAATACCCACACCACCTACACCTCCTTCACAAAACATGGTGGTGCTTAGTGCATCTAAGACCAATAAGGTATAACCCTTCTACTTATCCCTCCTAATCAAAGGCTACAAATTAAACAATTGTATTATATATTCTGGAGCCTCTAACAATATTATGTCCATCAAATTAGCTAATTACTTAGGACTTACCTTGAATCGTGCAAACAAATCTTGTTATTCTATGGAATCCAAAGAAGTTCCATTGGTGGGTAGAATAAAAAATGCGCAGGTGGCCTTGGTTTACTTTTCGTACAAGAAGGTATTGCTCACAATCTTGGTAGTAGACATCCCAAAATCCTTTGGTATGCTATTGAGTATAATTTTTTTCAGAGATCAGGGTGGTGAAATTCGAATGGACTAGTCCTCTGTAACCATTCAAGTGAAGGGAGAAATGAAGAATCTATTTCCTGTATGTAAAATTAAGTATACAGTCCAAAAGACAGATAACCCAAGAGCAAATATCTTATTCTAAGATAGTGGAATGGGTAATTATTTCCTCACATCTAAAAGGGATGAAAATATACCTTTTCTCAGTGAAGATGAAGAAGATATGGACAATGGAATTAAATGGAGTTCACTCAAGTGCAGGATCCGGAGGTGGCATTTTCCTGACTTCTCCCTCATGTGAATTTTTCCCTTTTTATATAAGATGTAATTTGAAAATACCAATAATATTGAAAAATACAAGGCTCTCCTACTCATAATGGATTCTGCTGAGTCTATGGGTATCAAGAAGCTCAAGTGTCTCGGAGATGCAAAAGTTATAGTTAAACAAGTGAGAAACTAGTACCAAGTAAAAAAACCAAGATTCAAGCACTATAGAAACATATTATGGGCTTACATTGAATCTTTTAATGTTTTCTCCATTTAATCCATTCCCAGAGAGAAAAATGAAAAGGATGATTATCTTGTTGTCTTAGCCTCATTTGTGACTCCACATCCATCCTTTGATAAATATAAAGTAACTGTCAAAATGTTTTTTAGACCAAGTGTACCAGACAAAGTAAACCATTGGTAGGTATTTAACGATGACATCAACTCCTCACCTTCTTGGAGAAAAAAGATAACCTTAGTATCCTCTTCGATGAGAGAAGTGAAAATCTGCACATGGAGTCAGTCGCAGAAGAAGATAAGGAAGGGATCAAAGGATTTGATTTAGAGGAAGTGATCAAACTCAAAGGAAACAAGATTCCAAAATTCCTAATGTCACTGGAAGATCTATTTGACAAGCATAGTCAGTTCATCAAGGAAAATTCAAAAGAATTATCAAGGTGCATATTTGAGTTTGAAAAGGAAAACGTTGGCACTCCAAAGCAACCCATAATGGTGAATATCGACAAATGTTTCTCTCCTAAAGGGAAAAGGAGGTTCATCTCACTATTAAATAAATATTCTAACATCTTGTCTTATTCCTATGTTGAGCTCAAATATTTCCAACCAAAATAAATACATCACTCTATTCTTCTAAAGTTAGAATTGAAGCATTTTAGAAAAAACAAAGGCCTTATAATTAAAAAATAGCCAATACCATTAAGGAGGAGGTACTAAATTTTATCAATGCAATAATCATCTTCCCTATCCACCATTCCATGTGGGTACCAAACATCGTTCTGATGTGAAATAAAAATGGGGAGATAAGTATCTACGTTGACTTTCGCAATATCAACCAAGCCTCCTTAAAAGACAACTAGTTGCTCCCGATCATGGATCATATCTTGAAGTTGTCATAAGGTCTGAAATGATCCCATTGCTTGATGGCTTCTTAAGGTACAATCAAATTGAAGTAGCAGAATAATTTAGAACTAAGATGACCTCACAACACCTTGGGGAACTTTCACATACAACAAAATGCATTTTGATCTAATCAACGCGGGAGAAATTTTTCAAAGAGCGATGGAACTAGAATTAAAAGACCTTAAGCATTGTATGGTGATTTATCTAGATGACCTCACAATATTCTCAAAGAAGTGAGGAGACTATATTCACAATCTAGAACAATTACTCATAAGGTGCACGAAGCATGGCATATCCATGAATCCTAAAAAATGTGTCTTTGGGGTCACTAAAGGAAAACTCCTTGGGCACATAGTGAAAAAGGAGGGAGTGAAGATTGATCCAAAAATAATAAAGGAAATCCAAGAATTTTTATTACCAACAAGAAAAAAGGAAGTACATTACTTCCTTGGCAAAGGTCAATTTCCTCTGGCCCTTTGTCCCAGACTTCACTAAATTGACCAAGAATATAATTGTCATGATGAAGCCACAAGTTAATTTCAAATGGAACAAAGAAGGAAAGATAACATTTGAGGTAATAAAGGAAGTGATAGCAAAGGCCCCCTACTTTTGTTTGATTGTATTTTGATAAATATTTCATCTTATATTGCTTTTCTTCAGAGCACACAATATCGGCCATTCTTGAAAGAGTTTACGAGAATTGAATCAGAAACAATGCACCATGAAGTAGTTACACTCCAATAGTATTGTGATAGCTCCATCTTAATCACAAGGATCAACCAATAATGGAATAAATTTCTCAACAGAAACAAAGCTTGCACATAGAGGAAAGATGGTGGAGTGTCTTGGCATACTCATAAATAAGTAATGAAAGGGTACATATAGGGTGTTGAGTAACCCTAGTGCATGACACAAGAAAACCGTAAACCTAACCCATGTGAGATGACCCTTCATATTTGAGTGGAGGACACATAGGATCCCACACACCAACACCCCCCTTCATCAAGGTTGGGGTAGCGGTTATGATGAGTCAGAAAAAACAAGAAAACACTCCTAAACAACTAAGAAATATGTATCAATGGGGCCCAGTAACTAAAGCCCTGATAAGGTGCCCATATACAAACATCTTCCTATGAGAAGAAGAAGAGGACTATATAGCCCGAAGAAGATGAGAATATGCATAACACCTCACCCTAAGAAGAGACCACAAGTGAAGAAACTTCACCTCAGTGAAGGGATTAGTAAATAAATTTGCAATCTGATCAGCTATCTAGATGTACTAAATGTCAATGATACCATCATGAATAAGCTCTCATATGAAGTGCATATGGATCTCAATGTGCTTCATTCGCTGATGATGAACTGGATTTCTAAAAATTGACATAGTTCTGGTGTTATCACAATAGATTATGGTAGGCCACCAAAAGCCAAACTCTGTTAGAATATGTAGCCAAACAACTTCTGTGGTAGCATTAACTACTCCTCTGTATTCTACCCCTGTAGAAGATATCACAATTGTATTCTACTTCTTGCTATACCAATTTAAAGGAATAAAACCAAGAGAGAAACTGTAGCCAGAGGTAGATTTCCGAAGATCTAAGTCGCTAGCCCAATCACAATCTGTGAACCCGATCAAGTCAATATCCACCCCTCCATACTAGTGAATGCCATCAGTATAGGTGCCACAAACATAATGAAGGATCCACTTAGCTACTTTCCAATGTAGCTCATGTGGCTCCTGCATGAATCTAGACATGATCCCAATAACATAAAATAAATCCAGTAGAGTTTTAGTAAAGTAGATCAAGCTCCCCACCAACTGTTGATAAAGGGTACCATCAACCAAGGGAGTAGAGCAATCATAAACCAACTTAACCCTAGAAATAAAAGGAGTAGGAGAAGACTTGCAATCAGACATATGAAAACAAGAAATCAAGTCAAGAGCATACTTAGGTTATGAAATCACAATTCCTAAGTTAGATTGTGAAATATAGATCCCAAGAAAGTAATGAAGAAGACCTAAGTCAGTCATGGAAAACCTGTTGGCCAAGGCAATCTTCACAGAATCAATGATAGAGGAAGAGCTTCCTGTGATCAACAAGTCATCAACATAGAGAACAAGGATGAGTATGGAGTCATATTTTCATAGAATATAAACATTTGGATCAAAGTGACACCTAGTAAACCCTGATGTAAGTAAAAAGGAGTCCATCTTGGCATACTAAGCCCAAGGGGGTTGTTTAAGGTCATAAAGAGAATTCTTTAACTTACAAATGAGGGAGGGATCATGGACATAACTTGGAGGTTGTTCTATGTAGATATCTTCCTCTAGGTCACCATGAAGGAAGGAACTCTTAATGTCCATTTGATGGAATGTCCATCTGTTTGTTGTGGCAATGGAAAGGGTCAGTCAAATAGAAGTCATCTTTGCAACCAGAGAAAAGGTTTCAATATAATCAACCCCAACTATCTGGGAGAAGCCCTTAGCTAATAATCATGTTTCCGTCTACTCCATACTTTGTTTGGAACACCCACTTACACCGAATGATTTTTCTTCCTTTCGAAAGAGGGGTGAGATCCCAAGTGTCATTCTTCTTGAGAGATGAATACTCCTCATCCATGGTAGAATCCCACTCAGGAATACCAGAAGCCTCTCGAAAATACCATGTGTTAGAAGTAGAGGTGAAGAAAGAGTGGGGTCCAAAAAAATATGAGCGAGTATGTATCATATCCGAAGTATCTCCAACTAAATCTCTAGTACTTTGCAAAGTTTTCCTAGCCCAAAAAGGACCAGGAGGATCAGGCTCAAAGTCGGAAGATTATTCACTCGGAGGACTCAAAGGTATGATGGTCGGGAGGATCAGGAAGAGGAGCATGCTCAACAACATCATCATCTGATAAGTCAAAATCTGAATCAATGAGCTGAAGAATCTCAATAGGTAGAGAATTATAATTCGAAGAAGAATCATCGAACTTAACAATTCTCTCAATATAAAGCTCATGAGAAGTAGGGTTGAACAATACATATCCCTTCATGCCATAAGAATACCCTACAAAGATACAAGGTTTGGATTGTGGTTCTAATGCCTTACATTTCTTGTTGGGAATCTGAGCCATAGCCCTGGATCCGAAGACTAAAAATTGCTCAACATCATGCTTGCATCCAAACTAAGCTTTGAAGGGTGTCATCCCTCTTACTGTCTTGTGTGTAACACATGTTCTGAATGTAATTAGCACAATTCACTGCTTCAGCCCAATACTGCGAAGGAAGAGACTTCGAGTGAATCATACAAGTGACCATATCCTTAAGAGTATGGTTATTTCTTTCTGTTACTCCATTTTATGAAGGGCTATAAGCAACGGTATGCTGCAAGGAGATCCCTTCAGAAGTACAGAAATCCATTAACCTATTTTTTACATATTCACCTCCATTGTTGGTTCAAATAACCTTAATAGACCATTCCACCTATTTCTTACTAAGATCCTTAAAGTCTTGAAAATGTTCAAAGACTTTCAGAACTTAATCTTAAGAAAATATACCCAAGTATATCACGAATAGTCATCAATGAAGGTGAGCACATAAAGAGCTATAATAAATGAAGGAGACGGAAATGGACCAAAAATATTGCTATGAACAAGATCCAAGGGACGAGTAGCTCTCCAGGATTTTCCTTTGTCAAATTTATTTTCAGGATGCTTTCCAAGGGTACAACCCTCATAAATACCCTTAGAAAACTTAACACGGGGTAACCTGTTGAATATTTTGTTTTGGCTCAATTGTTCAAGGTAGCAATAATTTAGATGTCCAAAACACTCATGTCATAGCTTATTAACCTTTTTTGCATGACTAAGTAAGGCAGTGGGCTGTAGAATCAGAAGTAAAGTGGGAAAAGGTATACAACCGTGAATAGTGATCCACCTTTCCCTCAGCCACTATAGTGTCATCATTAAGCTCGTGAATAATCACCAAGTTAGGACCAAATTCCACTTGCAATCCTTCACCAAGGTGAGTAATTTGGTAAACTGATAGGATATTGGTATAGAGATCAGGAAAACTCAACACTTGGTTGAATGTTCCCCCATCCATCTCTACTGATCCACTACCGGAAACTGACAATTTCATGTCATTACCTATCGTGATTTGGGAAATACCACAAGGCTCAATGTTGGAGAACTCAACATGCAAATAATCCATATGGTGTGAGGCATCAGAATCTATAATCCATGTTGATGAAGGAAAAACTTTGGCTAGAAGGGCCTTTCTTTTCTTCTTATTAGATTTAGACCCTTTTGCAGTAGAAGACTCGGCCTTTGGAGAATTTTATATGACAGACTCAGGAAAACCTATTTTATTTTTTTCAAGTAAATGAGTAAGGTGATCAAATTTGTTTTCTCATACATAAATGTTCTTTATGACCAAGCTTCTTGTAATAGGAACACAAAAACTTGTATTTCTATGCTCTAGGTTTAGAAGTCGAAGCATGTTCGTGTTAAATTTAGTTTTGTTCTTGGTTTCCTTGTTAGGTTGATCCTTTCTTTCTTTCTTCTTTTTAGTATTATTTTTCTTATTAGTACTTGCTACAAGGGCACATGACTTGGACTCGAGAGACCTCATTTGAATGATTTTTTCCTATTCTCGAATGAGTTGGGATGAAAAATAGTCAAAAGAGGGCATATTCCAATCATTGCCCAAGGCAGCTTTTGTAGCGTAAAAAGTTGACACAACAGATAGAATATTCGGGACCTAACTTAGAGAGAATCGAACGAGATCAGTTGAGAATATTTCTTCTCTACTTGACATTCCTTTAACTAACAATCTAGTGTGGAAAAACTTAGAGAAGTATGCTTGTAGGTTTTTAAAATCACTAGGATTTAACCCTAGTAGTTTGTTTTCCAAATCATGCACTCTCATTTCATCTTGTTGTCCAAACATTTTATCTAACGTTTTCCACGTAGAATTAGGTGTTTCAGATGACTCAATGTGGAAGAGCAAGTCAGGAGAAACAAACATGCAAAGAAGACCTAAATCTTCATCACTACGGTTTAACCACTTATATTTTTTAGGGTTATCATTTGGTTTAGTCTCAAATCCCATGGTGTTGTGGAATAACCCTTTACCTCTTCGTTTCATAATCATTTTCGATATCCATTTGAAAAATTTGAACGGTGTAAGCAAAGGAAGTGAAAAAGCATCCATTGTGAAGAGAGAGAGAAAGAAGGAAAGAAGAAAAGAATCATAACAACCTAGGACAATATAGATAACTCCTCTGCTTTCAGAACTTTATAGTTTAGTATGCATTGAATATAATTAGGCTGCAAGTGTGCATCATGAAATAGTTGGTTTCTCACCTTGCAATCAATGTAATAGCGCACAAGAAAGGGGAACACAATTCGTGTTTCATGGAGCACAGACAAAGTGACACCGTAAACAATTACAACGTGTAAAAAACTATGGAAAGGAGGAGAAATCAAATCTTGGTTGTGAGAAAAAGTGTCTCACGTCATAATGGATATCCCCTTGCTACAAACTATGGCAGATGCACTCACTAGTCACAAGCAATAATAAGGGTAAATAAAATTTTTATACGAACTCAAGATGAGTCCCAATGATCTTCAGAACATCGAAAAAGCGCTCAGAAGGAAAATAGGAGCTCAGAGTGATCACTGCACACTTGAGCACACGATTAGTAAGAAAATTGATAATAATGTCTAAAAGATTACCATGCTTTGAAACACCAAATTTGTCCAATTTTAGAGCTATTGGAGTTTTAAAAAAATGACAATTTAACATTAATTTTAAAATACAATTTTAATTATTTTATCTAATCGAGAATGAAGAAATCGTAATTAATAGAAATAGATTTAATTATAATTAAATCTAATTAATTATGAATATAAACTAATTAAGATCTATTAAATGAAATCTTAATTAAAAATCAAATATACTTCCCTTTTTTGTAAAAATTCAAATTTGAATGGTTTCCCACTACAATTTGAAAAATTTCTGTTAACTTGCCTTAAATAAATGTAAATGAGCTTACCGTTATGAAGAAATTCTAACTAAGATCTAGTGAAAATTAAATCCTTAATTAAAATTCAAATATAATTTCTTTTTAAAAAAAAGGAATTCCCACCAAAAAATTAGAAACATGCCATACAAAAAACTTGTCCGTTTGTTTGAAATACCGTTGGAGTTGGGAGGATCCTGAGTTTGGTGATCAAAGTGCCAGAGAAAGCTATGTAACGGCACGAGCTATGTGGAGGAACAGTTGGAGGTGGTTTGGTCGGGCACGAGAAGGAGCAGAGAGTCACCAAGAGTGGGAGACAGGTTGCTCAACACACGGGGAGCAGGCTCATGAGGCAAAGGAAGATCAAGGTGCTGAGTGGCTTGGGAAATCGACGTGGAGGAATGGGAGACATCTCATTGGGTAGCATGCACTGACTCAGGCTCGGGGGCAGAGGAGACAGATGCCAGACTAGTGAGGTGACCACGCAAAGTTGTAGAGCAAGATCCATGCAAAGCAGGGAGGGCTCTATGTAGATCGGGGTGAGGATGCTAGGCCTGTGGGTGAAAAAGACGTAACTCGCAGGAAGTGAACAAAATCATCGGCACAAGGGTTTGAAGCTCGGTCAAAGAAGCTAAAAACATGCACCGAAAATAAAGGAGCTTGAACTCCCTAGAGGTAAAAAATCACTTGCACTATGATTTACATGATGACTCGAGGTCGCAAGAAGGCACGAAAGAGCTTGGTTTGGAAGACGTAGCTCGCCAAGTGAGAACAAGCTTCAATGGAGAGTGGTAGGAGCTCGATGGATTTGAACACTAAAACACCATACAAACCTACAAATTTTAAACCGTATATCTCTACAAAACCACCAGGGAAAAAACACAGAGAACCAAGCAAACAGAGATCTAAAAAAAATTTCAGTTTAATAAAAATTTAAAAATTGAGAAAATAACCTCTATTTTAACTAATCTACCAAATTTAGTTGTACTTAGCTAAATGTAGCTGTAAAACCCCTAGAAATCTTCAGGAATACCTGCACATGCACGAAGAACATAACAAACCGAAACAACTTTCCAATAATAACTTATTAAATACGTTAGCAATAAATTTCTAAAAAATGAATGATCGAAAAAACTTGCATGAGGAATGGAAAACGACACCAAGAGTAATCGCAACTCAAATGACAAATACACGTTTACCTGATCTCAACTTTAATACCATAAAAGAGTTTGCGAGAATCGAATCAGAAATGATGCACCATGGAGTAGTTGCACTCCAATGGAATCGTAATGGCTCCAGCGTAATCGCAAGGATCAATCAATAATGGTAGAACTTGCTCAACAGAAACAAAGCTTGCATATATAGGAAAGACAGTGGAGTGTCTTGACATGCTCATAAATCATCAAGTGAAAGGAGTACATATAGGGTGTTGAGTAACCCTAGTGCATGACACACAAGCAAACCCTAAACCTAACCCATGTGAGATGACCCTCCATATGTGAGTGGAGGACACATAGGAGCCCACACACCAACAATTCTATTACAAAAGAATGAAGAAGGCCTAGAAGCTTCTGTCGCATGCATGAGCTCATAGTTGAAGAATCATGAATTAAACTATCACCAGTTGGAGAAACGTACTTATGTAGTAAGGGAGAGGAGCCACTTATTGAGCATGGACCAATACTTGTGAGGGTACATGGAAATTAGGGAGATAATACATGTAACTTTATCACTTATATTTTGAATAAAAATTTCACAATAGAATAAGTCACATCAAGTCATTTCACCCTAATTATCCAATCAAATGATGAAAGATAGGTAGAAATAAATATGTGAATTAATTCACAAGTAATGGATCACCTTTAAATTTATTTTTATTTAAAATAGCTAACTTTAAATATTTTTAAAATGTCCATGTACGTCCAAGAATCAACACTTGACTCTAAGGCGCACTTGACCTCCTGAGGTCATGATGGGAAAACCAAAATGAGATGGAAAATGGCTATGGAATGGATAAATGGGATGAATAGGAGGAATATACAATAATATGTGAAAATGGATAAAATATAGATCAAGGAAAATGAATGTCTTCTACGGGCACTAAGGGAATCTTCTCCATTAAGGCAATTGACCATGCTTTTCTAACCTTGTTTAGGTGAAATGGAACGATTAAGGATAATAGTTACACGAAGGTTTCTATCAATGTTAGAATCACCAAATATACCTCAAATGGGGTGGTGGAATATGTGGGAATCGTCCTACATCTACCACATAAAAATCTCTAGACAAGGTCATGGAGGTGTGATAAGAGATACGTGTGGGAAGGAAAAATCTATGGATTGCAGGATCTAGTCTCAACTCAGGACTGATTTTGTCATAACTCGTTAGCGTTATCTACTTTTTTGTTCAAGGCAATCAGCTGTGAGATAATTCTTCGGTGGAATTGAGGTGGTTTGGAATATGAGTTTCCTAAGACCCTGATCAATGTCGAGTCAATTGTGTAATGGTGTTTGGTTGTGGTACTCTTGAGATCACACCACTCTTTGTCTAGGTTGCATATGGCCTTAGATTGTCATGTGAACATGTAAGCAAAGAATCTACAGAAACAAACAAAGCACAACAAGAAAGCAAAGGAGAACTAAGCTCAAGTTTACGTAGCCTAAGCCATCTAATGTAATGTGGGGACACCTTGTGTTAATTCTTGTCTAATCTAAGTCTATGTTCCTAAATTAACCAGAGAATGCAACATAGATTTAAATCAAACAAATTATGATTACTCTCCTTTAATTTAATGAAATCTACGTGCAACTAATTAATTAAACATGAATGAATCTAATTAACTAAAACAATGAATTAAATCTAGTCTACTTGTTTTTTGTATTTTTAAAGATTTTAAATGAAAGGGAATAAGAAAAATAAACAAATCTAATTGATCTAATATATATTTTTGGAGATTTTCTAGTTTTCTTGACAATTAAATAATTGAAAGCTACATAGACAATACCATTGCTTATAATTAAATGGACACTAATTCTACTCTAAAATAAAATAAACTAAACAGTGAAATAGCCCAGATGTGGCTATTTCTCTTGTTGCAGAATGGATTTATTCTATTCTTATTAAAAATAAAGGATTTTCCTAATTTGTAATGTGTGGATAATGAATTCTTCTTGTTCTACCTCAGAATCACGGGAAGATATGGAAATCTTTCTCAGAAGTCAATTTCTTCCATGATACTTCCACGATAAAATTCTAAATTCCTACAAAAGCTTTTTGTGAAGAAACTCAATGAAATGCACAGAAATAGAAGCTTCTTCAAACTTACTTCCCTTGTAGATACTCATGGATAAGTAGGGAGGAATCTCTTAAGAGAATATTTGACCGTATGCACGCACAAATCTAACTTAATAAACAAAATAAAGTTAGAGGTGTTTCTAAATGAATAAAAGAAATACCTCTGGGCATAATAACTTCCTTTGAATCCTTCCCAGATGAATCCACAGGGATTGAGCTAAGAATAAATCTTCAATGGAAGCTACTTACAGGAAATATAGCTAATTGACAAATTCTACTTTCCTAAAACCAATGTTTGAACTGAATTATAGATTGAAATCTAGAGCTAGAACAAAGAAATATTCAAAAGAATTCAATTACACACCCCCAACTTGGAAGTGTAGAAATGAGACAATTTCCATTGTTAGTTGATGCTTTCTGTTGATCCCCTCATCTTATTTTCCAATGGTGAATCCAAATGTGTTCCAAGGAGTTGTGTTGGAAGTGCATAGAAGAAATAAATGGAGTATTGGAGCTAGCTAGTTTGTATGTAGTCTGGTAGCAATGCAAGGAAGATAATAACAAGGAAAATGAATTGTGTTTTCTTGTGTACTTCTTGGTAGGATTCTAGACATTATAATAGTGCAATTCGCAAATCAAAATACTCCAACCAATGCTTCAGAAAAAATCTTGGTTTTTATAGAAATTTGGCAGAGAAATGGTCTAACACACTTGGAAACCAAGAAGTATCAAATCACCACAATGAGGGGTATTTAACTTACTAATAATAGTAAGTACGGAAGAAGAATTCTAAACACAATCTAACAAGCTCAAGAATAGTTGATTTGGTCAAGAAACATGTGAGAAAAAATGATTTGGAAGAAGGAAAACACGCATTCAGAACATGCTAGAAAAGCCTCGGGTTAAAGAACACAGAACCACTGGTTTGCACAGGCTGAAGGTTACAAAATGACCGCGGTATTTGCGTAACCTATGCTCAAGGAAAACTGGAGGTTGCACAACTGTCGGCGCGATTCTATAACTAAAGGCTAAAAATTCTAGGAAAAAGGTTCAAAAAAGCAAAAAGGAAAGAAGGAAAATGATAATTAAAGTAAACAAAGCTACAAGAACATGTTGCAAGAGATAAAAATGGACTTGGATACACCATTTTAATCTGGAAATGAAATTATCATCATTAGGGATTTGAATTGTTTTTCAAAATGTTGCACCATGTAAATTTGGGTGCATAGAGTCCCCTTCCACGTTATTTTAATATTTAAAATTAAATATACAATATATTAGGAGAACATAACCTATTAAAGGGTATTTCTACTAAAATAAAATAAACAATGAAGTAGCTGGATGTGGATATTTCCCTGTTGCAGAATGGATTTAATATATTCTAATTAAAACAAAGGATTTTCCTAATTTTTAATTTTGGATATGATTTCTTCTAGTTCTACCTCATAATCACGAGAAGATTAGCAAGCTTCTCAGAAGAAATTTCTTCCACGAGACTTCCCCAGTAAATTTCTAAATTCCTACATAACCTTATTATGAAAAAACTTAATGAAATGCATAGAAAAAGAAGCTTGTTTATACTTACTTCCCTTGCAAATCCGCATGGACAAGCAGGGAGGAAGATCTTAAGAGAATGTTTTCCCGTATGCAGGAACAATCTAAATAAATGAACAAAAGAAAGCTAAAGGTGATTCTAAATGAATAAAATAAATACTCTGAGCATAATAACTTCCTCTGAATCCTTCCTAGAAAAATTCACATAGATGAGTTGAGAATAAATAATCAATGGAAGCTACTTACAGGAAAAGTAGCTAATTAAAAATTTTACATTCCTAAAACAAATGTTTTAATTGATCATAAATTTGAATCTAAGATAAACCAAAGAAAGATTCAAAATACTTCAATTACACCCCCACTTATAAGTGTAGAATTGAGATAATTTACAGTGTTGGATGTGCTTTTGTTGATCCCCTTGGCTTATTTTCCAATGATGAATCCAAATGTGTCCATGGAGCTGTGTTGGAAGTGGTGTAGAAGAAATAAAGGGAGTGTTTGGATCTAGCTAGTTTGTAGGCAATCTGGTAGCAATGTAAGCAAGATAATTACAAGGAAAATGAATTGTTTTTGCTTGTGTACTTCTTGGCAGGATTTCGACAGCATAACAGTGTAATTCCAAATCAAAATACTCTAACCAATGCTTTGGGAAAAATCTTTTTTTTTTATAGAAATTTGGCAAAGAAATGGGTCCAACACACCTGACAACCAAGAAAATCTATATCACCACAAGGAGAGGCAGTTAACTTACTATTAATAGTAAGTAGGGAAGAATAAGTTTAAACCCATCTAAAAAACTCAAGAACAACCGATTCAGCGTCAATATATGTATGAGAAAAAATGAGTTAGAAGAAGGAAACACACGTTTTAGAACACATTGGAAAAGTTCTCAAGTTAAAGTGCACGAAACCACCAGTCTGCGCACAAACCGGTGGTTATGCAACCACTGTGGTGGTTTTCATAACCACCGCTTAAGGTAGACCGGTGGTTACACAACTGCTGGCACAGTTCCGTAACTAAAGGCTAAAATGTAAGGAAAAATTCTGAAAAGGTAACAAGGAACGTGGGAAAAGTTAGGAAAATGATAAGTAAAGTAAACAAAGCTATAAGAACATGCTGCAAGTGAGAAAATTGGACTTGGATATACTTTTTTAATCTAGAAATGATATTATCATCATTGGGGATTTGAATTTCTCTAAGAATTGTTGCATCATGAAAATTTGGGTGCATACATATTGCCCCCCTTAGAGAATCATTTTTTCCATGAAGAGGCATAAAACGTGAAGTCCTAATATAGCACTCCCAAATGAGAAAGTTAGAGATTATACTTGACACATTTGTGTGTTGAAGTTGCACCAATCCAAGCTTCCTACTACCTATAAGAAGAAAACAAGAATCAAGTGTAGATATAATGTATGATAAAAAAAACATTAAAACTAAAATTACAAGGCTATTTATCATATCCGTGGGGATGAGAATTATACCTATGTCTGCGCTCCCACCCTATAAAGCACACATACTCAAAATAATGTTAAAACATGTTATATATATCACAAAATTACTATTTTTAGAAATCATTTGCACTTACCCACTTAGTGAAATTTGAGCTCTGGATTACATGTGATATGGTTGGGGTTAGCACACCGGTTGTAAAGATATATTAATCATATCTAAGTATAAAAACAATCAATACAGAAATAAACAAGAAGAAACAATTACACAAGATTTAACGTGGTTCTCCTGATGTGGGCTATGTCCACCAAGAAACAACCAATTTATTATCAAAGAGGGAAATACAAAGAAGATTTGCAATCTTCCACACCTTCTTGGATGTCCTATACTTTCTTCTCTACAAATTTCTCTTTTCTCTCATAATGAAACTTCTCTCTATTCTCAATTAAATTCTCCTTTTCTAAACCCTAATTTTATGCTTATATATGCATCTACAATCTAATGGCACTTTAGCTATGTAATTACAACCATTATATTCCACTTTACAACTAAAGATAGATCTAATTCTCACAACTTAATTATAATAGTCACGCACATGCACCTAAGGTTGGTTAGCCCTAACCGATGGTGGTTCCTCCTTTCCTTACTGATAAACGGTCCATGGGTCACTAACAGTGGTTCGTCAACCAACACCGGTTACTGTGTATTCCAGCAAGTCTCCAAAAGCATGCCAGTGAAGCGATTAAGCTACACAACTCAAAAAATATCCCACTTGGAGATAAATTTTTTGCATTATACCATACAGATCCATCCTCTAATCCTTTCCTTTGGCATGTTTTCTCCCTCTTCAAGTCTCAAACTCCAAGACCAACAAAAGTGGAGTGTAGCTCCAACTTCTCCTTTGCCAACGGCTTCATTAGCATATCCGCAGGGTTCTCCTTTGTATTAATTTTCTCTAACTTCAGTTTCCCATCCTCCAATACTTATCGTATGAAGTGATATCTCAATTGAATGTGTTTCGTTCTACAATGAAACATTGAATTTTTTGCCAAATGAATTACACTTTGACTATCATTGTACAATATGTAATCCTCTTGCTCCTTTTCCAGAATCTTCCATGAACATGCTCATCTATATCATCTCTTTGTTAGCTTATGTAAGTTGCAACATACTCAGCCTTTGTATTAGATAAGGCCACAACATTATGTAATCTAGAAATTATAGCTAAACTATCATGCTACCTACCTATGAAAAACATATCCAGTGGTGCTCCTCCTGCCATCCAAATCACTAGCCATGTCTAAATCCACATAGCCACGTAAAAGAAAGTATATGACCCTCCATAGCATAACTGCATGTTAGATGTCCCTCTCAAATACCTGAGAATACATTGGACTAATTTCCAATGCTCTTTACCTGTACTAGCCATAAATCTGCTCACAACTCCCACTGGATGTGTAATGTATGGTCTGGGTACAAACCATAACATACATCAAGCTCCCAACTACTGAAACATATGGAACTCATGCCATGTATTCAACATCCTTGTGTGATTTAGGAAACTAATCTTTTCTAAAATTAAAGTGTCCAACCATAGGTGTACTTACATGTTTTGAATTTTGTAAATTAAACCTTTCCAACACCTTATTGATATAATGCTCCTAACATAAAATATAACTTCCTTTTTTCCTATCTATGTGAATTTTCATGTCAAGGATTCTCTTTACAGCTCCCAAATCCTTCATTGCAAATGTGTGAGCTATCTTTTCTTTAAGCTCACCAATGTCCTGCATACTAGATCCTACAATAACCATATCATCCACATACAATAATAAAATAATATAGCTCCTATTTCCAAGCATCTTTAAATAAACACAATGGTCAGATTCACATCTTAAATAACCATGATCTTGCATGAAACTATCAAACCTCATATATCATTTTCCTTGAGCTTGTTTGAGCCCATATAGGCTATTTTTTAATCTACACACAAGTTTATCCTTACTCTTGACTTCATACCCAAGCAGTTGATTCATATAAATTTCTTCCTCTAAATTACCATGAAGAAATGTCGTCTTGACATCAAGTTTCTCTAAATACAAATCCTCTACTGCTACTAAACTCAATACATAATGAATATAAGTCATCTTAACAACATGAGAAAATATTTAACCAAATTCAATACTTTATTTCTATGCAAATCCCTTTACTACAACCCTTTCTGTGTATCTATTATGTCTACCCTCTTCTTCCTTGATCATGTAAACCCACTTGTTCTGCAATGTTCTTTTACTTGTTGGCAACTTAACTAAATTCCATGTCTGGTTTTGCTCTAATGAGTCCATCTACTCATTCATGCCATGTTCCCACTGCTTTTGGGATTTATCCTACATTTCTTCTTTAAATCCTTTTAGTTCACCACTATCAATCAATAATAAGTAAGATAAGGAAGGTGAAAATATGTCTGGAGGTCTACTTACCATTTGTGACCTTCTCACAAAGATTTTGGGTGTTGGAGGTTCAATTTGCTCATCCTGTAGATTTCTATCTACTTCTAACAGTGAAAAACGTTGGTCACCTTCTACCAACATCGGTTTAGATAACTGACGTCGGTCTATCTCTTCTATAAATGATGTCGGTACAGGGGACCGATGTCAATCAAGGGTAAACCGATACCAGTTACTATGTAAACCTGTAGGTGTTAATTTTGAATCTGAGAGTTCATTTACATCCTCAAACTTCTCCATCGGTTCACCTTTGGGTACCAAAACTTGATCCCTATACATTCTCTTTTCATTCCAATCAATTTCATGACTCCTAATTATCTTAGAACCTTCTAAATCCCAAAACTGGAATCCAAAATCATCAGAGCCATAACCAATGAAAGTACATCTTTTGGATTTTGCATCCAATTTCTTTCTATTTTCCTTATCAATATGCACAAAAGCTTCTGATCCAAATACTCTAAGAAAAGAAAGATCTACCTCTTTTTTAGTCCAAGGTTTTTCTTGTATTCCACCATTTAATGCACTTGAAGGTCCATGGTTTAATCAAATAAACCCGTCATGTCTTCTACTTCCGCCCAAAACTGTAAGGGCAATCCAGCATGTATCCTCATGATTTTAGCATGTTCCATGATTTTTCTATTCATTCTTTCTGCAACACCATTATCCTATGGTGTTTTAGGAACCATCCTTTCTTTGTGTATTCCATGTACTGAACAATAATAATTGAAAGCCTTGTTGCAGTACTCACCACCATTGTCAAATCTAAGGCACTTTAATTTTTGAATTTTATTCATTTTCAACAAGGGCTTTCCCATCTTTTAAAAGTTTCAAAAACATTAGATTTTACAATTAATACAATAATCTCATACCTTTTGCGTGCCATCATCAATGAAAGTAACATAGTATTGAGATCCTCCATGAGAAGCTACCTGGGTTTTTTCCCCTCGCATCTGAGTGTACAAGCTCAAATTTATGCTTCTTATTTTTTTTCCCCAACTTTGAGAAATATCACTCTCTTCTGCTTTCCAAAAATACAATTCTCACAAAAAGAAAGATCTACATGTTTCAAATCTGATAACTTACCCTTTACCTTTAAGATTTGCATTCCATTTTCACTCATATGGCCTAGCCGATTGTGCCACATGCTTGTATCTAAATCTGAAGTAGATAGAACAGAAAATGAATCAATAATATAGGTAGCTAAATACAATGATCCTACCCTTCTTTCCTCTTACTACAACAAGAGATCCCTTGGTAACTTTCCAAGATTCAATTGTGAGTGTAACCATGCAAACCAGTTTCACACAATTTTCCTACTTTTAAGGCTTGGAATATGCCTCACATCTTTTAATATCCATGTATTTTCATCATGCAATTTAATATGAACTTCACCTTTACCAGTAATATTTCATGGTTTCATCATCTCCTAAATAAAACATGGCCCAAAATTACCTTGGATATAATTTCTGAAATAACCCTTATTAGGGGTTGCATGGAAAGAAGCTCCTGAATCTAAAAACCCATGACTCACTTTTACGATCCAAGGAGAGAAATTAGGGCATCTTGCATTACCTCTTTTGAAGCAACATTTTCCTCTTCACCTTTCTCTAGTACATTCTCTTTGTTTTCCTTGAACCAACAATCCTTCTTTGCATGACCTTTCTTTCCACAGTTCCAACAAATTATACCTCTACCTCTAGATTTATATCCTACCATTCTTAGAATTTGATTTCCCATTATTCTTGCTCTTAGATCTCTCCATCTGCCTTCCCCTACTTTTCTACATTAAAATCATTCCTAGATGATGATTCTCTTATACTTTTTCCTGCGTATTTCTTCATTCAGAATTATACTAACCACATCATCAAACTTTTAAAACATTAGTAGTAGGCATTGTATTAATAACATCCATTACCAAGTTATCCCAACTATATGGAAAAAGAGAAAATTAATAAAATTTCTTTCACTTCATCCTCAAACGGAATACTATGTGATTTTAATTTATTTACAATAGATCGGAAATCATTCAAATGAATTGATGCAGATCCACCTTCTTGCATCTTTAAAATTAAACCTTTTTTTTCATCAAATAAAAATTTATTTGAAGCACTCAGTTTTTTTATATAGATTTGCTAAATATTTCATCAACTCTACCGTAGATCCTTCTTCGGTAATATACAAAGCCACATATGCTGTCAGGCTCAATCTTATAGATCCTAGAGCCTTTCTATCAAGAATTTTCCATTCTTCATTAGTCATCTTTGCAGGTCTTTCCTTCTCATCCAAAGGTGAGTATAAATCTTTTCTGATATAGATAATCCTTCACCTACATCTTCCATAATAGATGGTCATGGCCATCAAATTTATCTACTTTGAATTTTCCTTCTTCTCTCATTGTTTTGATCTCACTCAATCAAAAATACCTCTATGAGTAAAATATGTCAAACACACACAAACTTCAAACAAATATACTCTGATACCAGTTATTGGGGTTAACACACTGGTTATACAAATATATTAATCAGATCTAAGCATTAAAACAATCAATACGGAAATAAACAAGAAGAAACAATACACAAGATTTAACGTGGTTCTCCTGGTGTGGGCTATGTCCACCAAGAAACAACCAATTTATTATCACAGAGGAAATATAATGAAGATTTGCAATCTTCCACACCTTCTTGGATGTCCTGTACTTTCTTCTCTACAAATTTCTCTTTTCTCTCAAAAGGAAAATTCTCTCTATTCTCATTTGAATTCTTCTTTTCTAAACCCCTAGCTTTATACTTATATATGCATCTACAATCTTAGGGCACTTTAGTTATGCAATTACAACCATTGGATTCACTTTATAACTAAAGATAGATCTAATTCCCGCAACTTAATTATAGTAGTCACGCATAGACAACTAATGTCAATTAGCCTTAACCAATACCGGTTAGCCTTAACTGATGGCGGTTTCTCCTTGCCTGACCGATACCGGTCCATGGGTGATCGACTGTAGTTTGTCAACCGAAATTGGTTACTGTGTATTCTAGCAAGTCTATAAAAGCATTTCAGTGAAGCAATTAAGCTCCACAACTCAACATGATGGTTTCGTGTGAGAGTATAGTCAAAATGAAGAGTGTTCTGACACGATGACAACCCAACTAGCAAGAGGAGAAAAAGGTCATGAATAGGTGAGTTTACCTGCATTTAATTATATTTTCCCTAAAATGTAGAAAATGTGAAAAACTTGATGTAGGGGGTTATTTTTTATAATTTTGTAGCTATAATGACCACAAGGGGGCTCCACATAGGATCTATAGTTTCTTAATTCAAAAAGGTATATTTTGGTATATTTTTTAAGTTTTTGGGCCCTAGGGTATGACCCGATATTTTGTGGGAAGAACCATTGCGGTGGTTGTGAAACTACCACAATAGTCACAAAACCACCACTCTGCACACAATGAAAGTTGCGTAACTATCAGGATAGTTTTCCAATTTTCAATAAGTACAGACTAAAAAAATGGTTTTTAATTGTTTTATATGATTTTTTGGGTGAGCTTTATTATGCACTGATATGATTCTAACTTGGTCTTTTTGATGTTTGCAAATTTAGGGGAAATATTTCAAATGGAGAAGAGCTTTTGAGTGTGATCGGCTACCCCTGATCTTGGATGCACTGACTCAGGATGAGAGGGACTTATTACACAGGGTTGGGATATGGATGATATTATAGACACAATTCGCTACACCTACTATCTACCTATTGAGTGTTTTATTGAGTTAATGGGATGTATTCGAGAACACTTCCTGGCTTCTTGGAGTTAGGGGGAGTGGAAGATCACTTTAAAGGATGTCTACCAGATTCTGGGAGTTCCTGTCACTGGAAGGAAGTTTTCTTTGACTAGTGTGAGTACATTAGTACATGACTATAGCTGGGCAACATACATGGGAGACACACAGGCACCTAAAATGGGTGCCAATCATGGGATGAGATTACTATATGTTTCCTTTGCATTTATCCCTTCCTTGCACAAGGACATTATTGGTATCTCATATTTTTTCTTGGTTGGGGAAAAGCTTCTTTATTATTGGGTACCCATCATATAGAGCATTGAGAAACATGGCTACATATATGCATGGGGCATTAACATTCTTGGTGCCACTTATCATGATTTGTACAAAGTTTTCCAACTGAAGGGAAAGTCCCTCAGTCATCCCACATTGGTCATGATTTAGGTGTATGAGCGGATGATCCCCTATTATAGGGGAATTGGGATAACAAATCCTGGGGGGATTAGAGTAGCGAGAAGAGTTGACATAGGTCGACCATTGCTTCTAGACTTGCTACTGATGATATGATCGCATAACCATATCATGACATGGCTGGCATATGGGGTGAGGAGACTATTATTCTAGCTATATGTAGTTCCATGACACATTTAATGGATTGGACCAGCAGAGTTGAGGCCCATCCAGTCAATAGGATAACACAACAATTTGGGTTACTTTATGTTGATTTCCTCCCAGTAGTCCCCATAATGTATAAATTAATCTAAGAGGAAAGAACTGGCTCGAGGGGGAAAGCTTGAGTGGATCATCGTCACTCCTGGAGATCCGATAGTCATGCCTCATGTTACATAAGATTCAATTAGGATGGGGCCAATTATGCATATTGAGGCATGATCCATTACAATGGAGAGGAGGAGGAGGAGGAGGCATAGAAAGAGGTGAAGGTAGAGACTGAGATAGAGGTGGAGGTGGAGATAGAGATAAAAATTAGAGTGGGCATCCACTAGAGAGGCTTCCGTGGCAGTTAGGGATAAGGAAGAGGCTGAGGCTGAGATAATGCATTCGAAGGATCCTCTGACCACTAGAGGAGGAGGGGCATGAGGAGTCAGTATTTGGATGATAGATGGGTATAGGGGAGACCATATCGGATGTTGTCAGAGTAGAGAAGGTTTCTTACAGTAGCTCTTAAACTGGCACCAATGGTTAATCCATCCTAGATGCCTAGAGATCTAAGTAAGTAACTTACTATTTTCCTGACTATACTCCTTAGACTAGATTGTTAGCAAACTACACACTATCTTTCTTTCTTTTTAATATAAATTTTCTATCTCACCATTGTTTTCATTTGTGATTTGTATCTACTGCATATGGCTGACGACACTTTATTTGGTTGATTCTCTTAGATACTTCCACACTCCCTATGGGGAAGACATTAGGAGAAGTTACATGTTTATGTTGGATGCGCAATGATGGTTGGACATCACATAGATGTGTTTGTGCCAGGATGGCATGTTGCAAAAGGCCATGATCCAGAGGAGTATAGACTTGGTGAAACACGACCTAGCTGATAGGAGACAACGGCAAGACCATTCTCGCAGTAAGGATATTGCTACCACTGGTAGATCACCCACCCCATCACATGGGAACTCTCACAAGAAACTCTTGTCGATTAGAACACAGAGGTTCCCACACTGCAGCAAGTCACTCTCGTCACAGGAGCCACAGTAGCATCCCTCACCCTACACCTTCAGTGGGATCCCAAAGAGAGGGATAGGCTACATGCCTTTATTACTTTGAGACTATTTTTGGATATATATTGAATTTTTTAGATATTTTGCTCATAGATGAGCATTTTGAACACACTTGTTAAAGTGTGATGGAATTGTACATGAGACCTATTGTTATTGATATACACATATATACATTTATTTTTGGTTTGGCTATTCTGTGTAAGAGTTGACTCGATCAAGGTTTACTTCATCTATGTACTCTTAGATGTTTAGAATTTCTGATGTTCTTTTTATATTTTTATGGATGCATGTTATGGATGATGATGATGATGCAAATATGATAAACAGAATGATCTTTTCTCTTTTTTATGATACACATGAGAACAAATTGTAATTAGATACTTTGGTTTTCAAATAATATTTAGCACCTCTTTTTTATTGGCAAAATGTGATGAATGTGATATAATAATGAAAATGAACTCACTCCACTCCTAACTCCCACACAACCAGTAAAATGCAAGGGCTCGTCACCAAAAGCTAGGAGGGACGTGATTTATATGATTTTGATGAATGGAGATGGTGATAAGAAGACGATTTTTTGAAAAATATCCAATTAGGAACCTACAACTTAACCCTAAGCAAGGTCAACTAACTAGTTCAAAATGTGATTTTCTTGCAAGTTTTTCTAGACTTAAATCCGTAAATGGCATTTTGATTGAAAAATATGGTTTTCAGGATTGACTCTCTTGTAACATACACATCTAACTCATTTTCTTGGGATTTTTTAATATTTAATAGAACTTTTTATTCATTGACTTATTTACAACTTATTGATTTATTTGACGGTACCCCCTACGTCTTGCCCCATATTACCGGTAAGAAGCATGGGCTCGTCACTAAGGAAAAAACATAGGATAGTAAGGGAACTTCCCTCCTTTCCCAACCTCACACTACTGGTAAGAAGTGTGGGCTCATCACCAAATATTGGTAGGGTAAAGAAGTGTAGTATTATTTGCAAAAGAAAGAATTTTTTGTATTAATTGTTGATTTATTTTTATCTATTTTTTGTTTGACTTGTGCTTTTGGGAAGGAAATATTCTCCCTAGCCCCAACCCCACTTAACTAGTAATATGTGAGGGCTCGCCACCAAAGGCTGAGATATGAAAACAAGAGCTCCAAGTGAAATGCTTATACTGCTTTAGTTATCAGAGAGATTTTTAGGGAATGATGTGACATCAAGAAGCTTCTAGAACAGACTATAGGTAAAGACACATGAGTTAGAAGAAACCATGAATAGGAATAAGTGTGCAAGTCTTGGTAGGATCAGTATCAAAATTTAATCTAAGTACCTAAGATGATAGGGATATTAAAACATCTCGGTGATAATATGATGGATACTTGAAGAGGCGTGATTAAATGTTTTGCCAACATTTGGAAGTTTTAAATTTTGATTGAAAAGTAAGTTTTCTTGATTTACAATTTCACAATATGATAATGTAGATGATATACAATATGGACGTAATAATGTACAAGTGGATTTGTAAATGAACTATGCATAAAAGAGTTTGAGGTGAAGTGAATTAACCGATTCACCGAATTCTTCACCTTCTAGAGTACACAAGTGGTACACACCGTTCGTAAAGTCTTCTATTACTTGGTACATGCCTAACCATTTAGGTCTAAATTTCCTTCCTTTATCAGTATTTTTTTCAATCCAGCTATCACGTATCAATACTAGATCTCCTACATGTATTTCATGGTCATACACTTTCTTATTATACATATGGCACATCCTGTCATCATAAATGTGGTGATGCTCTAAGTTGAGCTTCATCAAGGGTTTCTAATTCAACCAGTCATGCTTCTAGATATTTGTCTTTGTCCAAAATACCTTGGAGAGATATATGAATACTAGGTAACTCTACTTCTAATGGTAAAACCGCTTCTAATTCGAAGACTAAAGAATAAGTGGTTTCCCCCGTGGGTTTCCTTACCGATGTCTCATAGGCCCACAACGATGGAAATAAATTTATATGCCAATCTATTTTTTTTTCCATAACCATCTTAAGGAGAATAGACTTTAGGGTCTTTTTTGTAGCCTCAACTTGTCCATTATCCTAAGGATAGTACAAAGAGGTTGTGTGATGGGATATTTTGAATTGTGCACAAAATTCTCACACCTCTTCATTTTTGAAAGGAATTTCATTATCTAAAATAATGACTTATGAGACTTCGTACCTACAAATGATCCGGTTTAACATAAACTTGGAAATTACGGATCCAAGTACAGTAGTAAGAGACATGGGCTCAATCCATTTTTAAAATAATCAGTGACCATGATAATGAATTTGTGGCCATCTGATGATGAGGGAGAGAATGTCCATATAAAATCAAGACCCCAAGTAGAGAAGGCCCAAGGTGTCACAATGGTTTGTAGAGCCTGAGCAAGAATG
Source organism: Taxus chinensis (assembly GCA_019776745.2). Taxonomy (NCBI): domain Eukaryota; kingdom Viridiplantae; phylum Streptophyta; class Pinopsida; order Cupressales; family Taxaceae; genus Taxus; species Taxus chinensis. The sequence continues at coordinate 980,473,000 of CM034147.1, forward strand.
TGTGTCTTGTGTGAGAAATCTTGGCATTTTTTACACCTATGTACATACTCTACAAATTCGTGTTCTAAAGTGGGCCAAAAGTAACCCATGTGATGGATCTTACGATCGGTTGCATGCCCTCTGAAGTGGCCACCACAGACTCTGTTGTGTGATTCAAAGAGGATTTTCTCTGACTCTTCTTCATCAATGCATCTTAATAGCATACCGTCAAAGGCTCTACAATAGAGAAATTATTTCAAAATTATGTACTTGGTGGCTATGACACATAGTTGTCATCTTTGCTATGAGATTTCTCCCTTGGGATACGTTTGGTCCATGATTTGATTGACAATATCAACGTACCATGAACTTGAAGAAACAAATGGATTTTCTTCTATAAGGAACACACATTCATCAGGAAAATATAGGTCTATTAGTTCCCCACAATCTATAGGATTGTTTGCTAACCAATCAATGATAATTTGTCCCTTCAAAAAAATTTGGTTAACAAAGGTGAGTTCAAATGCACCCATCAGCATAATAAAACAACCAACCTTCTTGAATAAGGTATCCTGAGTTAATAATGTTCACAAGTGTTCATATTTAACTATCACTTGTGTCTCTTAGTTAAGAATGTAGTACCTTAACCTTTTTTTGTGAAACTATAGCCAAGCCCTACTTCTCCACTTGCATGTATCACATCTTATTATTGAAAAGAGTACGGCTGATGAAATAAATTTACTTCTCATAACCATCATCATCCTCGTGTGCCAACATGCACGCAATAGAGACATTAGTGTCTTAAGAATATAAAATCAAAGGAAGGTCAGCTTTCCGTGGCATGAGCGTAGGCGGTGACATAAGGAAGCGATTCACTGACTCAAATGCTTCGTGACATTTGGTTGTCCAAATTTTACAACAATCCTCATTTATTAAACCATTGATAGGGTGAATGTCATACATTAAGTGTGGGATAAACATGTGAATCACCCCAAGCTTACCTAATAAATACCTAATGCTTGACTCACCTATCGTCGGGGAAATATCCAAAACTACCTGAATCTTTGTTGGATCAACATCAATAACTCAAGATGAGATGATGTATCCTAGAAAATTTGCTCATGTTACTTTATACATGCATTTTTTAGGATTTAGAGTTATTCCATATTCAATTAGGAGTGAGAGAATGACATGAAGCACCTCAGGGTGATCGCCACGTTTCTTTTCTTTCACTACTTAGTCATCAACATATGATTCTACGATCTTATAAATAAGATCATGAAAAATGTATGTCACTTCCCACGTGTAAGTGATTCCGACATTCTTCAATCCAAAAGGTATGACTATGTAATAGAAGGTTACCCAAGGATTTTTTAAGGTATTTTTCATTTGGTCTTCCTTAAAAATCCTTATCTGGTTGTAACCAAAAAATCCATCCATAAGATACAACATCTCATACCTAGCCATTACATCAATGATGACATCAATTGAGGGTAGTGAAAAATTATCCTTAGGACAAGCCTTGTTAATGTCCCTGAAATCAATACACATGTGTATCTTCCCATTATTTTTAAGAACTAGGACAATGTTTGACACCCACACGGAATAATCTACTAGCTTAGTGAGACCTACATGCAGGAGTTTCATTACCTCCTCTTTAACCATTAAAGCCACTTTTGGCTTCATGGGTCTCAATTTTTTCTTCACAAGTTTAACGTTAGGCTTCGTAACTATATTTTGCACTACTATGTCAAGAGTGATACCTATCATTTCCTTATAGCTAAAGGTGAAGACTTTTGAATTCTCTTTAAGCACCTTTGTGTGTGCTTCTATTTTAATGAAGAACTAATTTTCAGGATTTTGGGTTCCTCTTCCATCCATATTTTTATGTTCTATCATTCCTTCTATCAAAGTGGAATTACCCTCTTTAAACTTGGGTGGGTATGGAGTTAATTCCAATTCTTCTTCCCCAACTTCATAGATCTCAAAATATTCTAATGAGGAAGATTTTATCATGTGATCCCCAAAGTAGGAGGAAGGTTGAAGTATCAAGGAAAAACCCTTCTTATGGTGTGTAGGATGGAGATCGGTGTAAGAATTGAGGTATTCTAAGATCACATCATCATTTTCCATGAAATCCAATGTGATAGGCTCATTCTCAGCCTTGACATATGCCAAAATTGCATTCATTGAGATCCTTTGAACCAAAGGTTTGACTCAGACTGAAACAGTGAATTTGGTTTCCTGTAATTCCTCACTCATACAAAAACGCAAAGAGGAAGTATTCATAGAATCATCCAATAGGTTTTGTTCTTGTGGAATAGCTTCTATGGAGATCAAATCAAAACCCTTGCAAAGCTCAATAGCGGTAGACTTGTAGAGTTGTTTGTGTCATGCTCTAGTCTCATAGACTTCTGATACTTGATTAGCAATGAGTTGATAATCACCCAAGACTTTGACATTGTTCACACCCATCCTCTTGGCCACAATAAGACCAAAAATTAGAGCTTCATATTCAGTTCCATTGTTTGTGCATTCAAATTTTAGATTGAAATAAAAATGCATGACCTTCCCCTCGGGGCAAGTGAGGATCGCCCCTGACCCAGCACCAAAGTGGAACTTTGCACCTTCGTAGTTGAGAGTCCAACAGTCATCGGAGAAGGTATAATTTTTATTGTTCTTGGAGTCTTCTTCCTTAACTTACCATACCTCAACCATACAAACCTTATCAAAGACACTAGATGGAAGAGACGAAATTCCAAGAGCGTGACCTATGCCCAAAGAATAAAATGGGAGAACAATAGGCAAATCAATCTCCAAAAGATTAATAATTTCATCCATGGTTTTTGTTGACACAGTTTCAACCACAACGGCCTTGTTTTCACTAACATCCACCCCTTTTATTTCCTTAGGTGCTTCCAAATTACTCATAAGAACAAGCTTAGATGTAGGTATTGATCCCTATGGCTTGTTTAACTAATTGGCCAGGAGCTTGAATTTAGTATGAACCCTCAGTTTCTTCTTTAAATTTTCCAAATGGATATCAAATGGCTTCGGGTCACCCTAAGCCACAAAGACCTTCCTTAGATGCAAAAATATGACTTCTTGGAATAACATAGAAGCAATTTCCTTCATTCTATGAATCTAGGGGCAACCAAGAATCACATTATAGATAACTTCCCTATCTATAATATAAAATTCATTCAACACGATCTTGGGGCCATGAGTGACTAGAAGAATTATGGTTACAATAGAGGTTGTTTTAAGGCTATCATATCCTCTCATCATGTTTCTGGTGGAGGAACAATTCATTTCTCCATAGCCTAACTTTTGTAGAAACAATAAAGGGACTATATTAACAGTGGATTCATCATCTATCATAGCTCTCTTAACATAATTATTGTAAATATAAACTTACCTTTATAATGTGGGATCACCTCTTTGTGCTAGGTTAGTATTAGTTGGAATTTTACTAATGTCTAACAAAAATATGACATCTCTCTCAGGTTTCCTTGGGGGATAGATATCGAAGTCTATAAGATTGATTTGGGCAAGTGATTTGGATTATATGGCCAAGACCTAGCGCTTATAATAAATTTGATCGATGCATAGGGGAATTCTTTAAAAAATCCAGAAAGGAAATGTGGGAAAATTTCTTAGTCAAATCTATGATCAAATCATAGGCTCTTGTACACACCCAAAAATTGCACGCATTACATTATCATAAAATAGTTTAAAAGGTCCCCAATGATGATTTATGTCTTTTCCAAAGGTGTTCAAGCTCCTAAACCTCCTTACAACTTATATTTGTAGCCTAGTTTGTCCTACTTATCCATTTACCTCTTTTCTACAGCTTTCTACTTCATTTCAGCTTAGTTTTGACCTTTAGTGTCAAGACCACCACCTAGGTAGGGTAGCAGTTCTGTAACCACCACCTAGGTAGGGCAGCGGTCTTGTAACCGCCGCTCTGCATAGGGTGGCTGTCCTATGTGAACTTTCCAGAACCTTCCAACATGATTTAAGGTGCATGTTGTTCCACTCAAGTTCACTTTGAATGCATGTTTGTGAACCATTTTAGCTGATTTCAAGCTTGATTGCCTTATAGAAATCTACTCTTCCACTTTTGATTTGTGATTGAATTGTTAACTACCTCTTTATTTCTTGATGTGGCACCCCATGGATGTCAAGTGTGTTAGTGCACATCAATTCATCGCTTGTTCTCAATAAAATGTTCAGAGATTATTTTGTGTATTATTGTATTGCTAAGCTACCACATTCTTGTTGGAAATTACATAACCAATGTTCACTTGTGTTATCTCTCTTCCACTTGTATTTCTACTAGATGGCTATCAAGCTTCCATTGCTCCAACGCTTTCTCCTTGTTGCTTCTACTACATTCCCAATCCCTTGGAATCAAGGGAACACAAGAGATTGAAAAGAAAAACTAAGGGTACAAATCATAACACAACTTGATTTTCCATTACTCTATATTTCTAGGTTGGGTTGATGTTATTTTTCTTCATTTCTTCATATTATTTTTTCTGAATCGTACGCATACACATATCAAATAGAGTAGAAAAAGTTAGTTTCTTCATTGCAAATAGCTAAGCTAATTTCAAAGAAGCTTTACATCTTCCATAGGAGTTTCTACTAATAGACTCTTCCTTCCCTATCCCTGTGGGTTTGGAGGGAAGTATATGTGGAATAATCTTTTTTTTCCAGTGTAGATATAATACATTTTTCATATATTATGATTTCCCTTAGATTCTCACAAATCCTATCTGGGAGGTTATAGGGGAAGAAAATAGTTTGAAGATTTCAATATTCCCATGTATCTGAGATAGGAGAGGATTTAACAAATCCACAATTACTTATTGGAAAAGCTTACATTTAATTAGAATTAATTTAGAGAATCTTTAAATTGATTAGTATAGATTTAGTTACACCATTGCATAGGTAAATAACTACATCTGGTTATTTATCTGTATAGGATTTATTTGTTATATTATAATATTTTCATTTTTTTATTTCTTCTAAATTCAAGAAAAGCACAAAAACATTTGTTTTATTAGAACTGTTCCTCAGTATTTGTTTTATTTCATTTATATCTTGAAAATACCAAAAACATAGAATATCTTTAATTCAGTTAATTAGTTGTTATTTTCTTACTCAAATTAGATCATTACAATACATGACCATCAACAATCCTCAACAAGAACACACATACGAAAGTGATCCATGGATACCACAACCGAATGGTTCTGAGCTAATTACGGACATAGATACGGGACTGTGTATTATTGTTCTTAGAACACCAACACGTTACGCTGAGAAGATCAAACAATTAAAGATTCTAAACATCGAAGCAAATAAAGCTTACGAGTATTAGACTACCCCTAGAAATAGAGTCTAGATCTTACGCATGACCATAAACAGACCATGACCAGAGTCAATTTACAGTTATGATCCAACGATTCCCCAACCAAATGGGACTGAAGGCCAATTATAAATAGACACCAGACTACGAGTACTGGTCTTCAGATCATCTCCACTGCCAACCAACATCGTTAGACAACTAAACATCCTAAACAAAAAATCTCATTGAGCCCTCATGTTTTGGACCGAACCCACCAATCATCCATAAAACCAGTGGAGCCATGCCTCCCTCTCATTCATTCCATGACCTTGTCTGGAAATCGTTATAAGGCACCCACTGGTTTTCCATGCATCCCACATCCAGTAGAGAGGATTTCCGTAGAGCTTGATATCAATTGGAGTCTCTGTGTGGCCATCCTTTCCAACCCATCCATTAAACCAGTTCAGGTTAGAAGGAATTTCCTTGCACTTGATGAGAAAATCCTGATATTGCAAGTCAAGGACATTATTTTGCCTTGATAACTTATCCATCCCATATTTGTTACATTTTTCTACCACTATCCATCCACACTTTCCACATTGGTTGTCCTAACATGACCTTGGGAGGTCAAGTGTAGTTGAAGGTTCAGTGAAATTTAAACTCAAAATTTTGATTTTTTTGTGACTATGTGTCATTTTAGTGCATACATCCTGAAACAACACGTTCGTTACCTAAAACAACACATTTTTAGGGAGTTATAACCTTTATGATTATAGTGACACATTTCATCGTGTTTGGGAAACTCGTGGAGTGTTTGATTACCTTTCTGTGCATTTGACAACATATATATGTGTTTAGATACCGATACTCTATCTGTGTAGGTTTAGCGCTTCTGGAATAGTATCACCATGTTTATAAAACTTTTATCGTGTTTCCTCCCTGTTTTAGCGCATTTATACTGCTATTTTGTTTGTGCAGGGTTTAGCACAATTGTATGAGTATCAATGCATTTGTTCATATTTTAGTGCTTTTGAATCTTGAACTAGCACCTTTGTGCTTACTGACATCTGTTTTGCAAGATTGACACGTCAGACTGTATTTTGGCACATTTTTCATTAAAAAATGCATTTGTTACCTGAAACAATGCATTTATATTGTAATAGTGCGTATATAGTGATACTATTTTTATTTTTTTATTTTTCAACAATAGCTAACGCATTTTGATTCTTGGCAGCTTTTTCTCGAATCTAACATTCGGTTTTTGTAGGAAAACCACAGAAATAAGGGGAAACTCTACCAGTTTTTCCATTTGATCAAAATAATAGTAATAAAATTACCTAACATTTGTGGTTGAAGGGTACCAATTATAACTATACTACTAACCCTTTTTTTGCATCCCGAACGGTCCAAGTACATTGGGTTTTTCATTAAAACTACTAATTTTTTTGTCTTGCAGGTTCCCTTGCCAAAGGCCCCTATCATATTAAATTTAATTTTCAATATTTTATGTGTCTTTTTGTAAGTTCTTGTTTTTCTTGTTTAAATATGGAGCTGACACTGTGTATGCTCTCCTCTCGTATCCTAGGATGATCTATAGGATCAAAAGTGGTTATCCTTCCTTCCCTTTTTTCTATTTTAGGGGGTAACGTGACATGGAAGTGACATACAAACACTTACTGTATTCATAGTGTTCTCATGACCGTGGGATTAACCTCCATTCATGTATACATACCCCATGTTCCAACAGGGTATATAAAGTCTGGTACAGTTTCCGTTATTGGCTAATAACTTGCATTTTTTAAGAGTGGTGTGAAGTGAGGGGCTTCCACGTCCCAAAACCTAGACCTTAGACAACATATTTACAACATGGATTTGGGCACCATGTACCTCAAGGTATATCAAGGACGTCCCTAGAGAGCTCCTACATCCTAAGTATAGGTAGCCCTTTTTACCGCATATCGAACTATAGTGTAGGGGAAGGAACCATCGAAGATTATTCGCTAGTCGATCACACATCGATGTAAAGGTGGGACAGCTCAATGGGTGCCACTATCATGTGTGGTATTGAAAGTGAGCTATATTTTGGTTGCAATCCCATCTGACTAGTTAGGGTTGTGCTTGCATGATTGTACTTGTTTGAGTGTTTTTTCGAAACCAATAAATAACCCTCGCACTAACCCTCATAATCATACATCTACCATTCGTTCATTTTGACCATAACCTTTTAACCTCAATTTGTGAAATAAACACATGTCATCAACCTTTGACCATATCTTCATTGTCACATACCATTAATCACACCTCATCATAACTATCCTATAAAACTAAAATAATCCTCCTTTTTCACCTAATATATAAATTTTGACCATACATCGTCTCCTCGTCATTATACACATCCTTTGTAAATAATAAGCCAAACTTTTCCACCATAAACTTTAGAAATATACTACATTCATGTAAATACTTTTATTGTAAACTTCCCACATTACCACAAAGATCCAAAATCTAAGAAGAATACCAACATTCATATCCCGTTAAATAAATTTCATCAATCCCACATTGTTCACCCTTCACCTACCAAGAAAAAGCACATTAAGACTACGACATAAACACCTCCTTCCATCTGCCAAAGAAAAATATTACCATTCTTCATCCTAATCCACATAAGTCATACCACTTAAACTTCTTAGTGTTTCCTATTGGAATTTCAAAGTTAACCTAGGTCTATAAGACTCTAAAAAACTCATACGAATCACATATTTATTTCGTCACAAATCTCATCATAACCTTATACTCTCATAAAAAAAAACACACTTTCAATCCCAAAAGACCCCATTTACAATCCTTTATTGACACGACTAACCTAATATTATTAATCAACATCTTGCTAATAGAAAAAATATCCTTATCATCTACCTTATTCTTATAATCCCTTACAACAAGGCATATCCTAAACCCTCTACTAACGAGGCAAATCATTCTTCTATTCTCTTCCTCAACCTTCTTCCATTTTATAAGCAAGACTATATTGTTGAGATTGTACGTCGATTAACTAAGGAATAATAATCTTCTCATCTAAACATCCTTCATTCATCTTCATCTCATTAATATTAGAGTCTAATGGAACCTAGGTGAATAGTAACCTGATCCCATTTCAGAAACGACGAATAAAAGAGTCACCAAAACATAGAACATGATATATTCAACCACAATTATTATGAAGCCCATGCCGAAGAAAATTGACCTAGAGGAGACCATGGTCAACACTAGAACTGACGATGATTCAAGCACCTACTTTATGCAAGGAAGAAGAAGAGAAATGCTAAACCATTTAGTAGAAAAAAATAAAGATGCCCTCTTGCTTCAGCTATATCACATGGGGGAAAAAATTCCTTCCGACTACACTCATGAACAACTCCACAAGTCTCCTCCAAGATGACAATGACAACATTGGTCAACCACCACCTTTCGTGCACCATCCTAATCCCAATCACCGTCACGTTGTATATAGACAGGATGGCAGAGAGAACAACCCCCACATATCTAAAGAAGTTATATTATTCCAATTAAAACAAATGAGTAATCGAATCACTCAGTTAGCCTCTCAAATTGGCCCTCGACCATCCAATGATCACGGATCCCAACACTCTTAACCCAACTTCAATCCACCAGCTCCCAATCCTCCAGAATGAACCTTGGAGTAAGAAGTGAAATCTATGAAGGAAATGCTTCAAGGGTTACAACTCGACACGCAGGGATGACAATATAAATTTGAGGAACTTTTTCCCTATCCTTTTGACTGTGACATTTTATGGGTCCCTTTTCCACATACTTTGAACCACCCAAATTTGAAAAATAAAAGGGAAAAAGAGATCCCCGTGAACACGTTAAGGAGTTCTATATGCTTTTCCAAGAAGTAGCCTACGATGACTCCTATTTGTTGAGACTCTTATCTAGAAGCCTAGGTGGTCCCTTCTTTGGAATGGTTCCTTTGATTACCCAAAGGCTTTCTTACAACGTTCGTCAACTTATCAGAAAAATTTGTAAAACACTTTTCCTATAATGTAGAACATGATGTCACAATGATTGACTTGTGCAATACCAAACAACGCAATGGTGAAAGCTTCTCATCATTCCTACAATGATGGTGAGCCATTGCCAGCCGTATTCCATGGCCCATACCTGAAAAACAACTAGTGACCATTTTTATCGCTAACCTTAATCAGGAATTATCCTTCCATCTACAAGTCCATTATAAAAACACATTTGATGACATCATTGAGAAGGGAATGCAAATTGAGAAAACCCTTGTTTCAAAATGCCTTATTAAGATATATTCCCATGATAATCATAACCAATCCAATCAACCTTCTACATCGGAAAATCCTAAATACTTTAATAAGAATAAAAATTTTGTCAGCGATGGAGTAACGAACACCAAAAATATCCAGAATGTCCATACAACAGCTGTCATATCCATCCCTAAAGGTGAACCTCGATCTACTGAAGACTCCAGATGAAGAACCTACACCCCCCTTGGTGAGTCTATGGAGGTAATCCTTGATAAATTAATTACTTCCAATATGGTTGTATTTCCTCAAACTCATCCCATAGATGAATCCTAACCCAAACCTTCATGGTTCAAGAAAAATAAATATTGCAAGTTCCATAAAATCAAGGGTCATGCCACACATTGTTTTATGAAATTAAAAAATTATTTACAAGACCTTATTGCCAGAGGTGAAATCTAAATATAGGACAATGCTTCCACTTATTCTCAAAATTATAAACTTGGGATCTATCAAAATCCCCTTCCTAATCATGGTCAGAACAATGCCTCTAACCAAGGTCAATAGAATTCAACCTGTCATCGTGTACCACTCTAATACGATTCACTCACTAGCCACATTCGCCACTTCCTGCACCAAGTTCACCATAAAAGTTAAAGCACCATCCCAAAACCCTTAGTGTGTTATGACTAACCTCGACCCCCCGAATTGCCTCTATTTGAGATCCAGCTCTCCAAAGAAGGCCAGATCCTAAGATACCTACCACTAACTACTCATAACCTACTGACTAATACTAATCTAATGCTTCCAAGTGGAAAAGGAAATAAGTATTGCATGAAAGAAACCTAAACTACGAGTGGTGACACACCAAGAAAGGAGTGTGATCACCTCCCCCCAACATGAAAAACAATGGAATAGATGAACCTAGAAATAGTGGACATGCAACAAAAACTAAATTACATACAATACATCATTCCCAAATCCATCACAGTACACACCAAAATCAAGTAATAACCAAGGAAAATGCATAAGAATAAGCAATCACAATGAAAGGTAAGATGAAGATAATAAACCTCAACAAACATAATCTTATTGCTCCATATGGATATACACAATACATTGATGTAGCAAAAAAGAGGCATGAACCATTATAGATCTTGAGAAGAAGGCTTGAAGCCCTAAGAAGAATGGGGTGCGTGGGAGGAGAGAAAAAGACCAACCTTTTGCACATGCAAACCCCTTAAATTTATTGCACTCCAATCTCCTGTTCATTGTCCCTACAGGAGTTAAAAATCAAGGCCCATACTCTATTGTACCTTGCTTATCATACCTCATCATTGTTGGTAGGTGAGAAATTTGGAAAAATTATCTAAAATGGCGTATTGTATTTCCTCATTTCTAAATACTAAAATGGCTCCAAACAAGTAGGATTTTTTACAATATCCAAGATACATTCAAAATTTATGGCCATCTAAAGATGAGGGAGGTGAATGTGACTAATTGATCTATTTTTTCGGACTCTGACCCTACATATATTTGGACTTTCGGGATTCAGAGATTTTGGGCATTTCCACTTTGGAGGTCATTGTACTTCTGGAGGGTCAGCTTGAGACTTCATTTTTGAAATTCCGAACCTTTGAAGTCTTAAATTTGAACTTCGGAATTCAGACTCCGAAATTATATTGCGTGGCATTGTTTGGTTGGCCCGATCAAATCCATTTTGAAGTGTCAAAACCCCAAAGTCTGAAATTTGGACTTCGTGTTTCCCTTACGTCTTTTGGTTCCGATCATCTGGAGCTCATGAAACTGAAACTCCGAAACCCCAAATTCTGAAAAGATTTCAGGTTTTAGACCTTTGTTCTCCCCCCGGGTTTTTAGGACACTGAATTCCCCAAATTTCTGACCTCCGAACTCAAAGTTGACACCGAAAACCCCCCGAGCCCTTTCAAACTTTGGATCCAGGTTTCAACATTTTGGCTCAACCACAGAACTCTAAATCGCTCAATCAAAGTCTGTAACAATTACTTCGGGCCTTTGTGTTTTCCAAATCTCTTTCTCAGCCCAATCCTGAGCCATTGTTCCTTCCTTGCTTGGCTGACATGACCCCCCGAATCTTTTCGAGCTCTCCTCCATATATCATCATTTTTTAAGTATGCCTTTAGCTCAGTCATTACTAACCTGATGCCGACCCCCTTGTGATCATTTTGTGTCATCTCCCGTTAATCCAGCCTTGACTTGTCAAAGAGTAAACGGTCCCTCACAAAACCCTCAGTATGGTGTCACTACCCGAAGGAGCAGTGTGGTGGTTCAAGGATCTCCTCCATCCTCTTCTAATCCAACAATACAAGCACAATATAATATCATTGAATAACTTGAGAAGACTCCCATGTATATATCCATCATGGACCTTCTCAAGACTTCATTTGTCCACAAAGACATTTTATATTGTGCCCTCCAAGAGACACATGTCCCCACTTACATTTGTCCTACATAATTTTAGGCCCTTGTTTCACATCTATATCCTTATCCAACACTCCCACTCACCTTCACCCAATAATACCTTTCACCACATGGCCCTACCCATAATCTTCCTCTCTACATCAAAGTACACATCGAAAGTGTTGTGTTAAATGAGTGTTAATTGATAATATATCAACTCTTAATCTATGTATCTTGAATCTCATCCATCAGTTGGGATATAATGACTTGGATCTTAAACAAGATATTATTACTATTAACGTGTATGACAATACAAAGCACAGATCAGTCGGTACCATCTATTTTCCTATCAATGTCGGGTCTTTCATGCTTCACACCCTTTTCTAAGTCATAGGCATTTAATTCCCACATAATCTCTTTCTTGGTCGGCCTTGGATACATGAGATGAACGCAGTACCATCCACGCTCCATCAATGTCTCAAATTTGAACATGCTGGTACAAAAATTACTATCCACGGTGACCCTAATCCCTTCAATATTGTCAAGCATTGGAAGCCAAAAGTTATCGGGAACCTTACTGCCCTATCACTGAACCTACACATCATCACCACTATCATCTACCACTTCATATATCTCTCCAGATAGTCTTCCATCCTCATATCACCATGCCTCATCGTCATCTTCTCCCCTTCTACCTACTCCATCCATATCCGCTCCTTTGGTACCCACTTTGACACTCAAACTAAAAACGATATGGTGTGGAAAATATCAAACCTTTAGCATTGACCATCTACCGATGTCACCCAAACAGCTTGGAAGTCCCGACAGTATGTCTAAACAAATGGAAAACATATGTATTGGGCTCATCCACTTTAATTTGTTTCGGGTGTCTTGTTAATGAGTACATCGAGCCATGTGACTCCACGTGGCTTATTGATGATCCTATACCTTCCTGTTGTTTCGATAATAAATATTTGATTCTTAAAAGGATGATGATGCATATGGATAGAAAAGGCTTCCCATAACCTCTAACCACTCTCCCCAACCTTGATGGCCATGGACTTGGGTACCAACCACCTGGTGAAAGCATTTGTGATGACCTTAGTGACACTTTTAATATAGCTGAGGAGGTAATTGATAACATTGACACAAGTGTCACCTATAGCCAATACGAAGACCTCACTGCTACTAATCTTGTCCATGATACCATTTTTATCACCATTTACATTTCCCTCACCTATCCAAGACTCATCAAATGGGACAAACGATCAGAGCATGCCCCTCTTGACTCATTCCAAAATGATGAAGCAATTCTTAAGTTCATGAGAACTTGCGATAATATACCTATTGGGGATCATAAAAAGGTTTCCAAATATGCTTAAACACTAACACCTACTTTGGAGCACAGGAACCTTCCCTCTCCCTTCCATCCCAATCAGATATCCCTCATCCTACCTTATCTTGTCACCTTGATGAGGAAGATCCGCTCACTGAATTCTTCCAAGAATCCTCTAATCCCAAAAACGGTCCAATAATTGATCAACTTCTTTCATCTCCTGAGACATTACAATATGGCTCTGCATCAACAATTGAGGAAACTATTGACATCAACATCGGCATACAAGAAGACCCCAAGATTCTTAAACTAGGGGCATCTTTTTCTATAGAGGAACAATACATCTTTACTACACTCCTAAAATAATTTTAGATATATTCGCATGGACCAATGCATATATACTTGGTTTGGATCCTTCTCTCGTAGTCCACAATCTTGTAATATGTAAAGATGCAAAACCAGTCAAAAAACTCTGAAAAATGCATCCAAAAGTCGCGTTACTTGTTAAAGAATAATTACAACATTTTCTTGACGTCGGTTTCATCCGACCCATTGATTATTCTAAGTGGATTTCTAATATCGTCGCAATAGGCAAGAAAAATGGGGGCATTCATATTTGCACCGACTTCCGCAACATCAATAAAGCTTACCCAAAAGATGATTTCCCACTCCCAAACATCGATATGATCGTCAACTCTACAACTGATCACAAGATCTTATCACTCATGAATGGTTTATCTAGCTATAATCAAATCAAAATTACTGAAAAACATCAACATAAAATAGCTTTTACTATACCCTGGGGCACGTTTTTCTATCGAGTCATGCCCTTTGGACTCAAGAACACCGTAGCCACCTACCAATGTGCTATGACTATCATTTTTCATGATATAGTTGAATACTACGTCGACGACATTCTAGGAAAATCTAAAACTCATGAGGATCATTCTGGGAAAATCTAAAAATCAAATTTTCAAATGACTCCAAGAATACAAATTCTATCTTAATCCCAAGAAATGTATTTTTAGCGTCACATCCAGCAAGATCTTAGGCTTTATTGTCTCCAAACGTGGCATTGAAATTGATCTAGATAAAGTAAAAGCTGTAGTCTAAATGCCTCCACCTAAGAATCTAAAACAGCTATGAAGCCTACAGGGAAATATTCAAGCCATCAGAAGGTTTATCTCATAGCTAGCAGATAAATGTCATCCATTCCATCATTAACTTAAAAAGGGATTAGAATTTCATTGGAACAAGGAATTCCAAGAATATTTTGAAAAAATACAAGAATATCTGATGAATCCTCCTATTTTGGTACCTCCTATGCCAGGAATGTCTCTTCTTCTCTACATATCATCTACACAACATGCCTTGGGAGCTCTCATAGCACAACATGATACCCATGGAAAGGAACATGCCATCTATTATTTAAGTTGAACATTAATTGTGTATGAGTTCAACTACACTGCTATAGAAAAAAGTTTGTCTTATTGTAGTCTTTGCTTCTCAAAAGCTACGACATTACATGCTCAATAATATCGTCAATCTCATAGATAAATTTGATCCACTCAAATATCTACTCTCTAAATCGGATTTAACATGATGAATGGATAAATGGATCATGCTTCTCAATGAGTTTGAAATTGAATATGTTAATCAAAAATATATCAAAGGACAAGTTCTAGATAATCAGTTAGCAAAAGCTCCAGTCTCTGATTGTGCTCCACTCACCACTTGGTTCCTAGATGAATCCATATGTACGGTCATAGTGTTAGATATGCATGGGATGGGAGTTCAATCTCAACAGGAAAAATTTCTTTTAGTACCAAAAATGAGGGAGTATGGAGTGGCGCCAATGGGAGTGTAGATGGAGGTGTGATAGGCCCACAAGGTGGGATATATTTGTGTATGCCAATTGCGTCCTGCTTGATTCACTATTTTTCCAAGAATGCATTTTAGCGTCTCGATCTGCATAATATCTATCACGACATCATATAGCATGGTCCCGCTCCTACTCTATCCGAGATACCTCTGACTACAACCATGCAATCTCTCCCTCCCTTTGTCTCACCACCATTGTAAAGCCATGAATATATCTCATCTACACTACATCCCTCACTTGTATGTCAGCTATCTCTGTTGCTCATCTCTATGCCTCCCTCTTTAACATATCTATATGTAAATGCAACTCGGCACCTCCCAGACATGATCCTCCTACTACTCCATCTCCTCCTACTCCCATCGCCTGACCCATCTATACCCCCTACTCCTAATCCACTCCCACTTAATGGCCTTGCTACATGTGTCTATGATGGAAGCATTGTTTGTAGTGGCACCAAAGTATCATCTACCTCCATCACATATATATCTTGCCTCTCCAAGCTCTACACTTGAGGCTGCACCACTGGATATTGTAACAGTGGACCACCCAAAATAATAACAGGTGGCATCCTCTATGCCTCCTCCTCCTCTTGTCCCTATGGCTATGGCTGATGAACCACTAATGTATGTCCCTATGGAAACCCCTTGTATACATGTCACTGGCCATGAGCAAACCGCATGCCTCCTCACAGATGTGTCAACCGTATCAGTATAATATCATAAAACCACTCTACATATCCTTGCATTGTCATTACATCCTCTACTACTGGTAAGGCCACCCATGCAATCACTGACACATAATCCAAACTTTCCCTAGTTACTGCCTCAGGAATCATTGCACCCCAAGTATTTGTCTCTTGCGTAGTCTAGGAAAACAAGTGGTGACCTGCAGGAATACCCTGCACTATCCCAAACTATTATAGCACCCTTTCTAGCCAGTATCTCTCTACTATGTATAGACAACCTCTGACAAAATAATATGAAGTCTAGATCCTCCCCAGATTTCTGTGATCACCCTCCCCCACCTCGTACTGCCGATATGGCCTCCAAGTAATATCCCCTACATGTAACTCATCGATATGTCGACGATACCAATCCATCTCTCCTAAATGCTCCCGTCTCTCCATAGTCAGTCGCAAACCATAAATAAAAGTCTCCCCCACTCTTCGCCAATCCCTGACACCAATCGGCCTCCCTACAGCAATATGGTCATAACTCCATATCTATAATTAAATCCCTGTGCCAATACTCCCTCCTCCACCATAGGCCACTTTATGTATATCTCGATACAATCGAGCCAATACTGTTAGAGCCCATGCAAATACGGTCTCCTACTACCACATCGCATGCACCACCCCTACCAAACCAATGTTGAACCACCGAACCCCGCCATCTGGGAATAATACGCAACTGATCAATGAAGACAACAATAGTGGCAATCATTCCATAAATCCCTCTCTAAAAAATATCCCAAGATCTATCTGCATACCATCCCACGGCACATCCTCCACATCTATCAACAAATGTAGACTATCCCTCGGTCTCAATCTCTACCACACCACAAGCTCTCCCTCTATTGGCAATTGATAGATACGATATACGTCCTCCAATGTCACAGTCATCTCACCTGTCAGTAACCAAAAGGTACTCGTCTCCAAGTGTCATCGTTCAGCCAATGCTTTCAACAAATCACAATATGCTCGCATCATCGGCATCCTCACTATGTGAAGTAATCCTAACACTTGTAACAAAGATGTCTCCTCCTCCTTCGCCTCTATATCTACCCCTCCTAGCAAATACTATAAATTCATCGATCATCGACGTCTAACCTGGATGGGTAATAACACCTCCTACACACATCAAACATGTCAATACCTAAATCTAATCAATGACACACATCACCATCCCCCTTCCCAATCTCTCTTCCCTCCCATTTCTTCCAAACAATCCATTCCTCCACCAACCTAAATGTGCCACTTTTACCATATACACACCACTTATATCACACACGCGCCATTCCATCCTAAACGCGCTACTATACCCCATTCCACCTATACAACCTAAATGTGTTACTTCACATCATATGTGTTTCTATCTATACCATACACATGCTACTATACCCTAAACGCGCTAAAATCATCTAACCATCTCCACTCACCCTCACCGCGCTACTATATATAATATACGTGCTAAAACGCATCCCACCCCACCCTTAAATGCTCTAAAACAACCCAACTGTGCTAATCTATAAACCCCTTCCCCAAACCTAATAAATGTGCTACTATTTACTATATTCGCTCTACTTTCCGCTATACGTGCTAAACCAGAATAAATGCGCTAAACCATATGCCTATCGATTAAAAATGTGCCATTGTCTGCAATGGTTCCCATTAACACTAAATGTGCCACTATTTAGCTTATACATGTCATTTTAGGGCCCCTACGTGCTAAATAGTTTGCTTTAGCACCAATTTTACCCTAAAATATCCTTAAAAACTTGAAAAACATGAAAATAATCTACGAAATAAACTATAAAATCACTCATCAGTAGTCTCGCCTCTGTTATCAGTTGGTACTCTCTCACGGCCTTCGTACTGTGGTCTGCAATCCTCTCATATGCCATCTTTTCCTCTCTCGAGATCTCATTTTCAAGCTATGCGTGGTGAAAAATACCCTCCCGTGATCCCCTGAAACCCCTTTTATACCCGTTGTGATGCCCTCCAACCTTCTAAGAGCTCGTTCTCTCACCCCGTGTATCCGTTTTTCCTCTTGTTGCTTCCTACCTTCATCAAATTTCCTCTTCTATCTCCTAAAATCAAAAAATCCTTAAAATTCCAAAAAATCATATTAAAAAACTTGTAAAAATTCCAAAAAATCAACAAAATCCTAAAAATTCAAAAAAAAATGAATACATTCCAAATAATATAAAAATATGTGTGTTTTTCTTGTGTTTGTTTGATTGTCTACAATTTTCATTTTGGCCGATGATATGAGGTCAATTTTTGTATTTTGTATAAGCTCAGATGATATGAGGACCAACTTTGTATATTAATTTGTTCGATGATTTGAGGACATGGGCATTGGATAATTCACTTACCATGGTCTTCATACCTTGGCACATTTTTCTCTATGCCTCATTAATCATGCCAGCTAATGATGATACAATGGGCACTTTATGACAGCATCCCGCCTTCTATCATCATCTTTTAATCAACGTCATCCTCTAATCATCCCATCCAAACAATCCTTTATCAATCAATCAATATCCACAACCAAATTTCATCATTTTCAAATCCTACCCCTTTGACTAGGGTATCCCAAATTCTAAGCTTCTTTCACATCCAACATCCTTACATCAAAAACCCAAAATATTCCATCCTACCCCCTTTACTGGGGCATCATCCTATAATCCAAAAATCCTCAACATTTAACCCTTTAACTGGGGCATCATCTAAATCCAAATGCCTACATCTTCCCCCTTATTATACACCATTTACTAGGGCATTCAATATTTTCTCTCCTCTCCTCTTCTAATATTCTCTCCTAAGCTTATAATCTCCTCTAATTCTCCTCTCCCATCATCTTCTAGTCTTCTATAATCCTCTCTTATATCCTATTCTTCTAATATCTTATCATCCTCTAATCCTGTTCTTCTCCTCTAACCCTCTACTATCATCTTATGCCACAATCCCTAACTATTCTAATCTTTTAAAGTTGTAGCTTCTAATTATCTAATACTTCATCTTCTTATCCTATAATCCTGCATCCTCATCCTCAATATTCTAAATCAATCTTGCACCCTCATCAACTCCTTTAACCATCTCTCCTCTCCAAATTTGGGTTCCTCCTCTTTTCAAGCAGTTACCCAATTCATTCCTCCCTACCTAACCCCTCGAGGGGGCATCACCTATCCATCTATCCTATCTCATCTTCTTTTCTTTGAACTATCATTGCCTTGTAATAACACTTCAAAGAGGGGGAAAATGTCGACATGGTCATTTGGCAAAGAATTCACCTATCATGTAATAGCCACTCATCCCCACCACCGACCTTATAATAATTAATTATAAATTTAATTAATTATTATACTATATAAAACCATACTCTAATTATTTCATATTCAATAACCCCATTTACATCCTTAGAAATATTAATACATTATTAATATTTTACTTATTACACTAACAATCCCTCATTATCTATTTTCCACTAATGTAAAAGTACTCACCCACCTACCACCTACCCTATACATATCCTATGCCTAGCCTTTCCGTCTAATCACCTCACTAAGTGTAATTATATCACCTAATACAAGCTAAATGAACCCCCAAATCTAGAGGCTTCTAATTCTAGAAACCTCTCCATCTTTCCCTCTTATTTTCAAATAATTCAAACTAAAAATACAATATTCCATTGAATTTTTAATTCAATGGAGAATTCTCTTGAAATCTAGAATTTTCTACATCTAGAAAATTATCCTCTCTCATCCAATTTCAACCATTGATCTAATCCACCATGGAAAGATCTTAGCCATTGATGTCTACCTCCTCTAACTATAAATAGAGGTGTCATCCTCCATGCAAAACACCTTAGAAATTTTCAAATAAATGTTGCCCAATCTTCAATTCATCTAAGCAATCTTCCTAGCATTCTATCAAGCTCAATAAAACATTGGATCAAGGGGAGGTGCTGCTGAAATTTTTCCAAGATCTTAAGCATCTTTACAACAATTCAACAAGAAAATCAAAGGAGAAAATCAAGTGCATCAAAGGAGGAGGACTCCACTTGTAGCTAAGTACAGGTAAATTACTTTCTCCTTCTTTCCATCTTGCTCAATTTGAGGTAGTTAGCTAATTGTGTTGGATCTTGCATTGATTTGGTTTCATAATCATCTCATGTGTGCATGTTAACCCAATTTTTCATCTACATTTATAACCACTGGCGATTCAACTAAATCGTCGGTGATATGCTTTTTATGGGGAAACAACTGCAAGAATGGTTGAAACCACTTCAAATCATGGATTTTTGGTTCAAGGTGTGGGCTAAATGACTAACAGAATGTTAGAGAATGAATTGAAGAGGTTATGAAGGTTATAGAATTTTTGATAAATAGTTAACTTGGTTGTGTTTTATTTTATTTTATTTTTTAAGTGGTTTTGAGAGGTAAAATTATATTTTTACGGTTGTGAGATGGTATGAGAGAAATACTTGCATGGAGAAAATATTGGGTGGAGTTTGGTCGACTTAGGATTGAGGGATCAAATAATGTCTTTGTTTTTATTGATATGATAGTGTATATGATGAGGGAAATTAACGGTGTGAATTTTATGTGTCTACACTTATCAATGCTATTGAATGTATTCATAATATAAGTGAAAGAAGTGGGTTGTTTCTTTCTAGGAAGGGTAGTATTTTTCAATGGCTTAAATATAAGATGTCTTTGTTCATGGTTGATCTCTTTAATAATTTCAAAATATAAATTTTAGTAGGATTATTTACCAATTGGTCCAATAAATCATATTCGTTTGGTTGATTGGATTTTAAAGTGAGGGAAATATGTGTTGGTAGAGGGGTTGGTTGATTACAACCATTGGTAGCCTTCCTAATATTATATTTACAACATGGATTGTTAATTCCACTACAATCAAGTGGAAAATAGTGGAGGTGGGTGGTAGCTAGTACAATTCTAAGATCAAGGGGGGTGCATGGGAAAAATTTACATACAAGATCTTTGGCAGGGATTAGTGATAGGAGGTACCTCAAATTGAATATTGTTACAATAATAAAATATTATTACAACAAGAATATAGGAAATGAATGGCTTGAGGATTTAACATGACTTGTTCATTATTGATATAGGTGTATTCCTTGAGAGTATTGAGAGGAACAATATTAATATTATCATTATTGAAATCAAAAATAAAATTTAGTGTATAGATTGTGTGTAAGAGAAAGACCCTAAGGGGTGATAGGTATTTTTATCCGAAGACCTATTTTGGTAGGGTGTTCCTTAGAAAAATTGTTAATTATGTTTGATCAATATCGAGTTCACCAAATTATTTCATCCTAATTGAATCATATATAAAATAAAACCTTAACAGGATTTGATTTTAGGAAGGATGTACATTCATTTTAGTAAATTAAACATTCATATGCATATCTAAATAATAGTAGATTTGGTCAATTAGGGCATGTGCTATATATAATAAAATCAAAAGAAGATAACGTGTTATGTTTTATGTATTTCTAAAAATAATGTGTACTTGAAACTGAGAGAAATGGGCAAGAACATTTGTATAGTTGGTTTGTTTGTTAAACATGATGTATGTCTTCCCTAGGAAAAAATCAACAGGTAAGGCAAAAGTGTCATTTGACCATGTCCTAAACCCAATGGTTCTTTCCTTCTCTTAAAAATAGATGTGTTACTATACAGCCTGTAATAATCATTGAATATGTAGCTCTATATGTGCCTTGGGGTTAAAAAGATACAAACAAGCTTCCAAAATCAATATTCTCTTCTTAAAACACTAACTTCTTGAAATTCATGTAAAAGGGGAGTTAGTTTATAGTAGTCAAGTTTCCTCAACCCCCTTAATGATTTGAGAGATTCCTATGTATAAACTACTCCAAAAAGGCCCAAGACTAATGTAGTTCTGCCCACCTATTGTAAATGTGATTGTGATCCTTTCAACTATATGCATGCAATTAGAATTTGGTTGCTTTGTGTTGGACCGAAAATTTGTCACTTGGGCAGATCTATGGATAAACGAGCCAACAGTGTGCAGGGGGCATAGCCACTCTTTGACTCAGCAAAGTGAAATTGGTTTATTGCTATTCTACCAGCAGGAATCTGTGCAAGTCTCACAATATTCTGCCTTCGGGGGTTTGGGATCTTATCCCAGTTGGGGTATTTTCCAACTATGAAAAGAAAGGAAAGAAGGGAAAGACGAAGATAAGACAGATCCGAAGGGAGAAAAGAAATGAATTCCAAAGCAGAAAGGTCAGAAGGTCTATGTTTTGGGGTTGGTAATAAATGGAGCCAAACCTACTTGCATAAACGAACAAAGCAATACTGATGAAAAAATGACAAAAAAGTAGAGGTAGATTCAACAGAATAAACATGCAGATCTAACATAAGAAAGTTCTGATGCATAACACATATATTCAGCACAAAGTCTCAATATTGTATTAATATTTTCTTCTGTTACAAAAAGTACAAAGCCTTTTCTCCTTACTTCTATTTTTCATCTAAAAAGTGTCCACCCCTGAATACAACAAGTATTCAAGTATATATAGAAGAAGGAGAAGAGAGAAGGCAAAAAGAAACCAACAACTAATTACAAAATATCTACAAAATATCTAAAAGTCAACTGTTGACTTTGGGCAACTTGGTGGATGACAACATCCCATGGTGCAACATGGATGATGTCATCATTTGTGCCAACATACTCTTAGATATTTACAAAAATGAAAGCCAAGAGGAAGAAGGCTATTCATCATCGTCTCGTGGCTGAAAGGGAGTATCTTGCTTCTGCTGTTGTTCGGGAGAGGTAATGTGGAACTGGGTCCGATATTCCATGAATTTACTGACCATCGGCTGAAGTTGATCCTGGGCAGGACCCTTGGTATGATCGCCGATGACCTCGCAAGTCTCCCGCTCATCTCTGAGTTTTTCAGGGAGCTTGAAATATTCATTACCTACCTCCATCAGGTACCCCACAAAATCACAACAGGCCAGAAGGTTATTGATGGATTCAGTGTCAAAAGTGACTTCTGGCCCTAGCCCTTGTGAGACGATCTCCTTGAAGATCCAAATAGTTTCATCTGCCTTCCTTAAGGTGAATGAAGGAGTGAGCAAGCCCGGAGACATTCTTAGGACAATTTGCTCCATTTGATGCATCGCATCCAGGGCTTCCTCCTTGACCTTGTCTATCTTCTCCAGGACAAATTCCATCTGATCGACCCGGTAGTCCAAAGCAGCAAGGATTTTGCTGGGTACCCTGGGGTGATCGAAGATGCTGAATTTAACTAAATCATCGACTGAACAGTCGAGCATCTTCTGGAATGTCTCATGTTGCAACCTAGCATGGTCCAACTCTTCGGAGATAGGTCCTGCAATTACCTGGAGTTCCTTGTTCACCCGACCAATGTTCTGATATAATTCGGTGAACTTGACAATTACTTCCTCGCTATCTTTGAGGATCTGGTCTCTCCAGGTGGATACTGCCATACCTTGTTCACCAATTTTGGCGTATTCATTTATCTTATCCTGGCTTAGGACCTCAGGAGTTTCGGTGGCAGTTGTAGGAGGTGCACTGCCCATTTTCTACAGGGCATGGAGAAGATGCTTATTTTGTTCTTTTAGTAGCCTCTTCTCTTCCTTTGCTTCTTGAAGCTTCTTGCAAAGGGCATCCACCGCAGATAGGGCCTCTCCTTGAAGGCTTTCAGATGACGTTCCCATTGTGACCTGCGTCACTGTGTAATCTGTAGGGGACAGATCCTTTTTATCTTTGGAGGGGTCAGGATACGTGATCTCCATTACTCTTTCTCCCGATGCACTCTGAGAGAAGCGGGTTATCGGCTTTTGCTTCTTAGCCCCCTTTGCTGGGATGACGGAGAAGTCCATAGGTGCAATAGGGACTTTCCTCTTATGCTGGCTCAGGTGCTGAGAAAGCCATGCTGGACCTAAGGGAGTGGGACAAGAGGTGGAAGAGGGAGCAGCTGCAGTGGATGAGGGGAAGTGCGTAGAGACACTTGGTGGCGGCATCGAGAGAGAGGCCAAGAAAGTGCTCACGGGAGGGGGAGATACTGCAGGGGAGGTAGTCATGGGAATGGAAGGGAGCTGAGAGATGAGAGAAGAAATGGTGGGGGACAGCTCCGCGAGAGAAGAGAAGATGGAGGAAGAGGAAGGGGGAACAGTAGAAGATGGGGGAGAGGATACGACCAAAGGAATGGTCGCTTGAGTCACATGAGGAGGGGGAGAAGGGATGGTGGGAACCTCCATGGTTGTAGCAGTGGCAACATCCTAAGTGGATGTGCCCATTGGAACACTCTCTACTGCTTCTTTCTCTGGGGATGCCAGAGTTACAACCTGTTCCTGTGCGGTGGAGGGAGGACTCTCAGGAGCTTCTTCTTGAGCGGAGCTTGATTCTCCCTCTTTATCCTTGCCTTTTCCCTTTGGCAGATGTTTCGGCCTGACAGGTGTGTTTCCCAAAGGGGACGTGGTGAAATCTACTCCAAGGTAGATAAGGCCATTCATTCTGCACCAATGTTCTGTTCCGCAATGTTTCCTTAACCCTTACCTCAATGGTCTGAGGTGCCTTTGTTCTATCTATTTCGGCAAACGGCCAGCTGTCCCCATCCATGTCTAGATACACCTGATCAACTTCTTGATCAGTTGTTTGATAACCTTTTGGAACAATGGCCACGCCATATTGAATAATCTCTGTCAGGGCCAGGTGAGAGTGATCCTTTCTTCTGAGTTCGACCTCATGATACAGGTCGATGTAGATGTCCTCGATCTGTGGAATGTGGATCGGATCGAGTTTTGCCTTAGGGAGGCAATTTCTTGGATCGAAGGTGGGCCTTGCTAGGAAATTGTGCTTTAGATTGAGCAGTTCTAGCTTCTGCAAACATTTCCCAGGCTTTGGTGTGAGAAGTGCAAGTGTACCTGCCCACTGTGAGGGGGAAAGGAGTTCCACCCTTCTTCCTTTTCAGGCACTTCTCATGATATGTTATGAGCTGTCTGGACAGCTCCAACAGGATCAGCTTAGGGCCAACATACCTTGGCAATTTGGTGGGCTCCCCTAAGAAGTTAGCTGCTCTGAGATAGGTGAAGGTGGGGAATTGGGTAAATAATGCCCCCCACTTCTCAGTTGCTGTGACTATGCTCTTGGTCATCTGACCATGAGTCATATTTGGCCTCAAAAGGTAGATGATGCCGTAGAAGAAAGCATCATTGATCTTGGTAAACTGTGAGATGCTGTTCTCCAGCTTCAACTCTGGGTAGTATTCATATATTTTCACCTGAGGCCAAACTCCGCATCGGCTCAGTGCTGGATAATCCCTCTCTGAGGCTGCAGCGTAGACTACGTAGGAGTTCATGTAGAACCTCCCCGTTGTGGTGAGTTGTTGGAGCTGCTCAGAGATGGTGCTGCTTATGATCTCTGCCCACTCAAAGTGCTGATCAGGCACATTCTTATTCATGGTTTCCAGGTACCTGAGCATCCATTTGTGAAAGTAATGGGCATCAGAAATCCCAAATACTCTGCTTAGGAAGGTGATGGTATCACTCAGTTCCTCAGAGAAGTCGCTACGGTGAATAACCTGTGGCCACCTGGTTATCACCTTCTTATTCTTCAAATACACTTCGTTCATCAGCTGCATGCATTTGTCTTCGTTATCCTCCCATGCCTTGATGCAGTCTTCTTGGCTTATAGCCACAAAATGTCGGTGGTGGGGAATGCCTAGCATGATCTCGAAGTGCCGGGCAGTGAGGTTGATTATGACCTCGCCCTTTTCATTTTCGACACACCTTGTGTCTTTGTTGTAACAGCGGGCCACCACCATCATAAACTCATTATTCACTACACTGACGGGGATTCCCCCAGCAAAATGCAGACCACTGCCCACCAGTTTGTCCATCCAAGGACTGCCTGTGACCCTCCTGGTTCTGGCCCAAAAATCTTCCATGTCAATGTGGCCAAGTTCGGAATCTCTGATATCTAGGTCACATTCTACCTGGGACTCGGGCATTCTGACCCTTTGATATTTGTATTTCATCTCTTCCTCTGTGAGCTTAGCCTTACCCTTTGACTTGGTTGGCCTTTTGCTTGATGTAGACATATGTGGATCTGAGTTCAGTTGCTGATCTGCAAGAAGAAGAGCGAAGTCCAACACAGAAGAGCCATGTTAGCTGTCAGATCTTCCATTAAAGCTTTACAGAATGAGGAGTTAGCAATTTAAAAGCCTCTGGGTGCACGGCGTAGGAAATTTGTAGGCTGCAGGGTCAAAAGTATGGCGCACTGAAGCGGAGTGTTACAAGGAATAAATCAGCGCCAAAGGGCGCAGGGCGCAGGAAATTTGCATATAACATCATTGTTGTTGTAGACAGATGTGCGCCTGCGCCATTACATGAGGTTTTATACTGGGCGCAAATAAGTTTGGTGTTGCATGGGAGCAAGATGCGCCAATGGCGCAGGTATGTAACATGTAACATGGAATTTTGGTGCGCCGAGGGGCAGGATCAATGCGTGTAGCACTAACTTTATGTGCGCAAAGGGGCCTTTGGCACGGTGCAGGAAAAGATTGCATAACATTTTGTTGTTGTAAGTGGGATTGCGCAAGCGCCTAAGATAGGTTTTTTTGGTTTTGTATGGCGCAAGAAAGGCGTGTGCTGCAATCAGGGTCAGTGCACCATTGGCGCGACTGTGTTCTTTGTAACAGGAATGGTGTTTGCGCCAAAGGAAAAATGTGGGTGGAAAAAATAACTTTTTAGGTTTTCTCTCCTCTTGAGTTTGTGATTTTTAGGTTTTACCAACATGATTTAGACAGTGAGGGGAACACAGCAAAGAAGTCTGGGTTCATTTTTGAGACAGAGCCCTCTTGGCCAGCAGATCTGGAAAGAGGGTGAAACGGCTTGGGAGGGAAGATTTACAAAAATGGGCAGGAGGGGTTTATGGTTTCCTCAGATTCATTTCATCACACTCCACAAACAACCAACAAAAACAAAAACACAAGAGAAGCAAGGACCACTTACCCGGAATATATAGAATGAGAGAAGCGAAGTGGGGTCCACAAACGCGACACGAGGATGACGGGCGCGCTGACAGGTGCAGAGGAATAAAGATTTTCACGTGTTTTTGATTGTGAAAGTGACAGGGTGGATGCGCCTATATATAGCCAAAAGTGTAATAAATGCGCCAACCACTTTTTAAAGGGGCGCACCAAAACACGTGTCGACATGGAAAACTTTGCGCCCAGTGGCGTGGATATGTTTTTGTCAACATGAAATTATCTGCGCCTTAAGCACAAATTTAGGACTGTCGACACTGGATTTTGAGCGCCTTGGTGCACCAAAATATGGCGCAACATTTTTGTTGCTGACAGGAAGGTGCATGCGCCTTGGCGCAGGCAAGAAAGGCGCATCACGGGAAGGCGCAACAATTGTTGTGTCAACACTTCAAAGGGTGCGCCAAAGGAAATAAAGGGGGCACAAATTTATCCTGTGTTGCATAGATAAAAGGTGCGCCCAGCCAAAAAAGGACCAAAATGACTAAGCTTCGGAAAACTAGATTTCCCAGAAAGGGATTTTACAACATTCCGAATGCTGAGGGACCCCGACGAGGAACCAGAACAAAATTTTGGTATGGTTACCTGTAAAATTGCCCTTGTCAATTTTACAGGATAACAGCTGGCTCTTTCTGGGGACTATCTTTGAGCGAAGCTCAAGGGTAGAGAACCCCAGATCAACATGTGCCTATCCATTGGGCTACAGAGTCAAAAACAAGGGCGACGACTGAAAGCAAACACAGACGAAACAAACACACAACATAAAGCAAACTGTACAAAGAAGAGAGCAAGCTCTACTTCCTGAATATTTTGAGATGTTGCCCGCTATAGGGAAGCGGGAGATCAGTTCCATCTAGATACGAGAGATAGAAGCTATTCTCTCCATTGAGCTGCTTGATCTTGAAAGGCCCTCTCCATAGAGAATCAAATTTCCCGTGCATGCCCTTTGGCTCTCTTCATGTTTGTCCCACAAAAGGACGAGATCTCCCATCTGGAAATCTCTTTGCTTAGCTTTTTTATCGAACAGTCTCTTAACTTGATTCTGATGTTCGGTGATCCTGTCGACCACTCTTACTCTTTTTTCTTCGAGCTCTGCTAGATACATGATCCTCTTTTCAAGAGAATTTTGGAAAGTCTCATCTTCAATTGCTCGTGCCAAGCGCAGAGCAGGAAGTTCTACAGAAATGGGAAGCTCGGCGTCGATTCCATATAACACTTGAAAAGGTGACATACCGAGAGACCTCTTGGGAGTAATGCGGTCCACCCACAAAGCGTCATACAATGACTTGTGCCACGTTCGCTGATTCTCATCAACTAGCTTCCGTATGATGGTCACTAAGTTTTTATTACTGGATTCTGCCTGACCATTTCCCTGGGGGTAATAATCCGAGGCGTGGGCCAAGATTATCCCGTATTCATAGAAAAAACCAACAACTTCTCGTGAGGAGAAGTTGGAAGCATTATCAGCAACGATTTTGTGTGGAACGCCAAATCTCACGATGATATTCTCTTTGATGAAATTGCAAACAACTTCAGAGGTGGCATTCTTGACAGGTATGGCCTCCACCCATTTGGTGAAGTAATCTGTTGCTGTCAGGACATAACTATGTCCGGCACTCGATTGGGGATGGAGTGCTCTGATAAAGTCAATTCCCCACTACCTGAATGGTTCATCAATAACGACCGGCCTGAGGGGAAAAGCAGCCAATTTTGGTTTGCCGACAAATTGTTGGCAGAGCTCACATTTTGCTACCCAGGTGGCTGTATCCTGAAACAGTGTTGGCCAATAGTACCTGGCCCGGATGATCTTGTGTGCCATCATGGAAGAGGAGAAATGACCACCACAGGCTGAATCATGAAAATTCTCAAGTAGCTTTATCTGTTGTGGCTTGTCAACACATCGCAAGAAGATGCCATCTATTCTGTGTTTGTATAAACAGTCATCCCAGATGACATATCTGGCTGCTCTGAGCTTTATAGCATGTTTCTCCTTTGAAGTTAGATGAGCTGGGCACTCACCGTAAGTGAGAAAGAAAGCGATATCAGAAAACCATTCGTCGCTAGTTGCGACAAATAGAACCATGGGTAGAGAATCGGCTTTCTCCAGCTGGCTTTGTGTTCCATCAGTGCAATCATCCTTTTCCTCAGGGTCTTCTGAATCTTGGTTTTCAGCCATGAGCTGACATAGGCCCTTGCCTCTTACCAGCTTGGTTGGTTTTATATCTAGATCATACTCTTGAACCTTTGCAATCCAATTTCCTTGCAAACTCCCTAACTCCTGTTGAGTTAAGATTGACTTGACTGCCGTGTCAGGGACCAGCACCACTGTATGAGAGTTTAGAATATAATACCTGAAGTTCTTGACTGCTTTGACAATGATGAAGGCATGCTTTTCCAACTGAGACATCTTTAATTCATGAGGCTTGAGGGGAGAGCTCATGAACGTGCAATTGGGGATTCAACATCTTTCAGAATTCTTTTGCATTAAGATGGCCGATACAGTATGCTCAGATGCATAGCTATACATGATAAAATCCTTGGAGAAATCAGGACATACAGGACTGGTGCGCGTGAGTGACGGAGGCTTTTATATCCTCGAATGACGTCTTTCCTTCTTCGCTCCACCGGAAATTTTGCGACCCTTTCATCATGTTTGATATGTGGCGAGTCTTTTCAGCAAAGTCAGGAACGAAGCGTCTGAGAAAGTTTACTTTTCCGAAGAAAGAGTGAACGCCGGTCTTGCTTGTGGGTAAAGTAAGGCTCTGAATAGCCCTAACCCTTTCGGCATCTATTTTTGTCCCTTCTTTGCTAACAATGTGTCCCAGCAACTTTCCTTCCGTGACTCCAAAAATAGACTTTTTCAGATTCAGGGAGATCCCGTGCTCTCGGCATCTAGTCAATACTTGCTCCAAATGATCACAATGATCATTTCATTGTTTAGAGAACATAGTTAAGTCATCCAAATAAACTACGATGACCTTCCCCATCATACCTTTGAACGTGAAGTCCATCGCCCGCTGGAAGGTGGCGCCAGCGTTGGTCAAGCCAAAAGGCATCCTGCTATAGGCAAATGTGCCCCAGGGGGTAGTGAATGTTGTTTTGAATTGGTCTTCAGGTGAGACTTCAATCTGATTATAGCCTGAAAAACCATCAAGCATGGACAACATTTCCAAACCAGTTACTGCCTGCAGAACCTGATCCATTATGGGAAGCGGGTAGTTTTCCTTCAAGGACGCTTGATTTCAAGTTACAAAAATCTACACATATGCGTATCTCGCCATTTTTCTTGCATACTGGCACAATGTTTGCGACCCAGGTACTGTGATGGATAGGAAAAATGATCCTTGCATCCAGCATCTTCTATATTTCAGCCTGGATGGTACCTGAGATCTTAGGATTATAGTGCCTCTGTTTCTGGCGAAAGGGTTTGACACCCTCTTTCAACGGGATGTCATGCTGGATGTCTTTTGGCTTGAAAGACTTTAGATCGGCATAGGACCATGCCAATACATCCATGTATTTCTTCAGCAATTTGACAAACTTCCACTTTTCTTCGGGTGTGCAACATTTTCCGATGTTCACAAACTGCGGATGTTCCACAGTACCTAGATTGACCGGTTCGGTCTCTGGAGAGGAGTTAGGATTATCTTGCCTTTTCCTCCTGACAAAATGATCGTGTCTGTCAAAAAAATGTTCTAGAGAAACCAAACCTTTTGGAATTTTATTTCCTTTGAGCTGACATATGCCATCACTTCCTTTTGATTCACCATCTTGATCAGTAACAGATTCACGGCATGTAGAAGTAGATCCTTCAAAATGAAGCTCACTGAAATTTTCTACCTTTTCCAGGAAGGCAATAAGTTGATTGTCGTCATTGAATACCTGCCAGTGCTGAGAGTTGTCTGGCACACTTGGGCGGAAAACTACCTCAATGGTATATGTGTCTGTTTTCAAACCTGGGTGAGGGAGCATGAGGGATGCTGAGATGGCTAATGAATCGGCCATGTCATTCTGAGCTCTTGGAATGGCTTTTATTGAAAAAGTGTCAAACTCCTCAATGTTGTCCCATACCATGTTGTGGTAATGCCTGAGCCTTTCATTTTTCACTTGGTATATCCTTTTAACTTGATTTACGACCAGCTCTGCATCACCCTGTACTTTTAGGTTCTTGATTCCCCTTTCCTTTGCGGCTTGCATGCCAAGTAGCAAAGATTCATACTCAGCAGTATTATTCGTGTTGAAAAACTGCAACTTGAAAGAGAGAGGAATAATCTCCTCCTCAGGAGATATTAGCACGGCTCCAGCACCGCATCCACTAGTTGCACAGCTGCCATCAAACTGCAACGTCCATATCTTGTTAAGATCCTCTTCTTGGACGAGAACATCCATTCTATCAGACTCTGTAGACAAGAAATAATTCCCCATCCCTGATGATTCGAAGAGAATTTGGGCTTGGGGGTCATCAGAATTGGTGACCAAGTACTTCTTTTGTGATTCTGGCTCTAATGTTTGCATTACACCTTTGACGGGGATTCTAGCCTTAGACCAGTCCATATGAATCTCTCCACCAACTTCACTGCAAAAGCTCCTTCCTAGTAGAATTCCATATGCTGCCGGAATATGGCAATGAGGACGGTCATCTTTACTCTTTTCTCTGGGAACGCTGCAAATGTGAACTGCGCGTCTTTGATTTGACCGATCAACGGAACCTGCTTGGTTTCCAAGGAGTAACATCTGCCAAAAGGCTTGGTAAGGGTGAGGCCCAGAGCATGGGCTACCTTTGCCGGCATGACATTATCGGAAGCCCCAGAATCAATTATGCAGTTGCTTAGTTTGTGACCATTGATTAGGAGGGAGAGATAGAAAGGTTCTATTTTTCCTGATGCAGAAGTCGAGGCAACATTTATGCGAGATGCAGGAGGAGTAGAAAGAATTCCTTTCGGGGGAACCTGAGTAGTTATGACAGCTTGGCTTTGAATGTATTCGGTCAACCTTACAAGCTGCTCAGGGTTTGACTGAAGATACTCAGCTTCAGACATTTGGATCTTGGTCTTTTTAGCATGATCAATTATGTCAAATGCGGCCAAGGGTTGCGTTGATGAAGGAATGAGTCCCTCATTTCGTGATGATAGGGTAGGATTACTGGTCTTGATAGGAATATGAGAGGGTTGATTCGGAGGGGAGATAGGGGAAAAATATTTCTTCGAAAAATACTTAATAACAGGTTGAGCAGGAAGGGGACTACCTCTTTTAGCGATGGTTGGAGGCGTGTTTGACACGGCCTTCTCTTTCTGCATCTTGGCAGTAACTTCTGCTTCTTTTCCTTGCGAGCGGGTGAAAACAACATATGACTACCCACTTGCATATCCTTGGGTACCCTCTTCTTCATCAGATTCCTCCTCATCAAATTCCATATACCCGATAGTAGAGTCACCAGTCGGTTCACCGACATCTTGATCATCTTCACCTGGCGATGAAGGTTCTTCATAATTTTGCTCCTCTTCTTCGATTTCAGCTAAAGCATTGACTGGAGGGGCCTCAAGTGCCAACCGTGGAGTAGCTACAGGTAAATGTGGCCTTTGTGGGATGTTGTTGGAAGTGAAATTCCTCCGTGGGATATCCCGGTATGAAGTGCTAGGAGAAGCCTGAGCTAGCTACTTCTTTAATGCGAGCAAGTCATTCGCCATCTTTTGAAATGCCGGATCAGATGAAGTGGCTGGGAGAAGGGATTGAAGCTTTAGGCTTGGACGGTTCTCTTTTTAATTCACCAGATATTAGCAAGTTGTCTTCGATCCATATGGCAACAGCTTGGGTGAGAACCAGAGTAGTGACTTGTTCTTGCAAGAGTAAGAAACTTACTTTTGAGCTCATGGTGTTTACAAAGAAACACTTCTGATTTTCTGGTGTTGGCAACATGGTAGGCGGAACACGATTGATTAGTGAATTGAAACGGGCGATGAAATCATGCATGGTCTCATTGACCTCCTTCTTTAGGTGAGTGATCTTTGACAGTAAACGCAAACACGTCTTCGGAAGGCTTATACCTGTCTTCAAATGCAGTCCGTAATGTGGCCCAACTAGTAATAGATCCGGCCAGCAAATGCTGAAACCATTCCGCTGCGGGTCCTTGCAAGGTCTCTAGAAAGAGGTGAACTGACACATCTTCATGGGTCACATCCAGAATGCTGCATGACATGATGAATGCAGATATGTGTGAATCCATACTTTGGTTCCCACTCCCATCAAATCTTGGGAAATTCTTTCAGTTTCCATGAGGGAGCACGTGAACAGGATGTGGCAAAGTGAGAGGGCCCATAGCATTTCCCCATGGTACTGCCATTTGAACAGCTGGAAAAAGGACACGAGCTGGAAGCACAGTTCCACTGAGCAGCAAAGCACTGCAAAGAGATGAGGATGTTCCTTGTGAGAAATGCTTCCTTCGTGGAGGTGAGACACTTCTGGATGACCGGTCAGCTGAACTTAGCGATGAGAAGCGTGCCAGTGTAACACTGAAGTTGTGCCTTTGAAGTAAATCAAAAGTAGGATCAACTTCTCCACAAGCTCTCCTACTATGAGTAAATGGTTCACCCGCCAGTGTACCTTCCAGATCTGCAATATTTTGGAGCAGATTTAAAAACTCTTTTTTATTGTACTTGTCTGATTTTCTGATTTTTCTGACAAAAATCAGCAGCATGTACTTTTCTAGATATTTAATTTTATCCCTCTTTTGAAAACTGATTGCGGTTTAATGACAAAGATCAACGAGGATAAAATAATGGTAAAACTTAGTAGGCTGATTTTCAGATCTTAGAGTTGACTTTTGGCAAGGGTTTGAAATTTTTATAAACAGTCAGAATCTCAGATCTACGGAAAAATACAAGTTTTTGTAAAAAACTCAGTGAACTAAAGATCTCTAACTAGTCCCAGATCTATGGATCCCTGAAGAAAATTTTCAGTTTGGAGCATTTTGCAAAAAAATTGGATTTTGAAGAAAAAGTTAAAATTTGCAAATAGGTAGTGATTTTTTTTTTATTGATTTTCTACCATACCACTACCATAGATCTGTTCGATCCCCAGTAGAGTCGCCAAAAACTGTTGGTCCGAAAATCTGTCAGGTGGATAGATCTATGGATAGACGAGCCAACAGTGTGCAGGGCATAGCCCCTCTTTGAGTCAGCAAAGCGAAACTAGTTTATTGTTATTCTACCAGCAGGAATCTGTGCAAGTCTCACAATATTCTGCCTTCGGGGGTTTGGGATCTCATCCAGTTGGGGGTATTTCTGACTATGAAAAGAAAGGAAAGAAGGGAAAGAACGAAGATAGGATAGATCCGAAGGGAGAAAAGAAATGAATTCCAAAGCAGAAAGATCAGAAGGTCTATGTTTTGGGGTTGGTAATAAATGGAGCCAAACCTACTTGCATAGACGAACAAAGCAATACTGATGAAAAAATGACAAAAAAGTAGAGGTAGATTCAAAAGAATAAACATGCAGATCTAACATAAGAAAGTTCTGATGCATAACACAGGTATTCAGCACAAAGTCTCAATATTGTATTAATCTTTTCTTCTATTACAAAAAGTACAAAGCCTTTTCTCCTCACTTCTATTTTTCATCTAAAAAGTGTCCACACCCCTGAATACAACAAGTATTCAAGTATATATAGAAGAAGGAGAAGAGAGAAGGAAAAAAGAAACCAACAACTAATTACAAAATATCTACAAAATATCTAAAAGTCAACTGTTGACTTTGGGCAACTTGATGGATGACAACATCCCATGGTGCAACATGGATGATGTCATCATTTGTGCCAACATACTCTTAGATATTTACAAAAAGAAAGCCAAGAGGAAGAAGGCTATTCATCATCATCTCGTGGCTGAAAGGGAGTATCTTGCTTCTGCTGTTGTTCGGGAGAGGTAATGTGGAACTGGGTCTGATATTCCATGAATTTACTGACCATCGGCTGAAGTTGATCCTGGGCAGGACCCTTGGTATGATCGCCGATGACCTCGCAAGTCTCCCGCTCATCTCTGAGTTTTTCGGGGAGCTTGAAATATTCATTACCTACCTCCATCAGGTACCCCACAAAATCACGGCAGGCCAGAAGGTTATTGATGGATTCAGTGTCAAAAGTGACTTCTGGCCCTAGCCCTTGCGAGATGATCTCCTTGAAGATCTGAATAGTTTCATCTGCCTTCCTCAAGGTGAAAGAAGGAGTGAGCAGGCCCGGAGACATTCTTAGGAAATTTGCTCCATTTGATGCATCGCATCCAGGGCTTCCTCCTTGACCTTGTCTATCTTCTCCAGGACGAATTCCATCTGATCGACCCGGTAGTCCAAAGCAGCAAGGATTTTGTTGGGTACCCTGGGGTGATCGAAGACGCCAAATTTAACTAAATCATTGAGCTGAATAGTCGAGCATCTTCTAGAATGTCTCATGTTGCAACCTAGCATGGTCCAACTCTTCAGAGATAGGTCCCGCAATCGCCTGGAGTTCCTTGTTCACCCGACCAATGTTATGATATAATTCAGTGAACTTGACAATTACTTCCTTGCTGTCTTTGAGGATCTAGTCTCTCCAGGTGGATACTGCCATACCTTGTTCGCCAATCTTGGCGTATTCATTTATCTTATCCTGGCTTAGGACCTCAGGAGTTTCGGTGGCAGTTGTAGGAGGTGCACTACCCATTTTCTGCAGGGCATGGAGAAGATGCTTATGTTCTGCTCTTTTAGTAGCCTCTTCTCTTCCTTTGCTTCTTGGAGCTTCTTGCAAAGGGCATCCACCACAGATAGGGCCTCTCCTTGAAGGCTTTCAGATGACGTTCCCATTGTGACCTGCGTCACTTGTATAATCTGTAGGGGACAGATCCTTTTTATCCTTTGAGGGATCGGGATACGCAATCTCCATCACTCTTTCTCCCGATGCACTCTGAGAGAAGCGGGTTATCGGATTTTACTTCTTAGCCCCCTTTGCTGGGATGACGGAGAAGTCCATAGGTGCAATAGGGACTTTCCTCTTATGCTGGCTCAGGTGCTGAGAAAGCCATGCTGGACCTAAGGGAGTGGGATCAGAGGTGGAAGAGGGAGCAGCTGCAGTAGATGAGGGGAAATGCGTAGAGACACTTGGTGGCGGCATCGAGAGAGAGGCCAAGAAAGTGCTCACGGGAGGGGGAGATACTGCAGGGGAAGTAGTCATGGGAATGGAAGGGAGCTGAGAGATGAGAGAAGAAATGGTGGGGACAGCTCCGCGAGAGAAGAGAAAATGGAGGAAGAGGAAGGGGGGACCAGTAGAAGATGGGGGAGAGGATACGACCAAAGGAATGGTCGCTTGAGTCACATGAGGATGAGGGATGGAGAAGGGACGGTGGGAACCTCCATGGTTTGTAGCAGTGGCAACATCCTGAGTGGATGTGCCCATTGGAACACTCTCTGTCCGCTTCTTTCTCTGGGGATGCCAGAGTTACAACCTGTTCCTGTGCGGCAGAGGGAGGACTCTCAGGAGCTTCTTCTTGAGCGGAGCTTGATTCTCCCTCTTTATCCTTGCCTTTTCCCTTTGGCAGATGTTTCGGCCTGACAAGTGCGTTTCCCAAAGGGGACGTGGTGAAATCTACTCCGAGGTAGATAAGGCCATTCATTCTGTACCAATGTTCTGTTCGCCGCAATGTTTCCTTAACCCTTACCTCAATGGTCTGAGGTGCCTTTGTTCTATCTATTTTGGCAAATGGCCAGCTGTCCCCATCCGTGTCTAGATACACCTGATCAACTTCTTGATCAGTTGTTTGATAACCTTTTGGAACAATGGCCACGCCATATTAAATAATCTCTGCCAGGGCCAGGCGAGAGTGATCCTTTCTTCTGAGTTCGACCTCATGATACAGGTCGATGTAGATGTCCTCGATCTGTGGAACGTGGATCGGATCGAGTTTTTCCTTAGGGAGGTAATTTCTTGGATCGAAGGTGGGCCTTGCTGGGAAATTGTGCTTTAGATTGAGCAGTTCTAGCTCTGTGAACATTTCCCAGGCTTTGGTGTGAGAAGTGCAAGTGTACCTGCCCACTATGAGGGGGAAAGGAGTTCCACCCTTCTTTCTTTTCAAGCACTTCTCATGATATGTTATGAGCTATGTCTGGACAACTCCAACAGGATCAGCTTAGGGCCAACATACCTTGGCAATTTGGTGGGGTCCCCCAAGAAGTTAGATGCTCTGAGATAGGTGAAGGTGGGGAATTGGGTAAATAATGCTCCCCACTTCTCAGTTGTTGTGACTATGCTCTTGGTCGTCTGACCATGAGTCATATTTGGCCTCAAAAGGTAGATGATGCCGTAGAAGAAAGCATCATTGATCTTGGTGAACTGTGAGATGATGTTCTCCAGCTTCAACTCCGGGTAGTATTCGTATATTTTCACCTGAGGCCAAACTCTGCATCGGCTCAGTGCTGGATAATCCCTCTCTGAGGCTGCAGCGTAGACTACGTAGGAGTTCATGTAGAACCTCCCCGTTGTGGTGAGTTGTTGGAGCTGCTCGGAGATGGTGCTGCTTATGATCTCTGCCCACTCAAAGTGTTGATCAGGTACATTCTTATTCATGGTTTCCAGGTACCTGAGCATCCATTTGTGAAAGTAATGGGCATCAGAAAAGCCCAAAAACTCTACTTAGGAAGGTGATGGTATCACTCAGTTCCTCAGAGAAGTCGCTACGGTGAATAACCTGTGGCCACCTGGTTATCACCTTCTTATTCTTCAAATACACTTTCGTTCATCAGCTGCATGCATTTGTCTTCGTTATCCTCCCACGCCTTGATGCAGTCTTCTTGGCTTACAACCACAAAATGTTGGTGGTGGGGAATGCCTAGCATGATCTCGAAGTGCCGGGCAGTGAGGTTGATTATGACCTCGCCCTTTTCATGTTTTCGACACATATTGTGTCTTTGTTATAACAGTGAGCTACCACCATCATAAACTCATTGTTTACTGCACTGACGGGGATCCCCCCAAAAAAATGTAGACCACTGCCCACCAGTTTGTCCATCAAAGGACTTCCTGTGACCGTCCTAGTTTTGGCCCAAAAAGTCCTTCAGGTCAATGTGCCCAAGTTCGGAATCTCTGATATCCAGGTTACATTCTGCGTGGGACTCGGGCATTTTGACCCTTTGATACTTGCATTTCATCTCTTCTTCTGTAAGCTTAGCCTTACCCTTTGACTTGGTTGGCATTTTACTTGATGTAGACATATGTGGATCTGAGTTCAGTGGCTGACCTGCAAGAAGAAGGAGCGATGTCCAACGCAAAAGTGCCATGTTAGCTATCAGATATTCCATTAAAGCATCACAGAATTAAGAGTTAGCAATTTAAAGGCTTTTGGGCGCAGGGCGCAAGTACATTTGTAGGCTGCAGGGTTAATAGTATTGCACACTGAAGCAGGAGTGTTACAAGGAATAAATCATCGCCAAAGGGTGCAGGGTGCAATGAATTTTACATATAACATCTTTGTTATAATAAACAGGGGTGCGCCTGCACCATTATAATGCAGGTTTTATATTGGGCGCAAATAAGTTTGGTGTTGCATGGGAGTAGGATGCACCTATGGCGCAGGTAATGTTTCATATAACATGGAATTTTTGTGCGCTGAAGGGCGCAGGATCGATGCATGTAGCACATAACTTTATGTGTACGCAAAGGGGGAGTCTTTGGCGCAGCGCAAGAAATTCTTCCATAACACTTGTGTTTTTATAAGCGGGATTGCGCCAGCGCCTGGGTTTAGGATTTACTTGGTTTTACGCATGGCGCAGTGGATTTTGCATGCTGCAATCGGGGTCAGTGCACCTTCTTGGCGTGACTATCTTTTTTGTAACAAGGAATGACGATTGTGCCAAGAGAGAGAAACTGTGGATCAGTAAAAGAACACCTTGTTTAGGTTTTCTCTCCTTTCCTGATGGGTTTGCAGATCATTTAGGCCTCCTTCTCTTCATGCATTTAGACGGCGAAGGGGGGCACAACAAGGAGGTCTGGATTCATTTTGTGAGACTGAGTCCTCTTGGCCAGCAGATATTGAAATAGGGTGAAAACGGTTTGGGAGGGAAAATTTACAAAAATGGGCAGGAGGGGTTTAGGGATTCCTCAGCTTCTATTTTCGTCCATACTTCATAAACAACCAACAAAGACAAAAATACAAGAGGAGTAAGAAACACTTACTCAGAATATATAGAATGAGAAAAACGAAGCGGGGTCCACAAACGCGACATGAGAATGATGGTGTGCGCTGATAGATGCAGAGGAATAAATATTTTCAAGTGTTTTTGATTGTGAAAGTGACAGGACGGATGCGCCTATATATAGCCAAAAGTCCAATAAATGTGCCAACCACTTTTTAAAGAGGCGCACCAAAAAATGTGTCGACATTGAAAACCTTGTGCCCAGTGGCGTGGATATGTTTTTGTCAACATGGAATTATCTGCGCCTTTGGCGCAAATTTAGTGACTGTCAACACTAGGTTTCGAGCACGTTGGTGCACTAAAACACGGCCCAACATTTTTGTTGTTGACAGGAAGACACATGCCCCTTGGCACAGGTAAGAAAGGCACATCACGGGATAGGCACATCAATTGTTGTGTCAACACTTCAAAGGGTGCACCGATGGAAATAAAAGGGGTGCAAATTAAGATTTGTGTTACATGAGAAAAAATCTGCCCCCAGCCTAAAAAGGACCAAAATGACCAAGTTCGGGAAACTAGATTTCCCAGAAAGAGATTTTACAACATTCCGAACGCTGAGGGACCCCGACGAGGAAACGAAACAAATTTTTGGTATGGTTACCTGTGAAATTTCCCTCATCAATTTTATAGGATAACACTTTGACAATTGATAATGCTTATTTTGGCTTGGCTTTGAATTCTTTTGACCTGGTTTAGAGTGTCTCGGATGTACTTGGAGTTGCTCCTAGTGTATGCTCTTGCAATAGAAAATAATATGGAAGCTTGTTTAATGTTTTGATGCCAAAGATCAAGTATTGTTAACCTATATGTACCAAGTGAGTACGAAGTGAGTAAATGAGTGGGATTGAATTGTATTTATATTGATCCAAGGGAAATATTTTTCACTAATGTTGATCTAGAGGGAAAAGGCCGATGCATAGAAATATGTTTATATTTTTAGAAAATAGTAAGCTAAGGATGTGATTTCCTAGCAAGGGACAAAATGGACATTTGATTCTAGTATCCATACTAGAGAGTTTTGTCTGATAGAATTAAGAGCTAAATTCATGATTTGAAGAGGTTCGTACATGAGGTATAAGTTGTTCATTATAGATAGTAGTGTTCTTGTAAGCGACTGAGAAGTAGAATGAGGATTTCACCTATTGCAAGCCTTAGGATAGCATAACGAGTTTGAGCTCGATTTGTGTGCGTAAGTCATGTATAAGGGATAGAAGTCAAAACCAACATTATGAAATGTGAAATAATCGAATTCAGGTGTCTAAATAATGTTTTTCAAATATTTATTTATAGATTCATTATAAATATTATCTATTATGTTTGTTGATTGGAAATGACACATCAAAAAACAACAAAAATGCACTAAATATCAAATCTTTAAGAAAATGCGCTCAAAATGCAATGCTACAAGTATATTATTTGAAAATAAAATGCAATACCATCAAAGAGGTACACATTATACACATTGCATGGAGATAATTGTTTTATATATAATCTCCAACCACACCTTTAATTTTTTCCAAATATTGTATTTAAATTTAGTGTGTGATTGTAGAATAAATACACAATGCACTTGTGTATTTTTTAAAGATATCATGACTTCAAATGAGGGCCACTACCTAAGTATATTGGCTTGTTACGTGTTTCACAAATGGACTGTCGTCCAATAAAGCTAGAGCCGACCACATCGATGTGGAAGCGGCGCAACTTTTTGTGCTTCTAAGTAAACTTAAGCATTTTTCATTACACTGCTTTGTTTGTTTGTTTGGCACACTCAAAGAATATAATCCAATGCCCTTCTTCTTTGTGGGATTCGCATTTCGCAGCAAAAAACCATAGTTATATGAAAGAGTTGGCAACAAAGGCGTTTTACTTGAGATAGCTTGGTTGGAGAGGATGGTATGATACACCCTCTTTATTCTCTAATTACCTTTTCTTTGCCGATAAGTTTGTTTGTGTAGCTATCTATAAAACACAGATGAATCGCGTTGTGCTTCAATACTCATACAACAACAGCATCCAATTCTTAACAGCAAACAACATTAGAAGATGAATACTAAGCAGGGGTACATGATCTGTGTTTGGCTTTTGTACGGGCTCATATGTTGCACAGTTAGCAGTGGCAGAGGCACCTCTGGAGTGTTCGACGATGATTATTACGTGACGTGGGCACCTGATCATGTCACCAGACTCAACGCCGCCCGGGAGGTGCACATCGCCCTTGACAGGCGCTCTGGTAAGTAACCCCGTATTCTTAATCTGCATGCACAATGATTTCCTTTTTCTTCAAAAACTTTACCTTGTTAATTGGACTCATATCAGGCGCTGGTTTTGCATCGAAGAAAGCATATCTGTTTGGCAAGTTCGAAATGCAAATCAAACTCCCACCAGGAAACTCTGCCGGAACAGTCGTTGCTTACTACGTAATAACTCTCTCTTTGTTTTTTGTTTAACCTATTTCCCCATAATAAGAGAAGAAGACTAATTTTAGTTTGATATGTTGCAGTTGTATTCTAATCAACCCAACCGAGACGAGATAGATATTGAATTCTTGGGCAACGTGGAGGGAACAAAATACATCATGCAAACAAATATATTCTCAAATGGCTACGGCAACAGGGAGCAGAGGATCCACCTCTGGTTCGATCCCACGGCTCGCTTCCATACTTACACAGTGTTGTGGACTAGATTCTACATTCTGTAAGATTAATCATCATCTAATTCTTTATTAATTATTCATAAACTTCAGTTTACATGAACAATTCAAAGTGAAAATGGCGAATGCAGATTTGTTGTGGACGGCATCCCTATCAGGGCGCACAAAAACAACGCTGGGTTGGGCATTCCGTATCCACGAAGGCAGCCCATGTCGCTGTACGCAAGCATTTGGAATGGGGAAGATTGGGCTACGAATGGCGGAAAAACGAAGATCAGTTGGAGGAGGAATGGTGCGTTTGTTGCGGAATTCAGAGAGTTGAAAATGGATGCCTGCGCGTGGAATGGTAACCCCAGATTCTGCAAGGCTTCTACTCCTCTCAATTGGTGGAATCAAAGGAAGTATGCGTTCCTCACTCCGACACAGACATCGAGGCTCGCTTGGGTCAGGAAATATTTCCTCCTCTACGACTACTGCAACGATAAATCCCGCGGGATTCCAACTCTAGAATGCTCCCACAGACTTTAATTCCTTATTGTCTTCCATTTTTTATGTACTGTCCTTATTTTGTGAGCTTCGTTGCATTTAGGGCTTCGTGGGTGATAATTCTTGATAATGGTTGTAATCGTCATCTCTTTATTTTAATTCATATTATTCATTTTCATTTCAACGAGCTACTCCAGCGTAGAGAATATGCCCAAATCCGACAGGTCGACCGAGCTTACTGCAATCTCTCAATGCTTTCATAAAAGAATGTGACAACTCTTCCAAATCAATGTAGTCGTATAGATCTCAAGGTTGAAAGCTGTATAACTAAATACATAACTTTACTTAATATTTAGTGCTATATACAAATTTACAAAATTAAAAATTAAAGAAGTAAATTATAAATTATATTCAATATATTTTAACAATTTATTTTTTATTTTGATAATAGTTAAACAATTAATCTTAAGCATAAGCATGTATTACACTATTGTTTAGACTA
The DNA here is from genome assembly GCA_019776745.2 of Taxus chinensis. Classification (NCBI taxonomy): domain Eukaryota; kingdom Viridiplantae; phylum Streptophyta; class Pinopsida; order Cupressales; family Taxaceae; genus Taxus; species Taxus chinensis. The sequence goes on from CM034147.1 coordinate 980,515,923, forward strand.
TTTACACCCAAAAATAATAATTTCATAACCAAAAGATTTATCTTATGTTATTTACATAAAGGATTTGTCAATCTTGATATTCACATAAAGAAATATCTATCTTATTGCTATATATATATATATATATATATATATATATATATATATATATATATATATATATATATTCCATAATTTATTATTGTAATTAAAGTCTATTATGGCTAAATATTAATAAACACGGACTAACGTTCATGTATGTTAAGAGTGTGTTAACATCAATAAAATTAATACATCATGAAAAGCAACTATAATACAATATGAGGACGTAGTCACTTTATATTTTACCATGTAGTTGGTTGAAAGGGCTTTATAAGTCAAAATTCTTCAAAATGATTGTCATGATCATCTCTTAATTTTATTTTCATTGTTGGAAATGACTGTAATTAAGGAAAAATGAATGGTGGAGATGGCAAAGAAGAGGAATTAATAGATGGTGATTTGCAACATATTAAAGAATTTTTGAAGGTTAATAATGCACAAAATGCAATAAATGGTTTCTTCTAGGCTATGATCAAGAATGCATTTCATTTCTAGTTTCCACATCTTCTCTGTGAAGTAGTGGACATCTCAGCCACATTATTTCAACGATAAAATGGAAAATAAATGGACTTTTTAGTGGTGAAGATTACATTCTTGATAAACAAGTACTTTAACATTTTAATGCTCATAACATATTAAAAAATGAGTGCTATTAACTGTTGAATAAGTTTATTAAAGAAATGTTATATATTTATTTTTATTTCCACACAATAAATATTGAATCATCATTTTTTCAATATTATAATTTGTGATGTGGGAAGCTTGAGAATTGGAGTCTTCTCTGCTAGGGTTTCCTTCGTGCACGCTTGTCATTTCGTGGCCTCTTTGGGCACTGCAGGATAATATCTTTATCGGTCTTTTATAGGGTTTCTCACCCTCTACACGTCCCTATATAATGAGCTCTTCCACTTCAAACCCAGTTGTTCAAACCACGGCTGGAGCTAGTGGAGCTTTGAACAATGGCACTGTCAGCGAAACGCCCTCAGAAGTTCATTTGAAGGTCTTCCACGAGGTAATGCATCTCCCCTTGATGTTTTTTTACATGTTCCTGAGTTTAATGTTGCATATCAACGGTTAGAATAGTTCTGTCTCATAGGGTATTTTGTGGGTCACATCTCCTCTGAAAGCATGCTCAAATCTTGGGTTAACTCGTCCTAGGCCACCCATGGCATCCAACTCGAGAGCGTACAGAACATGACCAAAGGATTTTTCCTTTTTCGCTTCTCTAACCCGTCCAATTCCCCAACCATTTTGACCCATTCAACCACTTGGTATGTTTGCAAATCTTTGTTGGTCCTTTCTCCATGGACAAAAGACTTTGTGGTTTTTTATTATGTTGCACTTAAAGTGTCAATTTGGGTGGAATTTCCTGGCCTTCCACTACCCTGCATTTATTTTTTGCATTAAATTGCCTCTTCTATTGGACGGGTGGTCTGCACAAAACCTTGGCATTTTTACAACGCCCGTCTGTAGAATCTTGTTTATGTCGAAGTGGATCTCTCCCAAGAATTGAAAGAGTTTGTGGAGATTCATATGGGAGACATTCATTATTCCCAGTGTATCTTATATATCAATCTTCCTAACACTTACTTTCGATGTCAAGCCTCTGATCAAGGGATTAAGGACTGTCCTCTTTATGTCCCTCAAAATCACCCAGCAACCAAAGTGGCTCCAGTAGTGGCCAAACCCCCTCAAGAGGAGGGGTGGCAAACAGTTGGCAGCTGGAAAAATAGGAATAAACCAACGTAGCCAAAAGCCTCTAGTTCAAACGGATCATGTGAGACACCTGTTAATGAACAACCCTGTAGCCCATGAATTAAGGAACCAACTGTCGTTGCCAACTCACTAAACTAGTTACCTAAATTCTATAGCATGCCTAAGGTGGCCTCAATTATCATGGACTAGATAAATCTCGTTTGTAATGTCTCCATTCTCCCGCAATCACTGCTACTTTTAACCGATGGTTCACAGGGCCCATCTAAAAGGGCTCAAAGTCCTCCTTGCCACTCCTGGGTTCATAGCACGGTGCACAATGTGCACTCTACTGAGGAGGAATACAACATTGAATATTTCAGGCAAAAAAAATTAAACTGCAGGATTTCCTAAAGCATAACAATGCTTAGCTCCTACATAACCAGTTTGATGCTTTAGATGGCTTGGATACAGACGATGTCACCCTTGACCACCATTTTCCATGAATTTCCTATCTTGGAATGTGCGGGGTCTCACAAACTCCAACCGCAAGTATATTTTTTATGATGCCCAGTGAAAAATTTCCAATTTAGATGTGTTGTTTTTACAGGAAATGAAAATTACAGATTTTCAATTAGAGATGGTTTGTAAATCCATCGGCTCTGACAACCTAACATTCTGCAGTAATCATGAGGGGGCATGGAGGTTTAATTTTCCTTTTTTCTCCCAAATGATGGTCCTTTTTGATGGATCATGGTGTCAACCACACCAATCATGCCATATGGGTCCTATTTAATATTGATGGCCACCCTTTTGGCCTTATTAATATTTGTACATCTAATGATGTGGTCAAAAGTGCTGATTTTTGGCGGTGGCTAGCTTACATAATTCCCCATGCGTATTAGGTTATAAGTGGTGATTTTTAATATGGTTGAGCTACCCACTAATAAGTGTGGGCACTTGTTAATGTGATGGATAATTAGTGAAAGAGAGGCTTGGTTTTTCATGCGTAATAAGTTTGGGTTTTATGACCCTACTGTCTCTCGCACTACCACCTCTAAAGCATATTTCACTTTGTTTAATCTCTAAGGAGGATCAGATTGGGTTCTCAAACAAATCGACAGATCTATGATGTCAACTCAAGATTTCTTTGATTTTGACAACATTTATTCCTTACATGTGGAGGTCATGCCTGACTTTGTCCTTTAGGACCATTCCCCCATTTGATTTTGTATCACTTTGCACGATAAGCACCCTTTTGTCATAAAGGCTAATTTTTTCTCAATATTGTTGTTATCCAAATAGCTCTCCCAGTTATTGTTAGCTAATTAATACATCTGTTCGTTATTTGTTAATGAACAGTTTCATAACCGTTTCTTCCACGGCTTCCTCCCTCTCAGCCTATATAATGGCGTGAGCTCTGTATCATTGAATGTAGCAATATATACAATCTATTTAGAGCTCTATCATTGGTATCAGAGAAAGTTTGAGTGCCTGTCCCATTTTTTTGTTGTGCGTGCGTGAAGGAGGAAAGGAGACTGAGTGCCTGTCCCATTTTTGCTGTGCGTGGTGAAGGAGGAGAGGAGACTGTCCCGTTTTTGCTGTGCGTGGAGTGTTCTTTGTTGTGCGTGGAGAGGAATGAGACTGTCCATTTGCTATTTTTTGCAGTGTTGAACCTGTGCGTGGAGGAGAGCAGGAGCCTGAAACCTTCTTCCGTGTGTACATTTTGCGTGGCGTTTTTGTTTGACACTCAGAAACGTGTGGAGAGGCGACCAAGGAACCTTGCGAGGAAGCTGTGGCCGGTGGAGGGATAGTTGGAGGAGCAACAAAGTGTGAAAGATCTTTGCTTGCTGTGAGTGAAGATTCAGAACCCGTGCGTGACCTCTGCCTGTGCAAGGAAGTTGCTTGCTGTGCGTGGAGAATCAGAACCCGTGCGTGAACTCTGCCTGCGAGCAAGCTGTGTACTATCCTTGGAGCATGGAAGACAAGAAGAATCATACTGCCTGTAGAACCACATGAAAGACCATCCAAACCCCTGTATGTGTAAGCAAAGCCGGGAAATTGCAAAGCAGTGTGTGCGCGTATGTCTCAAATTTCTGATGCATAAAGCACCGCGAGCAATGCACCAAATATTTGGGCATTGAATGACAATGAAGACACCACTGGGCTATTCTTTGCCTTGATCAACGAGCTACACAACACTGGGAACATTCTCTTTGACGAGATTGTGCGCCAAGGACTGTTGGAATATTTTTGGTTCGACGTTCGATGTCAAGCACGGCGGATTCGTGCAGAACTTGAACATGGTTATGATGCAGATGACGAACACGAAATAGAATGAGCCCACAGGAGCGTTGGCGTCTCACTACACGAGCCTATAGAGCCCATCTTCGGGACATATTCCTTCAGTAAGCATTGTAGCCATTTTTGAAAAATAAATAAATAAATAAAGTACATTTTTGAGTTTTTGAAAATGTCTGCTCCAAAAATATTGCTATCCGATGCCCAACTCTTGAAAGGGCCAAATTTTCCTGCATGGAAAACCAAAATGCGGACGATTCTTCAATTCTAAGATCTTTGGGGGATTGTCTCTGGCAAAGACGCCCCTCCCACAGACGATGATCTGTTGGAAAAATATGAAAAGGCTGATGCGAAAGCGCTAATGCTCATCACCCTGAGTCTTTCTGATGAGGTGCAGCCATACATTCGGGAAGCAACTACTTCTTCTCAGGCATGGAGCGCATTGTGTACCATCTACGAAGCTAAGAATCTGATGACAAAGTTGCAACTTCAGACAAAGCTTCATACGATGAGTATGCATGATGGTGAGTCAGTAGAAGCCTTCTTGCGCGATTGTAGCTGAGTTACGTGCAGAACTCTCTGCACTCGGTGAACCAGTGGACGACAAGTTGCTAGTCCCGCTCACCCTGCGAGCTCTTCCTTCCAGGTTTCGGACACTGATCACCATGTTGACAATCACTCAACAGGAGGTGAGTTTTGCAACCCTGGTGAATTATCTCCAGCGGGAAGAAGCCATGCAAAATGTACAAGAAGCCTTCGAAGACAAGGCTCTTATCACGAGGCAAAAACATAAGCCTCGGAAAGGGAAATCAGCCCCCCAGAATCAGAAGCAGCATGCTCAGCAGCCATCTTCACAGTGGCCATCAGCCCAGTGGCCACCCCAGAAGCAGCATAATCACAAGGCGGATCGGTGGTGCCACATTTGCTCCACGGATACGCACACGACTGCGAACTGTTATTACAACGGTCGCAAGTATGGAAATTCTGGCGAAGAGAGAACTTCTGGCCGAGGATATTCCAAGAAATCCCGATGGCATGCTCGTAATCAGAAGCAGAAGGGCCACATTGCTGCTCAGCAGGATGCCACCTCCGATGAAGAGGAACCAGATACGACTCATTCTGACATTGTTCTAGTCTCACAGACTTCACAGCCGTCAGAAGATGTCTGGTTGATTGATTCAGGCGCCAGCAAACACATGACTGGCAACAAGAAGTTGTTCCATACTCTGAGTGACCGGCCCACTGGAGATCGGATCACCATTGCAGACAATCAAGAGTATATTGCAGCAGGGATTGGTGATGTCATCATTCCTCTTGGAACACGAAGATGTACACTCACAAAGGTGCTATATGTTCCAGGTTTGACTTCAAATATTTTGTCTGTAAGTCAACTTATTAACCATAGAATGCAGGTTGAATTCTTTGTTGAAAAAGGGGTCAAGTCCTGCATCATTTCCCAGGGAGAGTCAGTCATTGCTCAAGCATTTCTGAAGGGCCGTCTATTTGCACTGGATGCGGTCACTTCATCTAGTTTTGCTCTCTCTGCATCAACGGCAGAGTCCACTGCACTTTGGCACTTTCGATATGGTCATCTTTCTGCCGGGGCTCTACATCAACTCAGTGCGAAGGAAATGGTAAGAGGGCTTCCTCCACTCTCCCATTCCTTACCTGTTTGCTCAGGATGTCTTGCGGGCAAACAACATAGAGGTCCATTCAAATAGAGCTCTTATCATTCTACAGAGCATCTTCAGGTCGTTCACACCGATCTGTGCGGACCCCTGCCAGCTAGCTTCCAAGGTTTTGCGTACTTTCAGCTCATCATTGATGATTACTCATGGAAAATGTGGGTATATTTCCTTCGGAAGAAGAGTGAGGCACTTGCAAATTTCCAAACCTTCTACCAGCAAGCCACCAGGCAGTCTGGGAAGCCTCTTCTTCTCCTCCGCTCAGATTGAGGGGGGGAATTTGTGTCAAAGAAGTTCTTAGCATACCTGAAGCAGCATGGCATTCAGCAACATTTGACTGCTCCCTACACGCCCCAACAGAACGGGATTTCCGAGCGCCACAATAGGACTGTCATGGAGATGGCTCGTTGTATGCTCTCGACCGCCAAGTTGGAGGATCAGTTTTGGGCAGAAGCAGTCCAGACAGCAGTGTATCTACTCAACCGGGCACCCACGAAGATCTTGCAGAACAAGACACCGGAAGAGGTATGGACTGGTCGTAAACCTTCTATTCATCATTTGAGAGTTTTTGGTTGTACTGCATATATGCATGTTCCAGATAAGAGAAGGAAGAAGATCGATCCAAAGACACTGCCATGTCTTTTCTTGGGGTATAGTACTACCTCAAAGGCATATCGTCTCATGGATCCTGAGACGAAGAAGATCTACGAGAGTCGAGATGTGGTATGTGATGAGTCATCCTTTGACTCCCTGCCACACAATGGAGATCCAGTACCGACCTCGTCACATAGATTGCTCACACATCCAGATGATGAGCAAGATGATTCTTCTCAGAGAGAAGAAGAGCTGAGTGGAGACTTGTTCGTTGATCTTGGCACACTGGAAAACACATCTTCACATCAGCAGCACCAACGTCCGAAATGGGTCCAGAGTACTATCAGGGATGCACACCTGAACTCACTTCCTAGGTACTTCTACGGGAGTTAGAACACGAAGTCAAGCTAGACATGAGGTAAATTTTGCACTCATGAGTTCAGTTGTTGAAAGCACCGAACCTGACACTGTTCGTGAGGCATTAGACCAACCACAGTGGAAACAGGCTATGGATGCTGAATATGATTCCTTGATTCAGAATCGGACGTGGGAACTTGTCGATCTGCCTCCAGGTAAGAAATCCATTGGCTGCAAATGGATTTTCAAAACAAAATATAAGGCAGATGGTTCAATCGACAAACACAAAGCACGACTTGTTGCAAAGGGTTATGCTCAGCAAGAAGGAATTGACTATGACGAGACCTTTGCACCCACTGCGAAGATCAAAACCATCAGAGTTGTATGTGCACTGGTAGCACAAAATGGATGGAAACTTCAGCAGATGGATGTCAAGAGTGCTTTTCTAAACAGTGATCTACAAGAAGAAGTGTACATGGCCCAACCTGAAGGGTTTGTAGACGAGCATCAACCACAGAAGGTATGTCGTCTGATAAAGTCTCTTTATGGACTCAAACAAGCACCTAGGGCATGGTATATAAAAATTGATGATCACCTATTGCAGCATGGATTCACTCGTAGCCCCTCAGATACAAATTTGTATATCAAGAAGGTAGGAACAGAGATTGTCATTCTGGTTTTGTACGTAGATGATCTTGTGATCACAGGAAGTTCTGACAATCTTGTAGATGATGTAAAGAATGATCTGAAGAAATCCTTCGACATGACTGATTTGGGGCTACTTCACTATTGTCTTGGCTTAGAGATATGGCAGAAGAAGAATCATATCTTCATCTCCCAGATGAAATATGCCAAGACACTCCTGGAAAAGTATGGGATGTCAGATTGTAAACCAATGTCCACACCTATGGAAAAAGGTTTGCAACTATCTAGATTCCAGGATTCACCATAGGTAGATGGCACTCACTACAGGCAACTTGTGGGGAGTCTCATTTACTTGACTTATACCAGACCAGATCTTTGCTTTGCTGTGAGCTATCTCGCCAGATTTATGCAGGAGCCGAAGAAATGTCATTGGATAGCAACAAAGCATGTGTTGAGATATGTCCGAGGTACAGTTGACTTTGGTCTGGAGTATCAGAAGAACACTCAGTTCTTCTTACAGGGATATACAGACTCAGACTATGCAGGATCCGTTGATGACAGGAAATCCACTTCAGGATATGTTTTTCATCTCGGATCTGGACCTATCTCGTGGATCAGCAAGAAGCAAACTGTTGTTGCTCTCTCATCCACTGAGGCTGAATACCACGCTGCACGAGGAGCTGTGTGCGAAGCAATTTGGTTACGTCGCATTCTTGCAGATATAGGGATTCCTGAAGAGAAACCTCCCATCATTCACTGCGACAATCAAGGTGTGTTGAAGCTTGTGAAGAATCCTGTTTTCCATGAACGAACAAAGCATATTGAGGTCGAATGTCACTACATTCGTGAACAGGTCTTGAACCACCAAATTCAGCTCCAGTACTGCCCTACTGATTTTCAGGTTGCAGATATTCTCACCAAGCCTCTCGGCAAGGTGAAGTTTGATTTGTTTAGGGGGTACATTTGTAAGAGCAATGTATTAAGGGGGGGAATGTTAGCTAATTAATACATCTGTTCGTTATTTGTTAATGAACAGTTTCATAACCGTTTCTTCCACGGCTTCCTCCCTCTCAGCCTATATAATGGCGTGAGCTCTGTATCATTGAATGTAGCAATATATACAATCTATTTGGAGCTCTATCAGTTATTTGGGTAACTTGTATACACCTTCTGGCTCTGAGCTCTTCAATGCAAGGTTACGTGCGCTCAGGTTCACTTGACACATTCCCTTGATTGCATTTCCTCATGCACCTCCCTTCTTTTCCTCATGCTCCCTTATGCACTTCCCTTTCTTCCCTTCCTTTTCCTTTTCCTCTTTTTCCATCTTCCCTTTGCACGCATTCCCTTCGTTTCCACTTTCCTCTTAAACATTGTATCCATCCTACATGTGCGTGCTTGACACTTGCTCCAAATTAGCTGTCCTTGGTATCCTCGTGTGCCCCTTCCTCATGCCATCACACATTATCTTGAAATAATTACACCTTGACTATGTGTTCTCAACTAACTAGTTTTCCTCATTTCCCCATGCGCGTTGTGTGCACCTTCGTTATGCCTCATTCTTCCACCTGCATTCATATTTTTGCACCCTCCTTTGTTCCCTTTCACAGGCCATGTAATTTTTTCAAACTTGAGTGTGCAACATGCAACTTATCAAAGTGTGCCAACAGGGCATTGAATCCTAGAAACTAGCCAATTAATGACACGTGGCATAAATGAAAAATTAGATGAACAATTGGTCTGATTTCTTTAGTGAATCCACATGTGCCATGTGTCTTGCATGCATAGAAGGATCTAACATCTTATGAAATCCATATATTTTGCTATAGAGCTCTTATGGGTGTGTGCCTAGTATCAATCGACAGCTGTTGACATAGGCTATAGAGCTAGACATTCAAATTCAAATTTTTGGTGGATCTAGTAGGTGAGAAATGGGAAAATGTCTTTCTAGGCATTAACAAGAAGGTCTGATTTCTCCAACCACCCAATTTTATATGATCTACCCTACTTCCTTACCCAACATGCCAAATATACTTGGGGAAATGTATTTGACATATTTGTAGGTAGATTTATAGGTATTGAATGCTTCTTGTTGGTGGTTATATTTCAAATCTGGGTTTTCCTTCCTTTTTCTCTTCTTCTTCCATAGATTCATATATAAACATAAGAGTTGGGCTCATTATTGATGTTGGACATTTTGGATCCTTAAGATTTTAGCTAAGGACTTCATATTTTCTATATTCTAAGTCGCAGACCTCTAGATCTGGCTCGTGCATGTGGATATTAGATCTCTTTCACCATTGTAACAGTTATGTGCATTTCTAGAAGTAATAAAAGCATCATTTTGTGACTATTATATGTCCTAAGTGTGTTTTTATTCTTTCTTATTGCCTTTCTTTTACATTTTCATGCTCGTTGTGCCATTCTACATCCCTTACAGCTCCCTTTTCTAGTTGTGTTCCATGAAACTGATCAGGTAAATATGTTTTAGTTGTGCTACACATGCCTAGCCTTATTTCATGCATTTCCCTTCATTTTCACTTAGAATAGATAGTGTTCATCCCTCTTTTTCTACTGTTATCACCTTTTAGTGTAGTTTCCTTTCATGTTATCCTTCTATCCTTAGTCCCTTGGCATTGTTAGCTTAGTTTTCCCTTTTAGCACTAGGAGTAGCAGTAGCATTAGAAATAGATAGAGGAACCAACCTTCTCCAAAGATCCGTTCTCAAGCACGCAAGGTCCCACAACTTGGAGATATTTCCATTGTTGTCTCAAATGCTCGATCCTTCTGGATCTAAGACGCGGGTGCAAGTTTGACTAATCAATAGTTTTTGGCACACCCGATGGGATAGGAAGTGAAAGATTCAAATTTCATATTTTTAAGTTCTATTGTTAACTTAGCATTTCCATCCTTTGGAGGCTTATTTCAACTCATATGATGACTCCTAACATTTCTAGAGCTCCTGTTTTGTAGTCCTGAGCACCTTTTATGAGAAGAGTGCACACTAGACAGAGTGTTGTAGCTGAAGGATCCTTTTGTATACCTCTAGATTTTGTCAAGAAGAAATACATGCGGTAGATCTACGGTGCACACATCCCCATCTCTAGCATGACGCGTGCACTCTAATTTTTCTCAAAATAGACAAGTATGCCATGTCATGGACACTTCAACATCCTCATTTTCCAAGGAACTTCACCAACTTCACTAGTGGAAGCCCACTCAATCTCAATGCTCAGCATGATATGCCAGTGGCCACGCTCAAAAGTATTCCATACTTCATGGGAGAAAATCAAGTCACCCCTATTGAACACATTCAAGATGTGGCCAATGTATGCTATGTCTATTTGATTGAACATGATGATGTTGTTGTCAAGTTTTTTGCAGCCTCTTTTAATGTTAAAGCACTTCAATGGTACCGTGGCCTAAGACCTATGTCTATTGCTACCTAGGATGAGCTTGGAACACTCTATTTTCAATTAATTTGAATATAAATCAGATCATTTATCACTGGTAGATCAACTGATACAACAAAGCGCGTGCCCAATGAACAAATAGATGAATGATTTCAACATTAGGTTCCAAAAGACTTGAGACATAATTCATCAAGTGGTAAGACCTATAGCCCAACACACTTTCTTGTACTATCTAAGAGATTTGAATAGTGAAATTTCAGTCATGATTCAATCCATGGGAGGTAGAACCAAGTACCTGTTACATACAATATTTCAATAAGGGCAGTAAAATAGTCTCATTCAGGCTCCGTAAGTTGGCACCTAGTCCTCTTCGTTCCCTTGTTCCTAAAGATGTATCCATGTGCTCCAACCTTCTATTTTCTAGTTCCAATGCAGATCATGTAACCAGTTGCATATACATCCTACTCTCATGCACAATAAAAATAAGATGATGAATTGAATGCCCTAATTAGAAACTTGTCCAAAAAGGTCATATCATTAGAGAAACAACAGGGAGTAAGCCTGTAGAGGAAATTCCAATCAGGCGCAAGGCCATAGAAATCAACCTCAGCAGAACTAGTATAGGAACCAAAGGTATGAAAAAAATCAATAGAATGATAGGTGGCATACTAATGTACACTTGCCTTTACAATTTATTCCTCCTGCACAACCTCTTCCAGCACCCAGTACAAGTTAGGAACTTGTCCTAGTCTAGAACAATATGGCGCAAGGAATCTGAATGGTGATTTTCCTTGCAATATGCCTCATAGAAATATCATTGCTCTAATGTTGCACATGTGCATAAGCCTACATGATTAGAATGCTTCCAGCTATCAGCCTTCAAAAAGTGCATCTAGAAGAAGATAACCAAGAAAATACAGAATTTCCTCTAGAGGAAAATTTGATGTTATTTAGCATTGAAGACTTCTGTGTAATCAACCAAGCTGTAGAGGATACAAGTAGACCATGCGTTCCCAAGTTTTGGAAAACACAAGATACAAGAAGATAATGCTAGATTCTGGTCTGCACGCAGGTCACAATCCCAGCAACAAAAGTAAGACCCTCAAAAGTAAAAAATAAACAACTAAGATATCTAGTAGTAAAATCACTCAAGTACCCTATACAAGAGGTCTCACACAAAGCTCCTCATGAAGTAGCATGTGCCCCTCCTTTGGTAGGTCAAACCTTTGCAACTTAGCTAAGGTTCATGCCTCTATACGCCAAACAGTCAAGAAAGGATGTTATTGTTCCCCAAATGCTCAAGTCATGGGTTTTCCATTCATCATTGTGGACCAGATGAAAAAGACAAACATAAATGTTATAATGTGGGATGCCCTGACCATTCCATCCCAGCGTGACATTGTTGCATGAATCCTTGGTGCATCTCTGCGCACTGATCTAGCTATGTAAAAGTCGTGTGCTTCTATCAACATCTGTCAAGAAGAAGAGAAGAAAGTAAGTAAAATTGTTAAAACCCCACCCTTCTATATGTCTTTGATTGTAGGAAAACATCTTGTCCATAACTATATGATTGACTTAGGTGCTAGTACTTTTTTCATGCCCAAGAAGATTTTTGATGTCTTAGGTCTTAAGTATAACCCCTTGACAAAAGGAGTCCTACAACTCGATGGTTCAACTATCACTACCATAGGAATCATCAAGGATCTTGAGCTAACCCTCCATGCATGTCCAAATCTAACAATAACTCAAGATGTTTCAATCATTGACTTACCCCCCTTTGTTTTCCTTATGTTTGTCAAGAGACTTTACTACTAAAGTGGGTGGTTACTTGTCTACTGATTGGACCCATATGTTATTCAAGACAAGGTATGGTACCTAGTTTACCATACAAGTTGAGCCAATATTTTCCTATCATGTAGAGTTATATGTCCCTTCTCCTCTCCAAGCCAACTGTTTGATCCAAGAGGAACAAGCTTCAGTTCCTAAAGAGCAGCCTCTTCCACCTTCTATTCCTGATCTAGTACTTGATGAGTGGGAAGAGAGGCACCATAAATTTGACCCATATGCTTAAGAACTGGAAGCTTATGAAATAGGCTTGGTACCTACTGCATTCTTGAAGAAGAAGCTATGTTGCCACATTCGCTCAAGAAAAGGGAAGAGAACCCTGGTCTATGGAATTTATACTTTAATGGATCTAGAAGTAGAAACGGCGTAGGAGCAGGAGTCGTTCTCATTTCCCCTAAGGATGAGAAATTATTCTTCTCTCACATATTTTAGTTTACATGTTCCAACAATGTGGCAGAGTATGAGGCGTTGGTGCATGGTCTACTTATTGCTGAAAAGAAGAAGATTAAGGCATTGCAGATATTTGGAGATACTGAATTAGTTATCCACCAAGTCACCAACAAGTGCCAGAAAATATAAGCTTCTCAAAGATTATAAACATAGAGTTTGGGACCTCCTTGAGATCTTTGATGCTCTAAATATACAGGTGGTGCCACGTAAAATGAATAAGGAAGCTAATCAAATGGACCACACTTGGTTCACAGTTATCTCCTACTGAGGAATTTTTCAAACATAAACACTCAACACATTAAGATGGTGATCAGACCATCCATTCCAATACAACAACACCAGATGATAAGTGTTTGATAGTGACGTGCAGATTTTCCAATTCATTCAAAATGAAGCAGAATTCTCATCAAGTATGCAAGCTTACTTGCATGATAGCTATGGTGACCAAGTGATTCACTTGAAGTAAAATAAGTATTCCTAAAGGGATGGTCACCTTAGAGTCAAATGTTTAGTCCCTGATGATGAGTTCAAGGGTGAAGAAAATTATATGCGTGTCATGCAAGAAGATTGCTCCCTAGTTACTATTGCACGTAGAAAAGAATTGTTTCTCAGTAAATCTTGTGTGCATGATGAAAAATAGGCCTTCATCTCTCTCTATAAAAAATAAAGTGATATCTTCATAATGGGAGTATGAAGACCTCAAGGTTTTGATCCAAGTGTTTCTCAACACTCCATTGACCTTGATCCTAACATCAATCCCATCAGACAAAAGTAAACGACCAGTCAATCCAAAGATAGAGCCCCTCATGAGAAAGGAATTATCCAAACTCATTGAGGTGAAAATATTATTTTTCCCATCAAGTACTCTACTTGGGTCGTGAATTTAGTTCCGGTGCACAAGAATAATGGTGAAATCAAGACTCTGTGTTGATTTTAGATATTTGAACAAGGAATCTCTAAAGGATCATTATCCTTTGCCTTCAATGGAGTAGATTCTACAAACTGTGGCCGTGTGAAAATATTCTCAATGTTAGATGGGTATTCAGGTTTCAATCAAATCCTGGTCAAGGAAGAGGATCAATTCAAAATAGAGTTTACAAACAAGTGGGGAACATATGCATATCATAAGATGCCCTTTGGTCTGTTAAATGTAGGTGCACAACATTTCAACGCACCATGGACATTTCCTTCAAAGGTTACATCAATGATTTCATCTTGGTTTACCTTGATGACATAACAATCTTCTCAAAGCAGAGTGAGGATCATATGACACACCTGGAGAAAGTATTTAAGAGGTGCAGAAAGTATAGGGTATCTCTTAACCCCAAGAAGTGAAAATTTTTTTAGTGGCGGAGGGAAACCTTTTGGGCCATGTGGTTTTGAAGGATGGCATCACAATTGATCCTAATGCATGTTTCAGCCATCCTGGCTCTTTCCCTTCCGGTGCACAAAAGGGCCTTGTAGTCCTTCCTTAGGTAAGATCAATTTTGTTAGGTGTTTTATTCCTAAATTTGCAAGAATGGTAAGGCCAATCACCCTGATGCTAAAGAATGACATAGATTTTAGATGGACAGTAGAAGGAAAGGAAAGCTTCAACAAAATCAAGCAAGAAATTACTTGCACGCTAGCACTCATCAACCTGAACTACTCAAAGGATTTTATCCTTTATGCTTATGGAGCTGATGTGAGTGTGGTTGTTGTCCTAACACAAGAAAATGAACAATGGAAGGAAAAACGAGTGGATTTCTTCAGCCAGATGCTGAAGGATTATGAATTAAAATATAGTCACATGGAGAAGAAGGTCTTCACCATCATGTATGTGCTCAATAAATTTAAGAGTATGCTTGCTAAAAATCATATCAAGGTGCTAGTCTCCCACTCTTCTGTCAGATACTTCATCATGGGAGCAGAAATCAGTGAAAAAAGAGCATGATGGGTGACCAAAATCATGGAATATGATGTGACTATCAAAGCCATAAAATATGGTAAGAGGAAGTGCACAATCTACAAGAAGATTGTTGAAGATGTGTAGAATGAGCCTGAGACTTCATTGTTTCTAGATGAGGGTCTCCCACATGTAAAACTTGAGAAGAATATGGATCCTGGCACATGTGACTGGATGAAGGACATGATCACATTCCTTTCCGAGGGCACATACCCTCCTAGATTAAACAAGGCAAAGAGAAGACATCTGAGGTTACAATCTATCCCTTATGTTTTGATTGATGGACTTCTCTTTAATAAGAATCTTGATGGCATGTTGTTAAGGTGTATCAATGGCATGCAAACTAAAAATGTGTTGGTAAAATTCCATGATGGTTTTTCTGGTGGACACTTTTTTGCCAAAACTACATCAATGAAGATCATAATGGAAGGAATCTTCTGGCCTACCCTATTTTAGATGCACACAAGTGGGTCACAAAATGAAAGGAATGTTCTTTCTTTGCAGGAAAGAAAATATTGGCAGTGCTTCCCCTCTGACCAATCCAAGCAGATCAACCTTTTGTGTAATGGGGTCTCTCACCTCATAAGAATGATCAATCCACCTTCAAGCACTTGTACAACAAGTGGGTGTTGACAACTACAAATTACTTCAACAAATAGAAAGAAGCTGTTGTGCTCAAGGAATCAACCGAATCAATCATCCTTTAATTTCTCGAAGGTATAGTAATAAGGTTTGGTGTTCCTCAAACCATTATCTCCAATAATGAAAAATCCTTCCTTAGGAACAAAATCATTGATTGGGCTTTAAATCTGGGCATCTATCTGAAATACTTCTTCCAACTATTACCCTCAAGGAAATGGTCTGGTATAATCAACAAACAAGAACCTAATCAGGATCATGAAACGCACAATGAACATCAGCCAAAGATAGTGGCATAAAAGGGTCTCAAGTGCATGAGATGGGTAGATAGAATTACAATTAAAAAGGTAGTAGGAACTTCACCTTACAAGCTTGTCTATGGAAAGGAGGCTACCCTTCCTTTGAAAGCTAGAGTTTAACTCATTTCCTCTTTCCTTAGCAGCTGAAGCTAGAAGGCATAGACCAGAGAGAAATTAGAATGGCAGAACTGGTTAATCTTAAAGAATTAAGGAATTCTACCATGATCAAGCTAGAAAAACATCAAAAAACATTAAAGAAATGATTTGACAGAAAGGCCACAGCCTAAAAATTTCAAAGTTGGGGATTTAGTTTTGAAATGGGATGTTGACAGAGCTAAACCAGGGCATTATTCAAAGTTTGATGCACTTTGGAGTCACCCATGCATCATTAGTTCGTGCAAAGAGGCTAACTCTTTTGAGTTAACTCATCTTGATGGAGGAATGCACTACAAATCCCAATAAAAGAAATTTATCTCAAACCCTTCCCATTAAGTTTGCTGAATCATTTTGTATATATTAGAGTAGTTTCAATTCCTCCAAGTGTGTCACACACACATTTATTTATTTATACATAGTAATTTCTTCTCGCATTCTCCCTGTGTGAATCTCTTCTTTTTCTTCTAGGATGCTGATAGTTTTCATTAGTTTTTAGGATTTGGAATAGAGTCAAGAAATGATCCTTCAAGTGACTTCAAGGGTAGTTCTTCAAAGCTACTGATCAAGATATCAAGAGTACATAACAGACTCCATGCCCAATGGATGCTTTAGGCTACTAATCTCCTTCATCTAGCAAGTAGATGGCCCCAAAAGTCACCAAAACTGTTATCCAAATAACTCTCCTAGTTATTTGGGTAACTTATATACTCCTTCTGGCTCTGAGCTCTTCATTACAATGTTTTGCACGCTCAAATTCACTTGGAACATTCCATTGCTTGCATTTCCTCATGCACCTCCCTTCTTTTCCCTCATGCACCCTTGCATGCTTCCCTTTCTTCCCTTCCTTTTCCTTTTCCTCTTTGTTCCATCTTCCCTTTTTGTGCATTCCCTGTGCTTCCACTTTCCTCTCAAACATTGCATCCATCTTGCATGCGCCCGCCTAGCACTTGCTCCAAATTAGTTGTCCTTGGTATCCCCGCACCCCTTCCTTAGGATATCACACAATTACCTTGTAATAATTACACCTTGACTATGCTTTCTCAGCTCACCATTTTTCCTCCTTTCCCCTTGTGTGTTGCACGCGCCTTCCTTCTGTCTATTAGAAGCTGCAATATAATATGAGAAATAAAAACTAAATAATACAATATGAAAATTAAATTCATCTGAGATATTGTATTCATCTAGAGATATCTTCTTATACAAATGCTTGATCCAATAATATAAGATTCAAGTCTTATCACTTAGTCTTCCTCATATCTCTCTCCATGAATCTCTCAAGCTTATCCCTAGGATCTATCACACTCCAAAATAGCTACGTGAGTTATTTATCACAACACACTCACACTAACTATATTATTAATATTGAGTTATATAAACTCATTATTAATAATATTACAATATATTAATAATGTTACACAACATATTTGTAACATTGTCTCCTTCCCGTGCCTCATTCTTCTGCAGGCATATATTTGTGCCCTCTTTTGCGCTCTTCCGTGCCATGTTATTTTCTCATACTTTAGTGTGCAACACGCCAACCTATCAAAGCACGCCAATAGGGTGTTGAATCCTGGATACCATCTAATGAATGACACATGGAAGAAATGATAAATCAGATGAACAGTTGGCTGATTTATTTAGTCAATTTGTGCGCGCCACGTGTCTTGCATGCCCAGATGGCTCTGACATCTTTTGATGGCCATATCTTATGCTACAGAGCTCTAATTGGTGTGCGCTTAGTCTCAACCGATAGTTCTTGACATCGGCTATAGTGCTAGACATTCAAATTCAAATTCATGGTGGATCTGGTAGGTGAGAAATGGGAAAATGTCTTTCTGGGCATTAATGAGCATATCTAATTGCTCTAACCACCCAATTTGATATGATCTTCCTTCTTTTATTCTCCAACATGCCAAACAGACTTGGGGAAACATATCTGAAAGATCTACAGATGGATTTATAGGTATTGATTGATTCTTGTCGTGGTTGTATTTCAAATATAGGTTTTCCCTCCTTCTTCTCTTCTTGTTCCATGGATTCATCTATAAATGTAAGAGCTGGGCTCATAATTAATGTTGGACATTTTGGATCCTTACACATTTTGCTAAGGAATTCATATTTTCTGTATTATTGGTCGCATACCTATAGATATGCTTTGTGCATGTGGATATTTTCCTCTTTCACCATTGTAACAGTTATGTGCATTTTTTGAAGTAATATAAGCATCATTTTGTGACTATTTTCTATCCTAAGCATGTTTGTATTCTTTCTTCTTTCCTTTCTTTCACTTTGCATGCTTTTTTTATCATTCTACATCCCTTGTAATCTCTTTTATTGTTATGTTCCATGAAACTAATCTGGAAAATGTGTATTAGTTATGCTACACATGCCTATCTTTCTTCTGTGCACTTCCCTTCATTTTCACTCAGAACAGATAGTGTTCATCCCTCTTTTTCTGGTGCTATCGCCTTTTAGTGTAGTTTCCTTTCATGTTATCCTTCTATCCCTAGTCCCTTGGAATTGTTAGCTTAGTTTTCCCCTTCAGCATTAGGATTAGCAAGACCAATAGAAATAGAGAGAGGAACCGGCCTTCTTCGTAGATCCGTCTCAAGCGCGCAAGGTCCCACAACTTGGAGATTGCTCCATTGTTGTCTCAAATGACTCGATCCTTTTAGATCTGAGACATAGGTGTAATTTTGACGACTAGCAACTTCCTTGATGGAACACTTGCCCACTCTCAACCACATCAAGAGGGTGTGGAACTTGTCCCCTCGTCCAACTCATTATCGACACTTTCATCCACCTATGCATGTCAGCTGGACACAATGGTGGGAGGATGCCATGACTTGAATGACCATATTTCTTATAATCTATGGTCAATAGTTAGCTAAAATTTAGCGCTACTCATACTCCTCTACCACCTCCCCTCTTAGCCGAATAGTGGTGGCACTCCAAGGAAATCCTTTCTCATAAGCTATGTAACTTCAAGTGGCAAAGCTTCGCTAGAAAATTCAAATTGTGGATAATTGTAATGCTCAGGGAGCTCAAATTCATGCTCACATGAATTGGCTTAAAGTTGGGGATCAGATTTAAAAATAATTCTTTCTTTCTCTCAAATTCAAAAATCCCTCTCAGAAATTTTGGTCCATCCTTGATAACAGAAATTGGGTTACCAATCACCAACTCGTGCTTCAGGATTTTTTCAAGCATTGAAAGGTTGTGTTTCAAACTCAAGCTCCTTCAGAAGAGTGAGAAGCAACCCTTGACCAATGTTGGGCTATGGTGCCATGCAAACTCTCTCTTACTCAGAAGGTGGCTTACAAGCACATGCTCACCATTGATGACCTTCATGAAGTGGCCATGCAAATGGATAATGGCAAGGCCCCTAGTTGTAATGGTTTCCCACGCAAGTTTTATAAGTCACTTTGAGATATTGTTGGCCCTGAAATTCATTAGGTTTATCTTAAAGGCTTTCAGGACCTGTTATTGGGCATGCATATCAACAAAGGAAACATAAAATATATCCCCAAACCAGGAGATCCCAAGAAAATTAATAGTTGGTGGCCTATTACCTTGCTTAATGTCCCATACAAGATAATTTCCAAGGACCTATCTATTTGGTTAAGTCATATCCTTCCCGTTGTCATCTAGCTGGAGAAAACTAGTTTAATTCAGGGGCACTACATCCTTGACAACATCATTGTTGTTTGGGAAGGAATGAAATGGGCTCGCAGATCCAATCAATATGTTATGTTCATTAAAATCTATTTTGAAAAATCCAATGATAGGATTGAATGGTTGTTTATTCTTGCCATGCTTTAGGCCCTTGGCTTTGGCCCCATCTTCATTCAATCTGTCAGCATACTTTTTTTCAATGCCTCTTCCCAAATCACCATTAGTGGCCATATCTTTGAGCCTTTCGGGTTATTATCCTCTATTCGCCAAGGGTTCCCATTAGCACCTATGTTTTATGTTCTAACTGCTGAAGGTTTTGGGTATCTTCTCACCCAGACCAAATCTAAAGGGCTCGTAAGGGGAATTGTGTTGCCTTCTACGAATACATATTAATTTCTTAATGGCCACTTTATTGATGATTCTTTCCTTACTCTCATTGAGGAGGAGACCAATATCCACAATGTCATGCATTTTCTGGATATCCTGGATGTCTTTTGGCCAAATCCAAATCTCAAGGGCTCGTCAAGGGAATTACGTTTCCTTCTATGAACAAATATTAATTTTTCAATGGACACTTCGGTAATGATTATTTCCTTACTCTTATTGAGGAAGATACTAATATCCTCAATTGCATGCATTTTTTAGATATCTTTTGTTTAGCTTCTAGTTCTTCCATTCAATGGTGAAAAACGCAGTGTTACAGGTAATATATCCTCCTTACGTCGACTTGGATAGCTTCATTTGATTGGAAAATTCTTCGGCATATTGAGATGTTTAAAAACCTTGGTATTCCTTTTTCCTTTTAGGCATCGCCAACAAAACTGTGGCAATATGTGATTTAACAGGAGGCCAAAATTTTGGAATAGTAGATTACCAAGTCGTTGTCATTGGCGGGGAAATTCCAAATTTGTTCCAAGGTCCTCAAAGCCACCCATGTTTACTAATCCTCATGTTGGGTGCCTTGCAAATCTTCAATTCAAAAATTGGAGAAGCTTCTCAAAGACTTTCTCTAGGCTAGTACCTCATCTGGAAAAGGTTTTCACATAGTCACATGGGAGACCTGTTTCCTTCCCTATGACTTTGGGGGGATGGATCTTATTGACATATTCCAACAAGGGCATGCAATCTATATGAAATGGATTATTCAACACATTGAAGGTAGAGAAGAGTGGAAATTTATTATGTTCCATGGCATCAAGGAGGGCTCTCCCTATGGCCTCCCCACTTGGAAGGGTTTGGAGTTTTCCAATCTTCTCATTGCTCCATTTCCTATCAAATTTATTGGCACTTTCGTGCTTAAAAGTATCTAGAAAGCATGGGAATGCATCAATTTGTGGCTTCTATGGAAAGGAAATGTATTCTACAATGGCCTTTCCATCAATTAACAATCCATGTGGTGGTCGCCTATCATTCAACTTTAGGATCGGTGTCTTGCAGAAGTCCATGGAATTCCTGCACTCAAGCTTTTCAAGTCGGAATGTGTACCATTCAAGATTAATTTTATAAACACACACAATCTTAGGTTCCTTGGAATGAGTTCAAAGCTCTTTTTTTAATCACCACCCACGATCATGCTAGTTTCATTGAAATCACTGATTCAGTCCCCGACCATATGTTGCACAAAATATCTATGTGTCCCTCCCGTCCTTGGTAGATGGAATGGAAATGGTTTGTGGACACCCCTTTTAGGAATTACTCTGGCAGTAAGGGTTATAAATGGCTCTCCCCACATTTACCCATGGTTGAAAACTAAACACTATATAGGGATTGCATTCTTCTCCCTCTTGTTGCAGGAGGTTTAAAATTGTTCGGTCTACCTATGTGGAGCCCAAAATTGCACACTTTTGGTGGTGTCTTTTATATCAAGGTCTTCTGATAGGCCTCCGCCTAGTTCAACTTAGTGTCTCGGACCCCAAATATCTGTTTTTTGGCCACCTTGAAACCTTGTTGTACTTATTCTAATTTTATCCCAAAGCCTAGCGGGCTTGGAACTGGTTTCATTATTTCTTCTTCCCCCTCCAACTAGAATGTTTCACATGGTTACAAATTATTTTAAGAGATAACCCCATCTTTCTACATATGTTCTCCTATATTCTGCATGTTTTTAGAGGGGAAATTTTATTTTAGTTATGGAAAGAACAGATTGATTTTTTCTTTGCTAATATTGAAGTTGATCAACAATTCTCAATGTATAATAAATCGATGGTTATCTCCAATGTGCTTCTGTAGATTCAATTTTAGGCCAACAAGGTGGCCCTGGAGGTGGAGAATTTATAGACTCTTCTATGACACTGGGATAACGCCCCATGTAATGTCACTAAGGAGCCACCTTCACCTTCTTGGCGTTCTCTTCCTTGTGGTGGTTGTCCCCGTGGAGGTCGTCGAAGCCACTCCCAATGGAATTCTTTTAGTCGTGCTCATTGATCACCACGCAGCCAACCGCAAAGGGGTGTCTCCTCACCATCTCACCAACATTGTTAGGGCTCAGCCCAACTCATCATCTCAGTTGGGGCTTGTTTATTTCTCTTGATTCACGCACCCATTATGGTTGGAAGCTGCCACCTCTTCCCCCTCCACCTTCGAACAAGTTCCATCTGATTCCCCTTTCCATCTCACCCACATGGGTGGTGGGTGAAAATGAAGAGGAGGACCCTTCTGGATCGGGTTGGGACATACCTGACACTAGTAAGGACCTTCCTATTCATGGCTGGCTTGATGATCACAAACCCCCCTCTGATGGGTAAGTGCATGGAAATGGGGGACCAAAAGGGGGTCAAAAGTGGACACATTTTTCCTAAAATCAGTAAAACCTAAACTTCATACAATAATTTGGCATCCATATGCTCAAAATTTGACAAAGTGATAAGATTTAGTATTGTAGAGCTCAGAATCTAGTTTCTAAAATACTATTTTTTTTTCTGAAAATGGTGGAGATTAAGAGGGTCAAATGTGGTGCACACAAAAAGTATGTTTATTTTTGTGTCAAAAAGATAAGAACCTTTTGTGTGTGTGCCTCAACATTTTTTGAGTTCTATAAAAAAAAATTCAAATCCCTTTGGTAGAAAGTTATCTAATACCTTGTGTGAGGTCCCACTAATTTTTCATAATTTTTGGATGAATATATAAATTTTTATTAATTTTCTAAGTGCACATATCCCAAAAATAAAATACTTGTGTGTGCACCCCCATAACTATGAGAATAAAATTCATTTTTTTGTTTTTTTTAGTGTCTGTAGAATGGAGTTTCAAAAAACCCACTTTTTAAAAATTTGGATGAAAAAATCATAAATTGTGCACCAAAACATATGCATGGGTTTTCACAAGAAAAGAAGGCACTCATAAAATAAATTATGGATGAGAGCCTTAAACTAATCATATTTTAGAAGAATTATATCATCACCAAGGTAAAACCGAGATTGACATTGTAGTATAATTTATATTTTAATATTATGTTATAATACATGAGATATCAGGGTGCACACATGAGATTTTGATTTTTTTTGTCAAAAACATATTTATTCATGGATTACATGGTCCAAACCTTAGGTAAATCCAAGGCAAATACAAGCCTATGGATTGGGTATTTCAAACCCCAAGAAGATGAAACATGATCACATTATAATGTGCTTAAAATTGAAAATCAAACACAACAAAACAAAAAGAACTCGTGATATTGGTCCCACTGGTCACAGGTTGTCTGTAAATTCCTGCATATTCCTCACATTTTTATTCTTGTTAACAATTTTGTATATTTTATGTTATGCACAGATTGTTTTGTGAAATATTTAAATTTCTCGAGTGTTTGCCTTCGTGGTCTCCTCCCCATAATTCTCAAAAATATCTTTATCACCACAAGACAATTGACAAAGGGAACGGGTGAAAAAGGGCGTGAAAAAATGAAATTGAACACGTCTTTAACAGAGATTGGAGATGTTGCCAAAGATTGTATATCATCCAACAAAGCCAAGAAAGAAGAAAAAAATTAAAACAAGGGAGCAAATGCAAAAAATACATGAAAAAAAAATCAACACATGGAGATGAAGGTATGTCATCTCTTCCAAATGAAATTGATGGTGCAACATATCCTTAAACACCAATTGAGTCAATAAATAATGAATATTAAATGAATGATGATGCAATTCCAAATTTAAACATAGATGTTACACAAAATGACCAACCTATTAAAAACACACACTCTTTACCGAATTATGAAGATGAACGACAATTAGAAAATGAAAAATGTTTATATGATACTCAATAATCATTTCCATTGAAATCACCAATTAAAATTTTGCGGAAAACACCCAAAATTTTACATGAGATGGATGAAAATATTTTAAACCCAATGACTAATAAGATTTGTCAACACACTTGTAGAAGAAAAGCTAATCAGATATGGAAAACATATTTTAATGAATTAAATGAAACAGGTAGATGTCAATTGTTTGTTGAAATGATAAAAATTATTAATTATAGACCTACGATGAAGACCCTTAGTCTAAGAACATCTAAGACCAACAGTGAAAAATCTATTATAAAAAATCTTATGAATGCATACCAATCAATGGGTCCAACCTCACGTACCAAAGATAATAATAGCTACCCGACATGTTATTACATCAGCCATAGTAAGTAAAGCAACAAAAAATCTTGTTTAATTAGAAAAACAAGTAGTGCACTAAAAATCAATAGGAAAACACTATTAAAATTTCTTGAGTGTTGTGAAAGAATTGAAGATACAAATAACAATGAATTATGAGAATTCTCTGGTAGAATGCCACAAAAAGACAAAGACATAGTTGATGACTTAAAATTGAAAATTTTATAATTTTGGAAAAATAATACAAGGGTTTAACCTAATGAAAAATATGTTTAAAAAAAATGGTTCTAGAAACTATGAATCACATCCTAAACATTTTTTGGATATGACACAAACACAAATTTTTAATAAGTTTAAAAGAGACTCATCCCAAAATACAAATTATTCAAAGGTATTTTGAAATTTCAAAACATTTTTTATGTTAAAATAAATCAATCAAGGGACTACTTGTTGTTGTAGGATCCATATTGAATTTGTTATGTATTATGATATTTTCCGGCATATATGTATTAATTTGCATACTGAGAATATTTTGTAGGAGTGTATGATAAATGTTCCACCTAAATAAGCAAGAAATTTCATCTCAAGTGTTTTTTGTAAAAGAGAAGGATGATTTTTTAAATAAGAAATCATGATTAGAAAGGAACTTGTGATAGTTTTGGTGGTTTGCAACGTTTGCAAAGATTTATACA
Organism: Taxus chinensis; assembly: GCA_019776745.2. Lineage (NCBI taxonomy): Eukaryota > Viridiplantae > Streptophyta > Pinopsida > Cupressales > Taxaceae > Taxus > Taxus chinensis. Next base: position 980,540,989 of record CM034147.1, read on the forward strand.
CAGAGAGAATACACATGTAATCGTAAATGAACTTGTTAGTTTTGGAAAATACAAGTCAGTGGCATACACTTAAAAATATGGTAAAGAAGCCAGCGGGTGTGAATTAGTGAGTAAAGAAATAAGTGTTTCAAATGTTATGACTATATTTCGAGAGGAGCTAGTGTGCATGAGTATGCACGACATACACACAGAGATTGATGGTTAGATGACAAATTTAGGTTATTGCAAGGACACATTTCCTCTTGGTACCATTGTGTTAGTTATTGATTTTGCAGAGAATTATACTCTACATCCACGAAATGAAGTTGTGATCACAATACTACAACTCTATTCAGGTTTCTATATTTATGCATATAGTATTCACTCATGCTCTCGATAGCACAAAGGAAGAGAGAAATATTTTGAGGGAATATCATTTCTATATTAGTGATGATCGTTGGACATTCATAAGAGTTTATGCAAGGTTTTCTCGAGATCTTCTATGGAAATGTTGATTAACAGAAACATCATATTTGATAAACACGTCATATGGTCAGATAATTATACATCACAATTCAAGAATGCGTGAATGTTCTATTGGTTGAGAAATATGCATAGGATAAGCGGTGTTCAACATTTTTATAATTTCACTGAGGTCAGACATGGAAAAGGAAAACAAAACCTCTCTCTCTCTCTCTCTCTCTCTCTCTCTCTCTCTCTCTCTCTCTCTCTCTCTCTCTCTCTCTCTGTAGTTACAATTTAATTATTACAATTAATGTAATATTGTGTTGTCTCACATTACATATGGTTCATTTGAATTATTGAAATTCCAAGAAGTGGATGTCATTAACATTAACATATATATTATTATAATCAATGTCATTGAATGATGTATAGTAAAATTAAAAAATTTGTAAATTAGTTACACATATATTTTAATTCCCATGTTTAAAACATATAAAAAATAACACTAATAATACATATTAACATAACATAGATATTATATCATATTAATCTGGACTTAGATACATGTATAAAGCATATTTCATCTACTATACAAGTTTTAAAACAATTTTTTTCTCATATATTATATTGATTTAAAAAAAATTGATAGCATACAAAATTTGGTGGATCAAAATCAATGTCTTAACAAAGCCATGTAGGTATATACAATGATATACATCGACAAAATATAAATCTACGCCAATATGCCATGAAGGCAGACAACAAAATTTGTATACATCTAAGCTATGGGGTATCATCAAATAATCTAGTTCTCTTCGGTCGTCGGGAAGATGACTCAGGCACATCAATGGAACGTCTCATATTCCATTTAGAACTCATTCTCTCAAAGGATGATTGTAGCTCCATCTATTAATACAAATAAACAACATACCCATTAGTATACAATTAGTGACATATAAAATAACACTGCTTAAAAATAAATACTTACTACAATCTGATGATCACTAGCAATCATCCTCTGCCTCTCAAGATCATCAACATCATTACGAGGTACACGAAATGGAGTAGTCAACTCCTCCTATTGGAAATCAGGATGATGAAAATTTGAATACACATGAATTTTATTTAGTTATACTACATGATTTTGTTTAATACAATATCTTCATTATGAAAATTAATTTACCAGCGCATACCTATGTAAGAGGCACGGCAGAAGCTATGCCCATATTAACTCAAACATTTAAAGATCCTTGAATCTCAACAGAAGACTCAAATGACATCATCAACTAAAAAAATAATACAACTCACATTATTAAATTCATATGTTAACTATAGTTCATTCTCTTTGTGTATATGATGAATAAAAATAATTATAAAATGCACATTAGTAAATTCGCCAACATGCGAAATCATACCAACATTCACCTATTCAGCATCAAAATGTAATCTTTAGGATAACATCTTTATACATGAAAACAAAAGAACACAATAAATTTAGTAATTTATTACCAATTTATACCTGAGGGGATGAAGTGCCCGCAAACAACTATGAAGCAATGGAATGTGATACTAGATGTATAGTTTGAACCCGTAATTTTATAAAAACACACATGATTAATTTTCATTCACAATTGATTAACATTCTTAATTATAATATTTTATACATATATATATATATATATATATATATATATTACAACTCATTTCATGTAAAATTACCTTTTAGTCGATACGAAAGGCCGAATCTAGTAGATCATTTGTGATGATGATATTCTCCAACACATAATCATGATGAGCCTCCTCCAGGTTGGACACTCCGTTTAGCCTGTGGAGCTTCCTTGTAAGGCTGTGGAGATGCCACATCAACCACGTAGGTCCATATACTCCCACAATCATGACACTCTATGGTATATGATATCTACTACCTAGAAGGACGAGCCTCATCACCTTGGGAGAGATGAGTTCCATGTTGAAGCATTGATTGTGTCAATGATCTGATATAATCAAGGGTCTAAACCTCCACTCTCTCCTTCACAAAAAAGGGGGTTGAAACATGATGAATAGATGTGTGGGAAATGGGTCTAACCGGCGTGTTTTGAAAATGTTGTGCCCCCTCTCTATCCTTTGAAGAGCCCTTGCCTATGCCCTAAAAATATTGAACGTCATAATAGTTAGGTACTTCATTGAGGACAAACTCACAATAGAGTTTCCTCAAGAAATAATGTGGCACCTCAAAATTATTATAAGGTGGTTGGTCAAAAACCATCCACCACCTATCCCAAAAATTATTTTTTATCCCTCATGATTACACCAGTGGATGGGGAATATTTCGTAATCCAATCGTAATAGCGCATTTGTTTTAGGATTAGTAAATAATGCACACAATTTATCTTTTGTGCTTTTTTTCTTCTTCACCACATCATAAGACAACTTGTCAACATAAAAATTGCAGTAGTTGGTTTTAAAACTCTCCCATGTGTTTATTTATCCAACCACAATGTTAATATTAGATCATAATGATCCTAATGATATTAGCTAGGTTTTGACGATGTGCATATTTGGCATTAGGGTTTCTTAAGGTTTCTATCAAACCCTCACTTTGAGTTTTATTGTTTTTAAAACCTCCCCCAAAATTTATTTTTGGGTGTTAGGCAGATGTTGTGTCTATTGAATGGGGTGTTTTAGGGATGTTTTCTTATTCATCTTGATGTGGGGGTGAATGTGGGGTTTGAATTGAAGATACATAAACATCTGAAAATGAAAATAAATAACAAATCAACAACTATTCAAGAAAATAAGATTAATAAGTAAAATAAACTATAACCGACCTTCTAAGCTCACCTCCATCGTCGATTCGAGGTGTCACATAGGTGTTAATGCCAAGAAACGCGCTGTGCTTTTTAGCACTCACGTTTTTGCCCTCCCTTAAGCTTTTTTTTTTGTTTTTTCAAAGTAAAATGGCCTCGAGTTTCGACTGTGTTTTATAACAATCAAAAATTGAGCACATTATAATGCAACCTCGAATTTCCTCTGTCACATTATTATAAGGTGACCAAGCCATAACGCAAAGTTGGCGTTATGGCCAAAATGGACAAAAAAACATATTTGTGTCCACTTTTTGGTCCCCCATCTTTGTGCACTTACTCTGTTGGTATTTTTGTTGTGGTGTCTTGATTCTCTTGTTTTGATATATGCATAGGCTTTGCCTAGTGTGTTTGTTGGTTTCCTAGGCTTAGCCTAGTTTGTTTTTTGTTTAGGGTTTTGTGCTATCATACCGCTTGCATTTTTATCAGAAAAGGCTTGTATCAAGTTGCATTTTAATATAATATAAGATCCTTTTTCATCAAAATTGTAATTTATAACTAAAAGTATATCAAATTCAAAACTGAATCCCATTAAATCTAATATTTGCAAATTTTTTAAATGTTATAATTTATGATAAAATTTTCCATTTAAATCAATTTAAAAACAAATTTTATAATTTACAATAAAATTTAAAGATTTTATAAAAAATTTAAATGTTATAAGTTATAGGGGAGAGGGGGTCAATAGGTGAACTTGGTCCAATAGTTGACACTGAGTCTTGATCACACACTGATCACACAATACTCAGTAGTTGTTATAGTACCACTTCATAGTTGTCATATTACTATCTAGTGGGTTATTTATATTTGACATAATAATTATGTAGAGTACACTCAATCACATAATGACATGTAAGACCTCTCACCCATGTACAAGCATTAAAAATGCAATGTTCAATCATTATCACCCATGTTCAAGTATTGCATCAATGTAACTCAAATTTACTATTTTAAATCAAAATCAAAATATAGCTTTCCCTCCAATTAAACATTCCAAAGAACAGATATAAGTTAAGACAAATATGATCTACATATTCGTGAAAAAAATTGCAACCCCACATGATAAACAATTGTTTTTGTGGACCCTTAACTTAGGGTGTGCCACTACTAGCCCCTCTCCCGTAGTAAATTTGTGCATATCAAATTTAAAATTTAATCTCTTTAAATTCACATTTTATAAAAATAAATAAATGTTATCATAATAAGGTTTATAATTTATAATAAATGTAAAATATAAGAATATAAAAATCAATAATAAATTTAAAGTGTATAATCACATAAAAATATAATTTATAAATATTTTAATAAGATTTGTAATCAATACAATAAATATATACATATAAAATTTGAAATTTATTTCTTATTAAATTAAATTTTACAATTGTCTAAATAAGATTGTAATGAAAATTTTGGGGTACAATACTAAAAATGGGGTTAGCCACTACCTTTACATGCTTTGGAGCTCCAAAAATAGTGAAAAGCAAGAAAAGAAATAAAGCCCTCACCACCTAGGATCACAATCAAATCCTACAGGCCTAAAACCATCTTCTAAAGCATATTACAGAGTCTTAGTTGGTAAAACATGATGACACACCAACATGAGTGGCCAGGGTATTTGTTTGATTGTTGATATTTGAGATAGAATTACTGTTTACCCATGAAATGAGATAGAAGAATGAATTTTAAACTTCCAAATGTCTTAACAGATCATGAGTACACTTGGGACCATTGATAACAACTTAATATTGATGCAAAGCATGTTTATTTCTACCCTCTACATCTTGGTGGGGCCTATTATCCAAATAATTCCCCTTGTTTATTTTTGACACTTATTCAAGCTTTCATACTTGAATTATGGTGGTGGTGAGATTCAGCCCCAAAATCCACGCAACAAAGGAAAAGCCACGCAACAAATAAAAATTCGTGCAACCAAGGAAAAAGTAGGTCTTTTTGCTGCGACCTGGAAATGGTCCAAATTTCATTTTTAACCTAGCTTATCCATCCAAAAAGAAAAAATTTAATTTGTAAAAGAATGGGAAGGTTAAAAATAGGTGAAAGACCATTATTTGAGCATACCAAAAAGGAGAAAAAAAAGTTTTTAATATGCATGGTAAAAGCGTATAGAACATCTCGACCCCGTGAACTTAAAATGGCCATAACTTTTAACTTGTTGCTCTGATTTTCACAAAAATTTATATCGTTGGAAAGGTCTTGACATATTCTACACCATGAATCTATTAATTTAGGTGAGTGTATGTGGTAAAAATAGGAAAATGTCTCCAGAATTTAAAAATCACAGTTCCAGTTAGACTGAACAACTATGATAAATGAAGTATGGTGCCCAATTTCTTCTTTCAAAAGCAATGTACTATGGTGAATGGGTTTGTAAGGTTTCCCATGATGCTTTTCAGAAACTTATTGATTTCTTTTTTGTGGGTGAATGAAGAAATTTGAGTTTCCTTTCTTTTCCTCCTTCTCCTTCTCTCTCCCATTTCTATATAATGTAAAGTGAGGCCCATTTATAATGTTGGACATTATTGTAATAATGTGCATACTCTTTCAAGTTTTGCACATGTATATATGAGATGAAAGCCTTAGATTTGGGTTTCTCCTTGGTGAATCTTTCCTTTCATCTCCACTGTAATGTATTGTGCATCCTTCTAAAGAAATAAAATACTTGTTTTGTGGCTATTTTTCTGCCCTAGCTGTGTTATATTAACTTTTTTCTTGCCTTTCATTGGATTTGTAGGTATTTTATGCATCTTATATTCTCCTTACAGGTTCATAACTATTGTTCTTTATGGGAGTATGATGGTTCTAAGGTTGTGTTATATTGTGGCATCTACATCTGCCCTCTCTTTCATCATTTTGCTCCCATTTTTTCCTCATTTGAGAGTGTCTCTCCACCCTTTTCTTGTTTTTTATCACCTCTTTTAGTTTAGGATTTTCCATTTTTATGCATATCTTTCTCCCTAGTCCCTTGGAATTTTAGAATAGGATTAGATAGCCACATTTCCTTCGTAGGATTAGTTTAGCATTAGGATTAGGTAGAGGAACCAACCTTCTCTGGAAGTTTGTCTCAGGTACCAAGACCTACATCTTGAGAGACAATCTCATGTTACCCAAAAACATTGATTTCTCATCCACACATGCATCCAAACCAGAGGGTGCTATTTTTTGGTGATAATAGTTTTGGCAATGCCCAGTGGGAGGACAGAGGTTAATATTCCCATTTTTTCCAAGTTTGTGTGTATATCTTGGTAAAAATTCTATCCTTTTAAGGCTCTTGCAATAACACATCTAGCGACTCCAAACACAGATCAACTGGTTTCACGGCTCAAAGTGCCCTCAATTTTATGAGAAGAATCTAAACAAGGTCTAAGAATAGTAGAAGAATGAGTTTTTGAGTACCTACAGTTATCACCTGGGAAGAGAAGAAGAGGAAGAACAATTCAAAGATCACCTTCACCTCCAAATAGAACTCTTTCCACACCACCACCTGGTAGACATTTATTGCAATCTACTAGAGTTCTTGAACCTATTTTAATGGCACAACAAGTGAATCTAGGATTTGTTAACTTTACTGGTAGTAGTCCTCTTGCCCTTAATGTCTAGAATCCCATTCCAGTGTCTTCACTTAAGAGTATTCCTTTCTTCACTGGAAAAAATAATACCACTCCAGCTGACCATATACAAGACATTGCCAATGTTTGTGTTATTCATCAAATTATTGAACAAAATGTGGCTATTAAGTTATTAACTTCTTCATACAAGGGAAAAGCTTTGTACTGGTTTAGGAATCTGGCAGTAGGATCAATCACTAATTAGAATCAGCTGGGAACAACCCTTTGCAATCAATTTGGAGAAAAGGAATATAATCTTTGCTTGCTAGAATAACTGACAACTATTAAGAGGGTTCCCAATGAGCTCATGACATATTTCAATTTTAGATTTCAAAACACCTGGGATAGAATTCCAGTCTCAGTAAAACCAAATCCAGAAAGTGTTTTTCTTTACTTTTTAAGAGCTTTAAATTCTAATATTTATGTCATGATTCGGTCTATCAGGGTATAACACTACTTGGTGCTTTTATAACTATTATTAGAGCTTAAAATACTCTTATCTAACCTAGAAAACTTTCCCCTATACCCCCAATGCCCATTTTCCCAGAAATTGTAAACCCAAATTCTCATCAAACACCTGAGTTAGATCCTATCCCAACCCCAAGAAATCATAGTTCTAGTGAGGCATACACTTCCTCGGGCACCTCAGTTGAGCTTCAAGAAGTAATGAAGCAATTCCAAAATCTTGGGAATAAGTTAGTATCCATTAAAAGGAAGCAAGTTTAAATTTTTAGAATTTATCAGCCTCAATACTAGCCAAATAAGCCCCCTTACCCATAAAACAAGCCTTCATCCCAAGATGAAAATCAAAATCAAAGCTAGTTTCCTTCTGTTATACCATTTCAACCAAACAATCCCAATGCAGTTAGTTCATCCCAAGATTTGGTTCCTATTCAAAATAATCTTGTACAAGATTACAAGTGGTGTTTCCCTTGTCATCTTCCACACAACCAAGAAACATGCCCCAATGAAATTATATTGATGGTGTAAAGTGCATTTTTTTCTCAAGAAACGTTTGCAGAAGAAAACTAGCAGCATATGGTTACTCAAGAGCTACCTCTAAATGACACTTCACTCATAAATTGACAAGTGGAAGACTTTTGTGGGATAAACCAAACCCTTCCTCAAGGTGTAGCTAAAAACACAAGATCCAATAAGAGAGTTATGGAGGAGAGACAATCATAAAATGTGGGTTCTTCTCAACCCTCTTTGACACTTCATGGAGGGGACAGTTCAAGCACAATTCCAAAGGTGCAGGATCATACTAAGGTACCTTCCAAACTAGCTCAAGTGTAAGAAAATGTTGTTGTGAGAAAATTTCAGCAAAAGGATAACCAAACTCCATTCAAAATCCTTGAGCAAATGAAGAAAATCAATCTGAGTATCTCCATGTGGGATTCATTGGAAATTTCAGGCCAAAGGGATCTCTTACAAGCAGTCATGGCTAACTTATCCATCCCAAATGAGTCATCTAAGGAACAAGAAAAGGTTCAAAGAAATTCAATGCAATAAGAAGGGTGCCAACCAAGTAGAAATATGAATCCCCAACCTTTCTATGTGTCTTTAATAATAGGAAGGAACTTGGTTCACAATTACATGATTGACTCAGGAGTAAGCAACTCAATGATGCCAAAGCAGATCTGTAATCTAAAGGAGTAGTACAATTGGATGGGATAGTATTATGAATTGTTGGAGTAATCAAAGGTCTAATCCTCACTCTACATACATGTCCCAATATCACATTTTCTCAAGATGTATCCGTAATTGATCTACCTCCACTCTTTGTCCTATGTCTATCTAAGGATTTTACTGCCAAAATTGATGGATACCTATTAACAGATTGGTCTCATATGGTATTCAGGACAAGGTCTGGTACCAAGGCTGATATCAAGTCTAAAAAAAATTACTACATACCATATTGAACCTTATGTGCCTAGCCCTATCAATGCTAATTGTAAAATGTTTGATCAAGAAGATTGCTCAAGCACTCAAGAGGCAAATACTAGAATTGGATCCATCCTCGAATTAATACTTGATGAATGGGCGCATAAGTGGAATAGGTATGATCCATATAAGGAAATTGAAGAAGTTGAACCGGGTGTTTGTTGCCTGCATGAAGAAAATTCACCTCTTTTTAGTGTCACCAATCCAAATGATGAAGAAGAGAATGGATTTTGGAAAATGTTCTTTTATGGACCAAGGAGCAAGCAATGTGTAGGAGGAGGATTTGTGCTTGCTTCCCCTAAAGGTATGAATTATTACTCTTATTTCATATTTCAATTCAATTTCTCTAACAACATAGTAGAGTATGAGTCCCTTATCCATGTACTACAATGGGTAAGAAAGAAGAACATTAAAAATTGCAGACTTTTAAGGACAGTGAGTTGATTGTCAATCAGGTTAGAGTTTCTAATGCAAAAAAAAATGAATTACTAAAGGCATACAATCATAGGGTGTGAGATCTATTGGAATATTTTGAAACTTTCAATATTCATGCCATCCCAAGATAAGAAAATGAAGCTTCTAACAAAATTACTTCAATTGCACCAAGGTTTTATGTTTTTGAGAGTGTGAAAAGAGACAAGGCACAACCACATGTCAAGGTGGTAGTAAGACATGTCATACCAGATAATGTTACAAGTTAGAAAATGTTTGAGAATGATCAGCAAATTGTAAAATTCCTTCAAGAAGAGGCTGAGTTCTCTTCAAAAAACCAAGACAAGTTAGAGAAACAATATGGAGATCAGGTAGTCCAACTCAGATCAAACAAACTGCCAAAGGGCCTAGTGACTTTGGAGTCCATTTTCAACCCCAATGACCAATTCAGAAAAGAGAAAGCAAACACGACAATCAAGGAAGAGAATTCAAATATTATTGCAATGGGTGAAAACAAATTCCTCAACATTGGAAAGGAACAAAATGAGAAAGAAAATCATGATTTTGTATCACTTTGCTAAGAATTTATGTACATATTTGCATGGATTTATGAAGATATTAGGGGTTTTGATCCTAATTTATCCCAACATATCATTGAGTTAGACCCGACTGCTAAGCCTACTAGGCAGAAATAGAGGCTTGTAAATCCTCATATTGAACCTCTGATGAAAAAAGAGTTGAAAAAATTAATAGAGATAAGTATCATCTTTCCCATTAAGAAGTCATCATCGGTGGCTAATCTAGTCCCAATGAGGAAGAAGAATGAAGATATTAGGTTGTGTGTGGACTTCAAAGATCTAAACAAGGCTTCCCCAAAAGACCATTACCCCTTGGCTTCCATGAACCAAATTCTATAAATGGTGGTTGGCTCTGGAAGATTTTATCTTCTAGACGAGTATTCAGGATATAACTAGATCATGGTGAAAGGAGAGGATCAATTCAAGACATCCTTTACCACAAAATGGGGAACCTATGCTTATAGAAAAATGTCATTTATTCTGTCAAATGCCAGAGCAACATTCCAAAGATCCTTGGACATGGTAGAGGTATGATTAACAATATTGTTCTTGTATATCTTGATGATATTACAATATTTTCTAAGGATGCAACTGATCACCTTTTTCATCTTAGGAAAGTCTTTGAAAGGTGTAGGGAGTTTGGAGTTTCTCTCAACCCTAAGAAATGTATTTTCTTAGCTCATGAAGGTAAACTCCTTGTTCACATTGTCTTTGAAGAAGGGATAACCATTGATATAGAAATATTCAATGTCATTATGGTATTGCCATTTCCTATTCATAAAAAATCTCTCTAAAGTTTCTTGGGGAGAATTAAATTTGTTAAAAGATTTGTCCCAAACTTTACTAATCTTTTCAAGCCACTAACATTGGTGTTAAATAAAAGCATGGCTTCCAAGTGGAATCTTGAAGGAAAATAAATCTTTAAAGCTATACAATAGGTCATTGCATAGGCCTTGGCCCTTATAAATCCATATTTCTCAAAGGATTTTACTTTGTATGAATTCGGAGGTGCAGAAACAATATCAGCTATGCTGGTGCAACTGAATAGAGAAGGATTAGAGGAACCTATTGCATTCATCATCCAGGGCCTTGAATACTATGAGGTAATATATTCATTCATTAAGAGGCATGTCCTTGTTGTAATAAGAAGCTTAAAGAAGTTCAGACATCTAGTGTCTAGTAATAAAATCCACTTACTAGTTTCACATATTGGCGTGAAATATTTTCTTTTGAACAAGGATTTAAATGAGAAGAGGGTTAGTTAGATTACCAAGGTAATGGAATATGACATTGATATTAATTTTACCAAGTTGGTTAAAGGCATGGGGATTTGTGAACAACTAGTTTCAAATCAGCATGTAGATGAAGAAGCCATCTGTGTGATTCACGATGATCAAGAGCAGACAGTTGATGTCATGCCCACCCCTTATTGGACTTGGAATCAAGATGTAGTGCACTTCCTCCAAACAGGCCAATGCCCCCAAGGATTGAGCAAGGCTAGGAGAAGGTACTTTAGATTTTAAGTTATTCCATATGTGCTTGTTAATGGCATCTTATCCAAGAAAGATGTCGACGGTGTCCTCTTAAGATCCATCGAAGAATATAAAGTAGAGAAAGTGTTGCATGAGTTCCATGATAGAGATGCAGGGGGTCATTTTTCTCCAAAATTAATAACTCTCAGAATCATGAAGGTTAGAGAGTATTCGACTAATCTCTTTAATGACTGTTATTCATGGGTTAAGAAATGCAAGAAATGTGCCTTCTTCACAGGAAAAGAAAGATAAGCAGCCTTTCCACTTCACCCCATATCTGTAAATGAACCATTCATGCAATGGGGGTTGGATTTCATTGGGGTAATCAACCTAAACTCAAGATTGGGTCATAAGTGGGTCCTCACAGATATAGATTACTTCACCAAGTGGACAGAGGAAGTTACACTCAAGGAAGAAAATGAAGCAAATATTCTAGATTTTTATGAAGGTACTGTGGCACGATTTGGTCTTCCTTCCACAATTATTTCTGAAAATACTATGAATTTTATTGGAGTAAAAATATCTAGCTAGGTTATTAAAAATGTTGTATAGTTGAGCACATCTTCCAACTATTACCCTCATGGTAGTGGGCAAGCTGAATCAACCAACAAGAACCTCTTAAGAATCATAAAGAGGGTCCTAAATGAGAACTAGAGAACATGGCACACAAAACTGAAATAAGCCTTGTGGGTTGATAGAATCATGCCCAAGAGATCAACTGGTAGCTCTCCCTACAAGCTAGTCTATGGTAGAGAAGCAAGGATGCCAATATATCTTGAATTTCAAGAGTTGAAGCTTATTAAGCAAATGGATTTGTTTGAATTTGAATCCATGGATGTCAGATATGCAGAGCTAATAGAGCTACAAGAGTTGAGAAGCCAAGTTATACACCAAATGCAGAAATACCATGCTCAAATAAATATGAGGTTTGACATGAAAGAAAGAGATGAATATTTCCAAGAGGGGGACTTAGTTCTTAAATGGGATGCAGGCAGAGCCAAACTAGGTAGACATTCAAAATTTGATGCAATATGGAGTGGTCCCTACATGATCTTAAGCTACAAGACAAATAATGCTTTCTAATTGTCAAGATTGGATGGAGAAGAGTTGCAGATTCCAGTTAATGGGATCTATCTAAATCATTTTTGCTGAAGTGTAGTTTCTCCCTTGTACATATTAGATTCATTTTCAAATTCCTCTAAGTTCTTTCAACACATTGTTTTGTTAGTAGAGTACTTTCAATTTCCCTAAGTGCTTTGCACAGTTTTTATTGCTTTGGATGGTCTTGTTGTATAGTTTTCATGGAGGTTATAGAGGAATTAGTTTGAGAGGAGTTCCAAGGTTACAAGGATCAGTCGTAATCCCTCAGAAAATCAAATACAGAGAAACTAAAATCAGAATTGGAAACGTTCCAAATTTTCTATACATTGTTCCAATAGATCAATTACAAGATCAAATTTTTAGACTTCAGGTAAGCTTTAGGTCCTAGCAATGCTTTAGGTGGATTCAGGGGTGAATTTCAAATTTTTAGATTAGTTTCATGATTATCAGGGTGACTCCATGCCCAATGGATGCTTTGAGGCCATTGATCTTTCAATCTAGCAAGAAGATGTCCCCGAAAGTCACCAAATTGTTATCCCAATAATTCCCCTTGCTTATTTGTATAACTTATTCAAGATTTAGACTTGAATTTTTATGGTAGTGAGCTTCAACCCAAAATTCACGCAACAAATGAAAACCCACCTAAAAAAAGTGTAGGTAGAACTAGCACATGCAAGGATCTAGCTGGAAGAAAACTTCAACAAAGAATCCAAGAACACAAAATCTACAGAAGAAGAGATTGTTATTATTGATCTCTCTCACATACAACCCAAAGAATGATCCAAATAAGAGTGTAGAATGCCAATAAATACATAGTCAGAAGAGAGAGGATCACTCTAGAGAGGATTCTATAAGATAAGGTTTCTAGAAGGTATGACTATCCATATTGTGAGTATGACTATCCATATTGTGAGTATGACTACCCATATTGTGAGTAATGCACAAAATGATAAAGAAATGTGCACAACCTATTATTTATTAGAGATTAAGTATTTATCCTAACACCCTCCCTTAAGTGAAGAATTAGGAAGGTGGGAACACAAAAAATGGGCCCTAACTACTAGGCCATATTAGGTATCCATGTACATAACAAGGAGAAGGAAGGAGAACTTCATGGTGAATCCCCCCCCAAGGAGAACTTCCTTCACCCCAAGAAAATCTTGTAAATTAAGATAAAGAGGAGTTGTTAAAGGTTTAGTGAAGATGTCAGTGACCTAGTCAGCAGTAGGCACAAACTCTAGTGAAAGGACTCCATCCTGGATCAACTGTCGAATGAAGTGCATGTGTAGCTAAATATGTTTCATACATTGATGCTCAACCGGATTGTGAGAAATAGAAATGGGACTATGTTTATCGAACCAAAGAGTAGTAGGAATAGATTATGGAAGACCGAACTCATTAAGTGGTTGTCAAAGCCAAATAGCCTCCTGACTAGCTCGAACTGCACCTCGATACTCAGCCTCAATAGAAGATAATGTAATAGTAGTTTGCTTCTTACATCCCCAAATAATTGGACCAGAACCAAGATGATAAACAAATCCAGATGTAGATTTATGAGTATCAACATCACCTACCCAATCTAAGTCAGTATATCCAATGAGTTGTGAAGAACTCTGAGGTGTGTATTGTATGCCATAGTGCAAAGTTCCCTGAAGATAGTGCAAAATACATGTAGTTATTTTCCAATGACTCTCACGAGGCTCATGTGCAAAGCAAGAAACAAGGTTAACAGCAAATGTGATTTCGGGGTGAGTGTGAGTCAAGTAGAGAAGACTTCCTACAAGTTACCGGTATAGTGTGGGATCAACTAAAGGAGTCTTAAATTCAATAGATAAAAGGACACCTGACTTAAATGGATTAGGAGAAGGCTTCCAATTTTCCATATGAAACCAGTAAAGTAGATCATGAGCATACTTTTGTTATCTAATAGTTATTCCTTCAAAATTCTGATGAACCTACAAACCAAGGAAATAATGGAGAAGTCCTATATTGGTCATGTCAAAATGCTCCATCAATTCATGTTGAATGTCACAAATGAGGGAATCTAAACTGCTAGTGAGAATGAGGTCATCAACATAAAGGAATAGTATCATAATAGTATCCCCAATCCACTGAATGTATACATTAGGGTTTGAGTGGCACCGAAGAAGTCCAGAAGAGAGCAAAAAATAATCCATCATTTCATACCAAGCTCGTAGAGCCTATTTGAGACCATAGAGGGAACGATGGAGTCTACAAATGAGTGAAGGATCCTACACAAAACTTGGAGGTTGCTCCATATATACCTCCTCGTGAAGATCACCATGCAATAACACACTCTTCACATCCATCTGGTATACGTACCAATGATTAGATGTAGCAAGAGAGAGAAAAACTCAAACTGAATCCATCTTAGCTACAGGGAAAAAATTCTTAGAGTAATCAATCCCCTCAACTTGTGAGAACCATCTGCTGCATATTTGGTCTTATAGATCCATTTACATCACACAAATTTTCTTCTTTTAGGAAGAGGAACTAAATCCCAATTGTGATTCTTCATAAGTGAAGAATACTCCTCACACATAGCTTTCTCCCACTCTGGTGTTATTATAGCATCAGAAAATTGAATTGGATCATCTGAAATAGCATGACTAAAAAGAGTCATACTAGAAATTTGTGAGCGAGTTTGACGAGGAATTGAAGGATCACCAACCATAAGACCTACAGAATCCAAAGTGGATTGAGACCATTTGGGAAAATATTGAGAAGCATTAGTGGTGGAAGATGAGGCTATACTTGCACATCAACTGGGTCCTCATTAGAATAATCTATAAACATACTAGAGGAAGGAGAAGTATGAGAAATAAGGGATAGAGTGTTAGGAGATGAAGTCTCCACAGAAGGATCACTCTCATCAAAATGAACATCCCGTCAAAATAAAACATCATTAATGACAGGGTCATGAAGGTGATAAGCCTTAATAGTCTCACAATAGCCAACAAAAATAAGTGATTGGATTTTCCTCTCCATAGACTTACATTTATCATCAGGAATAAACACTCATGCCTTACTCCCAAATACATGAAAATATGAAACATCTGGTTTCTCTCCAAACCAAACCTTCATAGGAGTCTTGTTCTGCAAGGCCTTATGTATGGTACGGTTTTGAATATAATTTTCATAATTGATTTCCTTAGTCCAATAATGAGGATCCATTTCCTTAGAATCAATCATGCAATTATCCATCTCCTTTAACATGTCTATTAATCTTCCATTCAGTCCACACCGTATTCTGTTGAGGAGTAGAGGGTACTGTAAACTAATGCATGATCCCATGATGAGTGCAAAAATCATTGAGTGCATTGCTCATATATTCCCCCCCCATTATTGGTGTGTATCATCTTGAGTGGAAGAGATGATTTCTTCTCTACAAGATCCTTAAAGGCTTTGAAATTCTCAAAAACATCACTTTTGGTCTTAAGAAAGTAGACCCAAGTGCGTCAAGAAAAGTCATCAATAAAAGTGAGTACATATTTGGCCCTAGAAAATGAACCAGTAGGAAAGGTGAGAAGATCACTATGTACCAACTCAAGAATATCCCTTTCCCGAGATGCCTTACCTTTTGGAAAAGGATCCCAATGTTGTTTTCCAAGCATACATTTGAGACATACTCCATATGTGCAAGAAATCTTTGAAAGACCAAGAACCAACTTCTGTGTACTCATCTATTGTAAGTATTTGTATTTCATGTGGCCAAACCTCTCATGCCACCAATTTTATTGACTCGATCAGCATGGGAAAGTAAATGTATCACATGTAGAAGACTCAAATCCTTTAAAACGATAAAGACGAGAACTATGATTTGCAACACCTATAGCCACTATCTCTCAAGGATCTTGTATTTCTTTGATTACAACTTTATGTGGAGTAAATTCCACAGTTTTTCCAATGCTTGAATTACAAATTTGATAGACAAACTACAAATTAGAAGTAATTTTTGGAACAAGGAGTACATCAGTAAGATAACCATCTTATATCTGAACATTTCCTTTCCCCCAAAACATCAACTCAAAACAACAAAAACCATCGTATATCTTGAGTACAAATGAGCCAAAAACATGGCTCTAAATGGTAAAAACCGCCCTCAAATCAACAAAAACACCCTTAGAATAGTTGAAGGTGCATTGGAAGAGCAGATATGTGGCTTTAGATGCACAAAACGTCCCTATAATAGCAAAAATGCCCCTTTACTATCCAGCAATTCTCACATCGATCCAAAACAATGCAAAATATTGTGGGCAAGAGTGAAAGAGCCTTCTAAACTCTTCAATGCTCTGATACCATGTTGGTAGAACCAGCACAGGCAAGGATCTAGCTGGAAGACAACTTCAACAAAAAATCCAGGAACACAAAATATATAGAAGAAGAGGATTACTATTATTAATCTCTCTCACATACAACCCAAAGAATGATCCAAATAGGAGTGTAGAACACCAATAAATAGGCAACCAGAAGAGAGAGAATCATTCTAGAAGATAAGGTTTCTAGAAGGTATGGACTATCCATATTGTGAGTATGACTACCCATATTGTTAGTAATGCACAAAATGAAAAAGAAATGTGCACACCCTATTATTTATTGGAGCTTAATTATTTATCCTAACACAAAGGAAAATGGCAGTTTTTTTCGCATGACCCAGAAACGGTCCAAATTTCGTTTTTAACTTAACTTATCCATCCAAAAAGAAAATTTTGAATTTGTAAAAGCATGGGAAGGTTAAAAATAGGTGAAAGTCCATTATTGAAGCATCCAAAAAAGGGGGAAATAAGTTTTTAATACGGACGGTAAAAGCACCCGAAGCCCGCATAGAACATCTTGACCCCCTGAACTCAAAATGGCCATAAATTTTGACCCGTTGCTCTGATTTTCACAAAATTTATATTTTGGAAATTTATTGACATCCTCTATGCCATGGAAACTATATAAATTAATTTAGGTGATGGTAGGTGGTCAAAAAATATGAAAACATCTCCAGAATTTAAAAATCACAATTCCACGTAGATGAACAACCAATATTAATGAAGGAATGGTGCCTATTTCTTATTCCAAAAGAAAATGTACTATGGGGTAATGGGTTTGTAAGGTTTCCCATGCTTAATTTTGGGAACTTATTGATTATTTTTGGTGGGTGAATGAAGAAATCTAAGTTTCTTTTATTTTCCCCCTTCTCCTTCTTTCTCCCATTTCTATATAATGTAAAGTGAGGCTCATTTGTAATGTTGGACATTATTGTAATAATGTGCATACTCTTTCAAGTGATGCACATGTCTATATGAGATGCAAGCCTCATATTTTGGTTTCTCTATGGTGAGTCTTTCCTTTCACCTCCATTGTAATGTATTGTGCATCCTTATAAAGAAATAAAATACTTTTTTGTGGCTATTTTCTACCCTAGTTGTGTTACATTGCCTTTTATCTTTCCTTTCATTACATTTACAAGTATTTTGTGCATTCTTCTATTCTCCTTACAAGTTCATAACTATTGTGCTTCATGGGTATGGTGGCTCTAAAGGATGTGTTAGACTGTGGCATCTACTTTTGCCCTCTCTTTCATCATTTTTCTCCCATTTTCCCCCTCATTTGAGAGTGTCTCTCCACCCTTTTCTGTGGTGTTATCACCTTTGCTAGTTTAGGCTTTTCCATTTTATGAATTTCTCTCTCTCCCCGGTCCCTTAGAAGTTTATAATAGGGTTAGATAGTTGCATTTCCTTCCTATGAGTAGTTCAGCATTAGGATTAGGTAGAGGAACCAACCTTCTCTAGAGGTTTGTCTCAAGTAGCAAGTTCCACATCTTAAGAGACAATCCCATGTTACCCAAAAATATTGATTTCCTCACGCACACATGCATGCAAACCAGAGGGTGTTGTTTTTTGGTGATAACAAGGCCCAAGAAAGTAATTTTCATCCCAAAAAACCGCATCTTTAGAAGCAAAAATATTATCCTAAAAGAATTTGAGAATGAGTTAGGTCACATTCAATGTAAAGATTAATGTAGCATAAATGATAGTAAAATTATCTTTTAAATATTACAAATTTCATCGTTGTTTTCCAACAGAATTAGCTTAGATTAAAGCCCTCTGAATTACACTCTTGGTGGTGTAAATAGCATGTCAAATGGATCCTTTAGTCATAATATATAAGGTCAAAAACAGGCCCCTTTTGTTCTGATCGTATGAAATCCCCTAGCTGAACTTTACATTAGAGCAGACCGTCAAATTTAACCTCATTAAATTGAAATTGTAGCCAATCTCCAAGTTAAATGATCTCTTCCACATGTACACTTATGTCACATGTCCTCTATAGAATCTTCCAGTCTCCATGTGAATTTGAATCTTTACCTCAATGATTATGTAGGGAAGACACCAACGGATGACATGTGGTCACCATCGAAGATTTTGTGTCCCTGTAAATTTTCCAAACTTTTGGCTTAAACTCTTGAATTCCAAGTATATCGATGGCCAACACTTTTCCATAATCGAAGTCTCCTCTATCTCAAGCTCTAGCTTTTGGTTTATCTTCCTCATGTTGATGGGTGACATTTGTTACCCATCGGCATCACCACCTCTCGTAATAATTTGAAGACTTTGGCTTTGGTGAAATATTTTCCTTATAAGTCAATTTATGATACCTTTCCTAATCAATAGTTATCTCAAATCAACATGAGTTTGACCCTATCATAGAGCTAAAATAATTAGCTAAAAGTTGATGGTTTCAAATGAATAGAAAATTCTAGTTGAGACCATCAAGTGAACTTTCTAAGACCTCCATATTAGATTTTTGTACGCCTGTTGTCATCTCAAAATTCCTCTCTTTTGAAAGTCAAAAATTTTGAAAATTTTGAGTTGACACCTTTCAGTAGTGTGTTAGTAAAAGTAAAAATTCGAAGAGATGGCAAAAAATCCATTTCATGGGGTCTTTTTAGTAACTTGTGGGGTCTGTCAGATATATTTGTCCCTCATGTCCCAAGTACCAGCGGGCCTCTTATTCACCGATCAACCGATTTCTCCGCAAGTCCTTGTCTGTCAACTTTTTCAGCCCATCTGTCCCAAGTGCACCCAGGCCTCCTATTCACCGATTCCCCGCATCACCCACATCAGCTGAATTAGCTTGTCACATCCTTCACATTTCTATGTCCCTTGGACCGCTTGTGCTCTTTTGGCCCGCATCGCTTGGATCGGCCAAATCGGCTATTCACGTCCCTCATGTCCTAATGTCCTATGGACCATCTAGGTAATTTTTTTCCACTTTTCCCGTATTTCACCTTTTTGAGTCGGTGCAAGGTGTACTAAATACGCATTTATGACCTTCTCTCTCCTGAATGGTTATTTCAAAGGGAAACCGTCTATGCACTTGTCACATTACTTGCTTGTTATCTCTTTCCTGAATTTTTGCAAATTGAGTCATTTGTCCACCTTCCTGTATCTCTTTGCAATTCTTCTCGTGAATCCATTCTTTGAAGGTCACTCCTCTATTCACTATAAAAATGAAGATCAAGTTTCAAGGGCATGAGTATCTGTCCCCCTTTGGAGACCTATGTACCCAATATTGGAGATAGCGAAGTTTGACATTTAGATTTCAATGATTACTGGGGTAGATTAGCATGCGAAAACCCTGCTCCCACGGCCCAAATGATAAATGATAGTGGAATCACATACACCGTTGGTTTCCCTCTCTCTGTGTAATGTGCCGACATTGTGCTCTCCTGTGGGACTAATTTCAACCCGGACACCAAGGAGGAAATCAATGTGCATGGTGAATTGATTGCAAAATTGGACATTGTTGCTTTCGCCGTTGCCCTACGCATTCCCAAAATAGAAGACTCCATTATTCTCACTCTCGCTCAAGCTCAGACTCTATTTGATCAAGGCAGTGAGAGATTCAAGGCCTGAGTAGCTAAATCATGGCTGAAGTGTCCTAAGAAGGGAGCGTCCCGACTCTCCAAGGCATTATTCAGGGTTGATTTCAATGAAGAACTATCAGATTTCATCACTCTGCTCACCCTGGATTATGGGAATTCCCTCTACTAATGACTTCCATTTTTGGAGGTGTCCTTTCATAAATATCATCTGCGAGGGTAATAAAAATATAAATTGGGCCGCAATTATTTGTGGAAACCTAATTGAACAATTGTCCCATGTTCAGCAAACCAAAAAGTTCTACATGACCTCCTATCTCATGTACACCTTGGTAGCATCTCGTGAGTGGTTCAGCTTCACTTTCATTGAAGGAAAGAAGGATGAGCCCATCTACACATATTTCCCTCAGTTTACCCTCAAGCTTAGTAATCATAATTTTAGAAGGGTAAATGATTCCTTCACCATGTACATTGTGAGACTCTTTGAGGGTGACACTTTCAGAAGATTCTCTGATGAGGCTAAGGCTTTGATAACCAAGTATGGGGCTTTCTTCATTCAGTTCTGAAAGCTCTCATATAGCCGGCTAGCCTGTTTTGAAAGCACACCTCTCAAGCTTCCCATGTGTCTGCAATGAAAAAATGGCCTTGGTTGAGGTGTGCAGGCAGTTGGATAAACTTCATAGAACCTTCCAAGATAAGAAGATTACATGTCTTCATTTCCCTATCACCTTGGGGAATTATACATACAGGACAACTTTGTATGCCCAAAATATAGAAAGGGCTATTGCTCCTCTTATAGTTCATTTCTTCAAGCCCAAGACTTGCTTTGATTTAAAGAAATTCATTAATCAAACTCCCAGAATAACTTATCATCACCGTCTTGACACTAAGGATTACTAAGCTAATTGTGTTGATGATTTTAAAGCCAGGAGGAGGCATTTTGGTAGATTTTCTCTACAACAGATAATAGACAACCTCTACCATGTGCCTGAAGGGCTTAAAGACGATGATGAATATTTCAATCCTTTGAGTATGAAAGATCCATCAAGCACACTCCTCTAGAAACCCTAGATTTATATGTGAAGGAAAGAGATGACTTGAATGATATAATCACCCTTGTCATCATCAGAACTAAGATTTGGTTTAATAAGAAGGTACGTGAACTCAGGATGAAAAAAATGTAGATCCTCTTCAAGAGAAACTTCCACACCTAGGAAGAAAGTACATACGCCTAGCACAGAGGTACTTGAGAAAACTCCTTCTTCTTCGATGAAAGAACCTGAGTCGTTTACTCCTTCATCTTCCACTAAAGTGTATCAGAAGAAGGTCAAGGAGGTCAAGCAAGAACCGGTAGAGGAAGAGACTCTTATGGAGCAGTCAGAATTGCCTATTGGGCCAAATAACTTTATTGTTCTAAGTGAGAATGATGATGATGAGATGAAAGACCCAGAAGATACTCCTAAGGCCAATGTTGGAGTGGAGAACAAAGGCCCAAGGGCCGAACCTCCAAGATTAACAGACCCCTCTGTAAAGAAAATTATTCAGGTTCTATTCATTTCCCCACTGGAAACAACAGTGGTTCATACTCTGAGTGTCATGAGTTCACTTGCACTCGGGCCCCTCGATTCTTTTGTTTCTTCTTCTTCCTTTTCCTAGGTGTAGCCTTTAGTTAATAGCATGAAAAGGAGATCTTCCTCCCAATTAACAGGGCCTTATTTTAATGTTGTGGCAGCTCTATTTGGAAATACTCCTCCTCCTCTAGCAAAGAAAGTAAAGACTACTTCGATATTGGTAAATGATGATCAAGGCCAACAGTTCTTGGAGGTTGCAAAACCCAAAGTGGACAAAGAGGAAAAAGATATTTTAATCTCTGACTTAGAGCTTTCCAGGATTCCAATTGGAGAATCTACACTTGAGAGTGAAGTTCATAACCTTCAGGAAACCGTCACTAAGGTTATCCAGCGGGTTGAGAAAGGCAAGCAAACCATGGAGTAGTTGGAAGAACAGAACTAAGTTCTTTCCAACTTTATCAGATCATTTTTGGAAAAGGATAAAGTTTTGGATCCAGCCCCATTAGACGCTCTCCCACCTCCCATAGTTCTCAACCAAGATGAGGTCCAAACCATCAAAGACATCCACAAGTATTCTACTTACGGTAAATTTTTTGAGGCCATGGTGGATGATATGACTGTAGCAAGTTTAAACTTCATTGAGGAAGCATTTAAAACCAATGAGAAGGTGATCAAGCTGCAGCAGAAACGCACTTCCTTAATCAAGGCTATGGAAAAAGAATTGAAAGTCTGGAGTGAATGTATCGTGGATATCCATCTAATGGGTCAAACTAATGAGAGGATCCTATTGGACAACAATGTTTTTGACGACGTCAAGAATAAATTGTCAAGGACGTGTATCTTTAGCATTGAATGGAAGATAAAAGTTCTAGAAGAGGCACTGGGGGAATTGAGGAATGTATGGTAGAAAGGGGAGTCTTTTAAAACTTGTGTTGTATCCACCTTCAAAGATATCCATTGCCATTTTCAGGATGAAGTCACGGGTGTACCTTCTCTCTCCAAGTAATCAAGGCTCAGTTTAAAGCCTTTGTCAAGGATGATATGTTCAAGGAAGATTCAATCACTAAAGAGAAAATGAAGGACGTTTGTTCTCTTCATTCAGATATAGCTGAGGCTAATAAGGAATATCTGGAGCATACTGAGTTTGACAAAGATATGGAGAAATGTCTGGGCACGTAGACTAATGCTACTTCCAACACAACAATTCCAAGGGGAATGGAAATAGTGGAATCATTGAAGATATTTAGGCATCGGATCCTCAAAACAGTGGGCCCCCTTCAACCACAACTGGATGTCTCTACATCTTTCTCTTAACTCTCTTCTTTCTATTGTTAGTTTGGGTCTCCCTGTAAATTAATTAAGGACTTTATATTGTATATTTCCTTAATTAATCTTTTGGTTAAAAGAAATGGTTACTAAATGTAACCACTTTATAAGCTATATATTGGGCTCTCCATGCCATTCCAAAGGGTTGGAACTCTGCTAATTTTTGAAAGTGTAAAAGAATCCAAAGCTATCAATACGGAAGATTTCCCTTCCTATTTCTATCTGCATCGACTTACTTTATCTTGCTTGTCTAAAGTTTGTGAATTATTTATCTATTGCAATAAGAAGCTTTGTATTCTTATACATGTCATTTCTGGAACTTTGTGTCTATGAAATAATATCTGGTGGTTTAATATGAATGATTCTGTTCTATATATCACCTTTTCTCAACATTTATAAGGAAATATTTTGTTATCTATATTTCCCGGGAATGTTGTTATGTTCAACCTTTTCCCTCCCTTAGTTCTTCTGTTCTTTTGTATTGATCATCTATGTTGGAATTAAAATACTTTCATGATATCAGAGTTCCTAATTAAAATTGAAAGTTGTACATTTGTAAATAGTTTTGTTTCCTACTTTCAATAAGGGAACCTCTCCCATCAAAGAGGAGGGACTTTCTGTCCCCTAACTGTTGCTTTCATTAAAGTCCTGATTTGAAAACCAACAATTTTTGGCGAATCTATTGGGGATTCATTTTAATGAATTCTAGTTTTTAAAATAATAATTTCTTAATCATTTATGATCTGGCAACTCTAAGATTTACTCATGAAAGAAGGGCTCTTGGAATTGAAGATTCTCAATTTCAACTCTTGGATCAGCAAGGCTTTCCCCTTCCTTCAACAGGGAGAAATAGAAGAGATCATTCTACAAGCACACCCCCTATTAAAGAGAGATCTTTTGAGAGTGGTTTCCTTCAAGAATGACTCAGCCCTTATCTTTGCACTCTAGTTCTTGCTGGTGTTTCAGTTCCACTTCAAGAAATGTTTCCAAGAATGCTAGTTCCATTACCTTGGGGCCAATGAGTTGGGCCTCTTGCCCTCACTCAACCTTTACATGAGTCACCTAGGGGAAATAGAAAGAATTTTCCCAAGTTCAGAGGTGATGGCAAGGTACATCCTAATGAACACATTGCAGCCTTCATAGTTGCATGTAGAGTCCTTGGAGTTGATCATGAGGATGTCTCTGTAAGGATTTTTGTGGAGACTTTGTAGGACAATGTGGTAGATTGGTTTTACCATCTCTCCTCTGGGGCCATCACCAATTGGACTACCATCAGAACTAGATTTGAGAACCATTTCAAACCTACTAAAGATGTGCATGCGTTGCTAGCCTAGATTTCTCAAATCAAGAAAGAACCACAAGAGCCCATGAGATAATTTGTAGCTAAGTTCAGTAAGCTGATTAACAAGATCCCACTAGACACCTAGCCTATGGATCAAATTCAAAAATATTTCTTCCTAAATGCTCAATTACCTAAAGTAATATATGCACTGAGAAGATCCAATCTTGTAACTTTGGATGTTGATTAGAGATTAGCCGTCAGTGTTGAAGATGACATGATCATGTTTGGTAAATTGAAAAGAGACACTTCCAAATCTAAAGCTTCTTCTTCCTCTTCCTCTACTCCAGGAGCTAATACAGATCAGTTAGTACAGAAGCTTGTTAATGACCTCATTGCCATCAAGAAACAATTGGATCAGGATGCTCCTTATCAAGATGTTCTGTTATCCAATTTTGCACACCTGGCAAGATTGGACAAGGGGGTCCTGTCATGTTCAAAATGAAATAATAGTCCCAGGAACCCACCTTCGGTTATTATCGAGATGCAATAATTAAAAAATAATTCCTAAATTGCATATGAAGAGATCACCTAGCATCGAAAGGCACCCAGTTGATCTCGACTCAGTGAAGAGTTCAGGGTCGAGTTGTTAAAGAACCCAGTGTCAAATTGATAGTCATCTCGAAAATCATCTCAGTAGAGACTCTCAATTGTAAGAGCTCGACGATGGTCTTGTTAATGCAAAATATAGCTCATTGAAAATTGACAAATGAAAGGAACTGTACAAGGATCTCGGTGGAGATCGATGCAAAAAGATCTGAAGACCAAGTCAGGGAGATTCAAAGTCAACATGATGCCAGGTTTAATCCATTAAGACAGTGCTTGACCAACCACTTGGGAGAATTATCTTGTTTGACCGAGATGATATGAAATTATGATGGGAGGTTCAACGTCATTGAATCTCGTGTTTGTAATTACATAATGGAAGGACTTCTATTGACCTAGGAAGATAGTATAAGCACCATGGAACACCCATGTAAAATTGAGTCAAACCGACATTTTAAAAAGAGTTGTGAATTATAATGGTGTTCAGACCTTCCTCGGCCGAGCATTTGGTGCACAGGCAGTTGACATGTTGCAGTATAGTAGAAGCCTTTTTTAGCACTTCCAGCAAGCAAGTCGTCTAACGATGTTTTTATCTGTTCAGCATTGAATGCATCCTCAAATTCGGGATTTTCCTTCAAGATATTTTTATGAAAATCGATTAAGTGCCAGTAAGAGTGTTACCCGGGAGACCTGATGAAAATTATTACAAAGATTCTCTATTGAGACCTTACTGGTTTTACGGTGTAACTCATGGAAGCGGATCTCATAGAGGTGGAACTGTTTCATATCAGAATATTCATGGAGCGTAATTTACTTTGCAATTATATGAGCATCTTCAAGGAGTCACTAAATTGGCGGGCATAAAGGATTCTGTCTGAATTATCACACCTTACAGGCTACAGCTGAAATGTTTGCACCGAAAAAAATGATGTCTCCTCACGCTGAGCGGAAAGGTGGAAGTCGGTGGCCATCTGTCCAAAATGAAATATGGCCAAATGATAACAAAACTCCGCACTCCAATCCCGGACGTGGGAAATAAGGCGAGCAATGCCAAGTGGGTTTTCGTGGATGGCAAGCCAAGGAAGAAATTCCATGCGGGGGAGATTCGGAGCAGCACCGCCAAGTGGAAATTTTGGCATGGAAAACCATGCTATTCACTCCGCACTGGGGAGAAATCGGATCAAACTTCCAAGGGAAATATTAAGATGGCAATCCGTCATGAAAACCCCGCGCAGCTTGGAGTGGTCCGAGTCTTCTTGCGAGTTACCAGGAGAATTAAAGTGGCAGCTACAAATTAAGCGTTGAGTAATCTTTCGATCGATAAGGGAGGATGATGGCGAGATGGTTGAAGATGGGTCGATGTTAGAAACAGTATCCAGTTTCGGGCTCACAAAAAAGAAACGCCTTCTCATGGAATACCGTAATTGCAGCTTACAGAAGACACAGGTTTTCAAATGCAACAAACAGATGCCCGACCTGATCATTTCACCTTTGCCAACATACTTCTCCTAGCTCCCATTCAATTCACCTTTTCCAACATACTTCTCTGAGCATTCGGTGGTCGCAAGACAAGCTCCCACACACAGTCAGCAGGCATGCGCAGTACAGTAAAAGCCTTTTGAACGTGTTTAAACAAGCAGGTTGTCCAACTGTATTGTTATCTGTTCAGTGTCGAATGCATGCCTATCCTTATTCTGAACTCAGATCGAATGACAGCTGCATGAAACAAACATTCACTGCCGTGTACGATGGATTGGAGTCACGCCATTCAAGGCTTCATAAAATTTCCATGAACCAGGAGATGGAGTTTTATTACGTGTAGAATGAAACGATTCATATTGCTCAGCATTTCTTCTCCTAGAAACGAATTGAATGTGAAGGTCAACTCTGAAATACTTGGTCGACCGTTTTGCATGCTGCATCCTTGTTACTCGTAAATGGTCTCTTTGAGAAACTCTCTGGGCAGTAGGCAATATTTATACCCTTCCATTATGTACGTCCAATCAGCTAATAAAAAGTACTCCTTTACCAGGTTCAGAGAAACTTGTTTTAACAAATGGACGATTATACTGCAGTTTTAAGCTAATTTTATCTAGCTTTATTTCTATTAGCTTTGATCCACGACTAAGGAAGAATTCATATGGTTGTTACTGTACATTTTTTTCCAAGGTCCTCTTGGCTGCCCCAGTTGTGCAATGTATTTTTTTGAAGGGCTTATTTTACGTGTTGCAGATTGTAACATAAAGGATCTTTTTAGTTTCTGAAAAAATGAGTATATTGTGTATCTCGCAGCTACCCATTCCATACTAAGATCCCAATAGTGGCACAATTGTTGGTTGGAGCCTAGATTGCAGAGTGCACTGCCAAAATACCGAAGGTCTCTTTGTCCAAGAATCAGTCTTAAGGGTGTCTATCGACATGTTATGGGCATGAACCTAGGTCATCATCATGGCAGCATTAGGTCTTTATTGATAATGGCATTTTCTCATCGTTTGGAAGGTACAATTGTGCTTATTATGGCCAAGCTAAAACATTCTTACTGCAAGTGTTATATGATAAGGAAGAACCGTGAACATTGTGGTAAAACCATTCTTTTTAGAAATGTTGGGTTAAGCACGACATTCAAGTGAGTTTGAGCCAACCGGGTGCTCGGGTTGATATGCAAAACAAAGCCAGGTCGAATTAGTTGAAGAGCTCGTGGTGTTGTTTCATGGAGTTTGAACGTGGAATGCATGTGAATATGTGGTCCAAAACAAGAAGAAATAACTCTATCTGTCAAGCTAGAGCTATCACAGAGAAATCAATCGATTGAATGTTGACAGGGCCACGTAACGTGATCCCTAACAATTTTCATAGCTCGAAAATCATTTCTAAATGGTGCAACATGCAGGAGTGAAATAATTTAAATTCATTGAATTGTTTAACCTCTATGGGTACAACCAATGTATTATGGATCAAATCCACTAAGTATGATTTAGAGTCAAACTTTTCATATTGTGGAAACGTTGGTACCAAGTCGAGATAAAGAATAAGCTCGCGGGTGTCAAAGTTTAATGTATTTGTAGAGGCTTTCAATTTCGAGCTTAAAGCTTCATGTTCACGATGCATATAGGTGGCTTGGTAATTCAGAATGGCTCGATTTGGAGTTTGAAGCAAGACCGTAGCAGTGGCATTCATGAGGCGAGTCTTAATTTGCGTCAGGCCAGGTTCACAGGATCTACATGCATTTTAGGAAAATGATAAGAATCGAGTTTGATAGCTCACCATTCGAAGGACTCAATGCAAAAGAGCCCGATTACCAAGGCAAGGAAAGAGTTAGTGCGGGGTCAAAAATTGAGTACAACACCAAGTTAGAGGATTCGAAGCTCATCGAGTTTGGCTATGTGCAGACTCTATCCACATGGACCCCCCTCCTCTTCAAGTCAAACGGGTCAACGGGGGGGGGGGGGGTCCTGACATTATGTTAATTAAATTAATATTTTTATTTAAATATTTTAATAATAATATTTATTATTATTATTTAAATATTCTTTTAATTAATTGAGAAGACTAGGTCATCAGGGAATTATTGACCCATGATGGAACCTTCTCAGGTGGTTCAACTAACTGTAATAAATACATCATAGGCCTTCATTTTAGGAATGTAATTATGACATTTCCTCTTCTTTCTCACATATTCTTCTATAAATGTAAGTTGGAAGCTCATTTCAAAGGGTTCCAATAGTTCAGACAAGTTGGACAGTTAGATATCTCAGGCGAGTGTATACTTTTCAAGAGTCCTCTCTCTTCTGCAAGTTGTCCTTCTGTGTTGAGAGAACTTTCAAGCCTCCTCTTCAAGACTGTAATGGAAACTATTGCCTCTTCTGAATGTATGATGCATTGTGCATGTTATTGAAGCAATAAAAGTGTGTGTTTGTGACTAATCTCGGTCCTTTCATCCTTTGGTGCTTCTTTGTGCCTTTCTCGTACTTGCAGGTACACTGTGCAAGTTTAAGTTCTATTGCAGGTTATTGGAGTTCTGTGCTTATCGAGTGGTGGAGTATTGCATGCAGTTGAGTTGTGATGTCTGTTCACCCTTCTTGAGTTCATCCTTCTTCATTGGGAAACTGGTATATTTCTCGGTCTGATAAAGTTTAACAAAGGGAACGCGTGTCTCTTAGTCTGTGGTATCATGTACCCTCTCTAAGTTGCAGTAGGTGAAGTTGACCTGTGGTGCACACACCCTCTTCAAATTAACCCTTCCTGAGTCTGAAGACACCCTTTATTTGGTGCATCACCATCCCTAGTATAGTTTCATTTCTATAATCTCTTTCCCTAAAACCCCATGAAAATGTTAGCATAGGACTAGATAATCATTTTTGTTACACTAGGAGTAGTACAACACTTAGTTTAGGAAGAGGAAGCCGGCCTTCTCCGGAGGTTCACCTCGAGCCCAAGTCCCATAGCTTGAGAGGTGATCCCATGTGTCCCAATCACACCGAACGTCCTATTCACATCCTGGCCATTCAGAGGGTGCAGTGATTTGGCGACAACATGTTCCTAGGAAGAAATTTCAGCCCAGAAATCATTTGCCTTCTTCTAAGACAAGGTTGGCAATCGAAGGACCACCCATCAAGGTCCATGTTAATGTAACTTGTGAAGTTGAAGAACCTAATGATTAGGAAGTTAATGAATATTTTGAAGAATCTGGAGAAGAGGTTGAGGAAGAACTAGAAGAACTTGATGAATCTCAAGTTAATTTCCTCACTACTGAGGGCATTGATGAAGAAGATGATTATGATGAAGCGGTGGCAGAGATGAATAGTGGGTCATATGTTGTTATGACTTGGGAGAAAACAAAAAAGAAAGAAAAAGTGATGCAACCCGCTAAAAAATTTAAGGATTATCCCACTACTATTCCAGTGGTTGTAAGAAGAGGATCTCTTATTCCCACTGCATCCATGCAAAAGGTGAGTTCTACTAACTCTTCTTCTTCTACTCCTACTTCTAAAATTTCTTATTCTCCAGCTTCAAAACTTGATAAGCCTAGGATTCCTAGTGATGATACCCCATCCACCTCTGTCTCTTTTGATATCATTGACCACCTCAAGAAGACAAAAATCTATATTTCAGAGGTTGATTTTTATCAAACCCATCCAAAATCCTTTGCCAAAATGGTACACTTTGTCAATTCCCATTCCAAAACTTCATCCAACACTTCTAAAGGTATTTTTCCCACTCCCTCTTCCACATCCAAATCAAATCTTGTGGTTATAGTCACTTCATCAAATGATAAAATCAAACCATTCTATGTGACCCTCCTCATAGCTGGCCATAAACTCAGCAACTGTGTCATAGACTTAGGAGTGTTAGATAATGTGATGCCTGCCAAAGTAGCTCATGCTTTGGGTCTTACCCTCACACACACTTATGGTTCTTGCTATTCCATGGAGAGTAGGGAGGTTCCTTTGGTCATAAGAATTAAGGATGCACAAATAGCTTTTGTTGCTTTGCCAGAGAAGAAGGTTTTAGCTACTATTTTGGTAGCTGATATTCCTCCTTCATATGGCATACTATTGAGTAGAAATTTTTGTAAGGATGTAGGAGGAGAAATTCAAATGGATTGGTCATATGCCCTTATACCAGTTAATGGAAAGATGAAGAAGCTACTTCTTGAGAAGCAATCTAAATATATTGTGTAAAAGACAGATGATCCCAAGGCAAAAATACTTTATGAAGATATTGGACATGGCAATTACATGTTCATGTTTCAAGATGAGGTAGAATGCCCTAAAGAAGTGCTCCATGATCCTAATAGTGTTTGGAATTTGGAATTTGATGGAAGTTGCTCTTCAAGTGGTGTTGGGGCTAGTGTGGTATTGATATCTCCAGAAGGAAAGACTCATCCTTTCTCCTTCAAGCTGCAGTTTGAAAATACAAATAACATAGCAAAGTATGAAGCTCTCATCCTTGGACTAAACACGGAAAAAGAAAAAGGTGTGAAGAACCTCCTGGCTCATGGTGATTGCGAAACTATTTTTCAAACAAGTTAGATACCTTTTCCAAGTAAAGAATAGAAGGTTAAAGCACTATAGGAATCTGGTCTGGGATTCTATTGAATTTTTTGATGCCTTCTCCATCGAAGCGGTGCCAAGGGAGAAGAACACTAGGGCTGACTCCCTAGCTGTTTCAGGATCTTTGCTGATACCTCATCCTAATTTTTCTCAGGAAAAATTTGCCATTGAAATGATTCATAGACCGAGCGTGTCGGATAATGCAAAAAACTAGCAAGTTTTCAATGACAATCAACATTTTCTCTCTTTCCTAGAGCTTAAGGATAACTTTGATCAATTTTTTTTTGAGGGAATTGATAATATGCCTCGAGAGAGTGTCTCTTCTAATGGGGAAGGTGTCAAGGAGGAGATGGATCAAGATGGCTGCATCAAACTTAAAGGTAACAAGATCCCTAAAGGGTTGATAAGTCTGGAGGAATTGTTTGATAAAAATGACAAGTATGTCAAGTCCAAGGCTTCCAAAGGAGCTCAACAGTTTGTTGAATGTGAAAATATTAACATTGGGAGTCCTGCCAAACCCAAAATGGTGGACGTTGGAAAGTGCTTGACCCAAGAGGAGAAGGAGAAGGTGATAAATATTTTGAAGAGGTATGTTGTTGTCCTTGCTTATTCTTATGATGATCTGAAAGCTTTCTAGCCAAAAGTAATGCAACACTTCATTCCCCCTCAAACATGGGATTAAACCTTTCAAGCAGAAGTAAAGGCAATACAATCCAAAGATTGTTAACACCATCTTCTAAGAGATACAGAAGTTGTTGAAAGCCAAGATCATCTTTCCCATTCATCATTCAACATGGATTGTTAATATTGTACCCGTCAGGAAGAAAAATGGTGAAATTCAAATTTGTGTTGACTTCTAGAATCTAAATCAAGCATCTTTGAAGGATAACTATCCCATTCCCATGATGGACCAAGTGTTGCAAGTTGTTACAGGTGTAGAGATGTTGTCCATGCTTGACGGTTTCTCAGGATATAATCAAGTGGAAGTCAATACTGCAAATTAGCACAAGACGGCCTTTACCACTCCTTGGGGTACTTTTTCCTACAAGAGAATGCCCTTCGGCCTCATTAATGTTGGTGCCACCTTTTAGAGAGCAATGGATTTGGATTTTGGAGGTTTGAAAGGAAAATGTATTGTTGTGTATCTAGATGATTTAACTGTGTTTTCCAAAACTAGAGCAGATCACTTTCAACATCTTGAAAAGGTCCTCTTGAAATGCCAAGAACATGGAGTCTCTCTAAATCTTAAGAAATCTATTTTTTGTGTCACGAAGGTCAAGTTGTTGGGACATGTTGTCTCAGAAGAAGGAATCAAGATTGATCCTAAACGAGTTCAAGCCATCCAATGGATTCCTCTTCCCACAAGCAAAAAGGGAGTGCACTCTTTCTTTGGTAAGATCAATTTCCTGAGGAGATTCATCCCCAATTTTGCACAGCTGACTCTAAACATTTCCCAAATGATGAAGGGAAAGAAGACATTTGGTTGGTCCTCTGAAGGAAAGGAAGCATTTGAAGGCATTAAGAAATCCATTGCTAAGACTCCTATCTTAGCATGTCCAGATTTTAGCAAAGATTGCATTATCTATTGCTATGCCACAGAGAGTACCTTGGCCGATGTATTGACTCGAAAACAACCTAAAGATCATGAGCTCCTAATTGCATTCATGAGTTATATTATGAAAACCCATGAGTTGAAGTACACTATGATGGAGAAACATGTTTTTGCAGTAGTTAAAGTTGTTGAGCAGTTTCAATTTTACATTCTTAACTCTCACTCTATTGTGCTTGTGCCTGATAAGACTATCAAGTCTATTCTTACACAACAGGAATTTGGAACCAAGAGAGGAAATTGGCTGGCGAAGTTTCAGAAGTATGATCTCAACATCAGACTAACGAAACTAGTTCGGGGTAAAGGCCTGTGTGAACTCGTTACTGAAGGAGCTGGTCATGAGTTACCCAGGGATGAAGTTGATATCCCTACTGTTCTATTCCTCAGCTCAACAGACGAGTGGTACACTGAAATTTCTCACTTTCTCACCTATGGTAAGTGTTCATCTCACTTAACTGCCAAGGAGAAGAGAGCTATCAAGTTAAGGTCAGCACAATACATGTTGTGGGAGAATGCTTTGTTCAAGCGAGGAGTGGATGGAAGATTCTTGAAGTGTGTTGACAAAGTGCAACAAAAGAATTTGTTCTCAGCCTTTCATGATCAAGCTTGTGGAGTTCATATCTCCTCAGTTGTCACTACTCACAAAATTCTACGTGTAGGATACTATTGGCCTACTTTGTTTAGAGATGCTTCAAAGTGGGTCGACAACTGTGAAGCTTGTCAAACCTTTATGGGAAGACCTAAGTTGGATGCTTTACCACTTAAGCCAGTTATGATCAAAGAACCCTTTCAACAATGAGGCTTGGATTTCATTGGAACACTCAACCCATCTTCAAGTGTAGGGCATACTCATGTGTTGACTGCCACCGATTATTTCACTAAGTGGGTAGAAGCCATCCCAGTTAAAAGTACTACTTCTGAAGTAGTATGTAATTTCTTCGAAGAAAACATCCTGATAAGGTTTGGAGTACCAAACAAGATGGTGACTGATAATGATTCCAATTTTTCTTTTACTGAGATAATGAATTTTTGCTATGGGTATTGAATTTCCCTCACTCATTCTTCAGATTACTACCCTCAAGGGAATGGACAGCAAAAATCAACAAACAAGAATTTGGTGACCATTATAAGAAAGGTTGTCAATGAATCTCAAAGAAACTAGCACAAAAATCTTTATGATGCTCTCTGGGTAGATAGGATTACACCCAAAAGAGCAATTGGGATGTCCCCTTTTCAACTAGTGTATGGTTTGGAAGCTCAACTACCAGTGACAGTGGAACTACCAGCATTGCATTTGATGAAAGCTATTGAGGATCCCAGTTTGAGTTATTCTTTGGATAAGAGGATCATGTATCTCCATAAACTAGATGAAGACAGGTTGTAGGTTTTTTATAGGATCTATGCTCATTAGTAGAAGGTGAAATCTTTATTTGACAAGAAGACCAGATCCAGAGATTTCAAAGTTGGAGACATTGTTTTAGTATGGGACAAAAGACATTAACCTTGAGGAAGCCATGGTAAGTTTGATTCTCTTTGGCTTGGTCCTTTCAGAATCAGGCACTTTGCTGGTGAAAATTATTTCTATCTTGATTACATGGATGGTTCTTCTCTCCCACCTCTTTATAGTGGGCATTACTTGAAATTTTTCAAATCCTAGGTGATAGGAAGTCTTGTACAATTATGTAGAGTGTGTGTTTTCCTTTCCTTGCCTTTGCTTTGTTGTTGTTGCCTTCTGTATTGTTTTTCCTTTGAATCTATTGCCCAATGTATAAGGTGTTGGTCCTCTTTTCCAGATTTTTTCTTGGATTCTTTTCTTGCCTCATCCCTGTGATCTAGTCAAGTCATCCCCAAAAAGATCCAGTTGTTGTCCTCTCAAAATTCCTTTCTTTTAAAAGTCAAAAAATTTGAAATTTTTGAGTTGACAAGTTTCAGTAGTGTGTTAGTAAACTAAAAATTAGAAGAGATGGCAAAAATTCCATTTCATGGGGTTTTTTTAGTAACTTGTGGGTCTGTCAGATATTTTTATCCCAAGTACCAGTGGGCCTCTTGTTCACCAATCATCCGATTTCCCTGCAAGTCTTTGTCTTGCATCTTTTTCAGAATTTTTCATCCCATCTATCCCAAGTGCGCCCGGGACTCCTATTCACCGATTCCCCACATCGGCCGAATTGGCTCGTCGTGTCCTTCGCATTTCTATGTCCCTTGGACCGCCCGTGCTCTTTTGGTCCGCATCGGCCGAATCGGCTCTTCACATCCCTCATGTCCCAATGTCCCATGGACCATCCGGGCCACTTTTCTGCTTTTCCCACATTTCACCTTTTTGAGTCGGTGCAAGGTGTATTAAATACACATTTATGACCTTCTCTCTCCTAAACAGCTATTTAAAAGGGAAACCATCTATGCACTTATCACATTACTTGCTCGTTATCTCTTGCCCACATTTTTGCAAATTGAGTCATTTGTCCACCTTCCTATATCTCTTTGCAATTCTTGTCGTGAATTCATTCTTTGAAGGTCACTCCTCTGTTCACTATCAAAATGAAGATCAAGTTTCAAGGGCACGAGCATCTGTCCACTTTGGAGACCTCTGTACCCAATATTGGAGATAGTGAAGTTCGACATTTGGATTTCGATGATTTCTGGGGCAGATTAGCATGTGATAACCCTACTCCCATGGCCCAAATGATAAATGATAGTGGAATTGCATACATCATTGTTTTCCCTCTCTCTGTGCAATGTGTCGACACTGTGCTCTCCTGCGGGGCTAATTTCAACCCAGACACCAAGGAGGTTGTCAATGTGCATGGTGAATTGATTGCAAAATTGGACGTTGCTACTTTCCTCACTACCCTACGTATTCCCAAAATAGAAGACTCCATTATTCTCACTCTCTCTCAAGGTCAAACTCTGTTTGATCAAGACATTGAGAAATATAAGGCCCGAGTAGCTAAATCATGGTTGAAGTGTCCTAAGAAGGGAGCTTCCCGACTCTCCAAGGCATTGTTCAAGGTTGATTTCAATGAAGAACTATCAAATTTCATCACTCTGCTTACCCAGATTATGGGAATTCCCTCTACCAATGAATTCCATTTTTGGATGTGTCCTTTCATAAATATCATCTGCGAGGGTAAGCAAAATATTAATTGGGCCGAGATTATCTTAGAAACCTAACTGAAAAATTGTCCCATGTTCAGCAAACCAAAAAGTTCTACATGACCTATCTCATGTACACCTTAGCAGCATCTCGTGAGTGGTTCGGCTTCACTTTCATTGAAGGTAAGAAGGATGAGCCCATCTACACATATTGCCCTCAGTTTACCGTCAAGGTTAGTAACCATAATTTTAGAAGGGTAAATGATGCCTTCACCATGTACATTATGAGACTCTTGGAGAGTGACACTGCCAGAAGATTCTCTAATGAGGCTAAGGCTTTGATAACCAAGCATGGGGCTTTCTTCATTCAATTCCAAAAGTTCTCATACATCTGGTTGGCTTGTTTTGAAAGCACACCTCTTAAGCTTCCCATGTTCTGCAACGACAAAATGGCCTTGGTTGAGGTGTGCACGCAATTGGATAAACTTCATAGAACCTTCTGAGATAAGAAGATTACTTGGTCTTCATTTCCCTATCATCTTGGGGAATTATACATGCACGACAGCTTTGGATGCCGAAAATATAGAAAGGATTATTTCTTCTCTTACAACTCATTTCTTCAAGTCCAAGACTTGCTTTGATTTAAAGAAATTCATTAATCAAAATCTCAGAATAACTTATCATCAGCGTCCTGACACTAAGGATTACTGGGCTAATTGTGCTAATGATTTTGAAGCCAGGAGGAGGCATTTTGGCAGATTTTCTCTACAACAGATCATAGATCTCAACCTCTACCATGTTCCTGAAGGGATTAAGGATGATTATGAAGATTTGCAAGCCTTTGAGTATGAAAGATCCCTCAAGCACACTCCTCTGGAAACCTTGGATTGGTATGTGAAGGAAAGAGATGACTTGAATGAGATAATCACCCCTGTCATTGTCATAACTAAGATTTGGTTTGACATGAAGGTACGTGAACTCAGGATGAACAAAGGTAGATCCTCTTCAAGAGAAACTTCCACACCTAGGAAGGAAGTACATACGCCTAGCACAGAGGTACTTGATAAAATTTCTTCTTCTACGATGAAAGAACCTGAGTCATTTACTCCTTCATCTTCCACTAAAGTGTATCAGAAGAAGGTCAAGGAGGTCAAGCAAGAACCGGTAGAGGAAGAGACTCTTCTGGAGCAGTCAGAATTGCCTATTGGGCCAAATAACTTTATTGTTCTAAGTGAGAATGATGATGATGAGATGAAAGACCCAGAAGATACTCCTAAGGCCATTGTTGGAGTGGAGAACAAAGGCCCAAGGGCTGAACCTCCAAGTTTAACAGACTCCTCTGTAAAGAAAATTCTTCAGGTTCCATTCATTTCCCCACTAGAAACAATAGTGGTTTATACTCTGAGTGTCATGAGTTCACTTGCACTCGGGCCCCTTGATTCTTTTGTTTCTTCTTCTTCCTTTTCCTAGGTGCAGCCCCTAGTTGATAGCAGGAAAAGGAGATCTTCTTCCCAATTAATAGGGCCTGATTTTAATGTTGTGGCAACTCTGCTTGGAAATACTCCTCCTCCTCTAGCAAAGAAAGCAAAGACTACTTTGAGATTGGTAACTGATGCTCAAGGCCAGCAGTTCTTGGAGGTCACAAAACCCAAAGTGGACAAAGAGGAAAAAGATATTTTAATCTCTGACTTAGAGCTTTCCAGGAGTCTAATGGGAGAATCTACACCTGAGAGTGAATTTCATAACCTTTAGGAAACTGTCAGTAAGGTTATCGAGTGCGTTGAGAAAGGCAAGCAAACCATGGAGCAGTTGGAAGAACAGAACTAATTTCTTTCCAACTTTATTAGATCATTGTTGGAAAAGGATAAAGTTTTGGATCCAACCCCATTGGCCGCTCTCCCACCTCCCATAGTTCTCAACCAAGATGAGGTCCAAACCATCAAAGACATCCACAAGTATTCTACTTATGGTAAAGTTGTTGAGGCCATGGTGGATGATATGACTATAGCAGGTTTAAACTTTATTGAGGAAGCCTTTAAAACTAATGAGAAGGTGATCAAGCTGTAGCAGAAACTCACTTCCTCAATCAAGTCTATGGACAAAGAATTGAAAGTCTGGAGTGGATGTATCACAGATCTTCGTCTAATAGTTCAAGCCGATGAGAGGATCCTATTAGTCAATAATGTGTTTGATGATGTCAAGAATAACTTGTCAAGGACGTGGATCTTTAGCATTGAATGGAAGATAAAAGTTCTAGAAGAGGCACTAGGGGAATTGAGGAATGTATGGTAAAAAATGGGAGTCTTTTAAAACTTGTGTTGTATTTGTTTGTGTAGGTGGTATTTTTCTTCACTTATTTAGTGTTATTCCACCTCACCGGGTGAGTCATCTCACTTAGGTGGACATGGATCTAGGTGTCATCTTAGTTATGACAGATTCTCTTACAGAATCTGTCATATGTGTAAGTGTGTCATAGGAGTTACATTCCCATTTGGGAAAGTAACTCCTCTTCTCCATTATGGAGGAATCTTCTCTTACATGGGAGTTACACATTCACTCCCCTATTTGTACTCACCTCCTTTGATCTATGATAAGCCTAAGGCAAGCCAATACAATTCCATTCTACTCCATTTTTTAATCTTGAGCTCTCATATGCATGCAAATTGCTTTAAAAATCTTGCTTGCTTTAATCTCGCAACTCCTACACTTTGGTGAAGTGCAACTATTCTATGCATGTGAATTCCTTCTAGGTCTTCATCCTTCACTCCTTCATGGTATCAGAGCTGAGGGGACTAGAATCACATTGCTCACCATTGTTGCTCCACTATGTAGTTGCTTGTGCAAGCTCTCACTTTTGCATGTGCTTTACTTGCATATTTTGAGATTCTTATGGTTATTTTTAGTGGTTTGTTTTGTGTCACTTTCTTGCACGGTTTTGCATTAGAAGCTCAGGTCTGCACTTGATTTTTTACCCATGCACTCATGGTTTTTTCGGTTCGTGCATTACCCAATTCACCAGTTCATTTTCCTTGATTGGTTGATTGCAGACTATGGTTCAGTTTTGAGCTTACATGCTCTTTCTGCACTATGATCTACATTCAGTCTGCACAACATGTGTTTTACCTTATGCATGACTCAGTTTGTGCATTGATCTACCGATTGGATCATTGGTGGCCTATACTCCTTAATCGGTTGGTGCTTTGACTCTCCTATAGGCTTTTACATTACCTTGGACCTCGACTTGTACTTGACTAGCCCGCTCACTTAGCTCGGCGGTATCACTCACCATCTCATGCATTGAATTTTCAGGCTCATGCATCTGGTTTTGGATCAACTTGGGTCTTTTAATCCATCGCATTGTCACTGGTTCACATCATGCTTGTGCACTAGTTTGAAAGGCACTATTATTAATGCTTTGTGTTTTTCACACTGCCTTTGCCGTTGATTAGCTCTAACCTGGCACTCGGTTCAGTCTGGACACTATTCTCCACAGTTTAGACTCCCTTTGCTTGATTTTTCATTGCTTTGTGTACTTTACTGGCCTGATCTCATATTGGAGCTTGCTTAGGGTTATTTCACTTCGAACCTCGTTATACACGACTGCACCAAAGTTTATACTTCTTTGGCTTAGCAGTCTTTTCACAACTACAATCCTACGGCCTTGTATGTACACAACTTGAGCTTGTTCACTCTTGTTTGGTTGAAATCTACTATGTATCCATCTTCGTTTGGTTGGTATTTTCAGTTGGTTCTTCAGCTGTGTTACAACTTGAAATGGCTCCCTGCTTGACTTGGGAGTCTCTGCTAAACACTTAGTATTAGACGGTTATTACTCAGCTTCTATTCAAACTACTCAGACCATTGATATGTCAACTTTCCTTCTACAGTCAGTCTTTCGCAGGCGGCTGCACGTGGGCTAAACATTGCACACTCACCGGCTATTACAAATCCTATTCTCACTGGTGGAAGATTATGTGGATATTTTGATAGCTCAATGGCTACACTCTCTCCTGCAGTACCTCCCAGCTCAACACAGTCCACTTAACATACTCCTAACGTTTTATACACATGGCCATACAATCGGAATCCTGCAGCATTATACATGAATCCAAGCCTTGAAACACTAGCTCGTTCCCTTTTAGACATTGTTTGGTAGGTCAAAACAATCCCTCGTTTTTTAATTTTTTGAGGAAAAAACATTTACTTTATGGCATTGTAATAATTTTAAGGCTCTATTTTTCTTGTAATTATGCCCTTCCTTCGTGTGTGTCAAAGACTGAGGGTGAGGTCCGGGGTTAGTAGGAGGCTAATCCCCCCTCGCAATAAAAACAAACCCTGCCTAAAATTTGATGCCATTTCCAACGAGTACCCACACGAAACCCTTTGCACCCATTTCGGGCACTTTTTTAATCAGTTTGCAAAGTTCATTGGCATTTTCCATCAGTTGCAGGAATTATATTTTTGCTATAACTTTTGACTCACTGCTTTCTTTTGAGCACTTCTTTAGTCAAAGTTACATGATTTCTCACACATTACATGATGACATTGTTAGTTTTTGTAAACACGTACTACTTTATAAAGTGCCACATTCTAGGGGGGTTCACTAGTACTCTTGGGCCTTGTACTACATCGCAGACGCATTATCGGCTGAGTCTCGACGTCTTGCTTTTGTGCACCTTGCACTTCTTGCTTCCGCATCATGGAGAGTGCTCTTTCTAGACTTGAGCATCATAGGATCACTTTACAACCTCCACCACTTCTCACCTAGGAGAGGGAACTATTCAGTTTGGCGTGCTTCCATGGAACGTTACTTCACTCATGAGGGTCTTTCACCCTTCTTACTTGGGCCAGTTCCTGCACCCACTGATCATCGTCATCTGGAGGAATTCCTTGACACTTGCGACCATGTTTTTGGTCACTTGATGATGCATGTCTCCAGATCTCTCTGGTTTCACGTGGCAGACTCAGATCCACCCCACTGTGTCTGGAGCATTCTTCAGTCCCTCTATGGAGACCCTTCACATACTGCCACCATTGTTGTTGACTGTTGATTCAGTTGTCTCCTCTATTTCTTCATGTGATGACAGTTCCACTGACACAGACTCACTTGGTTCTACTTTTGATGACAAGGATTGTGCACCCAGTTCTGATGTCAAGAGTACTACAGAGGACTCTTCTCCTCCTTCTCTCACTATTCCAAAGAGTGTTGACACATCCCACATCTCATCAGATATCAAGTAGTCTCCTATTCAGTCTCATACAGTCATCACACCCACCTCTTTTCCACCTTCAGTGTGTGAGGCCCCTTTCACTCCTCTACCTTCATTGGATGACTCATACCTATCTGACATCGCTCTTCTGTTTGTTGAGCCCCCTCATTAGGATGAGTATCTACCTGACCTTAGTTATCTTTTCGTAGAGTACACTTGTGATGTACTATAGGTTCCTCATCCATCTACAGGTATTTTAGAGGAGTTCATCATCTCCGTTGTTGGGAGTGCCCCTTCTGGGACTCTTACCACTTCCACTTTTCTAGAGACCTTCATTGATCCACCCTTTCTTGTGGATCCATTTTCTATTGTGGGGGATGTTTTGTTGCCTTCACATCAGTTAGACATCCTTTCTACAGGTGTTCACTCTTCACTACTCTAACATTTCTACACTATGTGACATTACCTTTGGTTCCTTGGCACTCATTTGCTAGACCTATGTCACACTTTCATGGACCAGACTCAGAGTTCTTCATGTGCTACTACCTTCAATTTCCTTTGTGGAGTGGGTAGACTTCCAACACGTCATTTCTGTCCTTCCTAAGGGTAGGCACACAGTTCGGTGCAGATGGCTCTTCTTTAGTCTAGAGGCAGAGGATCTTGTCATCGACATTCTTCTGGGAGACTTCCTAGAGCTGTAGAGTTCAATTCCGTCCATGGCATCTTCTGCATTCCTCTCATCTCCCTCTTCTTCTCTCTTCTTCTTCTTCTTTCAAGAGATTGCCTCTTTGTACATGGGTACCTTTACAGGCTCGTCTATGGCCGAGACCCATCTTAGGAATCTTTCTTAGATTAGAGAGTGGACTTGTCTCTCTTTTGGGGGGAGTTTTTTCCCACTGGGTTTTCTCCTTTTACTCCACTTTTTGAGAGTTTCTTGTACATGGGTACCTCATCAGGCTTTGTGTCAGAGACCCATTTCTCATTTCTGACTTGTCCGCCTCATCCTAAGTTACGATGAAGGGGGGTGTTGGTGTAGGTGGTATTTTTCTTCACTTATTTAGTGTTATTCCACCTCACCGGGTGAGTCATCTCACTTAGGTGGACATGGATCTAGGTGTCATCTTAGTTATGACAAATTCTCTTACAGAATTTTTCATATGTGTAAGTGTGTCATAGGAGTTACATTCCCATTTGGGAAAGTAACTCCTCTTCTCCATTATGGAGGAATATTCTCTTACATGGGAGTTACACATTCACTCCCCTATTTGTACTCACCTCCTTTGATCTATGATAAGCCTAAGCCAAGCCAAGCAATTCCATTCTACTCCATTTTTTAATCTTGAGCTCTCATATGTATGCACATTGCTTTACAAAAGCTTGCTTGCTTTAATCTCACAAACTCCTACACTTTGGTGAAGTGTAACTATTCGATGCACGTGAATTCCTTCCAGGTCTTCGTCCTTCACTCCTTCAGTATCCGCCTTCAAAGATATCCACTGCCATTTTCAGGATGAAGTCACAGGTGTACCCTTCTCTCTCCAAGAAATCAAGGCTCAGTTTAAAGCCTTTGTCAAGGACGATTTGTTCAAGGAAGATTCAATCACTAAAGAGAAAATGAAGGACGTTTTTTCTCTTCATTAAGCTATAGCTGAGGCTAATAAGGAATATCTGGAGCATACTGAGTTTGACAAAGATATGGAGAAATGTCTAGGCACGTGAACTCATGCTACTTCCAACACAATGATTCCAAGGGGCATGGAAATATCGGAAGCATTGAAGAGATTCAAGCATCGGATCCTCAAAACAGTGGGCCCCCTTCAACCACAACCGAATGTTTCTACTTCTGGCTCTTGACTCTCTTCTTTCTATTGTTAGTTCGGGTCTCCTTGTAAATTAATTAAGGACTTTATATTGTATATTTCCTTAATTAATCTTTTGGTTAAAATAAACAGTTACTAAATGTAACCACTTTGTAAGCTATATATTGGGCTCTCCACGCCATTCCAAAGGGCTGGAACTCTGCTAGTTTTTGAAAGAGTAAAAGAACTTAAAGCTATCAATACAGAGATTTCCCTTCCTATTTCTATCTGCATCGACTTACTTTCTCTTACTTGTCTAAAGTTTGTGAATCATTTATCTATTGCAATAAGGAGCTTTGTATTCTTATGGATGCCATTTCTGGAACTTTGTGTCTATGAAATAATATCTGGTGGTTTAATATGAATAATTTTTTTCTATATATCACCTTTGCTCAGCATTTATAAGGAACTATTTTGCTATCTATATTTCCTCGGAATGATGTTGTTCTACCTTTTCCCTCCCTTAGTTCTTCTGTTCTTTTTTATTGATCATCTATCTTGGCATTAAAACACTTTCATGATATTAGAGTTCCTCATTAAAATTGAAATTTGTACATTTGTAAATAGTTTTGCTACTTGCTTTTAATAAGGGAACCTCTCCCATCAAAGAGGAGGGACTTTATGTCCCCTGACTGTTTCTTTCATTAAAGTCCTAATTTGACAACCAACAACACCAAGTCTACTTATGGTCAACACTTGTCCATCATTAATTTTTGTTACATCTCAA
This sequence comes from Taxus chinensis, assembly GCA_019776745.2. Lineage (NCBI taxonomy): Eukaryota > Viridiplantae > Streptophyta > Pinopsida > Cupressales > Taxaceae > Taxus > Taxus chinensis. The sequence goes on from CM034147.1 coordinate 980,584,734, forward strand.
TCTCTGACTTTCATCTTAGTTTCCTCATATAGATGGGTGATACTTTTCACTGATCAGAATCACTGGCTATCACAATACTTTGAGCTCTACAGTATCTAGCAGTATGGTTGAAAAATATGCAAGAAGGTTGAACACATGAGCAAAGGAGTTGCATGAGGTCTGTGGTATCTTGCTAGCCTTTGTCTTTATATTTTGAAATTACATAAATGGATCAACATCTTGAAAACAGTAATGGGTTTGCTATGAGTTTCGTGGTATCTTCTCACCTATTCCCTAAGTTTACCTCATGAACTAAAACATGGGTGGAGTGTAAAACAAAAATACCTCTTTTGAGAACATGATTTGATACTAACCTCTCACCCTAAATGTAGGTAGGTTGTTTATCCACCTTAATTATCTACATCCTATTTTTACTCATAAATATCTACATGATTTGTTATGCAACTCACTCAACACATAAATACATGATTATCACTCATTAATTTACCTAATCTAATATTAACCCGCTCACAAATATGAGCACTAAATAAAGATATTCCTAACATTCCCCCCATTATTGCTAATATCCAGGGTGAGGAACATATTTTGGAGTTTCATCACATGCCCTTATCATTGTCATCCAGGTTGTCGCTAACATCTAAAGGTCCACCTAGTGTGTATTTTCCCCTTAATAGAAAAACATATTAGATATCAGTCTCCATCAATAATGCATCTAATTTCAAATAATAATTGAATATATACAATTTAAAAAATTCTTCTTTCACAAAATATTCCCCCCTTTTGAAAAATAATTCAATTTTCAAAAAAAAAATTAAATTTTCCATTATCAGATGAATAAATCTCCTCTTTTGAAAAATTCTCTCAATAAAATGGGATAATTATCCTATTGAAATTTTTCTTTAAGAGAAAATTTAACCAAACAAAAAATGTTAGACTTTGAGGGGTTTAAACCTTCATATTTCCTAAGGCTTTGTGCCTTCATATGACATTGCGGTGAATCTAGTCTTGGACTCCATCAAATGAATACACATGTAGTTTGTTTCAAGAATAGAGAAAATAGAATTTTCATTGATGATTTGATTGATGACCAAACAAACACATATATACATGTGGTAAAGACCAAACATCCTCGAAGGAAGATCAACCAACTAGGGAAGTGGAAGATCAATGATATGTGAAGAGGAAGAGATAATGTAATATTATTCTAACATTCCCCCCCTTATTACATTTTTTACAAATCTACCCTCGAAACAACTCAAATTTCACCTTGTCATGTGACTTGGTGAGTATATCCGCTACTTGAGAATATGTTGGGTAGTGTTGGAACTAGATGTAGTGGTTCACAACTTTTTCTCAAATGAAATGGAATTTTACCTCAATATGTTTTGTTTGTTCATGGTGATGTCATTCTAAATTTATAGCATGAAAAATTTAAAATTTTGGTCATGACAACCAAACCCGCACTTGAAATCCCCTTTCCCGATCAATGTAAATGTTTCCTCTGACCAACATTTCAACTATGTCATCCTCATTTTGGTTGATAGGAATGTTATAACATTATTTTCAAGTTTGTTTCATGTGCATATAAGTTTACCAAGCTTATTTCTACTGAGATCTAAGAAAGAACAGTGCTCTCAGAGGCTTCAAAAGGGCTATTTTTGGTTTTTTGTTAATGGCGAACATCTTCCAAAAGCATACAAGGAAGGTTTAAATCATCCAAGAGGTATGTGGGAGAGCCATAAATTTTTCCAAGGTATCTTAGGAATATTTTGTGAAGAAAATTGAGTTTAGGAACAAGTTAAGCAATATCGGGTCTTTTTGGGCAAGGCACTAGGAAATGCAAGTTCTAAAAGAGCTAGTCACCTTGTTTGAAATGTTTTGGGAGCCTTGTGAAGTGTTGGGATATAACATCAAATGAATTTGAAATCTAACATATCCTACTCATGGTACAATGATTAAGGAATAACTTTGGGAGTATTAAAAATGCATAAATCTATTTTTCAGTGCAGCTCAAGAGTCCTTCTACAAGGTGAAACTTGTTTGAAAGGTACTAGATACCTCGTGAAGAGTTGAAAGCCTAAAAAAATCTCAAGTGAGGTTATTTTCAATTCTCTTCATAACCCATATTTTTTTTGGCAAGCAATTTCATCAAAAAATATTCTTGTCACACAACTCACCAATGCACCACTCTAGGAAAAGTTGGAGGTACAGGTAAAATTTTCTAAAGAAATCATTTTCAAGCCTCATAATAGGCTCATTGTATTAATTGGAAATTTTCCATGCAAATTCATATATTGGATGACAAAAATTCGTCAATTTTGATGTTGTGGCGAAGGAAACATTTTGGGAAGCAAACTAGGGGTGCAAATCATGTTTCAAAGTAGCACTTGGGTGCTTGGGCACACTTTGGGTGTCCCTTTGTACCCTCGGTGCACTTTTGAGGTGAAATTTCACCTCATAAGTAAACCTCAATCCTATTTGTTGAAGTTCTCAACTTAATTACATAACATGAAGTGAAAAAGTGCATGTTTTTTTTAAGTGATGATTTGAAGTTGTGGTGGGTCCCATTTTCCCTTCATGGCACATTTTTAAACCCCATTTTCACCTTAGGAAGACTTACAACATGAAATTTCACCCCAAAAATCCACCATGCCCCCATTGGTTGAATTATTTGATGTGCATGCATGCCAAGCCAAGTTAAAAACAAGAGAAAGGTTCTCGTGTGTACATGTGCATGTTATGTTTCTTCCATCCCCCATCCCCATGGCGCACGTTTCTCCCCTCCATGCACCCAAGGTACATTTTTTAGGCTAAATTACACCTAAAAAAATTTCCCAAGTGCAAGGAGGCTTCCATTCTCCACTCATCCATTTTCCAATGTGCACTCTCACTCTCCCAATTCCACCATATAAATTCACTCACCCTTGCTCCCACAACTCAAAAACACAAAACTTGAACTTAAAAAACATAAAGTAACTCCTTGGAATCCATTAAATTTCATTTGTATTGGTCTAACTAAAGGAGGGAGACCAAATTTCTTTATATTTTGGAGATGAGAAGAGTATAAAGAATGGTTTGAGTTCAAATTTGAACTAGTGAATAGAGAGGGAAAAAAGTGTGACCCAAGTAAAAGTGTGTAACAGGTATGAAGGCATGGTTTGAGAGCTGAGAGAGGGTTTGACAGGTTGAATAATGTTTGAGAGTGTGTGTGCAAGGGTTTGAAGTATAGGAAGTTCATGAAAGAAGAAGAAAGAGTGAGCTAGGTGAATGAGGGTTTGAAAAAATGTTTAGAGTTTGGATTTGAATCTTGTGATCACCATCACCTAAGTTGTTGCAGCATATCTTCAGTGATCTTATTATCAAAATCTTGTGTGATGAGTCATATTCTGGAAAGTCTCTTGTTGTGAGTAATATCAACAAGGGTTTAGGGGTTGATGCTCCTTGTGGGGTTGGTGGCTCACTAACAAAATATCTTGTGATGTGTAATATTTACTTGAGTCTTTATTGTGTGTAATATCAGCAAAAAATTTAGTGGGTTTTCTTCCCCTTGAGGATTTCCCACTTATATCTTGTGTTATGGTGTTCTCTCTCTTGTTCATGGTTATTTGAATAGATGTTGTGAACACAGTAATGGTTGAATGGTTTATGGTTTAAGCAAGTAAATTTGAAATTGTTTCCAGTTTTAAAGGGCTGATTTGCTCCCCCCCCTCAGTCCATTATGATTCCAACATGTTTTCTTTTTATATTTGTTTTTATTTTCCCAATGGATATGTACTAGTCTTGATAACCAAGATATTCTGAGGTTCTTTCCTTTGACTTTCTCTCACTACATGTTAAGTCAAGTCAAGCCCCAAAAAGAGCTTGTTGTTGTCACTAACCCCAAGAATGTCTTACATTGCGTCTTCGAACCCCTTCTTCTAGTGATTCCTTCACATTGGTCCAACCCATGATTGACAGTAGGAAAAGGAAAGCTCAATATCACATCCAAGTTCTAGAGTTTGATGCAGTGGCCGCCCTTCTTGGTATAACTCCTCCTTCTCCTAAGAAATTTAACACAACTTCTCATCTAGTTTTAGATTCTAAAGGACAACAATTATTAGAAAATGTTAAACCAAAAGGAGACAAAATTGATAAATAAATATCTATTTTTGACTTGGAGCTCACTAGAATTTCACTCAGAGAATTAACTCTAGAAGGAGAGGTGCACAATCTTAGGGAGATTGTCTCCAAATTCATAGAGTAGAAAAAGGAAAGAAAACTCAAGAGCAGCTTTAGGAGCAGGTAAAAATTCTTTCAAACTTTTTCAAGTCTTTCCTCTCATCAGACAAGTCTCCTCTTGATCCTACTCCCCTCTCCTCACTTCCACCCATTGTTGCCACTGCTGGGATAGATTTCAAATCCATCACTGAGATTCATAAGCATGCTACATTTGGAAAATCATTAGAGGATTGGGTTGAAGGCATTCTAGTCTCTAGTCTACAATTCATTGATGAAGCATACAGAGTGTATGACAATATCTCATCAACCCAAGAGCAAATCAATTTAGGAGTTGACACCATTGGTAATGAGCTCAAGATTTGGGAAGATTACATTTAGAATCTTTGAATCATGAACTCAACTAATGAAAAAAATCTCCTTTCTAAAATTTTTTTTGATTATTCAAAGAACAACCTATCTAAGACCTGGACCTACAGTGTGGAATGGAGAATTAATGTTCTAGAGGAAGCTGCAACTTGGCTAAGAGCCATGGTACAAAAAAGTTGAATCATTGAAGATTGAGATCTTCGCTCATTTACAAGCCCTTTGTTGCTAATTCTACAAGGATAATTCAACAGAGAGGAATCCAGGTGATAAAAGAGGAGCTATTCAAAGAAGACTTGGTCAACAAGGAAAAAATGGAGGAACTCTCAGAACATCATAATGTAGTTGTAGAGGCAACAAAGAGACTTGTGTATAATGGTGGAATTGCCAAAGAATTGGAGTACTCTCTTAGAAGCTAGTTAGTTGCTCTCACAAACAACATTGTCCCTAAGAGCATGTAGATTTCAACTATTGTAACAAAATTCAAAATACAAGTGCTCAAGCTGAAAGTTCCAGCCTCAGTTGTTCCCATTGCCCCTTCCTCTTCTAGCTCACTGTGTTTTCTAATTTTCTTGTTTTGAAGTTGGCTTTATTATTCTAAAAAGCAAATTTGTAAAATAAATCCAACTTATGTAATTAATTAATTAAGTGCTTATTAATTAATGATAGTTAGTTAGGAAAAGGTAGTTACATCCTCCCCTCAGCTTATATAAGACCTCATTTTCCATTTGTAAAGGGGCTGGATATTGGTGTATTTGGATGTAATATATAAATTTTTGATCAATACAGAAGAAAAACAAACCTTCTCTTCTCTATTCAAGTTCTTTCAATTTCTTTCCTTCAATATGATTAATGTGATGGTTTGTCTTATCTGAAATATGAAACTTTGTGTTCAAATCCATGGAGTAAAATGTGTTGAACTTTTTTTCAATCTGCATTCTATGTGTTATGGGCTTTTCATTTAATACAAACGCACATGTTCTTTAATACTATTTACATGCATAAGTAGAATAAAAATCTGCCATCTCTTTATTTGAAAGTATTGCTTCTTCTCTCCTTTCTTTTATAGACAATTAGGAATCTTGGAGAACCAAGGGGGATTTGTTATCGTTGATCAGTTGGTTAGTTGCAATTGTGTTTCCCTAGCCAACTTGTCTTACCCTAGCCATGTTGATGTAATACCTCCATGTCTTTCCCTAGTTTATCTTTGGTATTGAGAAATATGAATCTATTCATGGACACCAATATCCTCATTAGAGATTAATTAGTTTGTATATTTGTAAATACTTAGGATTTTGATTTCTTCTTGAATAAGGGACCTCCCCATTAAAGAGGAGGGACTGATGTCCCCTAAAATTGTTGATTGTTCTCAACAACCAAATTTACAACCAACAATAGCTAATTAAATTGGAAAATAAATATATTTTCCTACTTGGACTTTGTTTCACTATCCTAGTCAACTCCCCACTCCACTTCCAAAATCCTTGAAAGGTGGAAGCAGTAAAGTTGCACGTACAACCACCTACCTGAATTCAAATTTTTGCCAGCTGAAAAGTTACTGCTCCTCAAATGGAAATTTATTCCATTCAAATTGTTTCAACTTCCTCCCGTGTTATTTTAAGCATGTGCATTGATGAGTTCATTTATCCATTTGCAACCACTTTCAACCACTATTTGGCCTTTCCTCTTGTTATAAAAACATGCCATACTCTCCACAAGAAGGTTGGAGAATATTGGGAATGGCCAAAATCTACATATTTCAAGCTTCCCCGTGTCCAAATTATGCTCGTAGCATTTCCAATCCCTCATTTTGGAGATCAATTGAAGAGCAACCACAATCTAACTGTTTACAAGATTCTACAAGTTTAGACACTTTCACAATCTTATTTGAGTTTTGTAAGAGAAACTTGGAGGAGAGGTTTATTGTTGTGTTCTGCTTATATTTCCAAGTGGAAATAGTCTTCCTGGAGGTGGAACATTTGCAATCATTTCTTTCACATTGGGGAGATGCCTCGTGCGTCGTCAACCGGGTGCCTCCACACTTGTCGTGCCACCATTCTCCTTCTCAAGGGCGTGACCGGGGTGTTCATAGGCGTCGCTCTAGTGGTCGGTGGAGCTCCTCTCCCTCATGACATCGCTTCCCTCCCAAATCTTGATTTCCTTCTTCTTTTTCAATGGTGGTGTTTTCGACCAGCTTGGAAGCAATGGCGGCAGCGGGTGGGTGCCCCCGTTGAAGGAATTTTTTTGTGGATGATGGTTGCAATCTTCCCCCGTCACCAGTCACAACAAATTAATAATGAAGAAGAGCAACAACACCACCAAAATGATGGGTGGGAACCCATCTCGGACATGGCCCACCCCTCCACCACTAGTGGTTGGGGGACAAGTTGGAGAGTCCTCCACCTCTACCTCCTCCGACCACCATGTTTGTTGTTCCGATTTAATTTTTCTTGGATCTCTATTTTTTTTTGGGTTGTCTTTTTCGTAGACTTTTTTTTGTTAAAAATGTACTTTTATTATGTATTTTTGTATTTTGATGCCCTCATAAAGTAAGTTGACATTTTCTCACGACTTTCTTGACTCGATATGACCTTACATTGTGGGGTGTAACTTCTCCCACCCTTTTTTTTTGGTATGACTAAGAGTGTAGTAACCTTTTTTTCATTAATAAATGTGAGCTTCTCAATCCACAAGAGAGAGCGAGAGAGAGAGAAGCGGGGGGGCGGGGAGGGAGGGGGGCGGAACATGGTCAATATATCGTTTGTAGGGTTCCTATGGCCGGTCTGGCCTCTTGGGATACGTATTCAACTGGGTCACTATACCTCTTGGTTCATAATTAATGAGCTATCTACATTACTAGCAAATCTTCTTCCTGTTCGAGTACGTAGGCCACAATGGCAACAGCAAGGCTGACAATTATTCCAGTAATAATAGTAGTATTGCTTATGTCTGTGCTTGGCCATTCTTCAACACAAGAATTCTCTGCCAAAGATTTTCCTGCAGGATTTAGTTTTGGTATTGGCTCTGCTGCTTATCAGGTCACTTTCTTTTCACTGCTGTGTTCAATTCATACATACTGCGAAATTCTAGTCTAACAATCCATTATTGCAGTACGAAGGAGCTGCCGCTGATGACGGTCGAAAACCTAGCATTTGGGACACCTTTGTTCATATTAAAGGTTCACAGAAGCTCTTATAGATTAGACCCGCTTTCTGAATTATTTCTTTTCTTAAATTAATTTGTAAAATTCTGCTGTGTAATTGCAGGGAATACCTTCGATGGAGGCACTGGAGACGTTGCTGTGGACCAATACCATCGTTACAAGGTGACATCTGCTTTTAACCAACTCTCATCACAAATTGAAAAACTTTCTGTACAATATGTGGGTATGAATCTAATGTGGAAATTACAATATGTTTGTGTAGGAAGATATTGGGTTAATGTCCACAATGGGAATAGATGGCTACAGATTGTCCATTTCATGGTCAAGGCTCATTCCTGGTATGAAATTTGAATAGAATTTGTTTCATTCTCATTCCCCTTTGAATTAATAAAATGCAGGTTGATAGGGATTCCCAAGGGCCAAAAAGAAAAGAAACTGTTTGTGCACCTTTTCGGTATATGCAGATGGCAATGGGCTCATCAATCCAAAAGGCCTGGAGTACTACAATAACCTCATCAATGAGCTTGTTTCTAACGGTATGAGTAGTCTTCAATTCATCGATAGAGATTTGTTTGAGTGATGAGAATGAAAACCTTGACATAAGTACTGCATATTTGTCTCAGGCATCCAGCCACATGTTACATTGTACCACTTTGATCTGCCTCAAGCTTTGGAAGATGCCTATGGAGGTTTCGTCAGTCCACACATTGTGTAAAGCCTCTGTTTCCTGTTTAACAACCATTTATGCATTGCTAAACTAAAAGTATGTAGGCTTTTAATCCAAAGTGTCAACAATTCCAACATTTTGTGGGTCTTCACTCGTTATGCTCATCACAACACAAATGATTTTATGTTATCTGATTGCCGTACTGATTTCTGGCAGGGGAGACTTTGTGGCTTACGCAGACATATGCTTCAGAGAATTTGGGGATAGAGTGAAGTACTGGTCAACTTTCAATGAACCCAATATATTTGCATTTGCAGGATATGACACTGGTAACTTCCCTCCTCAACGTTGCTCATATCCTTTTGGAAATTGTACCGCCGGAAACTCCACTGTTGAGCCATATATTGTGGCCCACAATGTATTGATAGCACATGCAGCTGCTGTGGAGCTGTACAGGGAAATATATCAGGTTTTTTTCTCTTCTTTTTGGATTACAAGCTACACCCTTCTCACAGTGTTCTTGCATACTGATATTTCTGTTATTTATTGTACTCCAATCCTTGACCTCTTTTGCTCTTCTGTGGATATTAATATAATATCAATTTGTGTTTGTTTTTTAGTTATAAGGTAAAAAATTTGCAGAGGATCCTTGCTTATTGTTTCTGAAAATTCCTCTGTTTAAGTATATTCTGGTGTTGTTATGAAAACAGGCAAAACAAGGAGGTTGGATTGGGTTGGTTCTTCTTATGAATTGGCCCATACCCCTTACCAATAAATCCACAGATATAGCTGCAACTCAAAGATACAATGATTTTGGAGTGGGATGGTAAGTTTGATTCTTTTTTTGAAATTGAAACTTTCCTGCAATACATTTCATCAACTACTGAAATTGAAACTTTCCTGCAATACATTTCATCTAGTACGCTCAAGTGGCAGAAAGTAGCCTCCTTAATTGTGACTTCTTCCCATGTTTTGGTTGGGAGGGTTTATAATGTCCAGCTAGTTTAATAAAAAAAAATGATAAGAAGATTTCAAATAGGTTAGCTCATGTTTAATTGAACACGAACAGGTTCTTAGACCCAATTGTTCATGTAGACTATCCGGCAAGTATGAGGAAAATAGTAGGTTCTCGATTGCCCTTGTTTACAAAGGAGCAAGTTCGAAAGATACAGGGGTCATCGGATTTTATTGGTATCAATCACTATTTTTCTGTTTACTGCTATGATGTTCCAAGAAACAGGGCCTCTAATCTAGCAGATTATATTCAAGATAGGTCTTATGGGATTACAGGTATGCGTTTTAGATCTCACAAACAGGCCCATAACAAAAAATATTACTTTTGCTGAATACTTGTTCAAATTGACAGTTGAAAAATCCAAGAAGAATAATGTCACTAATTAAAAAACAAAAACAAAACGTTTGATCTAATTGTTCTTCAGGTGCTATGAAATATACTAAAATCTTTTTGTGACTGATGTATGGTGCTTGAGAAACGCAGTGGAGCGAGATGGAGTTCCTATGGACAATGCTGTAAGGAGTTCTAAGAATTATGAGACCTATTAATGTAGTCCTGTTATTTACTTTTTGTAGCAAACCTGTTCTAAATTCTTTTTAGCATCGTCTTCTCAAGTGAAAAGTATTTTTGTTTTAATGATAAAACTTGTGGCGACAGCTATATTTGGTATACCAGTTTTACCACAGGCAATGCAGGCAGTTCTGGAATATATCAAGAGCAACTATCACAACACTCCTTCGATTGTATATGAAAGTGGTGAATCCTCTTTTCTTATCAGTCATCTTGCACATGAAGTTTTATCTATCTTGAAAGCTTTAGGTGTTAAAAATAAAAATGCACATCTGAACTAACAAAGAGTTTCATCTTGTAAGCCAAAGTTCCATTCCCATGGCCAGGAGCTTAGCCCCAAATGGTCCAATGGGTTGCAGTGTAATGGCTAAAACATTGTAAATATGTTTGTATGTTGGTGTTTCCTACATAATTTTTCTCCTACTTGTAAGTTGTAACAATGTTGGTTTTGTTCTTAATAGGTTTTGCAGAACCCAATAATGATTCTATTGCACTCTCTGAAGCTTTGAACGACCAGTACAGAGTTAACCTCCATCTGGACGTGCTTAAATATGTGCTTGCAGCAATAAGGTAAAGAACAACATACCATCTCTTCCATTCAAATAAAACAATTTCCCAAGCTATTTTTGTTGCAAAACTTATAAATGGATTGACGGACATGATAAGTTTCCTGGCAGGAATGGATCGGACACGCGTGGGTACTTCATATGGACTCTGCTAGATGATTTTGAAGTTTTGAGCAGTTATACATGGCGTTTTGGTCTTCATTATGTAGACTTCAATGACAACTTGAAGCGATACCCCAAGCTTTCAGCTCAATGGTACAAGACATTTCTGCACAGAGGAACAAATTCTCAGACTCAAATTTTACTCAACACCGACATCTACTTAGAATGAAAGCTTTTGAAAAAGTGAGCAACATTTGTGATATATTTCCAACATGACATATATTCCAGCGTGGAGACAATTTAGTCATATCAGAGGCACATTATAGGCATCGCTTGCCAATATCATTATAGGCATAGTGTGTATTTAAAATGGAAGTGAGCATAAACATTTTAGGTTTGTAATCAATTCTAGACTTTGCATATACACGAGCAATCCGTTACATATATTTCCATTGCAAAACGTGACTTGGACCTTGATTGAGCCGTATAGCTTAAAAGAAAACAAGCATTGAATTCTTCTTCTCCAAGCATTCAACAATTAATATTGAATGGAGTTCACTACTAAACAAAGTGTGAATGGTCTCATTTTTTTAGTCAAATTTGCATAAAAGAACTTAAACCTTTTTTTAGGTTTTTCAGTTATGTTTCTTTGAAGAATTTGCATCATGAAAGGTGGCATAATTGTGATGCAACTTTGATGTGACTAGACTTTTTTTATAGGTTTCATTTGTGTCATTTTTGTATCAACTTTGTACCACATTTGTCACACATTTGTACTTGATATTCATGATGTCAATATGACTATTTTTGCAAATGTAATGCAAAGTTCATTTGTAAAACAAAGTTACCATAATTTAAATTATTAGTACATTTACAAAGAAGTGATATTTAATGCTACTCGTACAAACACAATTAATAAGATTATAGTAACATTTAAATCATTAATAGAATTAAAATATTAAAAAAATATTTTTTAAATGTATATTACAATGCTAAAATAAAATATCATCATCTAATTTTTTTACATATTTTCTAAATGAACTTAACATTACTAAAATAACATATGCCAATTTTCAAACATAAAATCACATTTTCGGTAAGTTAATGACAAAAATAACAATGTACTCTTGAATATGAGAAAATAGCTAAATTTTCATGTACAATACAATAACATTAATTTGAATTACAATTTATAAAAAAACTACTACAGTGAACTAGTTAAATTATCTACTCCTCACCATCATCATCTAAGAGCTCATTATCATTGTGATAATCTATATGCTCATTGTTTGTATTGTTTGAACAATGCTCCATTATGACGAGTTGTCATAGCCATAGTTAGGATTATCATCATCATCAATACCTTGTCTAAAGTTAAGGCTATCAACTAAAAATGATATTATTTAATAATCATCATAATATTTGAAATTCAATTTGTGTCACCTACTATATTTTAATAATTGTTTAAGAAATGAATGAAGTTTTTGTTAATCTTAGTAGTTAGTAGCTTGGACAGCAGTTTGTCCTCATCCATTTGTTATGGGTAGTTTGGACAGCCTAGAATTTAGAGAAATAGTTGTTTTTGTCAAACAAATATTGTTAGGATAAGAACAATTGTTATCTAATATTGACTCCTTTTAGGTGACACCTCATAACCAAAGTTGTTATAGTTATTGAGTTGGCTTAATCTCAGCCGTTGATTTGTATTAATCTCGGCCGTTGATTTTCAACGAGAGTAGTATATAAGGGGGTCATTGGGGTCATTTGTAACAAGGAAGTTTTGAGAGAAACTTGCAGTGTTAGCAAGTAGTCTTGCAGTGTTAGCAAGGGCGCAGTGTTAGCGTTGGAGATAGCAGTAGAGGAATATCAGTAGGAGGATTAGGAGATTGTCAGAGCTCTGCCAGTAAGAGGCAAGCAGTATTTGTATCTCTTGATTTGCTGAAGTTTAATATATTTCTCATCTGTAGTACTGGTTTTCCCTACGGGGTTTTTCTAGGGACAATTGTCCAAAAATATTGTGTTCACCTTGTTGGGTATTTCTTATGTGTTTGTATTTGTGAAGTTACAGTTGTGTTATTTTCCAATATTTGTTGATCAAATAATCTTACAAGATAGGAGGTTAATAATCAGTAACTGTAATAGATTTTTTCACATGGTATCAGAGCTAAGTTCGGGTAGAAGAGATTTACCCTAGGTGAAAGAAAGTGAGGGTTTACAAAACCCAGTTTAACCTCTTCAAAATTATTATTATTATTCTCATTTAAGATGGCCTCAGCAGGTTTAAGAGATCGGGACAGATTGGATGGAGCCTCGAATTTTGGTGTCTGGAAAGCCAGAATTTCTCTATTGCTGGAAGAGAATGGTATCAAGAAATATGTGACCACTGTTGTACCTGTACCTACAGATGCAACACAACTCTTAGCATATAAGAAGGAAGATGCCAAGGCAAGGAGGCTGATTCTTGACGGTGTCAAGGATCATATTGTTCCGCATATTGCAGAGTTAGATATAGCGAAGACGATGTGGGATGCCATTATGAATTTGTACCAGAATGCTACCACTAACTGGAAGCTGATTCTCAGAGAAAAGTTGAGGAATACCCGAATGAATAAGGGAGAAGACGTCACAAGTTACCTCACCAGACTTAGACTTGTCAAGGATGAATTGGCAGCGGTTGGAGACAAGCCAAGTGATGACGAGCTAGTGAGAATAGCCCTAAATGGGTTTACTAAGAAGTGGGATGTCTTTGTTCAAGTCATCAATGGACGAGACACCTTACCGAGTTGGGATCGACTATGGAGTGATTTCAATCAGGAGGAGCTTAGACTAAGTCTTGTCAATGGAGCCAACAATAAGAGTCAGAAAAGTGAGGTGGAACAGGAAAATATTGCCCTAGAGGGTAAAGGGAAAGCAAAGAAGGGATCTAGTAAAGGATCAAATTCACAAGGTGAAAAGAAGAAGAAAGATTATTCGAAGATCAAGTGCTATGGTTGTCACGAGTTTGGCCACTATGTCAGCGATTGCCCAGAAAGGAAGAAGAATGAAAAGAAAGGCAAGAAGCAAGTTGCGGCTTCAGCAAGTGTAGATGAGCTCTCTAGTAGAATGGAAGATGAGTTTGCACTCATAGCATGTATGGTTAGCTCAACCTCACAGAGTGTTTGGTACATAGATAGTGGGGCGTCATATCATATGATAGGAGTTAGAGAATACTTCTCCAGTTATAAGGAAGAGAGCACCAGAATCCAGATCTCTATGGGGAACATGTCCAAACTCAACTCAATTGGGAAAGGGACTGTTCAGTTTCAGAGGGAGAGTGGTAAGATGATTCCCCTTCATGATGTGTTGCATGTTCCAGGCTTAGGGATGAATTTGATTTCTGTATCTGTCCTTCACGACAAAGGGTACAATGTACTCTTTAGAGGGACACATGTGTTGATCAAGCACAAGGATTGGAAATCACCCATAGCTATTGGAGTTAGGAGCGGTCGGCTTTATAGGCTGTAGTTTGACATTCCTAAGGCACTCATGAGCAACAGTAATCTTAGAGATTAGGGAGAGCTATGGCATAGAAGGATGGGCCATATCCATCATGGAGCCCTTAAATTACTTCATGAGACAGTGACAGGTGTTCCTGAGGTGAGCACAGAGCACAATGATGTATGTAAGGGATGTGTGTTGGGGAAGTTTGCTAAAGCATCTTTTCCAAGGAGTGACACCAGATCCAAGGGCGTTCTTAATCTAGTACATTCAGATGTATGTGGACCAATGTCGACGAAGTCTCTCAGAGGGTATGAATACTTTGTTACTTTTATTGATGATTTCTTCAGGAAGACATGGATATACTTCTTGAAGACCAAGGATGAGGTTTTCAGTCTCTTCCAAGAGTTCAAAGCTCTTATGGAGAATTCGACAGGAAGGAAGATAAAAGTTCTTCGGTCAGACAATGGAGGCGAGTACAAAAGCAATGAGTTCCAGTAGTTCTGTACCAGAGAAGGAATCAAGAGAGAGTGGACTGTTCCTTACAATCCACAACAGAATGGAGTTGCTGAGAGGAAGAATCGGTCTATAACAGAGGCATCAAGGGCTATGTTGCATGACCAAGATTTACCCCGTTATCTGTGGGCAGAGGCATGCAATTCAGCAGTATACATACATAATAGAGTTCCACATAAGGTACTAGGGAAGATAACACCAGAGGAAGCATTCACTGGGAAGAAGCCAGATGTCAATCACTTTAGGATCTTTGGGAGTTTGGCATATTGTCACATTCCTAAGGATACACGTACCAAGTTAGATCAGACTGCAAAGAGAGGGTACTTTGTGGGGTACAGTGAAACCTCTAAGGCATATCGGATATTCATTCCGGGGACCAGGAGGATTATTGTTCGACGTGATGTCAAGTTCATGGAGGACAAGGCATTTAGAAGGTCTAGAGATTTTCCAGTAGATGATCAGAGTGAGCAGCCAACAGAAGCTCTAAGGATCACTCAATCGAGTCAAGGGCAGCAAAGCTCGAGTACAGTTACTAGTACAAGCATAGACTCAGGAGGAGAGAGTTTTCAAAGTATGGAGCAACAGGTGCAAGAAGAGATGCATCAAGAAGACATGGAGGTTGATATTTCATCCTCTACAGTTGGCAGCAAGAACCGTGAGGTTCAACAGACACAGAAGAATACTCAGGAGTTAGTGGGTACTCCTAGGAGGAGTGATAGACAACAGAAACCACTAGCCAGGTATGATGAGTATGTTTCATTAGTTAGTAAGTTGGTAGATAGTGAACCTTCTAGCTATCAGGAGGCTGCACAACATCAAGTGTGGAAAGAAGCAATGGTTGAGGACTATACTTCAATTATGCATAATGATGTGTGGGAGGTAGTGCCTAGACCAACAGATAGGGTAGTGGTTGGATCACGTTGGATCTATAAGATCAAGCACGGTGCAGATGGTAGCATCGAGAAATATAAGGTAAGGTTCGTGGCAAAGGGGTTCTCTCAGAAAGAGGGAATAGACTATGAGGAGGCATTTGCTCCAGTTGCCAGGTATACTTCTATACGAGCTGTAATCTCAATTTCAGCACAGCTAGGATGGCAAATCCATCAAATGGATGTCAAGACAGCATTTCTTAATGGTGAGTTGAAAGAGGACGTATACATAGAACAACCAGAAGGCTTTGTAGCACACAGCAAAGAGACCCACATGTGTAGATTGAAGAGAGCGTTGTACAGACTCAAGCATACTCCCAGAGCATGGTATGAGTGCATTGATAGTTACTTGCAGGAAATGGGCTTTTTGAAGAGTGAGGCAGATGCTAATCTCTACTACTTGGTAGTTGGAGGTGAGATTCTCATTCTTGTTCTATATGTAGATGACTTGTTTCTTACAGGTTCGTTGGGGCTCATAGAAGAATGCAAGAGGGATCTTGCAGCGGAGTTCGAGATGAAGGATTTGGAACTCATGCACTACTTTCTAAGCATGGAGGTATGGCAGAAAGATGGAGAGATTTTCCTTGGGCAAGGGAAATATTGCATGGAAATCTTGAAAAGGTTCAAGATGGAAGATTGCAAAGCCATGTCTACACCCATGATCATGAATTGGAGGAAGGTAGACACATCCAGGGAGAAGGATGTAGACCCCACCTTATACAGGCAGTTGATTGGTTCTCTCATGTATTTGGTCAATACCAGGCCAGATATAGCTTTTGCAGTTAACTCTCTTAGTTAGTTCATGGTTGAGCCAAAGAGAGTGCATTGGACTGCGGCAAAGCATGTGTTGCGTTATTTGCGAGGTACAATCGAGTATGGAATTAGATATGCTCAAGGTGAAGGAATCAGGTTGATGGGCTATACTGACGCAGATTGGGCAGGTAGTACAACGGACAAGAGGAGCACTTCAAGGTGTTGTTTCAATCTGGGATCAGGAGTTGTATCTTGGTTCAGCAGGAAGCAGAAGTCTGTGGCTTTGAGTTCAACAGAGTCAGAGTACATAGCAGCTAGCATGGCAGCATGTGAAGCTATATGGCTTCAAAAGTTGCTGGTAGCTTTGTAAGGTCAGAAGGTTGAGACTACGGTGATACACTGTGACAATCAGAGTTGCATCAAGTTGACTGAGAATCCGGTGTTTCATGATAGTTCAAAACATATAGACATCAAGTATCACTTCATCAGAGATTGTGTACAGCGCGGGGTTGTTAAGCTACAGTTTGTACCTACAGATTAGCAGGTAGCAGACATTCTGACAAAGGCATTGGGGAAGGCAAAATTTATCTTCTTCAGAGAGATGTTGGGTGTCAAGCAGAACAACTTCCTCGCTAAGAGGGGGTGTTAATCTTAGTAGTTAGTAGCTTGGACAGCTGTTTGTCCTCATCCATTTGTTATGGGTAGTTTGGACAGCCTAGAATTTAGAGAAATAGTTGTTTTTGTCAAACAAATATTGTTAGGATAAGAACAATTGTTATCTAATATTGACTCCTTTTAGGTGACACCTCATAACCAAGGTTGTTATGGTTATTGAGTTGTCTTAATCTCAACCGTTGATTTGTATTAATCTCAGCCGTTGATTTTCAACGAGAGTAGTATATAAGGGAGTCATTGGGGTCATTTGTAACAAGGAAGTTTTGAGAGAAACTTGCAGTGTTAGCAAGTAGTCTTGCAGTGTTAGCAAGGGCGTAGTGATAGCGTTGGAGATAGCAGTGGAGGAATATCAACAGGAGGATTAGGAGATTGTCGGAGCTCTGCCAGTAAGAGGCAAGCAGTATTTGTATCTCTTGATTTGCTGAAGTTTAATATATTTCTCATCTGTAGTACTGGTTTTCCTTACGGGGTTTTTCCAGGGACAATTGTCCGAAAATATTGTGTTCACCTTGTTGGGTATTTCTTATGTGTTTGTATTTGTGAAGTTACAGTTGTGTTATTTTCTAATATTTGTTGATCAAATAATCTTACAAGATAGGAGGTTAATAATCAGTAACTGTAATAGATTTTTTCACAGTCTTACCAACACAAACCCACGAGAATGTGCTCATTCATTAAATGCATTGGTGTTCCATTCAAGAGATTTGAGTGTGCATGCACTTGTTAAGTGGCTTTGAAATCATACATCTTCTCCTATTAAATAATTTAAAATTACAAATATAACTGAGATATGAATTAATAAACATTATATATATATATATATATATATATATATATATATATATATATATATATATATATATATATATATATATATATATAATTTAAAAAACTTAAAGTTTTGCAAGCAAGCTCATTAATGCTCATTTGTCTCAAATGATGAGTCATCAACTTCCCCTAATTCATTATGGCTTGGTGGGATTTGTCGTAAATACTTTGGACCCCTATATCAATATCAATACATTAAAAACTTAGACTTAACGAATATAACAATTTTTTTTTTTGTTATTTTGTATCATTGTTTTCTAAATTACCAGAATTTCGTTCTCTATCTCGTTTGAGCCACTTTTCATATCGTATTTTCCACGAAAATGCATTCATGCCTAATAGTCAATGGACTAGTCTCTTGTCATGTGTATTACCCCTATAATTCTCATGCACATTGAAAAGGTCATAAACTAATATTAAAAAAATAATACATTTAAAACATTATTTTAATTTATTTTGTTGTCATACCCATATATATCGTCTCATCCTCATAAGCGCCTACGTTGCAATTTTATCAATAATGCCCACATCATATTAGGCACTACTGAACTCTTTTTTTATAGACACAACTAACCATTTTCTACATTTAATTGGTTGTGATTTGTATTCTAGGTTGAAATTTTTAGAAAATAATATTTTTTAACTGATAAAATAGTGTTATTGGGTCCCTCACCTATTGGTGAAATAATTTTTCGTGGGGTAAATTACAGGTTTTCACCAACGGACATGGGGCTAAGCCTCTCCTTTTTTAGTATGGGGGAGGCTCTCATTATTGAATGTTTAAACTAACTAAGAGCTATGAATGGCCATTATGTTGGGGATCACACAGGAACACTCCACTGAACATGTGGCAAAGTGCGTAAATGAAGTACAAGGAAGGAAATGGCAATGAAGGGAGGTTAAGGGGGTAGGAGAAATAAGGAGAGAGGGTTAATGTTGTGGGTAGGCTTACAGAATCCACATACATAAACCAGAGTGGATCCACATTCAATTAGAAGAATCTAACTATGCTAACAACAATGAGATCAACAAACTAAAGTCACCAAGTTATCCCAAAATCCGGTCATGTGGCACTTGGCAATAATTGATTAACATTCATCCCAACATTATCTCATTTACGCATTTTTTTTACTAAAGGTAAAGGCATCCAACTCAATATGACACTCTAAGTACATCAAATCATGAATTGTTCTTCATATTATCACCTCAATAATCAATGTATCTTATATAGAACGCATATTTAGAATCGCAGTAATCCATCTCATGTATTGTATTAGATTATATCATAGGACTAGACAGGTTCATGGGCCAAGGACATGTTCGACCCTAAAATCTATCCCAAGGTCCATGAACCTATTATTCATTCCTACAAAGATAACATTTTCAAATGCACAAGTTACCTTAGTTGTCTTAGAGTCGGTTGAGTGGAAAATAATTCGTAAAATTCCTCTATATAAACATGCACACCTTAATCTATTAAGGGTATCTAGGGATCACATATCCAAGCGCACTCTAAAAAAATATTTGAGTCCAACATTTAAACTTCTCTTCCTTGTATCACATTATAGAAATCTATGAAAATATGAATACATCGATTTTTTGTTTCCCTAGATCATCATCATGCACTAAAATTCAAGCCAAGTGCCATTGTCAAGTAATGGGGAAAAAAATAGGGCTCTAACTTTAATTTCACTTTGCTAACCTCCACTCCACCCTAGGACTTAGTGTTCTACAGTGTGGCTTGATATTTTCTTAAATATATTGATGTATAGTGTAGCGATCATCATTATCACTGAGGTGTGGTGAGGTCATTCTAGCACATATGATTAATAACACATTTTTAGGAAAATAGTTCTAAAAGACAAAGAGAAGATATTTGCAGGTATATAATATGTATCAAGAAGATCAATATAAAGATCCCAAACCTAAAGACACGGGAAAACTAAATATAAGAGGAAGATTACAAATCGTGGCAGTAGATGAAAAAATTGGAAACCCTATGTTGAGACCAATTTTGTATGTTGTTTTATAAATAACATTTTGGCTAAGTTGTTAAGATAAAAATTTGGCAGGGCATAACTTTTTGATATGGAGATAAATTTGACTTCCCCTATAAAGAAACATGGCAATAAGACCACACGTAGAATAATAGAGGATAAGGAAGGGTTCAAGCACACAATACTTTGGGGAGCACATGCAACGAGTTGGAACTATAAAGTAGCTGCATGAATAATCAACATTGCCAAGGGAACTAGCATCCAATTTTAGTTAAATGAAGTACAAAGTGTGTGCATGATAATAAACTAATTAGTGGCGATCAAAATAGGGAGATAAGGCTCGGCTAACTACTAGTTCAACCTCCTCGAAGGGATAAAGCTAATTCATGCATAGTCTTAAAGTTTCCATGCAAGCATAATATAGTGACATACGTCATAAATGTCACTTCAATGTAATAATGAACTAATATAAGTTGAACTCAAGGGCTATTTATTACTTGTGTTCAAATGAAGGGAAAGTCCCTGTTAGTATATATATACTTTGAGGGATTTTAATCTGGAATAACATGTTTTAAGATCTTGTACGAGAAAGGGTTTTAGCTTGAATGTGGAGAAAAGTCTTATCGGGATTTTGTGTCATTCTATGTGTAAGCATTTTAATGCAATGACTGTTTCTAATTTTTTAGTTTAACATTTTTTATTCTATTTAATTTGTTGTGTGAACATTTTATATGAATTTCGAACATGATGAGGATTGGAATTATCTCGTTCCTCATGTGAACGTACTAACGTTTCAACATTATTTTGATATCAGCATAGGGTGAAGTTTTATCTTCATGTGCACTAGGTTGATAAAGATTCATGAGCGCGATATAATTTAAAGGTGGTAAAACTAGATGCGTAACATCATAGGACACATTTTTCAAGAAAAGTTTTCCTACGCATACGAACATATCCTCCACTCAATTCCAGACCCCCATATTTTATAGGTAAACTTTTTGACACTCCATACAACATCCTTAATCAGTTTAAGATCATTTTCATACCCTTGTATGTGGTAGAATTGTGACTCTCTTCTAAGTCCTAACCTTAATTTCCATATTCTACTTTGTAGGAATTGTGTTTGAGAAAAATTCAATCGTTTACATAAAAAAAAAAAACTAAATTATATTTACACATATTGGTAATATCATAATTAGATTAACTCTCTAGTTTTGATATTCTATTTCCACACATTTATGGCCCTGTAAAAAAATTCTATCACAGTTATAGCATAACTATTTTTCCCTATAAGCTCACATTCGTGCCTTGGCAAATATTTTTATGGGATTGGTTTTTTAAGGGAAAATATTATGTTCCATAATGATGTATATGATTTGAAAGGTAAAACAATTGGAATAATAACGTTAGGTCGTTAGCTTTTCTTCTACTAAATTTTCTAGCAACAAAGTTTCCATCACATCCTTTAGTGTGAACATTTTCACCTATACATGAACTATATTCTTTGAGGAAAATGATGAAGAAATTTGAAAAATCATGGGATATTCTTCCATTTGGTTTCCAATTTATCAAACACATTTTCGTATTCATGAACCATTTCATTTTTCCTAAGTTAAGTAAGGGCTTCTACGGAGTCATCATAGGCACTGGGACCAAAGTAAACCAACAAAAGTAGGAAATAAATCTCATAAGTTGGTTATGGATGATATTTTTTATATCATTGGAAAAATTCCTTTTCCAAGTGGAAGGAAACAATAGGAACTATTTTTATCCCAATTGTGTGATGAAATTTTAAATATCGTTATACACTAGATCCGATTAGCAAGGTTTGTGCCACTAAATTTGGTAAAGTTCAAATATGAGCCACATGTCATGTTATTCAATGAGAAACTAATGTTGAAGTGTTTTTCACCTTTGGTTTTGTTTTTGAGTTATGTTTTTTGTACATTTATAGCTCCATGATAGTGGATCTCAAGTCAACAACTTGTCTTCTTTTTTGTGTCAGATTAGTTTTGTCACTACCATTACCAAGGAATGTTTCACGGATCCAGAATAATAGTATAAGAGTAATATGTTGCAAACGATCATCTCAATGAGATTATTGCAATAGTTTAATTATCTGAAGAGCAGAAAAAAAATAGACACTTTTTCCCTTCACAAAGCTACCTTGTGGGTGAAAAAATGCACAGAATTTTTGTATGTCATTATCTTCAAAATAACTTACCCAGTTTATTTTATGGCACCTATGTGACTCCCCTATTATGACATTGCTACAAACTAACACTTTGAGAATTGTATTCATGTTTTGTACTTTGTGGAAACTAATTTTAGATACTCTCATTTTGGGAGAGATCCTATGGTCATGGTTTGTGAAAATTCTAATTTATTAGGATTACACATAATTGGGTGGAAATGGTGGGCTTGCTACTAGGTGTGTCTAGTTTTATGGGTTTGCATTCAGAATCATCCCATTCATAAATAATGTCATCTCAATGTTTCAGATCATTAATTACACATGGTAGACCATACTTGTAACCCACTATCCCATGTCTAAGGGCATTTGTCAGTAACTTCCTAGGGTTAATTTCTTACCATCGCAACATAAATTATAGACAATGATGGCTAATAGATTATTATGGTTAACCTTGAATAATAGTTATAGCGTGTTCCAATATACTCAAAGGTGTGTGGAATCTTGATTTCATATAAATTATTATCTAATGGCTTGAGTATTAGGTGTAACCCCATCACTTCATAAAATTGGGAAAAACTAATAAATGATTAGCCCAAAAGATAGCTTTGTGTGTTTAAAATTATCAAAACCCAATTTTTCACCTAAGAGGAAAAAAAAGGAAAAAATGGAAAATTTGGGGAAACTAATTTAGTGCCACCACATTAGTTACCACTTTCTAATCACCTAAATCCACTTGGCAAGGTGAGATCATATGGTGGATGGTTTTATAGAGCTTTAAACCACTAAATATTCTATAGAATACAACCCTTAAAGAATATATGATCCCAAATGTCCTGAATCTTCCTATAACATATTAGACCAATACCAAAATATAGAGAAAATATATTGCATAAATGGATATTAGAGAAATTTTATTACATTAAAATATCGTAAATGCATTATAGTATTATATGCCTCTTAAAGGGTGTAACCTCCTTTGAGCATGCCTCGATGAAAATATTTAATAGATGTCTTTTCCTCTTTCATAAGCTCTCTATTTAAACTAATCTACTCAAAATAACTACTACTTTCCATGCACGTGGGACAAGTACAAATACCTAAAAGGACATATTACAAAGCATGTGCATTTGAAGTTGTTTTTATAATAATGAGTTTATACGAAGGGTTCCTAACACCTAGAAATATTTATAGAAATATGTTGCCACAATCTCTTAATTACTTTAATGTGTTGCAAGCCTTAATTCCAACTCATCAAGCAGGTATGTATCTTGTGTGTGTGTGTGTGTGCGCGCAGCGCACGCACGCGCATCCCCTTATCTTTGCATTTAGTGTAATATTCTTTAATGCATGATAAATTGAGAATTTCCCTTCTCAACTAGTTTTCTATTTTTGAATTGAGCTTTGCATTTTCCAAAAAGAAGCCTCTAAGAACGTTTTTGCTTTTTTGGTATATTTCAACCTTTATCATAATTTATCAACATCAAAATCATGTGTCTTATGGTTTCCTTGTTCCTCTATGGCGTCCACCTATTTTCGAAACAAGGCCATGAAGATATTTAAGACTTATTCAAATCTTTCTTGGTGAATAAACAATATCATCCTCCTTATATAATTTAACAAGTCCTATAATGACAAATAGGAAACAGTGATCCCTAAAAATATTTATACTTGTGTGATTGAGGCTTCAGAAAAAATTAGAAGACTTAAATTGTGACTTATCTTTTGATAGAGTGTTATCACATGTGATCTACTTTAAATAATTAAGCACATTTTAGAGTGTTTTATCTATTTTCACCTCGACATCTTAAAATTGAATGAAGAATTTTAAAAAAAAAAATTGAGGATCACCTAAACATATGAATCCACTGTCTGAGATATAGTAATTTTTACTATGTTTGTCAAAATTCCATTTTCATCCATTATAAAGCATACTCAAACATTTTATTTGAAAATTTCGTGATAGACATAAGTTCGGCCACTAGTTCATGTCATCAATGCCACCAATTGAGTTCATGTTATTTATTTCTCCCTTCTTAGTAATGGACATAATTTATTTCTATATAAAAAATTACATGGTCACCCCTTGAAATTTTACTAGTGGTCATAATATTCAATTTACACGTGACCTTGCCAAATCTCAACCTGACTACAAGTTTCTAGTGAATAATCATTTCATGCTTTTGAAATATAGCCAATTGCACATGTCTTATACCAATTGTTTGCATGAAATTTCTTGTTTATGGGCCTCTTGAGTGGATTCATATTATGATATGGTTGGAAATGACTGACAGAGTGACTGAACTAGGTAACTGGTGACAATGCTAGAAACATGAGTGTATGGTGACAAAGGCATTAGGGTCACCATAGGATGTGAAAATGAAAAAATGGATCCTAATGGTGGTCTATGGATAATCACTATATAAGGTGTGGAAATTGTTGAGGAAGGAAATAAAATACTTATCCCTTGAGATAATTCCAATTGATAAATATCCTTAGTGGACATAACATCAATATAAAACAAAGACAATACTTCCTATGTTTGTACATTGACTTGGGACTCTCTATGATTCTTTTCTATAATGGTCAAACATGGAGTACTCAAAATGAGTTGTGAGATAAGTGGTAAAATAGGTGAGGTATTGGAACACCAATATTGGATGGACCATAATTGGTGATGTAATTGGGGCATTATGCATATATACCTTCCCAAATTATTCCCAAAACTAGGCATACCTTGAGAAACATTGGGAATTGCACTTGAAACTCTTAGAGTCAAGTTCATTGAGACAAAAGTGTATGTAAACCCTACTATATTGCTTAAAACAGTTGGAGTACTCCAAGAGAAAATACAAACAATATAAGACTTACAAACAAGAATTGGAGACAGAATTATAGTGTCAAAAGGCACTCAAATACTAGAAAAACAAGGGGGGCATTGAAATAAATGAACCCATAGACACTAGTGGCACAAAAGTAGAAGAAATGAAATGGAAAAAAATGTCTCCATCACTTGATAAGTCACATTTGAATAAATAGTTACCTATGTAGTTGGAGAGGAATCCTTTATAGCACTTTCTTTCTCAAATGAGGATCATTCCCATCAGGTGATTCTGCCTTTGCAATAACTACTATGAAATTTTAGTGCGATAGTTTTAGGTGTTTGAACTTTACGTTCTTTCTTCTTCCATGCATCATTGAGATTTTTTTCTCATATTCATCATTCGTGGGATTTAAATGGTGCTAATCATCTAAGTACCACTAATGATTATATCATAAAGTGGTCTTTGAAAAAGGGATGCTAAATATTGTACAATATGACCAAATGATTCTATCCATCACGCAATTTCAATCGGTCTCTTACATATTAAAGGCAGCTCAGAGCACTGTGGATTTATACGTCGATGAAAATTAAAAATTGGCTAAGAAACAAGAAATACAAAGAGAAGAAGTGAGAAGTTAGTGCTTCATGGAATGGAAAAAACACAATATTACACAAACATGGAAGGTATGGAACTCTGTGAATTTTTTCAATTCTGCGTGAGTAATATTATAGTCTGCAAGGAAAATCCAACATGGAAAAAGATAGGTGTTGTAAGGTACCACATGGAAAAGGAAATAAATTTTTAAATGGGCTAAAGTTAGAACCATTGAGATATTATCCCAATGTTCTACGGATTTCCCAATTGTAGTGTTATATGGGCTCTCAATATCTATGGAATGAAGGAACATAGTCGCAGACCTAAAGTACTACATTAGAAGAAGGAAATACCTTCATGGTATATAAGGAGCATAAAATGGCTAAGGTTAGAAACTTTCATATGCTACAAAGAAAATGAAACCTCCGCTCATCAATTAGGGAATATAGGAGGCCATGGGAAACCATGAATAAAAGTAAATCCGCACGACACATGTAAAACTTGTGTTTGTTTCCATCAACAACTGGAATTTAATGAAGTATGGTATTGTCTTGTGAAGCCTACTGGTATGTGATTGAATCAAGGCACCCAGTGTTGTGGTAGTTGGATCTTTTCAAATGGCACTCATGCATGTACTAAAAGTCAACACTACAAGAAATCACGATGCACGTGCTTATTCAACAAGATTTCAAGGATTGATACTCTAACATGGCGGTATTTCCTTCCCTCTTCTCTTTCTCTATCTTCCTCCATGATTTCTATAAATGTAAGTGTTCACGCACATTGTAGGGGTTCTTCTCTTTTTTTTCCTTTGCATATTTTGGAGCTTCACTCTCGTGAACTCAAAATTTCATGATTTCGACCTTTGCAAGTTATGAATGGAGGTTATATTTCTTCATGTATCTATGTGTAAATTGCTAATATTAATAAAAGTATGGATTCTTTCTTTCCTTCAAATGTTTTGCATTTTGTGTGAATATCTCTTCCCTCTTGTGTATTTCACACTCTTTTCAATTGTTTGCATTAGACTTGTGTACATTCTTCATGATCTTCATTTACAAACTTACATTTATGTCTCTTAGAGCCTGATAAGTTCTACATTTCATGTTTTGTGCATCACCTCTCCTTTATTTTTCAATTTTCCCCCTTTGTTTAAGTTTATCTCCTTGGAATTATTATCTTAGGTTAGATAGTTTATAGTATGAAAGTTGGTATAAGATCTAGTTACAACGAATTGGGGTGAAGGGAACTAAGCCCTTTCATCTAGAGAAATATCACGAGTCACCCACAAACTCATGTTCTCACACTGTTTCACTAAAATGTTGAACCTAGTTTCAACAAGGGTGTACAAATTTCAAGCGAAAACAATTTCTGGCATCACCTGATGGAACAAGTTTGATGAGCTTTAGATCATTGTTACTTCGACTTTTGGTATGTAACTTAGTAGTTTCATCCTTTAGAGGCATTCCTTCAAACACATGTGGTGACAAATCACAAATGATAAATATCTTAGTTTCAATTCCTTCAGTCCTCCCCCATTTCATGAGAAGAGTCCATAACAGAGGCTAAGTGTATCCATAGAGGTGAATCATTTGACTACCTACAACTCTCCCCATAGAGAAGAAGAAAAAGAAATCCATTGAGATTCACGTCGCCTCCAAGACAAAAGTTTTTCGAATATAGCCTCCTGGTAGACCATTTCCCTTTCGTATTATAATTTTGAGGCCTATTCCCCTTTATGGCGCATCAAATAAACTTGCCATTCGTAAGCTTATAGTGGTGGTAGTCCCATTTGCTCTTGGGTTTCTTAGCATGATATACCATTAACCACCTCGAAGAGTATTTCCTTCTTAACAGGCAAAAAAATCTATGACACCAGTAGAGATCATAATCAAGACATTTCAGAACATTCTGTTTGGTACACACAATCATGGAGGATGGTGCCGCGGTAACGAATTTTACATGTCATCTCTCAAAGGGAAGGCTTTGCAGTGGGTATAGAAGTCTTGCCATGACTACTTCAATCCATGCACTTGGGACAGAACTTGGGAACCACTCATATGTCAACAACTTGATGAGAAGGTGGACAAAATTTCACTCATTGAACAGTTAACTACCATCAAGTGGGCTCTTAAGTGAGCTTATGGCGGATTTCAAATTCAGGTTCCAGAAAACATGGGGCATAATTCTAGTCCTTTTAATACCAACTCCCTCAAGGTGAATTTATGTATTTTCTTAGAGCTTTGAATTCTGATATAACAGTCAATTATTCAATCTATGGGTGCTACCCAATTACCCAATGCTTATGTAATAACCATTAAGGCTGAAAATTGTTTGATCCAAACGAGTAAACTAGCCCCTAGATTACCAATGCCCATTTTCCCTAAATTACCGCAAAGTACCCAACACGCCATTGCTTCTATTCCTCAACCATCTACCTCTTCATCTATGTCCACATTGGTTCCTCTATGAATCAAGAAGAAATTGAAAGCATTAGTGTTCAATTAAAATTTTTAACAAATGAGATTGTCTCCCTTACGAGTTAACAAGCTCAAGCCCCAAAAATATCCTAATTCCCCTCAAGGTTATTTGCAACAAGGCTCCCAATACCCAAACTAGAGATTTGGACATAATTACCCGCAAAAGAAACCGTCAATCCAAACCCGCAACCTCTGCCAACTCTTAGCTTAGAAAATTCCATTGTTCTAGTCCAAAACAATATGGCCCAAGGATTTGAGTGGTGTTATCCTTGTGATAAACCCCAAAATCAGCATGTGTGTGAAGTTGGGATGAATTCATTTTGTAAAAAGGCTCTAATGGTGAATAATCCATTCTATCAACAAGAGCAAGCGGCAGCTCCATCAAAAAGCAATGTAGAAAGAGATCAAGAAGCTGCCCCAAAACCTAACTTGATGATTTTTTGGCTTGAAGATTTTTGCGTAGTTAACAAAATCGCAGGGAAATTCCAACAGGCCTCACCCCATGTGGCGGATAATACAAGGTCAAGAAGAGAGAAATGAATGTAAGGTTCTCTTCCCCATGTTTCTCCAACTCCACACAACTATCCGGGATAACCCGCAGACTTGGGTGAAAATTTGAGAGCCTTATTGTCTAGCTAAAAATTTAACAAATGAGATTGTGAAAATCAAAAACTTGAATTTCATAATCTGATATACCCTATATATCCCATCTTAAAGGGATATCTCGCAGGAATCCTTGAAGCATCTCTAACTCACCATGCCAAAAATAGACTTTACAATCAACATTTTTCATCCCAAGGAAGAACAAGTAGGTGTAGTTGTTAAACCCCTCCTTTTTACATGTATCTGATTATTGGTAAGCACCTTGTACACAACGGCATGATAGATTTTGGTGCTAGTAACTCAGTGATGGCAAAGAAAATTTTGGATATCCTGTGAATTGAGTATAGTTCAACCTCAAAATGTGTTTTTCAACTTTATGGATCAATAGTGCAAGTATTGGGCATAATCAAATATGTGTAGTTAACTCTTCATACTTTCCCAATCCTAACTATAATGTAAGACATCTCTATGATTGAATTTCTACCTTTGTTCACCCTTTGCATCTCCATATATTTAACTGGAAAAGTGGGTAGATATCTTTCTTCATATTGTTCCCATTTGTTATCCTGTAAAATTGACGAGGGCAATTTTATAGGTAACCATACCAAAGTTTTGTCCTGGTCCCTCGTCAGGGACCCCTCTGCATTCGGAATGTTACAAAATCCCTTTCCAGGAAATCTAGTTCTCTAAACTTAGCCATTTTGGTCCCTTTTGGCTGGGCGCACCTTTTATCTGTGTTACACAGAATAAATTTGCGCCCCCTTCATTTCCTTTGGCGCACAGATTGAAGTGTCGACACATCAATTGTTGCACCTTCCCGTGATGCGCCTTTCTTGCGTGCGCCAAGGCGCATGCACCTTCATGTTAACAACTAAATTGTTGCGCCGTATTTTGGTGCGCCAAATGGCGCAAGGGATGAAGTGTTGACAGTCTTAAATTTGTGCCCAAGGCACAAGTATTCCCGTGTTGACATGCGTTTATCCGCGCCAAAGGGTGCACCGTTTTATGTGTCGACACATGTTTTGGTGCGCCTCTTGAAAAAGTGGTTGGCACATTTATTGCACCTTTGCCTATATATAGGCACACCCACCCTGTCACTTTCACAATTCAAAACACGTGATAACTTTATTCCTCTGCACCTGTCAGCACGCCCGTCGTCCTCGTGTCGCGTTCGTGGACCCCACTTCGTCTCTCACATTCTATATATTCCGGGTAGGTGGTTCTTTCTCCTCTTTTGTTTTGTTTTGGTTGTTTGTGTGGTAGGATAGAATGAATATGTAAATCCATTAAACCCTCCTACCATTCTTGCAACCTTTCCCCCCAAACCATTTTCATCCTCTTTCCAGATCTGCTGGTCAGGAGGGCTCTGCCTCAAAAAATCAACCTGGATCTCTTTGTTGTGCCCCCTTCACCATCTAAAATCGATGTGAAAAAGAGGCCTGAAAGATCACAAATCTATCAGAAAGAAAGAAAACCTTGAATGATTAGTTTCCAAACTGTGTTTTTCCCTTGGCGCAATCGCCACCCTGCTGCATAAAATACAGTCGAGCCAAGAGTCGCGCACTTTTGCTTGCAACACACATTGATCTGCGCCATTCGACACATCAACATCCCCTGTTACATGCAAATTACATGCGCCACAGGTGCACCCTGAAACCAAGTAAATGCGCCTAAACCTTACATAAATGGCAGGCGCATCCTCTGCTCTACAACAACAATATGTCATGCAAGCTTTCCCTATGCCACGCCGAACTCCCTTTCTGTGCGCCTAAAGTTGGTGCTACATGCAATAAACCTGCACCCTTTGGCGCACCAAACTTGCATGTTACATGTCAAATCCCTGCGCCATAGGTGCACCCTGCACCCATGCAAAACCAACATTCCTTGCGCCAAGTATAAAATTGCATAACGGCGCAGGCGCATCCCCGCTTACAATAACATGATGTCATATGCAAAATCTGTGCGCCCTGCACCCTTTGGCGCTGATTTGTTCCCTGTAACACTCTGATTCAGTGTGCCATTCTAATACTCTGCAGCCTGCAGTGTTCCTGTGCCTTGAGGCCTTAAATTGCTAACTCCTCATTCTATTCTATAAGTGCTTTAATGGAAGATCTGACAGCTAATATGGCTCTTTGGCGTTGGACTTCTCTTCTTCTTCTTGCAGATCAGCAACTGAACTCAGATCCATATATGTCTACATCAAGCAAGAAGCCAACCAAGTCAAAGGGTAAGGCTAAGCTTACGGAAGAAGAAATGAAGTATAAATACCAGAGGGTCAGGATGCCCGAGTCCCAGGCAGAATGTGACCTGGATATAAGAGACTCTGAGCTCGGTCACATCGACATGGAAGATTTCTGGGCCAGAACTAGGAGAGTCACAGGGAGTCCCTGGATGGACAAACTAGTAGGCAGTGGCCTGCATTTTGCTGGGGGGATCCCCGTCAGTGCAGTAAACAATGAATTCATGATGGTAGTGGCCCACTGCTACAACAAAGACACAAGGTGTGTCCAAAATGAAAAGGGCGAAGTCGTGATCAACCTCACTGCCTGGCACTTCGAAATCATGTTAGGCATCCCTCACCACCGACACTTTGTGGTTGTAAGCCAAGAGGATTGCATCAAGGCTTGGGAGGACAATGAAGACCAGTGCATGCAACTGATGAATGAGGTGTACCTAAAGAACAAGAAGGTGATAACCAGATGGCCACAGGTTATTCACCGTAGCGACTTCTCTAAGGAACTGAGTGATACTATCACGTTCCTAAGTAGAGTATTTGGGCTTTCTGACGCCCATTACTTTCATAAATGGATGCTCAGGTACCTGGAGACCATGAATAAGAATGTACCTGATCAACGCTTCGAGTGGGCAGAGATAATAAGCAGCACCATATCTGAACAACTCCAACAACTCACCACAACGGGGAGGTTCTACATGAACTCCTACATAGTCTATGTTGCAGCCTCAGAAAGGGATTATCCAGCATTGAGCCGATGCAGGGTTTGGCCCCAAGTAAAAATATATGAATACTACCCAGAGCTGAAGCTGGAGAACAACATCCTACAGTTTACTAAAGATCAACGATGCTTTCTTCTATGGCATCGTCTACCTTTTGAGGCCAAACATGACTCACAGTCGAATGACCAAGAGCATTGTCACAGCAACAGAGAAGTGGGGGGCCTTATTTACACAATTTCCCACCTTCACCTATCTCAGGGCAGCTAACTTCCTGGGTGAGCCCACCAAATTGCCGAGATATGCCGGCCCCAAGCTGATCCTGTTGGAGCTATCCAGACAGCTCATGACATACCATGAGAAGTGCCTGAAGAGAAAGAAGGGTGGAACTCCTTTCCCCCTTACAGTGGGCAGATACACATGCATCTCTCACCACAAAGCCCTAGGAAATGGTTGCCGAACTAGAACTGCTCAATCTGAAGCACAACTTCCCGGCGAGGCCCACTTTTGATCCAAGGAATTTCCTTCCCAAGGAAAAACTCGATCCAATCCATATTCCACAGATCGAGGACATCTATATTGACCTGTACCATGAGGTCGAACTTAGAAGGAAGGACCACTCCCGCTTGGCCTTGGCAGAAATTATTCAATACGGCGTGGCCATCGTTCCAAAGGGTTATCAAACTACCGATCAAGAAGTTGATCAGGTATATCTGGATACAGATGGGGACAACTGGCCATTTGTTGTGATCGATAGAACAAAAGCACCCCAGACCATTGAAGAAAGGGTCAAAGAAACATTGCGGAGGATAGAACACTGGTGCAGGATGAATGGCCTCATCTACCTCGGGGTAGATTTCACTACATCCCCATTGGGCAATGCACCTGTCAGGCCAAAGCATCTGTCAAAGGTCAAAGGCAAGGATAAAGAGGGTGAATCAAGCTCTACTCAAGAAGGAGCTCCTGAAAGTCCTCCTTCCGCTGCACAAGAACAGGTTGTAAGCCTGGTATCCCCAGAGAAAGAAGCGGCGGAAGGTGTTTCGATGGGCACATCCACTCAGGGTGTTGCCACTACTACAACCACTGAGGTCCCTTCTATCCCTTCTCCCTCTCCTCCTTCCCCTCCTCACGTGACCCAAGCAACCATTCCTTTGGTCGTGTCCTCTCCCCCATCTTCTACTGTTCCCCCTTCCTCGTCATCCATCTTCTCTTCTCTCGTGGAGTTGTCCCCCACCATTTCTTCTCTCATCTCTCAGCTCCCTTCCTTTCCCACCTCTTCCTCCCCTGCAGTGTCCCTTCCCCCTGTGAGCACTTTCTCGGCCTCCCTCTCGATGCCGCCACCAAGTGTCTCTACCCATTTCCCCTCGTCCACTGCAGTTGCTCCCTCTTCTACCTCTGGTCCTGTTCCCTTAAGTCCAGCATGGATCTCCCAGCATCTGAGCCAACAAAAGAGGAAAGTCCCCATCACACCAATGGACTTCTCCGTCATCCCATAAAAGGGGGCTAAGAAGCAAAATCCTATAACCTGCTTCTCTCAGAGTGCATCAGGGAGAAAGAGTAATGGAGATTAGCATATCCCGATCCTTCAAAGGGTAAAAAAGATCTGTCTCCGACAGATTATATAGTGACACAAGTCACAATGGGAACATCTTCAGAAAGTCTTCAAGGAGAGGCCCTATCTGCAGTGGATGCCCTTTGTAAGAAACTTCAAGAAGCAAAGGAGGAGAAAAGGTTGCTAAAGGAACAAAATAAACATCTTCTCCACACCCTGCAGAAAATGGGCAATGCACCTCCTACAACTGCCATGGAAACTCCTGAGGTCCTAAGTCAGGACAAGATAAACGAATACGCCAAAATTGGCGAACAAGGTATGGCAGTTTCCGCCTGGAGAGATCAAATCCTCAAAGACAACGAGGAGGTAATAGTCAAGTTCACTGAGTTGTATCAGAATATCGGTTGGGCGAACAAAGATCTCCAGGCGATTGCAGGACCTATCTCCGAGGAGTTGGACCATGCAAGGCTGCAACACGAAACATTCCAGAAAATGCTCGACTGCTCAGTCGATGATCTAGTAAAATTTGGCATCTTCAGTCACCCCAGGGTACCCAGCAAGATCCTTGCTGCGTTGGATTACTGGGTCGACCAGATGGAGTTCATCCTAGAAAAGATTGATAAAGTCAAGGAGGAAGCCCTGGATGTAATGCATCAAATGGAACAAATTTTCCTGAGGATGTCTCCAGGCTTGCTTACTCCTTCTTTCACCTTGAGGAAGGCAGACGAAACTATCTAGATCTTCAAAGAGATCCTCTCGCAAGGGTTAGGGCCAGAAGCCACTTTCGACACTGAATGCATCAACAACCTTCTGGCTTGCCGTGATTTTGTGGGGTTCCTGATGGAGGCAGGAAATGAATATTTCAAACTCCCTGAAAAACTCAGAGATGAGTGGGAGACCTGTGAGGTCATCGGTGATCATACAAAGGGTCTTGCTCAGGATCAACTTCAGCCCATGATCAGTAAATTCATGGAATATCAGACTCAGTTCCACATCACCTCTCCTGAACAACAATAGAAGCAAGATACCCCCTTCCAGCCGTGAGACGACGATGAATAGCTCTCTTCCTCTTGGCTTCTCTTTTTGTAAATATCTAATAGTATGTTGGTACAAATGATGACCTCATCCATGTTGCACCATGGGATGTTGTCATCCACCAAGTTGTCCAAAGTCAACATTGACTTTTAGATATTTTGTAGATATTTTGTAAATTAGTTGTTGGTTCCCTTTTTGCCTTCTTTCTTCTCCTTCTTCTATATATACTTGGATACTTGTTGTATTCAAGAGGATGGATACTTTTCAGATGAAAAATAGAAGTAAGAAGAAAAGACTTTGAGCTTTTTGTAACAGAAGAAAATAGTAATACAAATATTAAGACTTTGTGCTGAATATCTGTGTTATGAGCATTTAATCTTTCTTATGTCAGATTTATGTGTTTATTCTGTTGAATCTATCTCTACTTTTTTGTCATTTATTCATCAGTATTGCTTTATTCGTCTATGTAAGTAGGTTCGGCTCTGTTTACTACCAGCCCAAAACATAGACCCTCTGACCTTTCTGCTTTGGAATTCATTTCTTTTCTCCCTTCAGATCTTTCCTATCTCCCCACCTCGTTTCTTTCCCTTCTTTTATGGTTGGAAGTACCTCTACTGGGATGAGATCCCAACCCTTGAAGGCAGAATATTGTGAGACTTGCACAGATTCCTACTGGTAGAATAGCAATAAACCAGTTTCACTTTGCTGACTCAAAGAAGGGCTATGCCCTGCACATTGTTGGCCTCATCTATCCATAGATCTACCTAGGTGATAGATTTTCACGCCAACAGTATGTACAAGAGTGTAGAATGTATGAAGATGTGTAATTTAAAAGTTCTATTGTGTAGTGTGTGAGGTTCATGTGTATAGGATGCCCTCAACAATCAAGTGTGAACCAAAGCACAAGGAAGTGTATCAATCAAGACTATATGGTTGAACTATGTGTAAACACCAATGTATGTAGACATGTTGTGAGAGTTTTGAAGTTGTCAGACTTCAGAGTAGTGTCGACATAGAGATGAAGTAAGTGAAGGATGATCAAATGGAAACTGTGTAGCTGTTAATTGTGTCCCCTGTGTGAGGTTCATGTGAATAATACAGCATGTCAAAAGTAAAGTTGTGATACCGATTCATCCTGGATAAGTGTGTGTCAGTTAGGGAGAAAGTTTTTTACAATGATTCACCTACCAATAGACTAATTCATTCAACATGAAGTTGAATTCTCTGGAAACATGTGTGGAACCCAATTTGCAAGAAATATACAGTGATCAAATCATGCAGTTGTGGACTAGAAATGTGTACCTAAGGGCTTGGTAACTCTTGAGGACATCTTCAATCCTGATGATAAGGTCAAAGGGAAGAACATGAAACATGGAGTAGGATGTGGAATAATACTTGAATGGTGGTCAGCATTACACAATGTAGGGAATTGTTGACGCTATAGAAAGGTGACTGTGATCAGGAGGAAGAAGATGGATTGATTTTGAGAGGAGGATACTTAGGTAGTGGTTATAATTTCCATAGAATGAATATTCATGGAAGTGATGACATGATGCTCATTAGACATAGATGACCTCGAGCATTTCTCAACCCACCATTGAGATGTAGCATCTTGTAGATAAGGCAGTCACAACAAAATTTTGTGTAGTGAACCCCAGATATTAATCCCCTCATGTTCAAGGATGTTATTCATTCTTCATTGTAAAGTGTAGCAGTCATTGTCATTATGTCCATTTATTAGATGACTAATCTACAATATGGATGACCTTGATATTGTTGCTAGCTGCGAAATAAGGATGGATCAATAATGAGCTCTGCATGGACTTTAAAGTGATCAATCTGATGACTAAGGAGCTCAGTTGAAGGATCATTATCATTTTTCTTCAGTATTGTTATCAAAGGTGAGAGGTTCATGTAATGGTATGGAGCTTGAAAGGTTCTCACTTGATATGGAACACATATAGTCAGACATATAATGAAGATCAAGATGATAGAAGGAGATACAAACATGAGCCTGAGAAGTGTAACCTTAAGATGTTGGAGTATACACATATGAAGAGATGCCTAATCGTGGGATGTCCATACGCAAGTGCCAAATTTCATCTTGCAATAAAGCATGTAAATATTTCCATTGAACTCATCAATCATTGGGTCCTGATCTAGATGGAGGATCATCAAAGACTAGGGTCGTCAAATCAGGGCTAGTCAAAACTTGAACTGACATTGATGCAGAGGCATTTTGTTGAGAGATGTAAAAATTTCACCCTATCCCCGAGTCATAAACAACATAGGATTTTTGTAGTTCCGCAACGTGTGACTATCTGTTAAGTCATGTGGGACCTTGCAACGCTCGAGAGAATTATCATCTACCCTGAAAGAATCAGTTCCATCCTACTCTATTTCTACTGCTGAAACTAATCCTAATGCAGAAATCCCTAAAATCCTAAACTAAACATGATCAAGGGACTATGGTTAGGAAGGACATTGCATAACTTTGATGCAACGATTAGTACAAAAAAAGGGTCTATCACTTTCCATGCTAAGGGGAAGGAAAGCAGATAAAAACATGGACCATGGGAGGGTGAGACAAGCACACTATGAACAAGATACCACACATACCACAATCTTTCCTAGTGCATTGGCAACACATGAAAATCCAATTTTTGCAAGAAGAAAATGCAAAAAACATGCCAAAAAATGTGAATAGAGGGTAGTGACATTGCAATATAAATGAGATAAAGGTATGACAAAAGCTTCCACAAAAGCTGTATACTTTATTGCTTCCAAGGATACATAGTCGATTACATTCATGGAAGCTCAGGTAAAGATACATTTTAAAGAAGCAAGTTCAAGGTCTGAAACTCATGTGAAGCTTTGCAAAACATTTTAAGCCCATGGTGGCGGTTACTAACTTAAGAGGGATTCCTGTTCTCACATGATCAGAGCTCTATATATTTCATTATGACGAAGAAAGAGAGAAGCAGGAGGACAAATAAGATGGGTAGCCAAACTCATGGATTTTGAAATCTAGGACAACCATATTCTAGTGCTCAACATTGAATTCCTGTTAATACCACCTGTAGATCTGTCAGATGTGCCTCAGTATACTTTTTGAGCATGTAGAAGAAGGATTGTTAAGTATGAGATTTGGTTGTTAAACCAATCTCAGTCGTTGAGTAGGAAATTTTAGGATGTCTGCATTAATGATCTGACTTTGATTTTACATCTCCTTATATTTAGGATTCCTACCAAATCCTATATATATGTGTAATAATATTCCAAGCTATGAAATTAGCTACATGAATATTATTGTGTTATTCCAACGTGTAGCCCATGTTAACAAATTTCATATTTGGCTATCAGAGCTACACACGTGTCCAAATGAGAGTCCTATAGAAAAATTGTTTTCAATCTAAAGGTTTGTAGTCCCAAATCTGAACATGTAATGACATGTGGCTACACACTGATTGAATGAAGGATTTAGCCAACTGCTCATTTATTTTTTCATGCTCCTATAACATACATACAATTTTTTGAACCTTCTTTACTTCTCTAGGTTAACATTTATGAAGAAGCAATTGCTCTGATGAAAAAGGGTGCGATGGATGGAAGGTGACAGGGTATCGGTTCAAAATGGTCATATTTTTCAAATTTCAAACATTGCAATGACCATTTGTCTGTTTCTATCTGTGACTCGGTGGGTGTGAAGAAATCTTCTGTGGGCCATGGACTGTCGCAAGCTCTTTAGAAACATCTGGGACCCAGAACCGTTGACTTGGCTAGAGATCTCAGAAGGAAGAAATGGAAGCTCCTCGGTCTAAACCAACCCTGTTCAGTCGGAGTTTGTTTATGTTTCTCTGGAAGACTCAGTTGACCATGCTTCTCAGATTTCCCTTCTTGGTAAAAGAGATATAATAGCCAAATTTGTGGGTCGTCACCTGACGATTGAGGGCATTCGTAGCTGGTGTGACATCCAATGGGGAAGTGGTCTTCGTATTCGGTTCTTGGATAAAGGTTTCTTCTTGGTGATTTTCTAGAGTGAAGTGCAAAGGGATGATTCTTTGGCAAGGAAAGACTTCCTCTTCGCAGAATCTGGGATTCACCTGCGTGAGTGGTCCACCCACTTCGATCCAAAACAAGTTGATATGGAAGGCATCCATGTATGGATTTGGTTGTACTCTCTCCCTAGTGAGTTTTGGTCTCCGAATACCCTTACTAAAATTTTCTCTAGCCTGGGTCATGTTATTCACATAGATCTGGTTACTCTGGAAGGAACTCTCTCTTCCTTTGTCAGGATCTATATTTCTATCGATTCTTCTAAGAAACTTCAAGAGTTTATTGTTATCTCTTCCCCCTATGGGGAATGGGTACAAAAAGTGGACTACGAGGCGGTCTCTAACTGTTGCTTCCGCTGCAAACAGTACAGGTCATTACCAGAAAGCGTGTAAAAACCCCTCCGCTTCTAGTGCAGCTGTCTGGAAAAAAAATCTTGTCCAACCTGCAGTTCCGCAGGTCTCCAAACCCCCCGGCCCCCCATAAAGGTCTCTTCTACTGAACATGCCTCCTCTGGTAAAGCACTTGATTTGAAACCTTTGGATCTTGACCCAAGCACCATCTCTCTGGTCAAAGAAACAGTGTCAGTGGTTCAAGACTCTACTCGTATTCTTTCCTTATTCCATGAGGGCATCACTTTGGGGCTTGGTGCGGATGCGGTTTCTCTGGAAAAGTGGGTCAATGAGAAGGAGGATATGATTTCCTCCAAAGAAGGTGTTCCTGGGGAGTCTTGCAATGTTCTGGAAGAGGAAACTGAGTTATTCCCCATTGAAACCGATAGGCAGAGCCCCATTCTTCCGACTCCAGCCATTCTCAATATTGACTTGGGCCCGAAAGCTCCTCCAGGACGTCCCTCCAAAGACTCTCAATCCCTTAAGGAGGTCGCTGCCGGCTGACAACTGCAACTTCACTCTTTTTTCCCATCTTCAAGTAGGAGAGGCGTGTCCTCTCTGAAGAAAAGATGATTTTATTCTCGTGGAACGTTAGGGGACTCAATGCCCCTAACAAAAAACATCTTCTCAGACACTATGCTGCAGATTTGGACGCTTCTATTTGTATGATTCAAGAAACAAAAATGTCAAAAGTGGATTGTATGAATGGTTGGTTTCGCAAATGGAAAGGTTGGGAAGGCTTCTTTGTTGATTCTTTTGGTGCCTCAGGCGGTTTAGGTGTTCTATGGAAGACCAATAGCTGCGGTGTTGAGCTTCTCTTTGACAATCCTAACTTTCTTTGGTGCAAGGTTTTCCTGAAGCATTCAGATGAATATTTTTTTCTCTACAACGTGTATGGACCAAATAATCCCATCAAAAAACAGGAAACCTGGTCTAAAATTCAAGATGTGCTTGACTCTACCCCGGACTCTAAGATCATTGTTGCAGGGGATTTCAATGCCACTCTTTCAGACAAAGACAAAACGGGGAGGTATTCAGTGGCAACCATGCTCTCAGGTTGAATTCATCACCTTTGTGGATTTTGCTAAGTTAGTTGATGTGGAACCCTACTCAGGCTGGTTCACTTGGAACAATCGGTGCCTTGGGTTTAGCTCTATGGTTGTTCGACTTGACAGATTTTTTATTTCTGAAGAATGGCTTCAACATAATTTCCTTCTCAAATGTTTTGTCAATCCTCTTTCTGGTTATGATCACTTTCCTTTATCTCTCAACATCTCTTTCGACCTTCTACCTCGTCGTTCCCCCTTCAAATTTGAGGCCATGTGGATGCAGGATCCCTCCCTTCGGTCTCTTATTAAAACTTGGTGGGATTCCTCAATGGTGTCAGGGACATGGATGTTTATCCTATCTAAAAAACTTTCTTTTCTCAAAGCTCATCTGACCGAATGGAACTCCTCCAACTTCAAAAACATTTTTCAAGAAAAATTAAGAGTTGAGAATGAAATCCGAACCCTCAATGAATCAGTTTTTAGATTTGGTATGCATCAAGATGACTTTCTCAAAGAAAAATATCTGCTTAGTGAATTGGGTGACCTCCTTTTAAAAGAAGAAACCTTTTGGAGACGAAAGTCGCATGAAATATGGCTGGCTGATGGGGAAAAAAACACTAAATTCTTCCATGCCTTGGTTAAAGCTGGGGAAGAAATGTTAACTACATCTCCTCCCTGATGTTGGAGGACAATTCGTTGATTTCCTCCCAATCCCAGATTAAAGCTGAGTTTGTGTCTCACTTCCAAAAACTTTTGAATGGTGACAGTGTCTCCTCTTTAGACGCTTAGCTTCCATTCTTAGCGCAGATTCCAAAGTTGATTGAATGCCGATGACAATGATAAGCTCTTTTCCCCCTTTTCCAAGGAGGAGGTTCGATTGATTGTTTTCTCTATGCAAAGGGACAAAGCCCCCGGTCCGGATGGCTTTCCTACTTCCTTTTTCCAATATTTTTGGGATATCATTGGAGACAACGTCTGGCTCGCCATGGAGGAATCTCGTCACTCTGGTAAGATCCTTGGAGCCTTGAATCACACCTTAATTTGCATGTTTCCTAAAAAGTCTCCAGCTGAGAAATTGGATGACTTTCGGCCCATATCCTTGTGCAACACTTCGTATAAAATTATTTCAAAAGTCATAGCTTCCAGAATGAGCCCCCTTCTTCATAAACTTGTTACACATGAACAGAGTGGGTTCATTCCTGGGAGATCCATCACGGATGGTATCATCATCTCGCATGAGTTAATTCATACTCTTCACTCTTCCTCGTGCTCAGGCATGATGATTAAATTGGAATTTAGTAAATCCTACGATTGCATCAATTAGAGGTTCCTTCTTAAATCTCTTCAAGTTATGGGTTTCATTATCCATTTCTGCAATTGGGTCTTCAACTGCATTTCTTCTCTGAGCTTCTCCATTCTGGTTAATGGTTCATGCAGAAGGTTTCTTTAGTAGCTACAAGGGTTTAAGGCAAGGGGACCCTCTTTCTTCGTTTCTCTTTCT
This sequence comes from Taxus chinensis, assembly GCA_019776745.2. NCBI lineage: Eukaryota > Viridiplantae > Streptophyta > Pinopsida > Cupressales > Taxaceae > Taxus > Taxus chinensis. Next base: position 980,625,800 of record CM034147.1, read on the forward strand.
CCTTGTCGCTGAAGCTTTGAGTCGTGGTATCAAATCGGTGATTAGTGATGGTTCCCTTACGGGTATCTCCATCACCACCAATCTGCCTCCCCTTTCGCACCAGCAGTTCATGGATGACACCTTTCTTTTCAGCCAAGATTCTATCCCAGAAGCTCGCAGCCTGTCCTATATTCTGAATTCTTATTCACTCGCAGCTGGTCAAGTAATCAACTTTCATAAATCTGTTATCTTCTTTTTCAATGTCTCTCCTCGTTTGCAGCGCAGAATCAAGGAAACTCTGAGTTTTGCGGTGGGTGCCCTTCCTCAAAAATATCTGGGTATTCCACTTTTTTATGGTAAAGGTAAGGCTAATCTCTGGGATGATCTCCTCAATTCTCTCTCATCGAGATTGCATTCTTGGAAAGGAAAATGGTTGTCTCTGGCTGGCAGAGCTCTTCTGATCAATTTTGTCCTCCTAGCTCTCCCAATCTACATGCTCTCGGTTTTGTTGATCCCCAAATCAGTCCTGAAAAAATTGAAAAGATCGTTGATCCTTTTTGTGGCAGGGGAACAACGAAGATAGAAAATTTCACTTGGTCAACTGGGAAACTGTCAAACTTCCCAAATCCTTAGGCAGTTTGGGAATAATGGACCTCGCTCTTCAAAACTCTGCTCTAGGTGCAAAACTTGTTTGGAACTTTTTATTGGATGCCAAGAGGTTGGTTTTTCAAGTGCTCTCCCATAAATATCTAGAGGCTGGCCGTCCTAAACTTTTGCTCTCTAGTACTGAACTCCCCAAAGGGTCCCACATTTGGAACTTCATTTGCAACTACAGATTTCTGATCGCGGACTCGGTTTCCTGGCAGGTCAACAATGGTAGGTTGACTGATTTTTGGGAGGATAGTTGGAATGGACATCCACCTTTGAATCTTATTCCTAATCTCAATAGAATTATGAATGTTTCTAGGGCCTCTTGGGGAAACTCTGTTGTTGATTATGGTCACAGACATCATGATGGCTCACCTTCTTGGCTTTGGAAGGATATCACCACCCTTGATGCTTCCCCTCTCGAGACATCCTCTTTCATGGAGGCTCTTTTGTCCAGAACTGCTTCCTTTAAAGATAGCGAGGATCATTTAATTTGGCTTGGTGCTTCTACGGGTTCCTATTCTGTGAAAGCAAGGTTATGCAAAGCTTATTTCCATGTCTGGTAAAGGTACTCCTTGTTCCTACAGCTGCTGGAATCCCTCCATCTTACCCAAAGTAGCATTGTTTGGCTGGCTTGTTCTTAAAAGGAAAATCCTCACTCAGCTGCATAGAAGATCTTGGGGATTTTCCAGTCCTTCTAAATGTGTTCTTTGTGGGGAAGCTGAGGAGGATATTGATCATCTTCTCCTTTTCTGCACTTTTTCTTCCGAGAGCTGGAACTGGCTTTTAGCTAAGCTTAATTTAGCTTGGGCTCTGTGTAACAATATCATTGATACTCTCCTTTCTTGGCCCAAGATGGGACAAGAGAGCTCCCTCAGTTCTATTTGGGCCATATCTCCTTTCTTCCTAATTTGGCACATTTGGTGGGAGCGTAACTTGCGTCTTTTCTGTGAGCAGTCTTCTGAATTGCCGATTTTTCTTGTCAAATTAGAAGCGGCCATCTCTGAAAAAGTTAGTAAAAATAGCCATAATAATCCTCTTTTCTCCTCGTGTGATGTTGTCATCAGGAAATCTTGGCCCCTCATTAAAATCCCCAACTCTAGTTCCATCGTCAAACGTGGCCTTTCCCAAGTGGAGAAATTTCTGAAAAGGAGTGTTAAATGGCGGCCTCCCCCTTTGGGCTCTTGGAAATTGAATTTCGATGGGGCCTCCAAGGGTAACCCTGGTAAATCAAGTGTCAGCTGCATCCTCAGAAGTGATAAAGGTTTCCTTATTTCAGTTGGCTCTTTCCCCCTTTGGGACTATATGTGCAATATGGCCGAAGCTCAAGCGCTCCTGGAAGGTGTTAAACTAGCCATCCACTCTGGTTGTGACTCACTTTTCATCGAAGGGGATTCCCAAATCATCATACAGGCCATTGCTAAAGGGTCGGCCCGCTCTTGGAAACTCAACCCATTCATTTCCAACATCCTCTATTGGCTCGAGAAACTTAGCAGTTTGCACATCACACATGTTTTTCGAGAAGCTAATAATGTCGCGGATCTTCTTGCCAACCAAGTGATTGATTATCCTGCAGCCATTAAAATTTATAGTGACGCAAAGGTGTGGCGAGGGCTCCCTTCTATCATTTCACACGAGCGGTTTGCTTCCCTGCAGAAATGACACACAACTCCCCCTGTGCGAGCATTTCTTTTTTAGTCGTTAGCTTCGGCTTCACTCGGCAATATGGTCTCTCATCCTTTGACTATGGCATTTTTGGGCTTCCCCTTTGTTTATATGTGCTACAAGTTTTCTGGAAGAGGCCATAATGGCTGAAATTGATAGCCACCGTCTCTCTGAATTCTTCTGTTACTCATCCCTCCTCGAAGCTAAAGCGCTTATTTGTTCACTCGAGGCCCGAATCGGCTAAGTATAAAAAAGGCCAGTGGAAGCCTCCACGTGTCTCTTCGTGCACTTTTGGTATGATGCTTAAAAGAAAGATTCCCAAATGAGTGCAGACTCTCCACGTGGTCAGAGCCGAGAAAGTTGCACCGGCCATTGAAAAGTCTTAAGCATGGGAAGAGCCAGCGGAAGCCTCCACGTGCCTCATCAGCACAACTTCAAAGGTAAAATCCAAAGGCAGGTCCCCAAATGAGTGCAGGCCCTCCACGTGTCTAGGGTCCAACAAAGTTGCTCCTCAATAGAAACAGGCAAATAGGTGGAAAAGGTCTCTTCAACATGATGCTTAAGATTCCCAAATGAGCGCAGGCTCTCCACGTGGTCAGAGCCCGAGAAAGTTACACCAGTCGTTGAAAAGTCTAAGCATGGGAAGAGCTAGTGGAAGCCTCCACATTCCTCATCAACGCAACTTCAAAGGTAAAATCCAAAGGCAGGTCCCCAAATGAGCGCAGGCCCTCAATGTGTCTAGGGTCCAACATAGTTTCTCCTAAATAGGTTGAAAAGGTAGAACAAAATAGAAACAAGTGGAACAAGCTCAAAGATCGTGTTGGCAACGCATTCAGTCTTCTTCTTCGGGAAGAAAATCTCCGTGTGGGAACTCAGTACCATTGATCTTTTGGTTTTGCCACTGGTGGCATTATTTATTCGGATTCTTTGGTCTCTTCCCTTCTCTCCTGTTCTTCCCCGATGTCGGTTCTTGCCGACATTGTTTCTTCTTTCTCCTTCCTCCTCCCTTCTTCCGGTTGGCTGTTTTCAGCCCACCCTTCTCCCTTCTTCTTCTTCTCTTTTCGTCTCTTTGTATGGTTGGGGCCTCACCCTCCGGTTCATAGCTCCGGTTGAGGGATCAAAATTGAACCCGTCCAAGCCCGTCCCAGGGGCTCAAACCCGTCAGAGAAGTGTTACAAGAAAATTTCCTGTAAAAAAAAAGTAAAAACTTAAATTTAAATGACATTTTTGAAGTATGGTTCATTAATAAAAATGCCAAAAGAAGGGCCCGGTCAAAAATTTCCCGTCAACAAGAAGAAATATTATTGCAGCCTTTGGAAATGGAGACAACCTGGCAGTGGACTGTGGCATTGTAAATTGTAATATTTAGTTTTATTAATAGACCCGACTCGACTCCCACTCCATTCTCCCAGTCATGTCACTTTTTCAACAGTTGGCAGCCAGTCCCATCTCCATTTAATAAAAAATCTATAATGATTTTCACAAAATCAAATCAAAAAGTCCCACTACGATTTACAGCCGCTGCAATTTAATAGAAAATCTATAATGATTTTCACAAAATCAAATCAAAATCTCCCACTACGATTTACAACCGCTGCAATTAATAAATTGTAAGACTTTTACAATACCCACTCCCAGTTCATGACCCAGTCACCGATTCAATGAATCACTATTTTATTAATTAATTGTTGTGCTACTACTGATTCCTGCTCTATTTGAAACGTAACTCAGACTGTGGAAGCCTGAAACTTAAGGAGATCTTTTTGCGCTTCATTTGATGCCATTAAATAGAAAAAAGTTTCAAAATACCATTACCAATTTACCAGATCTGTTGGAGCCTAGAGGAGAATAGTGTCTTTCTGCACGCAGCTAGGAGTGGGTAAGGTAATGTTTAAGGATAATTTGTTTTGTTGTATTTTTTATTTTTTTTGGCATATGATTATATAGTTTACCTTAATTTTGTGAACTCTAGTAAACAAGGTGTTCATATTTCCATCCTTCTGTGAATGATAGGAATTTGACTGATAATAATATCCGTTGCACAATTACCTAATACATTTCCTGATGTCTCTTACATTTTGCCTTATTGTCCACTTATTCTATAGAAAATTATAACTTTCTTGACATTAAAAAACCACTGTTTACAAACAGTAACATAACCTTCCCCTATGCTACTATGTCATGTTCATCAATGATAACATAAATTCCGCCTGTTGTGTTCTTATGGCTACGTAGGAAAGTAATATCGCAGCAATATAACAGCAATGATCGAACATAAATAAATGCAAATAACCACAGTAGAGAGCAAGCAAATGATGATTTCCTATTACTAAAAGGGAACATAAATATGAATATAAAGTAAACTATATAATTATTTTTTGGGCATATGATTATATAGTTTACCTTAACGTTTTGATTCTCAAAATCAGGTATCACATTTTCTTTTGTGAGGAAGAAAAGCAGGGGCCATTTCTCAACCAATGTTCTGATTCGTGACTGGTATTTTATTAATATCCTAATTCTTTCAAATTGAAATCTTAGCATTTGAATTAGAATGTATCATTACAAATTTACAAGTGTTGGGTAATTATTTTGTGAATATGACCAATAGCAATGGTCATTTCGAGGTAAAGAATTAAATCTTTTTTAAAAGTGTATTGTTATCAAAATTTTATGGGAAAGATTTTAAATGATCCAACAAAATAATAGGCTCGGAAAAGTAATTTTGAAGTAATTTTGTTACACTCAAGTAATCTTTTTGAAATATTATCTAAATTTTTACTAAGCTTAGTGAACTGCCTACTTTTCTTTTGTTGAGTTAATAATATTGGCCACATTCTTAGCTGCATTTTTAAGTTCAAATCTAAGTGTGTTATGTCCAGCCTTAAATTTTGTCTTATTTGAAAACTTTATACCATTATAATTCAGTTTCTTACTCATTCTTAAGCACGTGCATCCAAAATGTTGACTTCAAATCTCACCAAAAGAGTGACAAGTTTTTGAGTGCCACTTCTTTCTTACAAATTGAAAGTAAACTATAGAAACGTGATTGTTTTTCTAGTTTTCGAATAGAAACCTTATTTACTTCCATAATGGAATGATCAATTGGAAAGATCCCTCTTACACTTAGTACCTTGTTACTTGTATGAATATTTATTTATTGTTCTTATTATTTTTTATTATATTTTTTAATCTTCTTTGTATATTACATTAGCTTGGGTTTCTAAGTATTTGATATATTCCATATGAATATGTAATAACATCAACATATATTGGACTTTTTACTATCATTATAAACACTAGTAAAAAATCTTGAAAATTATAAGGCATGCTCTTTCATAACCAATGACTCTAAATATAAGTTTACATTATCATGTTCTCGTATCCACAATTTTGAATATAAAATATACTTATTCATATGTTGGTAAAATGTTACAAGTAGTGGCTATATAATTTAAGATAGTGAATTACAACTTATACAATAGTAGAGATAACGGATCGCAATATAAGATGTATATTGATATTTGTTTATAAAAATATTTCATTATGATTGTTGTCTCTTTTATTGAACTATGAGCTCGTAGTTATGCTCATTGTAAGGAACTGCAATTGTCATATATGTTCCAAGAATATATTTCTTCTTTGTTTTGGGATTATTTTTATAAATTGTAAAATTTATATTATTGATATTTATTTATAATTATTTCTATGAATAGGTATAATTGTGAGAAAATGGCTTCTATTGGTCGTCCTAAGAAGGATAAAAAATAATTATCGCTTGTTGTTGCATTTGGTTTCACTCAACGTTCATGTCAACAAATTCATTCCCAAAATGAAGACGTTGTTGTTAATTCACATGAAGAACATGAATCAGATGGAGCAGAACTTCTAGAAGAGGAACATGTATCAAAGAAACGTAAAAGAACATTCAAGTCTAAATGGAAAACCAGATATCCATGGGCTTATGCTATAAAAGATTGCAATGGAATTGAAAGGATAAAGTGTTCTTGGTGCGTAAAATATAAGAGAGATACTCCATTTGCTAAAGATGGAAGTAGCACCTTCAAGTCAATGGTCTAATTACTCATGCAGAATCAGAGCCTCATAAATTTTCTTCACAACGTTTAGAAGGGGAATCTAAACAAACTAGTATTCCAATAACCAAACATGTAGAACTCATGGTAGATGCTGAGAAGGAGAGAATCATATCAGTGATTGAAAATATATATTTTGTTGCCACCCATGATTTGCCTTTAGAACTCTATAAGCCAATTTGTGATTTGAACAGGTACAAGGGAACTCCACATATGCCTCTAACGGATGAATACTTAGCATATACAAATACTACTTCTGGAAAAGAGTTTCTACAAGCTATTAAAGAGGTATATTGGAAAAATTTAATAGATGAGATTGTTTGTAGTCCATTTTATTCAATTTTAGTTGATGAAAGCACCGATCGGACTATGGACCAACATTTGATAGTTTATATTACATATTTGACTAATGAAGGGAGAGGTCAATGTGTAACAAAATTCATACGCCTCCTTCAAATAAAGGATGGTACATCTCAATCTATGTATGATGTTGTGATTACTCTTTTAGCAGAGATGGGATTATCCTTGATGAAGCTAGTGGGATTTGGATCTGATGGGGCTTCTGCAATGAGGGGTATTCATGAAGGTTTATTTGCTAAGCTTCGTCGAAATGCTCCTCATTTACTTGATATTCATTGCATAGCTCACCGAGAAGCATTGACAGCTAATGATGCTTCTTCTTATTTTCCAGAGTTACAATTTATTGATAAATTTGCAAACAAAGTTTATTCATGGCTTGGAAAATCTGATAAACGTCATGGAGCATTAAGAGAGTTAATGGATTCATTTCAAATCAATAGGTTGGAGGTGTTACAAATCCATCAAATCAGGTGGCTCTCTAGAGGAAAGGTTATGGAAAGACTTGTAAAGGTCATGCCTGCTTTGTTAAAAGAATGGGAGTTAGAAGAGAAAAAAATGTATGATTTGGCAACAATATTTCAAGTGCAGTTTTGTATCCATTTACTTGCATATGTGCTTACTGAGTTAAATAAGTTGAACAAAAAATTCCAAGATGATCATGTTGACATTACTTCCATTGGCACTACTTTAGATATTACAGTTGATATGCTTCGTAGGAGATTTCAAAGAGGAATATTTGGGGCAGGTACTGTACACATGTCATCTTTTCTAAGTAAAACGCAAAGAGGAACTCTTGAGTTTGCGGATGAAACATGTATGATACATGTGCATACATTAAGATTTGAAAGCTTGCCTAAGTCACAAAGATCAAGGACATTAGATGATTGTATTTTATTGGGAAAAGATTTTATAGTGAAGGTGATTGATTCTCTAGATTCAAGGTTCACAGATTTACCTATATTCAATGCTGCTAAGTTTTTCAGTCCTCGTAATTATTATGAGGAAATGGATGATAGAGATCGACAAACAAAAAGATGGCTAACATGTTTATGTGAGAAATTTAGTATTGGGGATTCACCTATTGTGGACACTATTAAATGTTTGGGTGAGATGGATGAATTTGTTTGTACTATTTATAAATCATATCCAAAAAAGCATATGTTTGGAGCATGGGATCTATGTGGAGGTGAGCCTGAATGGTTTGAAGGGTTTCCATCTTTAATGCGACTATGGCAAGCTATTCTTGTTATTCCAGCAAGCACAACAGTATGTGAAAGAGGTTTTTCAAAGTTAAACAGGATAAAGAATGACGAAAGATCTAGACTATCTTTGAATACATTGGATATGTTGATGTTTCTCTCTCTTTGTGCACCTCATGCTTTAAATGAGGTATATTGGAATTCTATCTATGATGCATGGAAGCATATGAAATCTCAAAACCCTGTTTCGCTAGGCAAATAACTGGTGAGTTTATGAGCCCTTTGAATATGAAACACGTTCTTTATTATTTTTACAAAAATAAATCTAATTGAGTTATGTATATAATTTTTTGTTTTTTCCATTCTAATGAAATTCAAATTGTATTTGCAGATGGTTACTACAATTCTGGACAATACCAAGGGGATTTTATTTTGAACTTTTTTTTGGGACTCGTCCCATAAATAATGTGAATATGCATATACCCTTTGAATATGTGATTCAAAGGAAATGTAATATGTTACATTTTAGGTGGAGTTACTCTTCTTAATACATTTGATATGAACTAGTATATTTATTATTAACTCTCTTAGTATGGAAAACACTTGAAATATTTGAAAGGAGTTTGAAATTAATGTGTAATGCATCATTTACTTTATTGTAGTCATAAATTATAATATTATGGACCAAAGTTTCTATGTTTTTATAAAATCACATATTTAATTTTAAAAATGTTCTTAACTTTTATGACGTGTTGATTAGATTTGGAATTGTCATATGAAGTGTAAATTTTTACATTGCTTTTTCATCATGGAAGGGCTACTTAAAAATGAGCCCTTCGAGATAAAATTTTGACGAGCCCTTCAAATTTGATCCCTGGTCATCGCATTCGCATGCAGACTCAGAACATTCACTACAGCTCTATCAATAAGTTTGCATTCCAAGGTGCATCGAAGGAGACGTCTTAAGAAAAATATCAACTTCAACCAGTATTTGATGCGCAATCAACACACTTGTTGTTCCAGTTTTCGAGCAATCAGTCGTGTTTTGTGAAATTCGATGTTGGTGTCTTCATGATTTGGTTGTCTGAATCTTGTATTGGTCGTTTGGTCTGCTATTCTAGATCTGCATCTGTTATTACTTTTTGGATCAAACACTATGTCCAGTTGTCTGCATTAAATGTCAAAGGCCCATCTACTGAATTTGATCCTCCAACTGTACTCTGATCTGAACGTTGAATATTTATAACTGCCAAGTGTCATTGCTACCTATATCAATTGATCTTCTCCACCGAGATAGGGACATGATAATTAAGCTTTTGACAGTTCCTTGAAGCTCGCGTTGTCCTCTCATTATGCTCCTTGTTATACTGGACAACTGTGCCAAATTTGTTTCTATTGCAATAAACATGCAACATTAGATTCACGTGTCCACATCTCCATCTTTCCAAGCTCCAACTCCACGGTTTTACAAAATAAAAAGCTCTCAGTATTTGTTGGCATCTGCATAACCTGCACAAGACCACCCTTTCCACAGCCCGTGGTTTTCAAAGTCGTTTGGGGAAGGTATTGGTAGTTTTAGGCTTAGGTAAAACTTGTGTTCGTGAAATGTTTTAGATAAGACAATAAGCGTTGTTCTAGCCGGAGGAGCCGGAGGAGTCATAGCGTGAATTTTTTTCTTTACTCGTATGTTGAGTTTTATTTGTTCGGTCGGTCTATATTAATTCTATTTAGTAAGTCCGTGTGTTTAGAGTGTACAAAATCTTGTGAAAAAGTAAAAGCCGTAATTTAAAATGTAATAGTTTGATTATTTTTTGATAATATATTCATTTCCATAAAAGTGTCTATATATTATTGTTTCTTTTATTTGTGAGTCAATAATTGCCTATATCGTTATAGTGTTTTCATCAATACCATTGTGTTGTCTAAAGATCTCAAGTTATTGTTGTGTGTCATCTAAGTACCTGTAAAATAGTTTATTTTGTCAATAGTGTTTAGCATTGTCCTTGTTAATGTCAAAATTGTCAATTTGGTGGTCAATAGAGCTATTGTCAAAGTTCATCATAAGTCATTATGAAGTTAGTGTTAATTGTAAAATAAGATTCAACGTCAAAATAATTAAGTTGTCAAAATTGTAAAAAAAAAATTAAAAAAATTGTCGTACAGACACAATTTCGGTGGAATCCGACGTCCAGGTTATAATTGAGCTTCATATCCAAATCATGTTGAGCTAGCAGCATGACACTAGAGGATGGATGCACAGGTAGGATGGAGGAAAAACAACATCCTCTCGACAGCCGCAAGTGACGGGGCCGCAAAATGAGGTATTGGCATTTTGTTTCAGTGTGTTTTTTCAGTTTCCAGTATGTTCTTGTTGTAATAAAGTGAGCAATTTTTCTTATGTTAATTCCCTAATGTGAAGATATTGTGGAAAGATGAAAGCATAGAGGGAAAAACAACATCATGATTCTTGAAGAGGATGAACAGGGGTTCGTACGTGGAACAGGGGTTCCTTTTTTGGTGGACAAGGGTCCATTTTCATCGAACATGGGTTCGTATAGTGAACAGGGGTTCATTTCAGATGAATAGGGATTCATACCAAGGCTGTTGGTCAGCCTTTTAAAAACCATCCAAATCATGAGCACACACAGATGACAAGTTATAAAGGAAGTGTGATTGTTTTTCTTCCATGTTCGCACTAAGGGGGGGAATGTTAGGAAATAATATTCTAGTGCTCACATTATGGGTTAATATAATATAATTTGTGAGCTAGTATACGAGTGAGTTTTTTAAAATATTGTTATGTACGAGATTTGGTTGTTAAACCAAACTCATGTAGATTGGAAATTTTAGGAGTGTTGTTAAATAAACTCTGTTTTACATCTCCTTATATTTAGGATTACTCCATCCTATGTATATATGTGTAATAATATTCAAACCTATGAAATTATATACAAAATATTATTATGTTATTCCTTCTTGTAACTCTAACCAACCTTCATACTTTGATGTGACTATTAAGGCCATAATATTGGTGAGAGGCAAAGAGCTTTGAGAATAACTTGCCTTGGATGCAAAATATAATGAAAAAGTCTCTTTCTTTATGAAAGTAAAGCAAGGAAAATCCATAGAGGATCCGTGGAACTTGGAGGGTCCTCAGGATGATGGAAATCTGCAGGATGATGGAAATTTGCATAACAAAGTGTTACAAATCCGCAGGATGATGTAAATTTTCATAACGCAAAGGAGCCGCAAAATGTTGATTTTTCGTGTAGTAAAAAACTTCCACAAGATAAAGGAGGTCAACTTAGCTGCAACAGGTAGATCAATGACATGGCAATATTCTTAGAAATTTGAGGCTACCCTCCTAGTTTGAGAAAAGAAAACATAAGGAACTTGAGGTTGCAATCAGTTCCTTATGCATTGATTGGAAGGATCCTTTTCAAAAGGAATCTTGACGGATTGTTGTGAAGGTGCATTAAGGGCGAGCAGGTAAGGAAGGTCTTGGTAGAATTACACAATGGTTTCTCAGGTGAAAAATTCTCATCTCAATCCATGGAAATGAAAATTCTCAATGCAGGATACTTCTAGCTCACACTATTCTTATATACACATCAATCGGTCACGAAATGTAAATAATGTTCTTTCTTCACTCATAAAAAGAAGATGACGGCCCTTCCCCTTCAGCTCATTCAGGATGATGAACCCATTTATCAATGGGGACATGAATTTATAGGTATGATAAATCCTCCATCAAGTGTGGGTCATAAATGGGTCTTCACAACAAATGACTATTTTACCAAATGGACGAAAGTTATGACACTCTTGAGGGAGTTACTGAGTCAACCATCTTTGACTCCTGAGAGACATTGTAACAAGGTTTGGGGTTTTAAAAAGCATTATTTCTGATAATGTTAATCTTTTCTTCGGTTTTAGGATCTCTAATTGGGATCTCAAACATAGAGTTTATTTGAAAATTTCCTCCAATTACTACTTGCGAGGTAATGGCTTGGCATAATCCACTGACAAGAACCTGATCAGGATCATGAAAAAGAATATGGCATTCAATCAGAGGAAATGTCATACTAAAGTAAATAATGCTCTTTGGGATGATAGGATTACTTTAAAAAGATAAATTGGAAGTTCTCCATTATTCCTTTTCTATGGCAGAGAAGCCAGGCTCCCATTATCACTAGACCTTCCTTCATTGGAGCTGGCTCAACAATTGGAATTGGAAGGTGCGGTTCAAACATTAATTAGACTAGCAAAATTGATTGATCTCAAGGAACTCAGACAATCTACCATGACTAAGTTATAAAATCACCAATTGTTAACTAAACAGTGGTTTGACGAGATAATTAAGCCACATGATTTCAAGGTAGATGATCTAGTCCTCATGTGGGACGCAGACAGAGCCAAACCAATGTGACACTCCAAATTTGATGTACTTTGGAGTGGAGCATACATCATCATTACCTATAAAGAGGCCAACTCCTTTGATTTTTCCAATATTGATGGAGAAGTATTGCAAATCCTAGTCAATGGGATTTATCTTAAACATCTACATTAGGTTTCTATATTCCATCTTGTAAATACTTGTTTATTTTGTGTTTTTTGTTGGAGATTCCCTCCTTTTTTACATGTTTATCACTGATTGAGTTCCTTTTCCTCAGTCTTTGTGGTGATAATATTTATTTTTTATAAGTGTGTATGCACTCTCTATATGTTGAACTTGAAACATGTATGATCTTCCCACTTGTACATAGTTTTTGGAATCCCTTTGCAATCACACATGGGCTATTTCATTTTCCTTCCTTTATGGTAGAAATCATGATATTTTGGACTAGTTCTAGTTTTAGTTAAATTTTCCAAAGGGTTAGCTCCAAAGTAAAGATGCAAATCAATGTTAATTTCATCTGGAATCAGGGACAATTTAAATTCTAAAGATCAAGTTCAAGTTTTAAGCTTGAATCTATGCCCAATGGATGCTTCAAGGCTACTGATCTTTACATCTAGCAAGAAGATGTCCCCTAGAGGTCACCAAATTGTTGCCGAAAATTACACCCATGTAATTTTGAGAAAATCATCTAAGTTGGGACTTTGACACTTTTGTTTATGAAGTCACAGGAAATTAAGTCAATCTTCCGCGAAATGCATAACTGTAGTATTTTGTGGGTTCTCCTAACCTGTATAACAAAAGAATCCAAAGCTCGGGACTTAGGCATATTTTGGTGGACTCAGTGCTTTGCAAAGTTTGTTAGACCTTCATAGCATTAAGGAATTCAATCTTCTATGGCATCGATCAGTCTCTTGCGAATTGAAGGTATGTCAAAGCATAACATGGTTATACACCCACGAAAAGCTAAAATTGGCTAAGGAACAGGATTCATGGGGTGAAGGAGTGAGAATTTAGTTCTTCGTGGAATGGAAAAAACATGGTTTAGTGCAGATTTTCAAGGTATGGAACTGCACAGAGTTTTTCAACTCTAGGTGAGTAAGATTATAGTCCGCTAGGAAAAGCCGCAATGCGAAAAGAAAAGGTGTTGAAAGGTATTGCGTCAAAAAGGAAATAAAGTGGGAAAGAAACTAAGGTTGGAAGCCGTGAGATATTATCCTAGTGTTTCACGGGCTTCCCGATTGTAGATTTTTATGATCTCTTAAGAGTCACGGAATGAAGGAACATAGTCACGGGTAAAGTACCACGCAGGAAGATGTAAAGACCTCCATGACATAGAAGGAGCATTAAATGGATAAGGGTGGAAACTTTCAACTGCCATAAAGAAAAGAAAACTTTGATCATCACTCAAGGAATAAAGGAGTTCACTGGAAACCATGAATCAAAGCAAATCCATGGGGCACATGTAAAAGTTGCGCTTATTTCTAAACCACACGAAAAATCACCTCAACAACTAGAATTTTATGAAGTATGACATCGTCCTTTATATACTGATGGCATGTGATTGAATCAAGGAACCCATGTTGTGGTAGCTATCTCTTTTTAGATGGCATTGATTCATGTACTATAAGTCAATACTGCAAGAAATCATGGTTCCCGTGCTTATTCAGTAGGATTTCAGGGATCGGTACTCCAACATGGCAATCTTTCCTTCCCTCTTCTCTTTCTCCCTCTTCCTCCGTGATTTCTATAAATGTAAGTGCTCACACACATTGTATGGGTTCTTCTTATGTTTCTTCCTCAGCATATTTTGGAGCTTCACTCTCATGAACTCGAAATTTCATGATTTCAACCTTTGAAACTTGTGAATGGAGGTTTTCTTACCTCAACTCTATATGTAAATTGTTAAGTATCGATTAATAAAAGTGTGGCTTCTTTCTTTCCTTCAAATGTTATGTGTTTGATGTTAATATCTTTGCCCCTTGTGTATTTCACACTCTTTCCAATTTTTTGCATTAGATTTGTGTGCATTCTTCATGATCTTCAGTTACAAACTTGCATCTGTGTCTCTTAGAACCTCCCCTTTATTTTTTCAATTCTCCCCTCCTTGTAACTCTATATCCTTGGAATTATTATATTAGCTTAAATAGTTTAGAGTATAAAGATGGTATATGATTAGTTGCATCAAACTGGGGTGAAGGGAACTAGCCCTTTCATCTGGAGCAAGATCATGAGTGACCCATAGACTCATGTTCTAATAATGTTTCACTTAAATGTTTAACCTAGTTTCAACAAGGGTACAAATTTCAGTAGGAACAGTCATTAAACTCGTAGGTTTCACACCAGAAACATAAAATAATGTACCATTTTACATAGGACACTTTGTGACCTAATAATAGAAGAGGTTTTTTATTAGGGAATATCTCAGGTTTAGTTTTTTCTTTGTGAATCCTAGAGGCTTTAATAAACCTTAAATAATATATGTATGTCTCATCAAATTCACTCTTATTCTTCCTAACAATGAATATCTCAACATTCTCTACCTCAAAATAAACATTAGTATATGTCTTATATGTCACAATGTTTTTGGAAAAGTTTGTGTCTCTTATTTGAAGTATCGCGGACGTTAAAATATATTCTTCTTCTTCTTCTTAAGTTTTGAAGTTTCTATGCTGCAATCTCTTTGGAAAACATTGTGTCTCTTAAGTTTTCAATTTTTTCACCACTTTTTACTTGTTCCAATGAATTCAACGAATCTCTAAAACTACATACATTGTCTATGTGCCACTATCTCATAGCTTCTTTTCTCATGGAACTTTGAAGAGGTCTTATAAGTTAACTTTGTAAGTTGGTAGTTGGATTCATTGAGATCCAAACATGTGGCATCATCTCAGAGTGCTTAGGCTCAAGAGGATTTAAGAATTTTGTTAAAATTTACTTTATGCACACATATTTTGGAATATTGTGATGTACACATGTGGTGCAATATTGAAACTCCATAGCTCGGGACCTTGAGACCTTTGAATTAGAATAGTTTCTCCAAGTAAAGTTCCATGAATCCATAAAAATATAAAATCCACTTTATAATCTTTTAAATTTATGGCCTGCATATAAAACACTCAATTAACCTTTGAAAATATTTTTATATAAGAAAGCTAATAGATAACTACACAAAATGAATAATAAGACATTACATGAATTCAAAATTTTAAATATCATAATCACCGATCTAAAAGAAAAAGTAAACCCAAAATTTTCCCTATTGTAATCCATTTACTCAATTAGATCCACCCTATTAAAGGGTCGTAGAAAATAATATAATTTGTGATTTTTTCTCTAAAAAAATTAGGGCACTATTGTTTCACAAGGGTACGCAAGAGGCCTTGGGAATTTTAATTGAAACCTATACCTAGTTACACTATAAACTAGACTTTTTAATGCATCATGAAAATCCTTCAGAAGTAAAATTGGGGGAAATAAGTTTAATTTATCCTCTTCTACTTTATGATTTTTTATTAAGATGATTTTATTCTATGGGTTTTTTCTAAGAGGATCCCCTATTTATGAAAGAACAATGGTATGTTGGTTACAAGATAATATTTCCCAAATATGAATTTCATTTATGTTTGATTTTTCTAAAGTTTATTTGACTAATCTTATATCTATATTTTTTAGATAAGCCTAAATATGGGGGGATAAAATACTCATAATAAAGAAGAAATTGGAAATGGAAAGAGAAAGAGAAAAAGAACCAACCTAAACATATCTTGGAAGATGAAGATACAATTGAAGAAGACAATAAGGCTAGAAAGTTTTCCCTTTTTTGGTAGAATTATGAAATGAGCCCATGATAATTGAAAACAACCTTGGGACTATTACCCATGATTACATGTGCATATATGTGAAACATTAAAGCAATATAGACACATAATGAATAAGGTAAAAATACTAACATGATTTATTAAAATCAAATGTTTGTGTAATGAAATTACTTGTATCATTCAGATTATTAGTAGCAATAGAACACCAAAGAACACAATATTATAGATAAATGATCTCAATATGCAATTAGAATAGCTTTTCCACTTCGAGGGGGAAACCTCCAAAACCATACAATAATACTCAAACTCTCAAATGATCATAAACTACTACTTATAGTCCCCTATATATAATATTCATATGTTATGGCCATCACCAAGGTCAACCTACTAAGCATGAGAAATTATAAATGACATAATAAAATGATATGGTAAGCCACAAGCTGGCTACTCATATCCTCATACAAGAAATATGTTAAGGGCATAGCATGTCCTTCCCCTTCAAACCAATGTTGTCCTCAACATTAAATAATCATGGATATTACTACAAAAAACCTTCATCCTCCCAGGTCGCATCCTCTATGCTCAAATTCTTCCACTTGATCATATATTCCTTAATGTCTCTAGTTCTCAGCCTCTTAGTATATTTTTGCAGTTCATATTATTTTGCTCCAAAATGATTCTTCCTTCCTCATCAAGTTCTGGGCTGCAAATTTTGTCCAATAACCTTCTTTAGGTAGGAAACATGGAATATTTGGTGTATGTGTGAAGATTGAGGCAACTCTAGTTTATAAGCAACACTTCCAATTTTTTGTAGAACCTGATAGGGACCATAATATTTAGGAGCAAGTTTTTTGTCCTTTTTCTATTACTTTAGGGACATCTACTTGTAAGGCTCCAAACGTAGAAAAATCCAGTCACCAATTTCAAAATTTCTTTCACTACGGTTTTGATATGCTTGTTGTTTCATCATGTTTTATGTCAATGCCAAATTCTCCTTCAAACAAACCAAAACCTATTGTTGATGTTGAATGTGTTCCTCAACATCTCTGACCTTAGTTTTCACCCTCAAGGAAGAAGTGATAGATGGTGGATGGTAACCATATAATGCTAAAAATGGGGTTATTTGAGAAGAGGTATGAAAAGATGTGTTATACCATCATTTTGTAAGTGGCAGCCATTTAACCCAACGTTCTTACTTATCTAATATAAACCAACGTAGATACCCCTCTAATAATTTGTTAACCACTTCCATTTGCCCATCAATTTGAGGATGGTAAGATGAATTGTGAGCTAGCTGAGTACCCAAACATGCAAATAATTCTATCCAAAAATTATTTGTGAAAATAGTATCACAATCACTTACAATTATCTTTGGGGTTCCATGTAGCTTTTGAATTGTCTCCAAAAAAATAGTTGTGATTATATAGGCTACAAATGGGTGTGACAGGGCATAAAAATGGGCATATTTTGTGAGCCTATCCACAATCACCAAAATAGCATTCTTATCCTCTGAACAAGACAATCATGTGATGAAATCCATGGAGACCTCCTCCCATATCTAGCTAGGAATTAGTAATGGTTGCAATAGACCTGGTGTCTTAATGGTTTCTCATTTGTTTTGTTAGCACACCAAACACTATGATACAAAATTTTGTACATCACCCTTGATTCCTTACCAAAATAATTATTTTTTTATTCTATGATATGTCTTCAAAAACCCAGAGTGTCCTCCAACAAGTGATGTATGTAGCTCTGCAAGAATCTTATGTTTCAACTTAGAATATTTGCACAATTATAATATGTCCTTGTACCATAGTGCATTACCTTTCCACTCAAATTTTTTAGATGTTATAGATCCTTGCTTGATATTTTGTATTAGAGATTGTGTATCCTTGTCTTGATTTGATTCCAATCTTGCTTCATCTACCCAATCAGCCTTCAACAGGGACATTGCACATAGTAATGCTTCTGCAGATCTATCCCTTTTGGACAGTGCATTGGCTACTACATTTTCTTTACCCTTTTTGTATATGATTTCAAAATCATAACCCAACATTTTTGTTACCCACTTTTGTTGTTCCTCAGATGATAACCTTTGCTCCAAAAATTATTTGAGATTATCATGATCAGTTTTCAACTTGAAGTTTCTACCCATTTGATGGGGCCTCCATTGCTTGACTGCATGAAGAATAGCCATCATTTATTTCTCATAGACAGGTTTGAGCATATAGTTTCCTTTGAATTGGTGACTCTCAAATGCAATTGGTCTTCCTTTCTGCATTAGAATTGATCCCAATCCAAATCCTAAAGCGTCACACTCAACAATGAAGGTTTTTGAGAAGTCGGGAGTAGCCAAAACTAGGGTGGTGGACATGGCTTCCTTCAACTGCTCAAAGGCTTTAGTGGCTACATCTGTCCAATGGAAGGCATACTTCTTTAGCAATGTAGTGAGTGGAGCTGCAATTCTACCATATCCCCTCACAAATCTTCTATAGTACCCTGTTAGTCTTAGGAACCCTAAGATATTTTTTAGATTTTTGGGCCTTGGTCATTCCACCATAGCTTTTATCTTCTGAGGATAATATTTGAAACCTTCATGGGATATAATGTAACCCAAATACTCTAACTCTTGTACACCAAAAGAAAATTTAGATGGCTTTGGATAAAGCTTATGTTTCTCCAAAACTTCTAACACTTTATCTACATGTTACAAATTTTATTCCCATGTCTTACCATAAATGAATATTTCATCAAGGAAAACTAATACAAATTTCCTTTAAAATGGCCTAAAAACCATGTTCATCAAGCTTTGAAATGTTAAGGGGGCATTTGTAGGACCAAAGGGCATTACCAAAAACTCATAATGACCCTCATGAGTCTTGAAAGTCATTTTATTAACATCTTCCTGTAGTTCCCGTTTAAACAACCACTTGAGACCCAAGTAACAACCTACGGTTAGCTAGAAAATTATGAGATAATATTTTTTTATTCGAAGTATCTACAAACAGGTTGCAAGAAATCAATTGTTACTAACAAGTTTTGAAACAAGACCAATGTACTACAACGTATGTTCCCTTCATTAACTAATAACAAGTTCACAAGGTTCAAATTTTAGGGTTACATGTTTTGGTCAGGTTCAAGGAGTAATTTACCCCAATACCCATTCTCTAGAAGGCTCTGAGTTTCAACTATATTTTTCTCATAATTAATGCTTCCAAAATTTTCCTAAATCATTCCCATTGGATAGGAAATTTTCTCACCTTTCCGGTGATATAAAGAAGTCCTCCTAATTCCTTATATTTTGCAAGATATGAGCCGACGGACTTTAGGGGAGAAATTTTCCCGAGGGATAATCCACGGGCTTAGGGAGGAAACTTTTCCCGATGCGCGGGTCAGCGGGGCAGGGAAAAACTTAACACTTTTTTTTTCCTCCTTTGGTGCAAAAGCGTAAATCATCTTTGCGCGCCCACGAGCCCCGTAATGGAGATACGTCTCACCTACTGGTTAGTTGGGAGGAATGGCAGGCTGACGGAGAGGGTTGAGACTTTAAGTCTCTTTCGCCAAATTGCAAGGGGACCGAATTGGTCCGTGCTTACGCCGACACCAGAAATGCCCCGTGTCACACGTTGATTGGCACGGGAGACGGGACGGTGGAAAATCCTAAGGCATTACGCCAAAAGGGAGAAAAGTCCAAAAAAATTACACAGGCCCGCACATGCGCGAAGGAGGAATTTCCAAAGCAGGGTGCTGGTGCGAGGCCGCAGAGGCAAAATGAAATTTTTTCCAAAGGGGAACAAAGGACGCTAAGTCCAAAAACCTCCCGTGCTTCCACCTAGACACATGTCGGCATGCGATAGGTCACGGGTTAGCTGGGATGCGGGAAAAAATTGGAAAATTTTCCAAGGCCCAAAACTTAAAAGATTTAAGTTCCAAAGGGGTCCATCTCTCCACTGTGCCACATGTCAGCACGTGATTGATTGTGGGCCGACGGGGATGCAGGGAAAAGTGGGAAAATTTTCCCAAGGTAAAATTTTCAAAAAAATAAGTTTTAAAATTTGGTCCGCCCCTTCGAGGTGCCACATGGCAGGTCTCGATTGGTCACAGGATGGCAGGGCCGTAGACTTTTTGTGGAAATTTTTCCAAAGTCAAAAATTAAAGTTAACAGTTAGATTTATTTTATTTTTGAATGCCAATTTGAAGTAAAACTTCAAATGGCCATAACTTTTGATAGGAAGCTCAGATTTGGGAAAACGAGGACTTTATGGAAATCTCTCGAAGCCCTCTTTACACAGGAGTCATCAATTTTTAAATTTGATGAAGTTTAAGTGGTAAATTTTATTAAAAACAATCTACAGGCTTTTACAAAACAAAACTGGGAGAAGTTCACTTATAAATTTTTATTCAAAATTGTTCTCCTACTTACTCAACATGTCAAATAGACATGGAGGCTTGTTTTTGGATGAATTTGAGAAAGGTTTCAAGGTTCAATTTAGTTGATTGAGTTACAATTGATAATTTTCCATCTTTTGACAGCCAACGGCTGTGCAAGTTCCAATTGGATTTTTATAAAGTTCTGAGGGTCCTTTCTTAAGTGTTGAGGTCAATTTGAGTTCCTTAGGACTTGTTACATATAAATTTTAATGTTCCATATCTTATTGCTTGGTGCAAGTTTGAACTGCTCATTTTTTTGATAAATTGATTGTCAGGTTTGGAAATTAAAATAGAGATCAACATTAAAGGTTCTTATACATTTTTCCATCCTCCAAGTGTGAGAATTCATTTCCTTACTATTCTAATGCATTCAATTGATTCAGCCAACCATTAAATAGAAGTTATACAAAGCCTGATTTCCAAATTCAACTCATTTCAAGAGAATAAAACACTGTCTTTTCTTTCATATGTATTCTTCATTCCAACAGAGATTTGATTCACAACAACAATTCAATTCCAACACAATCATGCAAGTATGAGAAGGTAGAGCATCCCTTTATTGATTTCCAACAACAACTTTACAATTTATCTCTTTTCCATTTGATTTCTAAATACAAAATGCAATGCGTGTAACATCCTTTCACATTTCCTTTCAAAACAGAGAGTAGAATATAACTTCTTTACATTTCACATTCTAATTTCAATCTTTCATTCTCAATAAAAATATCTTCACATTACAAATTGCTATACAATTTATCCACTCCAAAGTGGGAAGGATTACAATGAACTTGCTCAAAGAAGGGAGTGTCAAACTGTATATTCCTCTTGCTCAAAAACAGCAGCATGCTAGTTTCTTCATCTTTTCATCTTGATTACAACAAGGAAGGGGGAAAGGCAACTCTCTCTACCCAACCAAGATATCCAATGAGAAGGGAGAAGCCATCCTTCCTCATTTTCCCCCGAGCTCCAACCATATTGAAATAAGAGATGCAATACAACACATGGCAACAAAGGCTTCCACAAAAAACATGCAGCATTTTCACCTTCAAAACAAATTTCAAGGAGAATGTAGTTCACAACTACATTAAACAAGTGCAAACAAAACTGAGGCTTCATCAAGCAAGCCAACAAGAGCAAGGATCTATGGGGAACTACTTATGCCTCCCAATGGTAAATGGAAGTCCACCTGAACAACCTACCAATAATAATCCATCTCACATACCCTTATGCCCCCCCAAATTCCTCTTTATGCCGCCCAAAGTTTCTCCCTTATGCCCCCCCAAGAGTAAGAAATGCAAGCTATTTCTTTTCCATGGTGGATCCCAATCCCAAACTCCCTCCACAATAAAACTGAGGCCATTGGCATTCCCTTATGCCCCCCATTTGAAATCTCGATAGCCTTCTCCTACACCATGTCCTAAGCAGTCTACCCAACCAGCCAACACACACATAACAACATCCACCATTTCATACATGTATGCAAGAGAAAGAAAGCATTTTAAAAAGGCTCAAGTTCCTACCTCTCCATAATGGAGTTTGTTCCAAGATCAACAAGCTTCCCAATGCCAAAATGCAGTCCCAAAATTAGTAACACACAAACATGCAATGGTCTCCAATCTTCTTCCACAAGCAAGACTCCAAAATAGCCAGAAATTCACCCCCAGGGAAAGTATGCAAAGTTTCAACAAACATCAAATAAGCAAGGAGTTCAAATTTTAAAGGAGAGGGAAGAGAAGAGGATGATGTGGATCCGTGTGGGATGCCACATCATTCTTCCTCAACCCCAAGATCAAAGTCAACATCATTCACCTAAACATAATAAATAAAATGACAAATTGACTTACACACTCCAAAATAACCCATACCCCAAAAGGACTGAATTTAAAACATGTAAGAGAAGTGCAATTAAAACTTACAATTAGACATTTCAAAATGCATTAAAAGGGTCTAAATTTAACCTCCAAACCATAGGTATGGTTGGTGAATAATTTTAAGAGAGGTGGGACAAGTTTAACTTGTCCCACAAGCCTCCAAATATAGCCTCCAAGGACAAATTCGAATTCCCAATAGGATGAAGTGTTTAACACTCTAAAATCTATCTTATCTATTTCTTACACATCCTTACAACATTTATTACACACTCTTACAATATTTCATTTAAGATCAACAACTTCATTAATTGTATTCTTATGACATATTGATTGATTTATTTTAACAGATGATTATCCACAACATTAACACAACATATAATAACTAATGAAAAGGGTAACGCATCATAAAATAAACACAAGCAAACATTAATAAAGAAACCGCATTAATAAATACACAAACCCATGGTCACATATAATGGAAATCCCCCTATAGGAATCCCTAACATAACACAACACACACACACACACACACACAACACAGTTGCCATGGTGACCTTGTTGAATTCACCCAAAATTTCAATATGGTTAGTCTCAAGTCCCCCGACATTGTTGTGACATTTTAACCTGCAAAACGTAAATACCTCCTTTGGCCTTGTGGCCATATCAGAACATCCAAAATGATATAAACAACATCTCAAGATCATCTAAACATATGAACCACAACAACATCAAGAATTCAACATTATCATTTTCAATTAATTAATCAACTATATCATCATCAATAATCTTCCATACTAGGTCTACTCACAATATCCAATGTCACATGTCCAAATCATCATCTATAATATGTCCATGTCAAACAGTATATCATCATCCACATATAAAAAAATGTTTAATAATCATCATGCATAATAACTGAATCCAGATCAATAATAATCCCTGATCTAACATCTAACCACCATACTAAAAGAAAACATAATAGTGTCCATAATAAGATCAACAGTATCAAGATCAGAATCTAAAAGTGTCAAAGGGAAGTGGGAAATACACTTCCTCTCTTATTCTAATTTGATGGTACCCCGAACAAAGATCTAATTTTGTGAAATAAATAGCACCATACAATTCATCAAGTAAATCATCAATTAATGGAATAGGAAACTTATATTTGATGGTTTACTTTTTGAGTTCTCGGTAATATGAACACATCCTCCATCTTTCATCCTTCTTACATACCATGACCATAAGCGAAGAATATGCTCTCTGGCTATGCCTGATGATACCATTTTCTCGATCTCACTTTTCTAGGAATATGGGTATCTGTATGGTCTGATGTTAGGTGGTTGGCTCCCTGGAATCATCCGAATGACATGATCATGATCCCTAACTGGTGGTATTTCCTTTGGAATTGCATCAAAATTAGATGAGTGAGCATCAACAATCTTTTGAATATCGGGTGGCATTGAAGAATCTGTATTTTGTACCTCTATGGAAAATAACTTTGCTACAAATCCATCTACTCCTTTTCTGAGAACCTTTTGCATGTGATGAGAGCTAATAATTTTTGGAGACTTAGCTACCATCCCTTTCAATTGTATTTTCCTTCCTTATGAATGAAATCACATGAAAAATTCTTGGAAATTCATCTCTAGAGTACCCAAGGTTGTGAGCCATTGGACACCCAAAACAATATCTGCCCCTCCCATAGAAATAGCAAACATAGGCGAGTCTAACATGTAGTCTCCCATGGAAATATTGATACTATAACACTTTCTTATGCACTTGATTGTCCCACCATCCACAATCATAAGTTACATTTCTTTAGTTGGGTAAATAAAACAATTAAGGTGGGTAGCTAACTTACTATTTATGAAGTTATGAGTACTCCCTGAGTCAATCAATATCGTCACCTTCTATTTTTGAGATAGCCAATAACCTTGAGTGTTTGAGGAGTACTAGTACCTAACAACGCATGGCAATAAATTGTAGGTTGGTGATCCTCTACTTCATCTTTTACTAGTTCCTCAGCCTCTCCTATAATTTCATCTTCCTCTTCATCCTCATTTCCTCCTTCAATATAGAACTTATTCTCAGCACATTTGTGTCACGGTCCATATAAGGTGTCACAGTTAAAACATAATCCTTTTGCTCTCTTTTCTTCCATTTGTTGAGGAGTTAGTCTAATTGGCCAAGAAAATGATGGGGAAGAGGTACTATGGTCTCTAGTATTAGTGAAAGGTTGCCTCATGTTGTGAAGAAATTTTTTCTCTGCTCTACGTGCCATGATAATAGAATTAGAAATCTTGAGTGGATTAAACATATGTACCTCATGCTCAATGTGGTCCTTAAGACCCCCAAGAAACAGGTCATTCAGATTCCCTTCTATAATATTCTCCACCCTTAAGGATAGGTTCTGGAGTGGATGAACATAATATTTGATTGATCCTATTTTTCGTAACTTTTCCAATTGACTAAAGTAGTTATTTGAAACACTAGATCTATAGTGCAATTGCAATTACTTGGTAAAAATTGTCCAAGTGACACTGAGACCATTCATTTTCCTTTGAGCACATAACCATCGATACCAGAAAAATTGATTTGGTTAAAGATATAGGGATGCCAAGGTCACCTTTTGTCCCGATGGGATTTTATGTAACTCAAAGAAGTTCTCCATTTGATTTATCCAATTCAATGGATTCTTCCCATTAAATTTGCACATCTCCACTTTCGGCATCGTGTTATGTGGTTGCGAATAAGTTAGATTCTGATTAGGCTAGAAAAGTGATCCAACATGGTTATTTTTCCCATTATTCTGAACTAAAGATCCTCCTTGGTTGAGTTGGGGATAATTTGGGACAGACTATTTACCCTTTATATGTTGCATGATACCATCCAACCACTGATTGATTTGGTCTATGTCTCCTTTACATGCCATCTCAGATTGTAGATTTCATAGATCATACTCAAGTTGGCTCACCTTATAATCAACCGAGGTAAACCCTAGTGCTAAGGAATATGTATTTACCCCTTATGACTCCAAATTTTCAATCACTACCCCATCTTTATCTAGGGTTTTACCCAAAGTGACAGGATTCTTTTTGGCTCTTGTGGAAGGCCCCGTCATGATGTCAAACCCTAGGGTTTAGGCTTTTAGTACAAATTTGGCCCAATAGGAAAAAACAAAGAAGATACTACCAATATTGTTTTGAGAGCTTCATGAAAATGTAACTAACTTGGAAAAATTCTACAATTTGTAACCTAAGGAGTGATTTTATGAAAAACCCTAAATTTGCAATAACTTTTTCGAAATAAATCAAAAAAGTTTGAAATTTTTAGGGAACCTTACTTGGAATGATTCTCAACTCTGATAAATAATATATGACAAAATTCTCTTTGGTTCGCAAGATATAGCAGAAAAAAATTAGGGTTTTTACCCTAATTTTGGTCCGGATCACAGCTATGATACCGTTTATAATGAAATTACTTATATAATTCAGATTATGAGTAGCAATAAAACACCAAAGAACACAATATTGTAGATAAATGATCTCAATATGTAATTATAATAGTTTCACCACTTCGAGGGGGAAACCTCCAAAACCATACAATAAGACTCACATGTTGGAATGATCATAAACCACTACCTACAATCCCTTATATATATTATTCATATGTTATGGCCATGTTAGCATATGGATTTGCATGCATGTAAATGATATGCAATGGTGTGGGTGCAAATTCCCCTCCTCAATGAAGGTGAGGTTTCCTTTATTGAAAACCAAAATTGTATTTACACTTGTACATTCAAAATTGTATGTGGGGGTGTTTTGGAACATCAATGGAAAGAAAAGTGAATGAGGGGGATGGAATGGAATGAAGGAAAGGAATGGAAGGGAATGAATGGAAGGAACATGCAAGAGTTAGGTAAAATTAGAGCCTAATATTGCATGGAGAAGAACAATAAATAACTAACACAAATAAAATGGAGTTTGCATCAGCTAAACGAGAATGAGTAAAAGGGAACACATATGAGCAAGTAGATAGTCAAAGCTTGATCACTGTGAACTAGAACAACATATTAATAGCGTTGACAATAAGATCCAAGACAATATTAACATGCAAGATTTAAGACACTTAAATTTAATGAACATAAAAACATCAAATGCTAAAAGAGATAATGAATGGGACACAAAGTTCATATTTCATTAACTCCAAAATGTCTTCTCAAAAGAACACAAAGTTTCTTTCTTCGAAACAAAGCTTGCATACAAAAGTATTTTCTTCTCCTCTCTCAAAGTCACCCTTACAAATGAGCCCCTGACTTCCTTTTATAACCCAAAAGTTGGTTACAAAGTAGTTAGGGTTTTACATGAACATTAATTAGGGCACTTAAGTGACTTTGAATTTTTCAACCACCTTTATTAAAAGCAACTAAAAATAGAAACCACTTAAGTTATCCACAATTTTCAAAAAGTAAGCTCAATAACATCCCTTTTTTAAAATTCTACTTTTAAAACATATGAAAATAACCAGTGCCTTATCCATTGAAATGGGGTCCACCTATCTCAAACGTATGAGAAATAAACTCTCCCACTTCATTAGATACCAAGAAAACTATCTCCTTGTCCCATCGGTGAAATTAGGATCCGTTGGTTTTACCAATTGAAAGGATCTGAACCTTCCCAATGTTTCAAACATATTTTCTTCTTCAGGAGGTTCATTTGGTTGAAGAATAGCCTCACAAAATACCTACAATTCCAAGATCCTACCTGGAATATCATTCTGATTGATAATTCTCAAACAAGTTCTTTAATTTGATGCAACGTTCCATTGAAGGTGAAGAGAAATTGATGGCAGGAGTATACATGTCCTTAAACAATTGTGAAAATTGCTCTTCCACATGTTCTGATGAATACCTTTGATTTTTCTCATTTACAAGATCACAAGGGATCTCAGCTATGAATTCTTGAATCAAGGCAAGTGAAGTGAAGGCTTCATTACATACGCTCTCATAATGGATCATAGAATCCTCGAGAAGTGTCTTTCTTTATTTGAGATGTAGACACCAAAGAAAATGTGTCCCTCAACATTCAAATTCAATAATTCCTTCAATGGCTAAAGTTGAGGACTCCATACTCATCATCTCCTATAGACTGGGCAATATCTCATCCAAATTTGATATGTTAGAAAAAAAAGTTTCCTTGAAAGAAAGAATTGGATCAAGATATGCACTTATATCTTCATGGAGCTTAATGGTTGTTTTGATCATCTCTTGGCCTAAAACAAGAATCTTTGAAAGCCAAGTTTTAGTGACATGGCCCAATGTGTTTATTTATTTTGATAAATTGAGAGTTTCTTCATCAGGGCAGCCACTGCATCAAGTACTGGGAAAGTGGATGATATGGGATTTATCAGATGTTGAACATATTCCACTAATTGATTATTTTCAGCCTTGAGCTGAGAGTTCTAAGACTTATATTTCTCAAGTCTCTTTAGCATGATATCAATTGAATCTCGGGCCATCGCCATGTCACTTTCCAATGTGGACTTCCCAATTCCAAGTCTGGAAACTTCATAATCAACAGATGTCATGACATCAAGCTCCTTGTCAACTTATGGGATGGCAAGATCCGCAAATTTGTTTCCATCATCATCCACCATTATTCGGGAAAGCACTTTAGGATTCTTTGGAATGACATCATTTGAAAGTTTGAAAAGGGCATCGAAGTCAATGTCAATTTCCTTGATAACCCTCTTCCTTTTCTTGATTTCGCAATCAACCCATAAAGGAGTATCATTCACTACTTCTGCATACAGAATCCTGGAGCCTGAAGCAACATTCTCATTGTTCTCGACATCATGAGATTCTGTAAGAATCCTTTCCATGACCTCGATTTCAAGAGAAATAACCTTGATATCCACCTCTTGATCATTTGGGATATTTTGGGAAATCTCTTCATGAACTGTAGGTTCTGAAGTGTTTGATATTTGGACTACCTGCACCTGAGTGGAATCTTGTGCAAGGCATGGTTGAGGATGAACTTTGTAATGTGAGTAGAAAAATCTCTACTTGAAGTGGAAAATCCTGATACACTCTCTCTTCCTTCACTAGGGCTAGGACCCTTAGATTCTTCACCTTGTGACACATTCTTCAGTGAAGTGGATTTTGGCAACCACTCCTTTCTTACTTGTTGCATATGACTGGATGGCATGGAGGTTGATTGAGAAGGAGATTTGTTTGACTGGAGACCTCCTCGAGTTGGAAATTTTTGTGATCCTGAGGTATGATCTTGAATTGATTGTAATTTGGCAAGTTCTCTTTCATACCAGGATATGCTTCTTTTGAGAATTGATTGATTCTTGTTATCAAGAGAAAATTCATCTCTTTTGGTCCAATCAATTCATGGTAACATGGGGTAAAAGCAACTACGTCATATGAAGGATCAATAACATCTTCATCATCATCTACAAATGAATCTGGAGGGTTCTTGATGTGAAAGGCCTTGATCTGAACAAGAATTAGGAGAGAAAACTCTCATCTTCTTACTTCATGTTCATTTGAACAGGCAACCTAAGAAATTTTCCATGGTAGGGTTATGTTGATACTTTTCTAAGAATCTTTTGCATATATCCGTTGATATCAAACTGGGATCTCTTCACATATGGATGAATAGTGATGAGGGAAAACTCTTTTTCCATGAGTTGTACACTGAAGAGATTTGGACATTGGTATTCCCCAATTTGGATTGGGAAATGAATTCTTGAGCGATGCTTGTCACTGAGAAGACAGTGAACTTGGAATAATTGTTGCACAAGCTCTATTCAATGCCCACTTGTCACTGACGTACTTAGGAAGCTTCCTTGGAGTACCCAAAAATCCGCTTATGCGAATGTAGGAAAAGGATGAAAATTGAATAAACCATGTTCCCCATTGGGAAATGACATCCATGGCCTCTTTAGAAAATATTTCCTCTATATTCTGATTCAGTTTTTGAATCACGCTGAAGGTGAATGCATCGTTAACTCTTCTAAAATGATGAGAGCTATTTTTGAAACTTAGTTGCGGATAATAATGGAAGACATTATTTGATGGACCCATGACTCCTCTGGTTTCGAGTCTAAAAAATAGCTTTCTTCTAGCCACTGCATAAGTCAAATATGATGTCATGTAGAAACATCCAGTCATCTTCACTTTGATCAATTTTTTGTGAAGGGTATCGACTGCATGATGGTGGCCCAATCCACAAACTCTCTCTTGGAAAGGATGATATAGATAAACATGATACATCCATGGGTGGAAAATCCTGGTAGAAGGTAAACCAAAGACTCGACTCAAGAGAGTAATCATGTCCCTGATTTCTTCGACATGAACTCAATGCAGTACAACTCTTTAGGAAGTCTATCAACTCGAGGCATCTTGGTCACTAACCAATTGTTATTAACCATCTTGCTCCACCTGAGGGGTTCTTCATCCCAAAATTCTTGTGCTGACTTTTGAGTGATATCCGCATTCTCAAGGAAGTTGGGTATGTTGAGCAACTCCTCAATGTGCTTTGGTGTGATTAAGAGGAAAGGCTTGCGATTATCTTTAAAAATTCCTCATCTCTCGAGATCATAATGCTCTGCGCAATCGATAACTAGCTTCAGACATTGTACCGAGACCGGAAATGCTCGTTGCTTGGGGTAGACCACTATGGTAAAGCCTATCTGAGAATATGGTTTTGCCTTCAGCTTTCACCCGATCAGAAAATTGTTGCACATTGATGTGACCCAGATTTGTATTGGTGATATTGTCATATGCTGACTTGATGGAACTGGGAGGAATGATTCCTTGGAATTCATACTTGAGTGCAGACTTATTTGATTTCTCCACTAGCTTCCTCGATCTTCCTGTAAATTTATTAGAATTTTCGGCCATTATGAATTTTACTGAAAAATGACTTAGGCACGTAAAACAATGCAACAGGGTCTGAATCTCAGTCTCTGAAACCCCCGTAAATGCAAGAAAAATATGACTCGTTTTAATATTATTATTATTATTAAAAATAATAATAATAATAACCAGTCCCAGTTACAAAAAAAATTAATACATCACACCGAGACTAGGATCAAATTTTGATTTTGGCAACAATGATTTAAAAAACTAAAATCTCTTGATTTTAATATTTGCATGGATCGATTTTTTTATTTAATTCACCTAAGAAATTTCTCATTTTGCATGCGTGAATCAATAACTTCTTATTTGTGTGAAAATTGCATGATTTTAATGAATGTGTACTTTGGGCTTCTCCTTCTTCCTTGTGGACAATATTTTGATCGAAATGTGTGGGAAACGTACTAGTTGTTCGACAATTGCTTGTGATTGGCTAATTTCTTTATAGCCTGCGTGAAAACTCGAGCTTTCTGCCTGAAAAGTGTGTGGAGATATATTTTTTGATATTTCTCAACTTGTTGGTGCTTAGGCATTGAAATTAGGCATGTTCTTTTTAACCAATGCATGGGCAAGCGGTATTTTGGACTGTTTTCAGCATTTGCCTTGATGACTGCGTGAAGGAATGATTTCTATTGTTTTATACTTTTCTCCTTTCAAAAAAAAATGTGTGGCCTTTAGTGATATTTCCTTTGATGAGTTTGTGGGAGGAATTTTTGTCTTCCTTTTAAATTGTTGTGTCTCTTGCTTTTACCCATGCGTGGATTCCTTCCTTGGGCGTGGGAAATTTGGTTCTTTGGCCTCCTTCCTTGATTTGGATTGTTCTTTGTGTTGTTTCTTATTTGCTTATGATGAAGGCATGGATATTCTCCTTTGGCTTCTTCCTTTATGCATGGAAATTGATTAAAACTTATTTCACTTTGTCCTTTTACCCAACATGGAAATTGCATTATTTTGGCCTGCATGGAGGGTTTGGATTGCTCTTTCTTTCCTTTTAGACTACATGTGAAATTATATATTTCCCCTGGGACGTGGCATGTTCTATTTGCCTGGGTCTGAATTTGTTTCTTCTTTAGTTGTGTAGGAGATGCTTTTGTTTTTAATCTTATTCAAATTGATGTCATTTCCCTCCTACCGGCTGTGTATTCCTCCTTTGACATGATCTCCAATATGTGGAAGATCTTCTTTCCCTAGCGTGGAAATGAATATTTGGCTATTTTCTGTTCTTTGTATAGCTAATGTAATCTTTTTTCAATTGCATTTACAGGTAAACTGGAAATTTGAAATCTTCAAAGCTTCTTCGCATGAATTTTTCCAAGGATTTTGATGGAGAAATGGTTAAAGAAGCTTTTGTAACCATTTCTTATTTCCATTGGAATAACCAATTCCCTCTTTCCCGGGTAGTGGCATTAATTGCCAGGGGAAAGTGGGAAATAAACAACCATTTGCCAATGGAAATGGCAAGGCGGGCTGGCAATCCCCATTTTATTTCCCCATGTGGGAAATCGGGATATTTTTTGTCCCTTTTCCAATCCATTAAATTGGCAATCAGTGGAAGAAATCCCATAAGCAGGGAAAATAAATGAATTTTCTAGGAAAGGGGAAAATCTGGGTATGGGAAGCCAATTTGGCATATCGGCAATTGGAAGCGGAAGCTTACTTTCCCCCTGGCAATTAAATAAAAATCTTGTCGATTGAATTTTAATAATTATTATATTAATATTTATTTAATTAAAAACCCAAAAATTAATAAAATTTGATTTTATCAAATAAAGGATAATAAATTAATTAATTAATTATTAATGCAATTTATAACTTGGCCGGCGGAATTCTCGCCCGAAATGGACAAAACGAAGACTAGAACTATCAAAAAAATGAGACAATCGTGATTAGGGCATTAAATCACGCAAAATAACACTTTTAGAAATTTTTAGAATTCCCATGTTTATTAATTTTGTGAAGTCAAAATTAGTTAATAACAAGCCATCATCAAGGCTGACCTACTAAGCATGAGAAAGTATAAATGACTTAATAAAATGATATGGTAAGCCACAAGTCGGTTACTCATACCCTAATACAAGCAATAGGTTAAGGGTGTAGCATTACCATATCTTAATACAAGCAATAGGGTAAGGGTGTAGTAGTTTGTGACAGCCAAAATCCCTCCTCACATAAAGAATAAAATACGAACTAAGCTCGTGGATCTACCTTCACCCATACCCTATAGCTTCTTATATAGATAAGTAAAAAAGTTTAGGATAAGAATGGATTTTTTTTTTGAAATAAAAGCTCAAAATAGAAATAACCCTATTTTGGTGATAATTACTAAAGACATTCTTATTTATAAGTGATTTATAAATAAGTATGGATAACAATGTGCATATGTGTTTTATTTATAAAGTATATAATATAATTGCATTTTAGACTATACAAAAGTGTATGTCATAACATACAATAGCATTCCCCCTTAAATGAACCTGTAAAGGGATAGGATGAAAATAAACTACACTAAACTAAGTAATATTAGAAAATAGTGTGCACATGATTTTGTGTACATCAACATCGCCTAAAGAGAAATTTAGATAATGTGAGAAAGTAAGGCAGAACCCCAAATATGGGTCATGGCAACTAGGCCATGTTAGGTACCCATATAAAATAAGTACAAAGAAATATCATTAGAAAGACTTAAATGAAAACGATGTTAAATCATGATGATATGCCAATGAAATCCTTATGAAAACCATTCCATCTTTCCATAATATATGGGCATTGAGTCGTTGTAACTGCCAAATAAAGAAGGACATGGTGTTGAATGCAAGGATTTATTTGTAACTTTAGCATGAAGAACATATAAATCAGGCATATGTAAGCATGAAACATTTTATCTTATATGATTTTTATGAGTGGAACAAATCTACTTCTCAAGATGCAAAGTAAGCGATCTCTAAGTTGTCAAGACGCATTGACCTAAGTATAACCATCTTTAATATAGACTCTGAAAACTCATGTGCCAATGTGTATCACATGTATGTAGAGGCATCAAATAATGATTGAAAAATGTATATAAAGTAAGAAATTTCACTACACTGCTACGAGAAAAAAAAAAATTACTGTTATAATAACATTTTTATCTTCAAGTTGATGGCTAAACTTGTGTGTCAACAAAAACTCTCTACTTTGAAGGGGACACATTTTTATCTTTGGATTAATGGTCAAACGTGTATATCTAACATAAAATCAAATATACTATTACACCAATGCATTCCTCTTGGAAAAATATGTGGTTTCAAAAAAAATCGTGATGAAATTTTGTATTTGAAAGTTGTTGCAAATTAAAGTATGAAGAATCTAAGTGGCATATGAAAATATGTGAATAACCAAAACAAGGAAAAATACACCATAACTAGATAAATCATTGTGAAGATACTCAAAAAATAAATAGGATGAAATAATTTCACTTAAAAAACTATTGTGACGACCAATATATCACCTACTAAAATCAAGATGCCAAAAATTGAAAAAAAAATTAAGGGGACAACCGCCAAAAACTATCCAAAGCTACAAAATATGCCAAACCTACAATAAATTTGGTTTAATTTAGTTTACAACTTTAAAACCAATAAAAAAAAATCCATGAATAATTTCTAAAGCTAAGAAAGTGTTTTATAAATACTCTCTTTTTGTGTGTTTTCTCTATTAATTTTTTCTCAAAAAAACTGAATTTCCTATTGAAAAAAAATAGAAAAATAAACCTTAAATGGCGTATTTTCAAACTTCTATTAATTAAGCACCATGGATCCAAGTTTTATTAAATAAAATTCAAAACTTTATCTTAT
This sequence comes from Taxus chinensis, assembly GCA_019776745.2. Lineage (NCBI taxonomy): Eukaryota > Viridiplantae > Streptophyta > Pinopsida > Cupressales > Taxaceae > Taxus > Taxus chinensis. Next base: position 980,660,024 of record CM034147.1, read on the forward strand.
ATTGTGAATGAAATAGATCAACTGAAAACTCTCCAAGAAGATTTAAATGTGGAAAACCCACTAAAGTCTCTTTGATACAATTTTAAAAGAAAATAAATATAGAAAATGATGTGTACATGCATGTGGTTATCCATAAAGTTTATAATACAAAATCATTTTAGAAAATACAAAAGTGTATGTATACACTAGCATTTTTTTGCTTTATATATAGTTTTTATGTGGGAATTTCTTTAATTTGTAGGTTTCTTATGTTTGTGAAGATTTTTTAAATTTGTGAAATCTACTTTTTATTGGAGGTGGGCGGATAGGACATGATGGGATGGAATATGGGCCGGGTTTCCTTAAAATTGAGGGAATTTCCCTATTTTAATCTGCAAAAATTAAAAAATTTAAATGTCCAAAAGAAGTAGCCATTTGAATTTAAATGGAAAATAATTACTCTGCTATTTTTTTCAGCTACTAATTATTTAATTTGTATTTGTATTTGTACTTTTCCTCAAAATGAGGTCATTGTTTTACAATTTTTTACAAAAACAACCTCAAAAAATTGGCTCAACTCTTATATAACAAACAAGAGGCGAGAGAGTACTAGGTTTATGGATGACACAAAGATAGATTATGACCTTTAATCTCTATCAAACTATGATTTTGAATACTCGCTCACTATCCCCCTTAATGCCACATTTCATAGGGGAGTAATAAAATACTAGTTTGGTTCAATAAGCGTAGAAATGTTTAGAAAAATTAAGTAGGACATTATTTTTCGTTCTCATTTAAGAGGAGTGATTAGACATAGTCAATCACAATGAGTTAACTTATATAGATAGGCCAAATTTTTCCAAAAAGTAAAAAAGAAATTTTAAATGCTAGAGTGGCATCTTCTTATGGGGAATTCTTCCCAAAGAAGAAGAAAGTCCAATTGATGGGTAGTTCCCTTAAGAGGTCAAGTGATGCGGTATACAAAAAAATCTAGGACAACCCTAAAACATAAATGAAAGATTCTTCATACAAATGATTACACAATGACATGGTAGAGGAATATGATTGAAAAGTGAGTAGAAAACAAGAAAAAAAATTAATAAAAATATATATGGTTATTTAAAGGAAACAACAAAAATATAATTACACATCTCATAGGGCAAAGGGGCCTAAAAGAACTCTTGGCTGATTTTACAAGTTTTTATCATGTCGTATATGTATATATTTGGTTTTGTGTTTTTATTCTAGTTTCATATTATCTTTTTTAATTTAATATTATTCGGTACAAGATATTTCAATGTATTCTTATTTAGAATGAAGATATTTTCATCAAAATAATGGATTGCATTAAACTATCATAAAAATGAATGCCAACTTTGAAATCAAATAATGTAATCTTAGTTTGTTATTTCTTGGCTTTTTCTTAGAAGTTTATAAAAAGTTTTGTTTTCCCATTTGTAATTAAAATATTGTGTATGGTACCATGGAAAGACTACATTTGACAAAATGAGAGACGGTTGGGAAGCCATTATGTAGTTAATTAACATAGTGAAGGAACAAGAAAGTAATTAATTCTTTTTTATTTCAATTCTTTTAATGCTTCATATTTTGAAATATTAAAACGATTGAAGCTTAAATATAAATTATGAAAAAATGGCATTTTTAACAAACCCATATGTTGTAGGCATTAAGTTTGGTGGAAAAGAAGAATAAAGTAGAAGACGAACATTTAGATCACGATGACTCCAATGATGGGAATAATAGCGATAATGACAATGTCGACAATTATGATCATGACGATATGGAGAAGTTTGATCATTCATGCTAGATTTAAGAATACTATATTTAAGAATTTTACAGCAAAAAACATCATAATAATTCTAACTTTATCTAATCTCATGTTTAAGTGTTTATTGTTTAATAACACTTAAAATATGATCACTACAAAATATTGCAATTTGTTAGTTTTAAAATTCATTTCATTGTTATCTATTTTGTATTTATAATTTTTTGGTGTAAATAATCATTTTAAAATTTCCAAAGTACAGTTATCAATGTTATAGAAATAAAAAATAATTGTTATCATCTACAACGAACAACAAAAATCTAAATTTGTTTTTTTAAATTGTCCCTACTACAAACAACGCATCAGAAACAATTTTCTTTTTTTAAATTCATATTTCAAATTTTGAGATGAAATTCTGACAAAGTGCATTCAATCACCAAAAATTCAAATTAAAAATGTTTCACTTTCATATGATGATATTTTATGAAACTTTTTTTTGTAACACTAAATGTGTAAACTTAGGGTGCTCTCCTAATTAAATATCCATTTCAAAACAACGCTAAAAAGTTGTCACTTTACATCAATGGTTTTGATGCAAAACATGAAACAATTTTTTAATGTTAGGATTCAGAAAAAAAAAAAAAAAACTAAAGAGCACGTAATTTCGATGTGAAAAATGTCACAATATCACAAAATATACTAGTGTCATGACACATTCCTACCCCACTCTCTTTATTTAAGATCATATTTAGTTAGCCTTAAATTTTGTACTCCTTTTTGCACTATAAATGCATGCAAGATTTAACATAGCTTCCAAACATTTTTTACTTGTGCAAGGGTGTCCTCACAATTTTTTACAAAACTAATTATAACATTTCCAATTTATTTGTCCTAGATTTTGGAGACATATTGTTATGTACATGTATCTATGTATAATTGTTCTTGAATGTTTTACATAGAAATCCACACAGACCCATGGATGTTAGGGATGCATATAGTGGTCACCACTAACCACCAACCAAATCAAGTGCATTCTTTGAAATTTGTCCTTTTTAGATTTGAGCATAGGATTGATTGATTAGGCAGTTATCCGCATGCACATGTTCTTTGTCAAATTTACAAGTACATTGGAATTGTTTGGTGAACATAAATTTTCGTATTCATTTGTCTAATTTAGTTTAATATGTGTGAGCTAACATACTTCAACATATGTGTGCACAAGAAAACATCAACATGGGGCATTATATAAACATCTTATTTTGGTACAAGAACATGTATTAGTAAAAGTGCATTAGTCTAGAATACTTGGTTGTCAATTATTTTTCTAGATTAGGCTATTATTGGCATGTTTCACCATTTTTGGGTTATTCATTGTGTTAATCCCTTTTTTCCTCTCCTCTCATCTCTTTCTTCCCATGTTTTCTCTTGTGTTTTGTTATGCGTCTAGTTTAACCATTTATGCACTTGAAATGTTTGTTGACTTGGCACGCGTATATATTAATATCTCCCCATGTCAGCTTATCATGCTAAGGTAGGAAACCTTAGCACTCTCACCTGAGGCACAAGAGATTTCGGGCTCCCATCTCGTTTAACATGTCGATGGTGAAGTGTTTAAATAAAGCATTCACACTTATAACAAAAGAAAGGTAAATCATGTGCACACAGTTATACACCTAATGGATCCATGGTGCAGGTATCCTAAGTCTCTTATAGCTTTCATTAATCCCTCACTTCTCTTTAATTGAGGTCACCATCTTATCCTTGTATGCATGCTTGACCTGACTTGATGATGATGCTACTTCTCCCTCCTGACCTGCTCTTATCCTTTCTACTTGGCTTGATTCTCCTTTGTTACTTGTTTCATGGACTCTTGATTCTTGATGATGTCAATTAGGTTGGTCACCTAACTTATACTCCCTCTAGGCTAGTGAACAAAGGAGCAATCAAGTTAGAAACACCAATACTGACCCACACACATTATAGACTAAGTATGAGCTTGTGAGAACCTTATATACTCCTAATATGACCATCTACAAGACTTAAATCAATTTCATTTGATCATGGAACCATATCTTCTTTCTTGACCAAGCTAATGGCTTCTAGCCCTCAAACCCTGATTTCTTGGTATAATTTCTTGGTGCTTCCTAGTATAATAACTCTAATTGCAGATTTGGATGCCCATCTGGGAGCTACACAACATATTCAGAGTGCAAGGTATGTTCTTTTGTACGGAATCCTACTTTCCAAGACTTTCCTAGACCTAATTAGGTCTTTTAGGAAGCTACAACAAGGGTACAAAAGATTTCACTGATGATTGTAAAGTTATAGATCATATGAGGAGGTACATTTAGACATTTTCTAGCTATTCATATTGTTAATCATTTTTGTCTACTCTTACAACATCTCGAGACATCATTGTTACTTTTTACCAGGCTTATTATGACTAATTCTTAGGGGTATGTCATAGTACACACTAGTTAGTACATTTAGATTCTAAAACTTTGGACAGTAATAGCTATCATCAGGAGAGACAAGATTACCAATTTTTAAGATTTTCCACCGTACGGATGATGAGATCCTGGAAACCCTAGTTTGAGGGCAATAAACACAAATTTAACTCCACATAACGTTCTCGAGTGAGTCAAGAGTTCAAATAAATTTTATTTGCCTTGTCATGATGTCCCCTAACTATTCCAAGCAACATAGAGAAGTTTCTAGCTTGAACTTAATGACTGTCACCCTTAAGCTCTCGGTCTGAGCAAGGTTTATCATGCATGCATAAGAGAAAACAAAGGAAACTTGCAAAAACACACACAGTGAAATCTCTCCAACCTTCAATACTTCTTATTTTCATTCAATTCTCCTTGATACCTCTGAATTCCATGAAGGAATCACATATTTAGACCAAAATACTACTTTTAGCTCTTTTCTCCTATCCTTATTCTTGCTTAACTATACCCTGAATTGACTCAACAACTACCTAAACCTGGGATAGTGATAAATATCACTCTAATACATCTAACAACTCGTACCAATTATTTCTCTTATGATGACATGGCCTTTAAGACCTTATTTAGCTTATATTCCATATTTACCATGCTCAAAAACTACTCCTACAACTTACTTTCAAGCACATATTCATCTATGACCACATGTCAAGGTGACTTTACAATATAAAAGAGCACAAATAGCTTGTATAATGCCTTCAAAGTCATCTCTACCTTCTGACAACTTTTCATTATGTGGTTAAGGCCTCCAAAGGCACTTGTGTAGCTCAAATTTTCAAATATTCCATTTTGGAGGGAAAATGGAAAACCCTCATCAAGACACCTGAGATTGAATTCTTGGTCTAAAAGACCACTTGAAATCATGCAAATTTCTTTCTTTCCACCTCCTAAGACCTCTTACTTGGTCTTGATCTCAAGCTCTTGGATCAAGTTATCCCTCTGGAAATATTTCATGAGCCCCTGCTCATGAGTTCTTGCCATTTCTTGTTTCTCCTTGCTTTCTTTACCATTGTTGCTCATGTTTTCATCTTTCTTTCTTCCATTTTGTCTAAAAATTATTGATCTCAATGTTTATTTGGTCTTCATGGTGTCTTCTTGAATGGTAAGAGTTGGTTGTCTCTATATGTTATTCAAGTAGTTAATGTCTTTTCTAGACAATTGTACTCTTGTTCTTCTTCTAGTTGTACCTTTCTTGGTCTCTGTTTAGAATCCTCTCATGTTTTTCAATGTTATTTCACTATTAGAAAGAAGGCTCCATGCATTTTCCTTTGATCCCTAATGTTCTATGACTCTAGTAGCTTGATTTCTGATTGTAATTCCTTCTTCTTGATCTGTGTTCGCATTAAAGATACCATTGTCTTCTTGATTCATCCACCTTCTTGTACCCATCTCTCTATTTTCCTGACTGGACACTAGACTTCTTAGCTCATTCTTGGACTCATTGACCTGCCCTCATCATGATATTCTTTTCCTTGGCTTTTCAATTAGTGACTTGGACTGTGTTTGTCTCGTGCTCCTCAAGAAAACTACCTTATTCATTACTGAACCATACATGCTCCATTTGGCTTCATTCCACATTTCAAGTTGAAATTGCTTCATGACTGTGTTAGTCCATTCAAGATTGTTGTCAAGATACCAAACAACAAATTGGACCTTGTTTCCTTTTTGTCTTGTATTAACATTAAGTTTTTGGAGTATAAAGGTTTCTTCTTCCTTAACTAAGGCTTGTCTAGGATTCTTTGTTCTCTTGGCTGACTGAAATCTAATATGACTGTTATAAACCCGGAAGTTCACCTAAATTTCTTGTGTTTACTATATATGAACTCATATGCACTTGGTGAGTGAGAAGACACAAAGAATATTCTTTCTTCAACATACTTTTTATGGAGATTAAAGAAAATGCATGAGAAATTACCTTTCAAATGATCATTTGACTCAGATTCTTGAGTGCTCCATTTTGTGATGGAATGAAGATCAACTAAAATTTGTCTTCCTTCTAACATTGTTTCATCAAACTTTATGAGAACTTGCAAATCTCCACTGGTCCATTCTCATGTTGTTCTAGAATGAGATGTTCCCTCTATTGCTTTCACCAATTCTTTATGTTGCTTCTTCTTTTCTTGACATGTCTTCATACTTCCTTCAAAATGATACATGATTGTTGAAAGGATCACTGCACCTCTATTTTGCTCAGAACTGTACATGAGTTTCTCCTTCATTTTGTCCCTATGTATCTTTCTGACCTTCCTTCCTTGTATGGTTGATAACCACATAATATTGTTCATGTTCTTGACAATTACTTTTTCCATCTTGTTCCTCAATAAACTTTTCATTACCTGTTGATCTCTTGTTGTGCTCTTACATTGCTTTTCCAAGAATACAATCTCCTCACCTACTTCTTGAACATTGTTAGAAGTGAATTCATAGGACATGATATCCCTTTCAACTTGTCTCATTACCTTTCCTTCTCACTTTCACAATTAGCTTCACCATAAGCTTGCTTAACTTCATGAATAAAATAGAAGTCTTCCATGCCAGAACTAAATTATTTTTCTCTTTCATAGACATCTTGATTTATAAAAATCTCTTTGCTTACCTTGCTTTCATTGATGGTATCTTCCAAGGCTTGTATATGCTCTAATAGCTACTTTGTGCTTGCATACACAAACTCTTCCCTTGGTGCTTCTTCAACTTGCTGCCACAATGCTTCAAACTAGTATTCATCTTCCATGTTCTTTTTTTTCCTTGTCAATGTTCACAAGAGATTGAGATGCCTCTTTCTCAATGCCTGCAATCATTCATCTTCCATGTTCTTTTTTTTCCTTGTCAATGTTCAAAAGTTTGGTTTTACTAAAAACTTTGAACTTATCTAGTTCTTCCTTGTGTTATGGCTACTTCATCTTCATATCTTATCTTCTTCTCTTTGTCTTCTATCAGCTACAACTATTGTACACCTTCTAACACGTTGTTATTTAATTCTTTCTTATTTTCATCATTCTTTGGACTACCAACTTGTTCCACTAACTCAATTGTTGCATCCTCTTGTAGTTTTTCTTCTTCAAGGGAGGCTAAGAATGCCTCTATCACTTCTTCTTCCATCCAAGGTTATTTTCCTTCTTCTAGAACTACACATGCATTGTTGTTTTTCCATCATTGGACTGATCGTCCTCTTTTACTATCATACCTGCATAGGAATTGTTTTTCCCTGCTTCTCTTGTACTGTTCAAATACTTTTTCACTGCCATCATCACTCTCTTGCTTCCATTTCCTTGGTGTTCTCCCTTTAAAGGTATCAAAGTGTGTTCAATCATGTCTTTCAAAAACACATATGTATTCTTCTTCCCATTGTGAGTTGTTTGTCTATCATATTGCCAAGGTCTACCTAATAAGACATGGCATACATCCATAGGTACAATATCACATGTTACCTTGTCCTTATAGCTTCATATCTTGACTTCAACCTGACATTGTTCATTCACCATCAACTGATGACCTTGTTACACCCAAGACATCTTATGTGGCGTGGGATGAGGAAATTTCTTTAACTTCAACTTCTCTACCATCTCTTTAGACACCAAATTCTAAGTACTTCCAATGTCAATAATCAAATCACAACACTTTCCTTGAGTTTTACATCTTGTTTTGAACAAATTCCTTCTTTGAGTGATAAAATTCATTACCTTGTTTTGTTTAGGTGGCATTCTTCTCATCAAAAGAGATTTACCTTCTTTGAACTCACCTCCACCAGACATTGCTCCTTTTGCCTTCATAAAAGATGCTTCATTACTCATTCCTACACACTCTTTAGCTTTCTGACCTACATATCTCTGATATCTAAAGCATTTTTCTTTGAAATGAACACTATGGACAACCTTACCTTGGTCAATTGGTTTCTTGCCTTGGACTTGAGATCCTTGTACTTTCATAGGTCTAATCACTACTTTTTTGGCCATTTGATGTTTCAAAACACTTATCTCTTCCATCATGCTTCTCTGCCCAGTTTTTATATCCTCTAACCTCATAAACAACTCTCTCGTTGCTTCATTTGATTTATCTCCCAAGGACTGTCCTCCTCCTCTCAGTTGCACCATCTTGCTCTTTTTACCTGCAATCCCAACTTCTTCTCCTTCAATGGCTTTTAAACACCTACATACACAACTCATTCACTCCTAATGTTAATTAGATACTCTCAAAGATCAGAGCAACCTGCTCTGATACCAACAATGGTGCAAGTCTCCTATGTCTCTTGTAGCTTTCATTAATCCCTCACTTTTCTTTAATTGAGGTCACCATCTTATCCGTGTATGCATGCATGACCTGACTTGATGATGATGTTACTTCTCCCTCCCGACCTGCTCTTATCATCTCTACTTGGCTTGATTCTCCTTTGTTAATTGTTTCATGGACTCTTGATTCTTGATGATGTCAATTAGGTGAGTCACCTAACCTATACTCCCTCTAGGCTAGTGAACAATGGAGCAATCAAGTTAGAAACACCAATACTGACCCACACACATTGGAGACTAAGTATGAGCTTGTGAGCGCCTTATATACTCCTAATCTGACCATCTACAAGAGTTAAATCAATTTCATTTGATCATGGAACCATATCTTCTTTCATGACCAAGCTAATGGCTTCTAGCCCTCAAACCATGATTTCTTGGTATAATTTCTTGGTGCTTCCTAGTATAGCAACTTTAATTGCATATTTGGATGCCCATATGGGAGCTACACAACATATTCATAGTGCAAGGTATGTTCTTTTGTACGGAATCCTACTTTCCAAGACTGTCCTAGACCTAATTAGGAGGTTTCACTAATGATTGCAGAGTTATAGATCATATGAGGAGGTACATTTAGACATTTTCTAGTTATTCATATTGTCAATCATTTTTGTCTACTCTTACAACATCCCAAGACATCACTGTTACTTGTTACCAGGGTTATTATGTCTAAGTCTTAGGGGTATGTCATAGTATACACTAGCCAGTACATTTAGGGGTAAGTCTTGTTTGGTCTTGAGCTTATGCTCTTGCATCAATCCATAACAACTACTTCATATTAATCAACCAACATAACCTCCATACATTAAATCAATGGTCCAAAACACAATATCTCATCAAAAGTTATTGCTTGGCCACAAATCTTAATTGGCCTAGTCCCCATCATTTTGACCTCTCTATTACAATGCCCTTAGGGTTATTTATACTAGTGGGGACTTGCCCTTCACTAGTTCTAATAAGACTATAATTAACTTTGAGTCTTAACAATAGATTCTAAATATTACATAGAACAACATTTGTGGAACTTGTCTTCATCTTCCCGCTTCTTGTGCACACGAAAATTCCATCATCCGCCTTTTTACTTTATATGCTCTAATCGCCTCTTGGAGTTGCCATTCTTATCCAATTGCTTTTTGCCCCCTAATTTTTCTATATGTAGTTTGTTTATTCCTTACGCATCAATTCCGATTTCTTATGTTTTTGTGCCTAAATATAGCTTTGTGCTTTTTCTCAAACTTCGCGTGCAACCTCTTACCAATATTCTCGTGCTTCCTTTTTCATTTTCCAACAAATCTCGCATGCGACCCTACCAAAATTCCAACACACACCCAAAGAATGCAAAGAATAAAGAATGAGTCCCAATGTGGAACTTAACAATCAAAGAATAGAAGAATCTTGGGGCCAAACATATTTTGGGGTTTATCCCAAAACCATAAGAATAGAATAATCTCGAGGACAAACATGTTTTGGGGTTTACCCCAAAATCATAAGTATATATTAGTGGAGTTTTTGTTGTGTGGTCCCCTTTGGCCATCCTTATTTTTGAGTCATTTTTTATTGATTTTCTTGTGTGTTATGTTTCAACTTGTAAGGAAATAGGGTCATGATTTGAATCAAAAAAGCTTATAAATTTAAAGGTGCATTAATGCATTTGGGACTGTCATACATGACATCATGAGAACAATCATCAAGCGATATAGAGCATGTCATAGTAAATGTGTGAAAGCAATTAATTAAGCAAAGGAATATATGTAGTATTTATCTCTTCAACAAGCATTCACAACACATATGCATTACACTATATCATTTTAACTGAGGTGAGAAGCATTGAAATAATGTGCATTACCATTGAAATTACACTCGTCATGTTTATGAGTAATTACTTTCCTACAGTTATAATTATTATAAAGCTTCTTATGCTATAGAAGAATGCATCCTCTTACTTACAAGTAACACTTGCATTAACCATGGAGATCTTATAACCAAAATTAGTTTCTTTTTTAACAGTGACCTAAAAACTACCTTTACCTTTTTCATCTCGAAGACACCTCAAAACTGGCCTATACAAAAGATGTAATATTATTTAAGCTATCAAGAAACAATCTAGGTGGAGATGTTTATAACCATGTATGGAAATTATAGATTTCAAATCAAATTCATTTCTTTGATACAAATAAGGTTGATACATCATTCAAAGGACTTTATTCTACTCATTACATAGAAATAGATACAAGGACACAATCTACACGTCATACCAAATGTCACACTATAAAATTGCCTCCTAAATATATGCCTTACTACCCAAGGATATATCTCTTTAGTACATCTTGGAATTACTTCTACAACTAAAAATCATCTATGATTTAACAATTACAATATTTGTGAGGGCAATACATAAGGGTATGATGTGCCACCTCATGCCCTTCTTTCCAATAGAAAAGCATGTAAATTGTCATTTGAAATTATATTGTTAAAAACTTAGCAACCATACTCGTCATAGAAGTTTCTTTCACATATTTTTTTTTTAAATTATGATGGGTAAATTTTGTAATTGTTAATTCCAAATAAGTTAAAATTCCCAGCCAACCAATGATAGCAATAGCAAACTAAATTGAAAACTTCTAAAATGTAAGCATTCATTGTCAATGACCTTCGTCGCTGACATTAACTTGTCAAGTGTGTTCCACATGCATCTCAAAACTATTTTGCCCTCGAGCTTTTTCAAGAACTTCAAGGAGTGCTGAATCTTCTCTGCCTTCAACAATTAGCTTATAGATGCGGGAAACAACCACACTTCATTGGACTAGGCCTTAAAATCGAAAGGACAAAATAAATTGGTGCTCAATTGATGTTGCTTGTGATTTCTAGGATTGCAAATGGTATACTTGATTGTGTGAAACCCCACTCATGACCACAATCTACCATTAAAAATGTAGCCACATATGATATTTACAGAATATACTACGTGTACATTGCATACTATCTGATCTGATTATGATGTTTTAATTAAGCATTGGGTGCAAAGAAGAGAATGACAAGAATATGGAAACAATGGGATTCAAAACAAAATTGAGGCAAAATAGAATACATAGCAAAAATCCATGGAATAGCCTTGCTGCAAATAATGACCAACCAAACCTTCTATATTAATCAATTTGATTTTGAGCTGGTGAAGCTCGGGGCTCGAACACATGCCAATTCGATGACAGGAGAATACCTCTGACAGGCAATACACACCAGATATTGTTGGCAAGGCATTGCACCTAGTGGCAGGAGGAATCTCCCTGGCCCTGTGAATAGTAGAACCCCAATAGAATCTCATTTTGGATCAGCTCAAAGATTCACTCATCTCAATATCCCTTTCTAGTTATGCGAGAACATGATCACATTTGAGTAAATAGCAAATCACAAACTTTTTTATAATCTTTATACAAATTAATAAATTTTCTCTCATGTCGATGTTCAGCTCCCTAACAAATCTAATCCAAAGCCGTAGTGGATCAACAAAGGATGGCAAGTGGAAACTATAAATATCTTGAACTTGTGAATCATTTCTATATGCTTCATTTGAGCATATGCAAATTCATAGCCATATCAAAATTACAAGATAATGAAAAAAAAAGAACAAGGCAGATGAAATCTAAGACTTCCTTATATCATCTGAACCTCGCTAAGAATTGAGCAACGCTTACAAATATTGTTTCAGGAGGAAGTCGGGCGCCACAGAGTTTTCTGCGCATGGAGTATCCCTTCCTGATCTTTTGAATATGAGAATCTAACTTCCCAATGCAAAGACTTTGCCATGCTTTCCAATTCAATTATTATCTCTATTTTATCTCGAAAAATGGGCTGAACCTCCCGGCCTTAATATTCTATCAACTTCTGCCATTACAGGAACCAGTTCACACCTACAAAAACAAAGTTAAATTATTAACATTGTGTTTAGAATAGAAAATGAGCCAATCCACACCAATCAGAAGATGAAATTACTAACACAAAGATCAAACTGCCACTTTTTTGGGGCACAAAAAACAATGGGGAAACAGCCTCATGGGCTTGAACTTTGTTGTCTTTGCAGTAAAGGCCCTGCCTTTACCACTCCTAGCCCCAAAGGACAAATTGCAAGCTCTAACTAAAAAGTTAAGTTGATGTTCAGTAAGCTATACAACAGTGTAAAATTCGTATCTAACTAAGGCCAACCTTTTCTTAAGCTTGGAGAAAAGATGATCCGCATGCAAGAGGTCATATGTCCTGGGGTAAGTACTGAAGGACTGACACCAGTCGTGATGAATTCCTATGAGACCACGGTCATAGATGATAGGAAGTGTATCAGGGGAATCTATTGGCACAACATTCATTATCCAAACCTGCTTTCCTGCCAAAGCAGCTGCAAACCTGCCACACAAACAAGTTGTATAAGTCTTTTATTAAGACAAAAGATTAAAATAATCAAAACTATTTAATATAAGAAGCCAATTTCAGAGAAAAGCTAATCTGTTAATAAGTTGCCAGTACATAGCGCAATTAGAAAAACATTAATTAAGCTGGCCTCTCTGAAAAAATCTACAGGAGATTGTCAGATAGTTGGATCCCAAAATGCATGATCTATCTATTATGTTTCTAGACAAAGGAACAAGAAAACAAATCCCACCCTCCATAAACTGCTTTCATATCCATAACATTCCGAACACTAGACCAGTCGATTCCCATTCCAGTAAGGTAAGTCTTAGTAACGACTCGTTTCCAATGTTCGGAATCAGATATGAAATCCATTGCTGCTTGTTTGCCATATACTCCAGCTTGAGCATTGTTCAACCAAAATGGAGCTCTGTTGAGCCTTTGAGGCCATTCTTCTGGCCATTCAGTCCCATGTTCACCATCACCAGTTGGTACCTTATGCATGCAGCTCTTCAGGGGAACACACCTGTTACGATAGTAACAGCTCATTAATATAAAAGCTTCTTAAGTTAAATGTAAGTAAAGGTGTAACAAATAGTTGTATAAGTGAAATACCATGCCGCATTGGGGTCATCACTTTCTTCACACAAAGGAGGATCTTGGTTCCTTCTCATTTCATAGCAAGTGTTAGATGTCGGTTTCTGGTAGATTGCAATACCTACTCCATTCACTCTATCTCGTTTTTTTTCAACAAGGTTCCAACACATTGATTTCGTTAAAGCCGACATAGCTGAAAAATCCAAAAGCCATGGAAAATGATTTAACCAGAAGATAAATTTCATTCATAGGTTTTGTACAATTCCTGAAATACCTGAAAGCTCCTCTTAACATAAGAAAAACTAAAGGTTTTCAAGTAAAATAAAGAGGCCTTGAAACATATTGCTACCCAAATTAATAATAATATACCCAAGTTTCTTGCTGTATAAACTCGAAAGTTCTAACCAGTCCAGTGACAAACTTTTATTGGGCTATTCGTAACCAAATTTCCTGATATCACAATTTCTTACTATTTTTTTCGAAATATAAATTCACCAATCAATAAAATTTGAATTTCTTATAAACATAAGCCATCATATATAAATTTAATACACCAAAAAACGAATATTTTCCAAAAATTGCAAACATTTATATTCATTTCTATATTTTTCTCGAACATTGACCTATAATATTAATATTTATTATGTTATGAAATAGGAATATTTGCCAGCTCTATTATACTACTAGTACAGATACCTTAATTAGTACAGATACCTTAAATACATCTATCTGAAAAACATCGGGAGAAATCAATCTCAAGGCCATCAAGTTGGATTATTAGCATATCACAATTATTAATAAATTCATTACATGTTCATAAATTTCTTACTACATGGTGAAAATGGTGTTGAAAATGGTGTTGAAAATGGTGTCAATGTGCTCCAAACTCCACCATATGGCCAGGATATTACGATTTTCCGGTTGAATTGACTTTAAGGTCAGAATTAAAAGTAAACACACTCACAGCCCCCTTCCATCCCCCCTCCCACCTGCTATCATAGAACGCTTCTCGACGTAAATACAGAAGCTTCCCTTATAGATTCCCCCAGTGATAAAAATTCAACTTGACAAGAGATAATCAGTAGGAGGTAGTTGAGCAAAAGAAAATAATAGGACAGCATAATATTTTTTATAATGATTGAGCAGATAATGATATTAAAAGTTAATGTGGACCGTAATCTCATGCCCCCCAAGAAGTTTGGTTTGACAGACGAAAAGCATCACATAGCAGATTGATCTGATTGAGCCCACGGAAAAGCAGTAGCACACATACCCATCAGGCTCTCCAAGATAATAATTGCTAAGAACCCTAATCATCAAGTACAGTTATGATACAACCACTACTAATGCACAGATCATTTGCAAGTGATAGGACTGCATTGGATTTACAATGATCAAGGAAGGCATTTATCACTTGATAACCACAGGTCCATAGTCTAAGCCCGCCTTTTAGTAGCAAATATCATTGGTTAAATGATCCGTAAACAGTTTTCACCCCCTAGGTAACTGTTTTAAATTTTACTTCAGATACTTAAAAAATGATTTATATTGATCAAGAGAGGGTTATGGATTCACTTTTGGGTGTTTTAAAATCCATTGTTTTTTCAAAATTGGTTCTTATACGCATCAATTTTCTTTCACAACCAACTTTCTGTGATTAAGAGGAATCAATTAAAAATCAATAACTAATCTTAGGGGATTTCCAATGTAAAAACTGATCAGGAAAAATGACATTTCAAAATTAAACTTATATAAAAATTGCAACTCATTATCCAATTTACTTTCAATTTGATCATTCATTCCCTTATATTGAAATTGAAAAACTGATAATAAACAAGGGGCAAAAATGAATCTCAAATAACTCCACATGTTGATAACAGAGTTCACCTAGTTGGGCTACATCTTCAGATTGACTTTAAACGTGAATCGATCTATTAAATATCATTTGAAATACAATTTTTACCTTCCAAAATGATTAATAGATCATTGGCACCTACATTTTAGAGCTAATTTAGATATTAAAACCCTGCATTTTGTCATAAACTCGTTCCCAAATCTCATTTATGGCTTTGCAAGATCTCCAAAGTGCGTTCTGCATGCAATTGAGCTATAAACACCCTTCCACCAAAAAAATTATCAACACTGCATGGAAAAATGAATACACTAGCATCTCTTCGTCTCAAAATTTAGAACAACACTCTAGTTCTAGACCTGAAGTCTGAAAATGACTCTTAGTGCCTCAAATCTTGTGTAACTTTCTATAATTTGCTCTATCTTGCCCTTTACACAGACCTATCAAAAAGGCCCTTCAAATAAAACCGAGCTCATGTTATAACTTACCGAGCCCATGTGGTTCAACGGCAAGGCTGGTTCTTTTTGAGCATTGGGTTGTTTGTGGGTTTGATCCCCCTCCTCCTCCTTGACCGTCATTCTGCTTTGCTATTTTGGGAACATAATCCCACATTTACCATGGGGAGTTTGCTTTGAGGGTTTAAATATAGAACCCGTTGACACTCCATTGGTTTGTGGCTTAATGGCCATGCTAATAGCTTGTTTTTCCACTTAGATGTGTGAGATATTGCGCTATGGCATGGGTTTGTTAAGCCACATAGGTGTGGCCTATGGTTATGTTCATCCACCATGTATGTTGGTCGGTGGTTGCACTGTATATAAGTCTGAGTTGTGGACAAGTAAAGGCCCGAGTAATGTGGATATAGGCCAAGTTGGGCAGGATATATGGCCAAGCCCTATGGTGAATTAGGTGATCAGCTCGCAAAGTCAAGTTGTCAAGTCTAACTCGGTCCCCTGCAATGCAAAATATCAATATACCTATGCATTAATGATCCCACATTCATCCTGTTACAAAAGCACATAGTGGCATATATATATATATATATGAATCATTACAATGGTAGATATAATGAATAAATGACGTCAAATACACCCCTCCAATAAAAAATTGTGTCGACACAGGATGAGGGCCCCCAACCAACTCAAATAGCTGAAGGGCCCACCCGTCTGAACAAGAGTGTCGAAGACTGGCGTAAAAAAAACCAAATCTTCAACCTCCTGTTCCACTTGTGGCTTATGATTGATCTACGTTTGACGCATGTTGCACTCGGTGGGTTGCATTGTGTTTAAGGTCAATTCACTTGTTGGTGAGTTGGCCCAAGTAATGTGGATAAGGCCGATCTTTGGGAGGATATATGGCTGAGGTCCCTACTGTGAAGCTTAGGAATGACCAGCTCATCAAACTTTGGCGAGTTAACTCAGGGTCTTCTGCAGCTGAAAATGCCCTTCACTCAATTCCCTATAATAATGATCCCACATTCTGATCCTGTAGAAGTAAATTGGCTAATTGGCACAGCGCGGTGCATGAACACCAACACATATAATCATTGAATATCATATAATGAAGAAATAGCAGAAAAGACATGCTCTGCAATAAAAAAGTGATGTCGACCATCAATGGCTGAAAGGGCAACTCCAACCAAACAAATCTTGCAACGAGGCCCAGTGCATTCGTTTAATTTGATGTGGATTATGGATAGTCAAATTTCACTTAAATCCATTTTAATCAGTTGCTTTATTTTTCAAAATCAAATTAATGCAATTCCTATTACTGTTTGTTATCTGATGTCACAAAGATTCATCGAAACTGAAATGAAAATTCTACATAGAAATTGATAAGCCCGGAGTTCACCCATAGGCTATGTCTCAAAAAAATTCATGAAAAGTGAATCGATCTATTCAAATCCAATAAATTACAGTTATACCTTTAAGTAATGACAAATAGATCTTTGTTGCCTTCAAATGGGTTGATATCAGACTTGTAGAACTCTGCAATCTACTAGATATCAGGTTCTCAAGTTTCCATCTGTGGCCACTAGAACTTCTTCACAATGTGATCTCCCTTCAACTGTGCTTCATAAAAACACCTATAAATGAATATTTAGCCAAGCATTTCATGAAATGGAAGTAATGACACCTATTTAGCCAATCCTCTTGGAATTCTGAAAAAGTTTACTTCTTACACCAACGTCAAAATTCGGCCTCTAAGTGTCTCAAAAAACCTCAAATGAATACGAAACTGTCCCTTTCTGCCTATCACGGTCTTGCAGCAATATATTATTAAAAAAATAAAATGTGTATTTAAATAACAACAAGCTCTTGTTTTACCTCATTTGTAGCCCCTATCGTGAGTAATGGTTTAGGGCACTCAATTTTTATTTCCTAGGTCGCGTGTTTAAACCTCTATCCCCTTTTCTATCCTATGTTGTGGGTGATATCCCACATTAATAGCGTGAGGGGCAGTTTTGATGTTTAAAAATAGGCGTGAAAACCTATTCTCACGTGGCTAAACCCTCAACCACTCTTTGGATTTTTTTACTTGGCCACATAGATATGGGCTATGGATAGCCTACCGAACTATGTTAGAGGCCACATATGTGGTAGTTGCATTGTTTATCTTTCTGAGGTGAGGGCCGAGCTACGAGGTGGTTGGTCCAATATTGTTTGATACACTGTGAAAACAAAAGACATCGAGTTGGATCGGTCTATTCACTGCGCCTAGCTAGGTGTTGAGCTATAACATTGATACGCCAACATGGATAGATAATCTGGTAGATAATTGGATAAGGCCGAGTTGTAGGTGGAATCGGCCGAGTTGTATGGCCAATTAGATAAGGTAGAACCATTGGGGGATCCTACCCAAAGAATGTGGAAGGTAATCGATCAAATCGGTGGGGATTTGATCGCCCCACCAAGCTATAAAATAACTCACCCAAGCTACTACAAAGGTAATGCACAATAACAACCATGCAATGCAAAATTCAACTCTGCAAAAAAAAAATGCCACATTGGTAGAGCTATAGATATATGTGGCATATAAAAGCAATATCATAACATTGATATAATGAGTCAGAGGCCAAAGAACCCCTCTGTTAAAAGAGTGTGTCAACTAGTTGATGGCCCCTACCCAGAAAATAACAAGGACCACCAATTTTTGTGTGTGTCGAAGTCTAGTGGATTTCAAACACAAATTTTAACCCTATTTACTCATTTTTTAACTTTTTCCACATGTCAATGCGTTATTCGCCAATTGACCAGTCTTGACCCATTTTCAACCCATTCTTTGACCAATATTATCTTCTGTATCTGAACTATGTTTCTAGAGTTATGCATACCGTCGAAAAGGTCTCAAAACATTCTACATCATGGTCATGGTTTAGGGAGTTTAGGAAACTTTTGAAGACCAGAATGCCCTTCAGATCAAGTGGTTAGACATTCCACAAAAAATACATGGATAATTATACAACAATTTCTGAATATTGTTGCCAAATTTTTTATACTGAAATAGTGGATCAAAATTTTTACCATTTTCCTTATGTTTATGGTAATAAAGAGGGGAGGAATCTCAATACCTCTTCTTGGTTATTTACTACCAAATCCTTCTTCAGACGATGATTCACCAAATGTTAATGGGGAAGACGCTTTGTTGTTAGAAGTTTGTCTTCTTTCAACGGTTTTGGATCCTTCTCCAACATCTATTTTCCCACCACTACCATAACCAAAACCTACAAAATGAGGACTATCCTCGACTTATATTGGGTTATATCTACCTTGGTTTTCTTTATCAAGGCCATTCCCATTAAATCCCATTTTAATTAACAATTTAGATCTAATGCCTTTTGTGTGCTTTTCAAATTCACTTAGAAAAATACCTGAATCCAACTCTGAATGGGAAGAGAAATCATGTGGTTCAATACTTACAGTTCACTCTTCAGTCATAGTTCCTTCATCTGTAATGGACAACACATCCTTCTTCCTTTCATCACATTGTAAGACCATCAAGAGATCATCCTTGGATTCAAGCTCTGATTTCAAACTAGAAATTTGTTCCTCATGAGAAAACAACTTACATCACAGGAATGCATTTTCTTCCTGAATCTACTTGTTCATGCTTTCAAGATTTTCCATCCTTTCTCTTTTCAAGGCTTTCCCCATGGCTTCCTGCAAATCCTATACACAATGTAATGGAAAGATCAACAAGCCCAAATTATAAAATCAAAATTGAAATCAAATTCAACTGAAAGAAAACACTGAGCTAAACCAACTCTAATACCAAAACATGATTTGTAAGCAATTTTCACCCCTGGGTACTGTTTTCAAATTTTTCTAGATAGTTTTAAAAAATTTATTTAAATTGATCAAGAGATGGTTATGGATTCACTTTTGGGTGTTTTTAAAATCCATTGTTTTTCAAAATTATTTTATTCAATCAATTTTTTTTCACAACCAACTTTCTGTGATTAAGAGGAACCATTAAAAATCATTAACAATTGATCTTCTCATTTGCCAAAAGTTGATCACAAGCTGATTAATAATGCATTTAATTTGATTTGATCATCTGAAATTGATTTATGCATTCACTTTGTCTGTTTTAGATAACTGAATCGAAAAAAATTCCTTATAACGAATTGTCCCATTATTTTTCTTTATTTAATCATTCATTCCCTTATACTAAAATATAAAAACTGATAATAAATAGAAAAAATGAATAAAAATAACTGCACACATTGATAACAGAGTTCACCCAGTTTGGCTATGTCTCCAAATTCACTTTAAACGTGAATCGATCTATTGAAATATCATTTGAAGAACAATTTTTACCTTCCAAAATGATTAAATAAATCTAGTCACCTGCAATGGAGCTTAAAACAGATTTGCAGACTCTGAACTTCTCTCAGAATTCGTCCCCAAGTTCATTTGTGGCTCCACAAGGCTTCCAAGTGCATTCCCCATGAAACTAAGCCAGCAAAACCCGTCCATCTAGAAAATTACAACACTTCATGGAAAAATGAATATAACAGATTCTTCGTCTCTAAATTTGGAGCACTTTCCAGTTTTGCTCGAGACCTGGTAGATGAGTATAATTCATGCATGTAGATATATGTCTACGTGCATGTAGACATATACATATGTTGGGAAAAGAATTTACATTTTTTATTTTTAATGTGTCTTCTCTGTCCTAATCGAATATAAATATTATGTACCATATAATAAAACTAAAGAACTAATATTAAACTAAAATTAGTATAAGCTCTAACTGTAGCTTTCATTTTCGTACATGAAATAAATGTGCGTGGTATAGTCTAGAAATTCTTTGATGTGTAAAGAAAATATTTTATACATCCTTCTTTCATTCAAGGATATAGGAGAATAAAAATGAATAATAATTTGATTGCGGCCAGAGTCCGTGTTATCTTATTCCATAAGAAGACAGATAAACTCTAAAAAAGATAGATCTAAGTTTTTACTTTTATTCGATTCAATGAGAATCTTGTATCTCATCAAAATCAAGTGCAATATAATCTTTGCGTAAAGGCCAACCAATCCAACTTTCAGGCATCAATATACGTTTGAGACATGGATGACTCTCTTAAAGGCTTCAAAAACTTTGTTTTCTGAAAACTATCAATTAACCTTTTTTTTTACGCAAACCTGCTAAAAAGCCACTTTAAATATAATTGAACTCTTTTTATAGCTCGTCGAGCCCCTGTGGCTCAACGGTCGAGCTAGCTTTTTACACGGGCTCAGTCAAGGGTTCGATCCCCTTATCCTCCAATGCTGATGGTTTTTGCCTATTGAGGGAAATAACCCCACATCTATAGGGTGGTTGACGAGTTGGCGGTTTAAAACAAAACCCGTGGCATATGGTAAGTGGCTTAAAAGCCGCATTTTGCATGCCACGTTGAGTGTCGTTGGGTTATGTGTTATGTTGAGCTGTGGAGGTTGTTTGGTAGTTGGGCCGGTTCGCTAAGTTTGGCTCCAAGGAGATAAGGTGAGTCAGAGCCGCGTGGCAGGTAAGAAGTGAGATCGCAGATAGGCGACGAGGATAGTGAGCTAAACAGGGGTGGGTAGGTCGACTTGGTTGGCCGAGCTGAGGCAGCTCGACTCACTAAGTCGGGTTGTCCACTGAGTCCTTACAATGCAAAGCAATTACAAAGCATTTCAATATACAATGAAATAAATCCGACATGCATCCTGTCAACCCAAGCATGAGCAAATATATACAAAAGCTCAATAGTGGTGATAAGAAGATCGGAGGCCAAGACACCCCTCCGCAAAAAGAGTGTCTCGACCATGGCTGAGGGCCCCCAGCCAACAAATAACGGGGCCCAATCGTTTGTAAACGAGTGTCAAAGACCGGAGTCATAAAACCAAATTTTTCTCAACTCTAATGTGCCACTTGTCGCTCTGCAATTGGTCCACTTGGTGGATGTGCACGTGTCCATGTCAGCTCATACGTGCATGCAGTCCATATTTTTCCCAATTGGCCAAAAATTTCAGTGGACTATATCTTCTACGTACGAGCTCCGTTTTTAGCGTTCTTTATACCGTTGGAAAGCTCTCGAAATGATCTTCCGTATTGTAATGGTTTAAGGAGAACTTGAGAACATCTTAACTTCAAAATGTCCTCCGGATCATTAAATATCTGGCATTTAAAACAGAATGATTATGGAAACTTACTCATTTCTCATCATTCAAAATGTTCATTTTTTGCAATTCCTTTGTTAAACGAACTTGCATACTGTACAGACAAATATATTAGAGTCCTCAACAGCACCACAGTACCACATATTAGATATTACATTATCCAAGCAAAAACTAATCAAGTCTTTATAGGATGTACCTACCAAGTTTCAAAACATTGAATAAAATTATGCCGCTCCTGGCAAATTCTCATGAGGCACAGGATAATCTCAGCCCGTCACTTGGGCAAGTATCAATATTCACACTTTTTGAAAATTACAGCTTTTCAAATACACAATTTTTTTTAAAATGTAGTTGTCAAAATAAGCACCCTACTCCAATTTTTACAACTGTTTTAATTGCAAGGACTTGAAAACTTTTAAAGGTGTTAAACAGGTGTTTTGAAGCCCCCTGGTGTTCAATACTTGGTTAAATTGCTTGCTCTCCCTTGCTCTACATATATACAAGCAAAACCAAGGACTTCAGCCAAAATCTTGACTTTTGGCCTCAAGATGGGCAAAAACGTCAAAGTCCTTTGAATTTTAACTAAAGCTGGCATGCTGATTTTAATCAAGCTGAAGTTAGAGGTTCTTTTGGACTTAGTATTGTTAATGTTGATCCTGAGAATTTTCAGATCCACAGATCCTTTTTCTTTGAAGTATTTGGAATGCTTGGAAAAAAATTAAAATTGCAGGGTCGCTCATGTGGAGTGTATTTGTTGCCCGTACAGGGTGGGACCTCGCCAAAAGGCCAATTTGGACCTAGAAACTTGATGATATTTCCATTGGTACTACTATTCCACGCTTCCAGGCTTAACAGAAAAGAAATCTTTTTATGGAAAGATTTATGGGATGACAATGCACATGATTGGAAGGATTGACAGACACTAGCTCAAGAATTTGCATTATCCAATGCAGATCGGCTGTCCATCAAGGAGATTTAAAACCATATCCCACAGGAAGATATGTTTAAGCTAAATCTAGAGCTGAAGGGTCCCATCTGGAGAGACTGGCGATGGATCTTTGGCCATCTTATTTATCAACATGATACGCACGTACTCTATCAGCTACTACAACATAAATGTCCTTTGGCACCTATCCTTAATGCTAGATGGATTGCCTCCGATGTTGAATCCTTATGGATAAGTAGATTACATGGTGTGTGAGAAATAGATTACATAGTGTGTCGGCAATAAAAGTATCTTACAAATTACGGGTGTTTGTGTGCCTTGCAATATACCAAGGACTGCTTACAAAGGCACTTTTATCTAAAAGTGGCCTCACAGATGACTCATGCCATATTGCACTAAATTGGAAACTATTCAACATCTTTTATGGGATTGCTCTTTTGCGAAAGACTATTGGAGAGAAGTTCATATCTGTATGTGAACAGGTTTTCAGGAATATCTTCATTGGCAAGCAGCTTTACTGGGCGATTCTCACATGCTTATTTGAGGTCCTTTTAGGTGTGTTTGGCATTGCATGTGTGTTTCAGCTCTTTTTATCCTATGGAATCTCAGATGCAACTATGTATTCAGCAAAAAAGTGGGTAAATTGGAAGATTTTTGTCAGGCTTGGCAGGGTGAAGTCGGAATGCAACCACTAGCAAAAAGGCATCTTTTGCTCAGGGAAGCTAAACAGTTTGACCCTAGAGAATATTCTGAGTTGGTTGCTCTTATGGTTGTCCTAAGAAAAGTGTAATCTCCCTTGCATATACTGCTATACATCTCCTGATTCTTTTTTCTGTTAATATATGAAGCGTATATTCAAAATAAAAAATAAATACAAAAATTATGCCGCTGAAGAAATCCATGAACAGGGTTTGGATTGAAATACAAACATGACGCAAATCTATCCTCCACAACAAATTCAAAGACCGCATATTCTTACCTTTCCAGATTGCAACATCCTCGGCTAGTTTTTGATAAACAGGAGTAGCCGACCATATAAAGTAGCCCCCAGGTCTTAAAATACGATCTAACTCCAAAAGAAGCCTGCCACCTGTAAGGTTTGCAAATTATGTGATTTTTACATTGCCTGCATATAAACAGAATTGAAATCCAAATACTATCACAACTCCTAAGCTACGTTCAGTTGAGTCCTTTAACAGCATACCATCAGCATGCCACGGAACCCTGCATCTGGCACAATGCACAACATCAAAGACAACACTTGGAAAGGGAAGCCGTTGGGTGCCCATGACTGCTGATATTGCAGGGATTCCTCGTTCAAGTGCAAGCTGAACTTGTGCTTCATGCTCATCCTTAGGTGCAAAGGACATGGTTAAGACACCTCTTTCAAAAAGAAATCCTCCAAAACTAGCAACGCCACAGCCAACATCCAACACTACCCGACTATGCTTACCCCATGCAATGTCAGGTAAAATCTGTTAAAACCAGAAACCAAATCACAAATCAATATCTTGCTGACTCAAAATGAGTTTTTCAACTGCAATATATCCATCTGTTCTTGTCTGTGACAGTAAAAATATTACAGAAATGAATGCCACTAGATACATGACCCTGAAATATCCTGAACATATAATCTAGGTACATGAACATGAATTATCTAAGTTCTGATGATAACCATGCTGACAAGAGTTTGTGGACTTCCAAAAAGAATTGTTTCATGGAAATTTACTATGGCCAGAATATGACGAACATGCAACACGAGTAAATGTTACCTTTGATGTTTGACTTTGAATAGCTCAACTGACTTAGTACTGAACAGAGGACAACACTTATAAATCAGTATTTAATGTTTCAACAAAACGATTACAAAAAAAGCTACATATCTGCAAAAAAAAGCAAGATTGTAGGTTTGCTTGTAGACACAATTTATCTTTTCTTTATCACCTCATTTATAATCCAGTTAATTTGCTAGAAGCTGGCATCTTCCCATGGTATAAAATACAGACTGCATCAGCTTTGAACTATTCAAACATCCTAGGTAGCCGGTGCGTGCCCTGCAGGGCATGGGTACGTGTACAGTACGTACCCGGTACGTGGTACTGGTATGGTACACCTTGGGTACGGCCAGCAGTACCCGGGTACGTCTGGGTACTTCCTGAGAAGTACCCAGACGTACCCAGGTACTGCTGGACGTACCCTGGCCGTACCCAGGGCGTACCCACCAGTAAAAACAACAATTTTTTTATTTTTTTTTATTTTTTTTTGTTTTTAATTTTAAACTTTTTTGTAAAAAAAAAAAACTATTTGTTGGGGCTCTATAAAGGTCAATAGATGCGATTAGGTAAATGATTCAACTGTGGTAAAACTTCACAGAAGTACCTAAAACAATGGCTGAAACTGCAACAGTTGAGATATGTTTGGGTAATGTAGGATCAAAAAACACAGTGGCAGCATCTCCACTAGCAAGTAAGACTAATGCAGGAATAATAAGAGAAACCCCAAAGGAATCTGAACTGCCAGATTTGAAGGGAGCTGGTAATGGCCAGAATTCCAGTCCAGTTATGTGATTTGTTATTATTTATGTTAATAATTGGACATTGTAACATTTGGAGTTTGAACAATGTACTTGTTCGAAGTTCAATCAATGAATATCATGACAAAATGCATTGAATTATTAATACATTATTTGGCTATTTCACTTAATTATTAATTTGTTTACTCTATTCATGTATAAGGCTGAATTTTTGCTTATTTGGCTTTATTTTTAATATTTTATATGTATATTGTACTGCCGTACCCGGGCCCCCAAAAAAATTGCTGTACTAGCATACCGGATCCCCATACCCGTACCCGCACCGTACCCCCATACCAGCTACCTAGCAAACATCCGGATCCATGTCTAAAAGATAACCCATTAAATTATTTGTTCGGCATGTACGCCATTTTCATCCAAAGTAGTGTTGCTTTTTGAACATGTTTCTTTTGTTCAAATCAAAATCCATGAAATCTGTACGATAAAATGGCAAATGTTCCTATTTGTTGCACCTTGTTGCATTGGTGGTTGTTGTCATTGATGTCAAAGGCATTGATGGCAAAGGGAGAGCTCAAGAGCATGCATATCAGATGGTTCTCAGAGGTTCAAGATAATTTCATACGGTTTCAAGAAGGCGGGAACTTGAAGGTTGATTGGTAGTGCCCCTTCAAGATGGTCTCAGGTGCCTAATGAGTCTGATGAGGTGTGAAAGACTGGTACAGGTCAGAGCAAGCATGGGAGAAGCTTTGGGAGAGTGTCTACAGCATGTGTGAGCCAAAGTTAGGCTCAACTCAGCCCTAGGAGTCAAGTTTCTATGTTGCACAAAAGTTGGTGTTGAGAATAGGAAGTGTTCTTGTATGCAAATGAGATGGGCTGGACAATTTCAGACCTATTCCTCTCAAACAAATTATGAGAGATGATAGAGGAAGGTGTCCTCGTGCTTCATGCAAAATTTCAGGTCATTGTGAGGTCATTTGAGCAAGTTGTGTGAGTCTTTGCAAAACTGGCCTATTGAAAAGCTCATTTTGAGTTGTCTGGCTTCTTAGTGGTCATGCAAAAATATAAAGACTCCTTCGAATAAATCATAGGACGTTTTGGAGTAAATTTGCCTAAAAATCATGCGCAAAAAGAATTTTCTCAAACGGAGGTGTATTTGAAAAGATACGAGCATTTTAGTGGAGCAGTTTTTCTCTCTCCTGGACTGTGCTCCGAATCGATAAGAACAAAAAGGTGAAGTTGACCTTCAAAGCTTGTTTAATCACCTCTAGAGTGTTTATGCAGTTCAGTCATGGTGTTTCCCAAGCTCAGAGGATTTTTGAAGGTTATTCTCCTTGAAGGGGCATACAGTTGCTCAAGTCATTGTTCATGGTTGTGAATGCTCTTGGTATGGGTGTGCACTAGTTGTTATCAATGGAGAACTTGCTCAACAAGAGCTCAGACTCCTTCCACAGGTATTTTGCAATGAGGTTGCTCATCTACAATGTCTTTTGGTGTAGTCAAATATAGAATCTTACCTGACATATACTGTCCTGGATAGCAATTGTCTCAATGTTCCTTAAAGACACAGCCCTGGGAGTCCCTCCATTTCAAAAGCTTTGATCATCTTGGCAGTATGTATATAGAGTTAAATGTTTTATCTCCTTACAACTTGAAGGATATGTTTTGGGTGTGTACTCACTTGGTTGAAAACAAGAAGTTTGAAAGCCTAATTTGCCTAGGTACAGGGTTGCAAGATAGTGATCTTCACTGTCATTTTTCAAGCCATGCTAAATCAAGACCATAATCAATTTGTGTGAGATAAGTTCTTCCCAGAAATGAAGAGTATCATGTTCAACACCACTCACATTTAATGCATCTACCCAGTTGGAGCAGTGGCTATGTTTTTCATCAAGTTCTCTTGCTCATTTTGTCACCTGTACAGTCAAACTTCAACCATTGCAGGACAAACAGTGTTCTATTACAAGCAAGAACAAATGATTTGTGATTCAAATCACTTGAAGAAGAATGAAATAGGTTGTATGAAGTCTCATAATCTTTCTTTATCGAATTTGAAGTGATTTAGTTGAATAAATTGCATTAAATATCCTCTCGGGACAGTGACAGTGAATATGCCCTGTCTCTAGGGTTACAAGATGGTGTTTTTGCTTGAAGCTCACGATTCATCCAACGAAATTTTCTAAAAATTGATCAGAATCTCTGTGAAGCCAATCTTAAACCTTTGCAAAAGAAATGGTGTCAATTGATGAAGTTTTGATCGAGATCTCCTTGACAGAAATTGAGAAAAACGTGCAGAGTCTGTTAAAAGACCCTTTTCTTCAAATTGTTTTTGTTGTTTTTAAAGCATGAAATGAAATTCTCATAGGGCAAGTGGTGAGAATGGTGTGTACACGTTGGAAAACACCTTTTCAAGTTTGAATGGGCTATAAATGAATTTCTTTGAATGGCTAAGGGCTCAAATGTATGCACAGTCTTCCACATGACTGGTAAATAGCCTCTTTCATTGTTTTGTGGCATTTTCTTGAACTAGAGCTCGTGTATAGTTGATTCATGCTTGTCAGAGGTGTGTCAATGTGATGAAAACTTCTTGTAGTTCTTAACCAGACCATTATGGAGTGCAAATCTTTTTCTTCTACAAAAACTAAGAAATCTGTGCAGAGAACAAACTGGCAAGGTCTTCTGTGGTGTCTAATTCTCAAAGAAGGAGACAATCTTATATTGTTTAAAGTATCAAAATGTATCAAGGAGTGTAAGAACATGAAGATATGCATGATGAGGGTCGTAGGTTGATCAAGTACACATGGTTGAAGCTTGAAAGCTTTCACAAGTCAATCATATGAACCAGTTACTCTCTTTGAAGTGGAAGGCAGAGAGTTGTGATTTTTGTCTTCTTCAAATGATTTTTTGAGCTCTGAAATAATGTGAAAAGTCAGAGTTGTAATGGTCAAGTTCAAATGAAAGAAATTCAAGAGACACTCCATGGTCTTGTGAAATCTCAAAAGGAATTTGAAGAGTCAAGGTCAAGGTAAACTGTCTTTGAAAGGATGCAAAGTAAAAGAAGAGAAGTTTAAGTATACAAATAGGCAGTGATTCGAAGTGAACAAAGTAGTTGAAGTTGGAAACTGAGGTAGTTGAGAGAAATTAGCTCGAGTATCTTAAATTTGTTGATAGAATTGGTATGTATTAGAAAAAGTGAGTGAAAACAGTATGAAGATGTTTTTGTTGTGTGATGACTGAGTGAGAGACAGTGATGAAGTGTCTAAGAAGACTGAAATATGCAGCTGAAATATTGGGGATGAAGTATCTGTGAAGTACAAAATACATTCAGAGGAAAATAGATAGGGTAAATACAGAGTTTTGAAGTTTTGAAAAGATCAGTTTTAATCATGCACTAACTGTGCTTATGAATGATATACAAAAGGACATCAGATATATGTATGTGAGCAGATGAATTGGAGTTGATATGAGCAGATGAAACTGTGTTTCAGGAAGAAGAATCCATGAAGGCAGAAAGCAGATAGTGTGAGAGTAAATCTTGAAGAGATAGAGACTTATATGAAATTGCATTAGAAGAAGAGACAAAGGTAAAGGTCAGAGTACAGGAGTTGAATCAGTGAAAGCACTAATTCCATCTAGACAAGGTAAAGATCAAACCTATTATGATCAGCTCAAGAACAGAGATTGAAGAGTAAGCCAAAGTTGAAGAGGTCAAAGATCGTCAGAGCAGCAGAGTTCAATAGATAGCAAATATAGGGTCACTATCAGCTGTTTATTGCATCAAGTTGAACTGTGATCACATTGTTATTGTTCAAATTGAGTTGTAGCTCAGTTGTATCAGGGAGTTGTTGCTTCCTTGCAGGTAGTAGCTTGCAGAAGGCCAATTGTAGCTGGCTAAATCATTTAGGAAGTTGTTGCTTCTAGCACCAAGTTGTAGCTTGAGTGGATATTGAGGTTGTGGCCTCAAGAGTTGAGTTGTAGCTCAACAAATCATTGTAACCTTTTGCCACATAGTGCACTGGTTCAGTGGGTTTTCTCCCTATTTGGCTTTCCCACTTAAAATTCCTTGTCTCCTGTGTATGTGTGTTGATGATTGCTCTCTTTTGAATTGTTTTTCAGATTAAGTGATTGAGTTTGTGATTTGAAAAAGTTGAATTGAACACTGATTCACCCCCCCTCTCAGTGTTTCAGTGTCTAACACTATCCATAGCAGTAGGACAATTACAAGACACCCAAGTATAGATATCTGCCAGCATCAAGTGCATGGACTTTTAGTTAGTAATGGACAAGTATCTCGGACTATGAATCATGTAGCAATTCTTGGAGCACAACCGCCTATAGCACCAACCAAAGGTTGAGGAATAGGCACTGCAATTGGGTTGAGCTCGGTAGCCACTGCTGCATGATTTAACCACTACACCCACAAAGGTTAACTCTTAGGATGGGTAATGGCACACATGAAGCTAGTCAATCAACAATGAATGGAGAAAAAAAATTCATGAGTAAAAGCCATCATAAGCGAAAGTTTAAAAGTGTCCTTTTAGATGCCAAAATTGGCTCTACTGAACCGACCTCGGAGAAGACGATAAGGGAAAACTGAACACCCAAGTTGGGTCATTTATTCACATTCACATTCTTAAAGTAACTGCAAGTACTTTTTGAGTGCCATTTTTCTACTTTGGTCGTTTTTGGACATTAATATAATTTCTCTCTCTCCTAGTGCACAAAATAGCTCAATTGTAACTACCTGGCGACAGATAAGTTGTCATTTATTTTTCACTATACTTTTAAGTTCAGCTCTCTGTTTGGACCTCCTCATGAATTCTTCTTGTGTATCTATCATGAGATAATTCTAGTTGATAATATTGCTGATTTTAATGCTTAAGCATCACTAGGGTTGCATAACCTTACAACCATACATGGATTCTTTGTTAGCAATGTCCTCGTATAAGAAATATCCTTAAGATCATTGCAGTGCCCTTTCACTCTTGAACAAACTTGTTAACAGAATCACCAAGATTTTTAGTTGTTTATCGAGACAAGTTTCCAATAGAGTCCTCATAAAGGATAGTTGAACATGATTACCATCAAAGTCCCTACCATGAGAATT